>CM024676.1:15492995-16692995 GCA_014182725.1 Eucalyptus brandiana
GATGTCCGTGTGGTTGGGATATGGGGAATGAAAGGAATTGGTAAGACAACGGTGGCCAAAGCCATCTGCCATCGTGTTTCTAGGGAATTTGACGGGGTTAGCTTTCTCGAAAATGTTGGAGTTGCGAACCACGATACTCTTTTACGTCTTCAGAAGAGACTTTTCCATGATGTTCTGAAGGTACAAGGTCTAGAAATGTATGATCTTGACAGCAACATCAACGAGATAAAAACTAAGCTCTGTCGGGAAAGGATCCTTCTAGTTCTTGATAACATTACTGAGAAGCACCAAGTTCAGTATTTTGGCGCTGGAGATCGAGAATGGTTCAAATTTGGGAGTAGAATCTTGATAACTACAAGAGAAGAATGGCTTCTGAAAGATCTCAAAGTGGATGATAGGTACATGCTCCCCGGACTAGGTTCTAAAGAATCGCTCCAACTCATGAGTCTCCATACCTTTGGCAAAGAACGACCTAAAGAAGGGTATGAGGAGTTGTTCAAGAGTCTTGTCCACTATGTAGGTGGCCTGCCAGTGTTTCTTAAGAAATTTGGTTCCTTTCTTTCTAGTAGGAAAAATCGGTGGCATGACATATTGGAGAAGTTGGTAAGGGATCCTCATCTTGATTCAATTGGATTACCTTTAGATCCATTCTCCTCTCTTCATCAGTCTGTAGGGCCATTCGGAGGCCATGGTGGAGATTCTTTTGATGATCAAACATACGATGGTATAAGAAATATAGCGGTTGTCTTTGGAACAGCGATCAGCTCCATTACTATTGACTATGTTCAGAATGGGTGTTTTGTGCGCTCGCCAAGACATGGTGGATCTTTGGGAGAGCACAAATATGTTGTGAGTCCATCATTACGGTTTGCTTTATTAATTTGCAATATTTATGTCTAATTATGTTATTCTCTATGAAATTGTCAGTTACCGTTCCTTTGTGGAATGGGGGTTGAGAAAAAGTGGTGTCACAAAGTCATAAAAGGCGGACTTGCCTGATAAATTTCAACCGGATACTTCTTCGATGCTTGATCGTCTCTCAATATGTTTGATGGCTTTGTTGTACCTTGCTAAGATTATTATTATTATTTTTTAGGGCGCCAAAAAGAAAAAAATTACACTAGCGTCATCTGCCTACTCTGATGTTACAGTTAATCAGAGATTACTCCAGTGCTTGTCATTGTCAATATAGAGCATCAAGAATGCCATTTAATTATGGAGCAAAGCATTGGGAATCTAGATGGAGTTCAATCATTATGGCACAAGACTAGTGAACAAGGCAAAATGTGCTACAAAATAAGAGAAAAAATCCAGTCGTCCCAATAATTAGATATATTTTGTTTTGGGAAAAGTTAACCTAAATAATGCATCTGGAGAGCATAGAATTTTCCCCCTTTCAAAGGTGATCGATGCTCACTTTGCTCTTCTGCAATTGTTACAGGTACATTTAGATTATCCAACTGAATACTTGACTTCGGTGTCGGGCTACACTAGAGAAGATTCTTGTCATGTCATCAACTCTCTTACCTTCCACAGCAATAAGAGGGCACATGGGCCAATTGGCGAGGAGAAAGGGAAGTTTTTCAGTTTTCCACAAGTTAATGGAAAGATCATTGGTTTTCATGGAAGGTGTGGCATTTTTCTGGATTCTATTGGAGCTCATTTTGGCCCTGTCTTTTATCCATATCCCTTCGAAGTCGTAGGGCCATTTGGAAATGGGAAAAACCGATGGGATGATGGCAAGCATGCAGATATCAGACAAATTGTTGTAGTCTCTGGTTCTGCAATTGAATCTGTTAGTTTTACCTATGAGGAGGGTCCTCCTTTCAGACACGGTACAACTCATGGTGGCAAAAGAAATACGGTACAACTCACATAAAAACATTAATTAATATGTATCACCAACAAGAATTTATTCCTAACATTTTCTTTAATGATGAAAATTCATTTGTTCATTCATTTTTGTAAGTGATACACCCAATCGATTCTAGGAAAGTGTTTTCCAAATCCTTGTGTTTTAGCAAAATAAATGCACCCTCATTGTTGTCTTCCTTATTACATCTATTATAGTTAACATGATATTGAAGTAGGCAAGATAATCTAATATTTTCTGGATCATAAATTATCATCTCGATCATCAAGAGCAACACAAACTAGTCGTTGTCATCTACCATGCTTTTGCTTCTCAACTTGTTGCATTGACATTTCTTTACCGTTTATGTGTTTGGTATAGATAAATTTGGACTGGCTAACTGAAGTTCTTATTTCGGTTTCGGGATATATTGTGAATGATTTTGGTTCTACTGTCATCCATTCACTCACATTCCAAAGCAATAAAAGGACATATGGACCATTCGGCACTGAAACTGGAAGGAAGTTTTCATTTCCAGCAACTGGTGGAAAGATTATTGGATTCTATGGGAGTTCTGGTTCCCATCTTGAATCTCTAGGAGCATATTTGGAACCAATCTCTCATCTATACCCGATCAAGTGTGTTGGACCATTTGGGGGCCAAGGTGGACACTCTTGGGATGATGGAAAATTCAATGGAGTAAAGAAAATAAAGATGATGTTAGAAGATGATGTCAACTACATCTCGTTTGAGTATGATGATAAAGGGGAATCTATTTGGTCCTCTGCACATGGTAACGAAGACGGAAGTAGTATCCATATGGTCAGTTCATTGAATATTCTCTCTCTCTCTCTCTCTCTCTATGCACACTGATAATGTATGGGGTGTGGAAAGCATCCTAAAGGGAAATCAAAGCTATTCAAATGTAATGAAAAATTGAAGTTGTCTTTTTGATTATATAAATTTCTTTCTTTCTTTCTTTTTGGATAAGTGTATCAAAAATATTAAAACTTATTGCTAAATGCAATCGAGTTATAAAGTTGTTAAAAAGTGCAATCAAGTCTAAATTTTATTAAATTGGTGTAATTTCAATAGTTTCGTCCAATTAGGCTATGGCCATATGCTGACCCCTTTTTTTCATTATTACTTTCTTAAGACAAGGGGCACCCACAAAGTACCACATTAGAAAGAAACTTGAAAATTTTTTTTTAAAGAAAAATCAAAACATATGAAAAAAAAAAAACAAAAACAAAAACAAAAGAGGATCAGAGATTCCTTTGGAACTATCTTTTTATCAAATTCACAGTCAGCCAAAAGCAATCGCACTTTGAAGGACAAAGCTGAAAATTACCCAATTTATAATCGAAAAACATATAAATATCCATTGAAATAAGCTAAGCATATAAATGCCTGTTAATAGGAAACGATCCAATGAATTTGTTGCCATAAAATACTGAACACTTCCCATAGTTAAGCAAAAGACAACATGATCCCTAGCACAATGCAGAAGATCTGCCAAGTTTCAATAGAAAAACACGCAAAAAATTTCATAATACTGGAATTTGGTTTCTGAGCTCGACGAGGTTCAAGCAGCCATGGCCAAACTCGACGTAGCTCAAGTTGTCATGGCTGTGAGCTCGAAGAAGCTCAAGCGGTCATGGCTGAGCTATTTGAAGCTCAATTAGCCCTGGGCATGAGTGTGAAGAAGCCTAGAAGCTGGAGCTGCCACGGCCGAATTCAATGAAACTTGGGCAGCTTAAAGAAGCTCGAGTGGCCAGGGCCAAGCTCGATGAAGATCGAAAGGCCAAGGTCACAAGCTCAAATTTCAGAACTTGATTGCCGTAGCTCAATAAGTTTTAGAATTTTATTGTATATTTGAAAACTTTAGAACTCAATTATATTTTCTTAACAAGTTTTAGAACTACTAATATAGTTGTCCCTTTTTACTTTATAAATTACACGAAGGTCAATAATATGATTTATGCGAGATGGATTCCATGAGAGCAACCCGGTACCATAAGCTTTTGGTCAATTAATATGCTTTATGCAGGATGGATTCCATGTGAATAACCTGGTATGATAAAAAAATTTCTTTTATGCTAAATGAAGCAAATCAGCAAAGGGCGCCAGTGAACCCTAATGATCTATCGTCTTATTGTTGACCCTAGAAGTTTGATGGAAGAATATTAGTCTTTAGAAATTCTCGGGTCTAGGTTGCACGTGGATCCAGTGTTTTCTTAGGCCACTATAATCTATCTATCATCTTTGATAAGGATCAATATAACAGTTAAATGCAATAAGTAATTTTCAATTCTGCAGGTTAACCTGAATTACCCTCATGAGTTCTTGACCTCGGTATCGGGATATATCAGACATGATTGTTCTGTTATTCAATCACTCACGTTCGAAAGCAATAAAAGAAGGCTTGGACCCTTTGGTAAGGAAGAAGGGAGATTCTTTCGCTGTGCATTGACATGCAACAAGATAATTGGCTTTCACGGAAGGTCTGGTATCCAGCTTGATGCGCTAGGAGTCTACTTTGAACCAATTTCTGATCTTCGTCTCTTGAAATCCATTGGGCCATTTGGAGGACAAGGTGAAAGTCGATGGGACGATGGAGATAGCACAGGTGTGAGAAAAGTAATGGTAAAAGGTGGATTAGTTATTCACTCCATTATTGTTGAGTACGACAAGAACGGGTTTGTGATTCAGGGCCCTAGACATGGTGGAGATGGGGGACATCTAGAGCTCGAGGTATGGCTCTTTAGATGTTTGCTTAATATTATGAACGTGCAGCTTATGGGTTGTTGCTAAGGTTTTAGTTTTAAGTGGTCTAGAGGTCACGTTTATGCAGATGAGCAAAGTATTCTAGACAGAGCGTGGAGGTAAAAGTAAGATGATGAGAACAATCTCGATTTTGAGTTTGACAAATGATCTCGAATGAGAAAGTCATTGTTGGGGCATGATGTTATATCATTATTGAACAGGGACTTCTCTGTGGTTTTCCAACCTTCCTCGGTTCCATTTACGATGAAAGCACTCAATACATCCAGAAAAGTACCGCCTCCGAAAAAGGGGAAAGAATATCGAAAGCTATTTTTATTTTATGACTTTTAAGTCTGAGAACAATTTTCCCAAATTTTAGAAGCTGTTCTCAAAGAGTTGCCAAAGCATTTTTTAAGCAATTCCCTAATTGCGGCGGACCAAAATAGGTTTATGCTCTAGATGCAGCGGAATTATTTAGTTAGCTATTGCATTGTTTGTTTAAATAGATACAACTTATCAACCGGAGTTTTCTGTTTTTACCGATTTTCAAGATTCTGTGGTTGGGGGTTGGGATTAATTATGCTTGTCTTTCTAATTTTGCAGATTAAACTTAATTATCCTGGAGAGTACTTGACATCATTTTCTGGTCACTTTGAATCTTTTTGCGGTCATATTGTTCTTCGCTCCCTCACATTTCAGAGCAATGAAAGAACTTATGGGCCAGTTGGTCAGGAGATCGGGAACTACTTTTATTTTCCATCAATCGGTAAAAAGATCGTTGGGTTTCATGGGTGGTCTGGATGTTGGCTTGATTCACTTGGAGCACATTTTGAGCCTTGACATGTTAAGCTCCGCCTTTATATGTGCCATACGGTCAATGTTGAGTTTACCCGTATACATAATGTAAAATTTGGAAATCAAAGCCATTTAAATTTACTGAACGATTGAAGTTGTCTTTTTGATTATTTAAATTTCCTTCCTTAATTTTTCTTATGTAAGTGCATTAGTAATTCTAAAACTTGTTGCAAAGTGCAATCTAGTTCTAGAGTTTTTAAAAAGTGCAATCAAGTCTAAATTTTATTAAATTAGTATGAGCAAGTCTCAAATCATGTGATAGGGAGAAATCTTTTCTTTTCTCTCAAGAAAACTTTAAGAGAAAAAATATTCTATAAATATTAAATCATAAGTATCATATATATATATATATATATATAGTAATAAGTCATAAAAGGAAGCTTCATGAGAATGAGAAAATAATTATGCTTGAGCCTTGTAAACATAAGAAAAATTGACTTATTAGGCATGACATTTTATGTGTTAGAAAGAAAATAAATACGAATTAGGCACAGCATTTATGTGGTAAAAAAATATATTTAAGTTAGAGGAAAATTGATTTTGGGATTGTAATGGAATTTGTACAAGGCAAAACCGACGCTATGTGAAACGATATGTCAAGTATAGGAAAAAGAATCGATTATAGCATAATTGATTATACTATATTATCGCAACCTAATTTTTCCGGGTGCACCAACTAGAGTTTAGACTAATGTACTACTAAGTCTTTAAACTTAACTCGTGCTCTCCCAAGCCCATACCAATTCGCGACTTAAGGTTAAAGTTATTAACTATGAGTCGCCACTAATCGGTTTATGGTAGGTCGACTAAACACCTAAGTAAAATAATAGGAGGATTATTTTACTTCTACGAACCAGAGACTAAGGGTACGAAGACTTTATTACACTAGATTTCTCTAATACCCTTTCGATACCATTTCTTTTTAATTTTTAAAAGTGTTTTTACAAGCAGCTTGGATCTATTTTAACCTAAATCATGTAGAAATGACCACATGGATGCTCAAACATTCAATAAATAAATTGCATCACACGAAGTAAGCAATTTTTTTGGGTTTTCTTGAAAATTAGAATTCTTTTACGAAAATGCATTTCTTAACTAAATGACTTAATCCTATTAATATGCAAATTCTAATTAAATGGACTTATTATGCAAACTAATTAACCTACACCTCATGACCTAATTTCACGAATGAACAAATTCTAATTAGACGATCCTATTATGCAAACTAGTTAACATGCACCTAGTATTTTTGAATTTTTTTTATTGAAGTTTAGAATTTATGAAAACTACTTAATCTATCTAAAAAGGGATAATTTTTTTAATTTATTCTAGGGATTAATTTAACTTAAACCCTATCCTATCTTAGAAAACTATTTTTTTTAAATGAGGTAATTAAAATGTGTGAAAATTATTTAAAACCCTAAAAAATATATATATGTTCAACTCTAACTTATTTTTTTTTTTTAAAAAATCCTAAAAATGTAATCCTAAAAATTTCTAATTTACTAAACCTACATGTCTAATTTACTAAACATATATGCTCATGCAGAATTTTGATTTTTTTTTTTTTGATTTTTTTAGTCTTTTTTAAAGATAAGTAATTATTAAATAAATATTAAATCTAAACTATTAACAAAATAAAGGATTAAAATAATCAAAAAAATAACCTATTGTCTCACGAGTTAAATTAACGATTACCCTAACCATAATTATCACGACAAAGGGATCAAAATAATTAAAAATCCGATCCGAAGTTTTACGGATCAAATTAATAATTATAATGATTTAAGATTCTACCAAAAAGCCCAAAAATTAATATAATTAAAAAAATAATCCGATATCTCTAAGATTAAATTAATAATTACAATAATTCCGGACAACATCCTAGCGGATAATGCCTACAAAATGCACAAATATTAACATTGACAAACCAAATTCTAACTTAAACAATAATAACAAAATTTAAAATGAATAAATAAATGACAATAAAATAAAAAAAATGAAAAATAAACTACCTAATGGAGGAGAGCAGCAGGCGTCGACACGGGCGCGAGACAGCCAACAGAGCCGGGCGTGGGATTCGGGCAGCAGGTTGGTCGGCGCCGGGCGGAGGGTGGCGCGGCGTCGGCAACCGGCGAGCGCCGACGTGTATCGCGGTCGTTGCGGTGGTAGTGAGCAGTGGCGTCAGGGCGAGCTCGCTGGTGGAAGTGCAGCGGGCAAGATCGTCGGGGAACAGAGACGCAGACGTGCTGCTGTGGGTTCACCGGAAGAAAGTGAGGCAGGCACAGCGACGATCGGAGCAAGGGGAGCGGCAGAGGTGGCGCGGGCTGAGGCGCGGGTTGCTGCAGACGTTGGTTGGGCAGCGCTCGAGCGGAGGGCAGCGCAACCGGGGGGGGCTGCTGAGCGTTGGAGGGCAGCACGGCGACCTGCAAAGGGAACACAGAACAAAAGCAGCGGCGGAGGAATCGGGCGCGGGCTGCTTTGCGCTCGCTGCGCTGCGACCAGCGGCAACGAACGGTGAAGGAGGCGTCGAGCTGGCAGTAGCAGGTCGCGAGTGCAGAAGCGTGACGGTGGGCGTCAGAGGCGTGCGACGGCGGCGTCGAGGGGTTGCTGAGTCGGCGGCAAGGCGCGGCGACAGTGCTCGCGGTGGCGTAGCGACGAGCGGGCTTCGGGGGGTTTGATCAGCGGTGGCCGGCGCAGGCACTGGCGCGGAGGGGGTGGACCAGCAGCAACGGCTGAGATGAGCTCGTGAAGAAGAAGACTGATTTTCTTCTTTTTCTATTTTTTTTTCTCTCTCCTCTCACGTCCCCTCACGTCTCCTCTTCCTGCTCCCTATCTGCTAACTTTTGGCTGACTTTTCTTTTTTGTCATAGAGAAAAAAGAGAAGTGCTTTTCTCTTTGCCCAAGATGGACGAAGACCTTTTTTCACACCAATTTTTTCTCGAATTTTTTTTGCTTTTGGATCCCCCCTTTTCTCACGAATTGTAGCCCTTTTATGGTGAAAATCTCTATTGATCTTTAGAAAGTTGTGCTTCCTTGATTGCGGGAATTACAAAATTTCAGCCCCGATTTGTCATCGCAAATTAATATTTTGATTTTTCACTCACGTTACTAGAAACACATCCAAGTTCATTTTGATTTTTGCGAACAACTCACCTTATGAGTATAATTTTTGATATTTTCCCTTTGATTTATCAATCTGATCATTATTCTTACTGATTTTGAGTTTGGCTTCCATTTTCTTTCATTTTTTCCTTTTATTTGTTCAAAGTGCAATTTTTATTTTCCTTATCTCCTTAGGTTTGCTAAAAATTAGGTGTCAACATATACACATTATGTTATGTGAGAAAATTTATTTATCAACATGAATCAATATTATAACACAAAATTACTTTGGTTCAAGCATACACAAAATGTAGTAAAATACAATGTTAGAATTAATTTTACTTGAGTAAAGAATGATGATTGCTCGTAAATGACAGGATAGTGGTGTCAAATTAAAAAGAAAAATAGGGCATGATAAATTCATGTTAGTAAAATAGGACATATAGGATATTTGATAAGTATAATGAATTTATAAATGAGACAATTGAACCTACAACATTTGATCGTATTATAAATGATACTTATTGATTTTGCACATTATATTTTTCGCTTGTTTAAATTTCATGGTTCGTAATTTTCCTCACTAAAAGTTATTTAATCATTATATAACATTTCGTAATATTTCTTCACAAGACGCAAGTTTCCCTTTTATCTTGCAAGTTCTATAATTCCTGTGATTTATTAAAATTCCATAAAAAATAGTAAATTGCCTAAGTGTATGGTATGCTTCTTTTTCTATTTTTAGTATATTATCCGATGGATCGTAAGTTTCCATTAGCCTATGTAATTGCTATATCGTAAATTTTCTTGAGAGGCCGTAAAATCTCTAGTCCTGTGATTCGTAATATGCTTCTTTTTCTATTTTTAGTATATTATCTGATGGATCGTAAGTTTCCATTAGCCTATGTAATTGCTATATCGTAAATTTTCTTTAGAGGCCGTAAAATCTCTAGTCCTGTGATTCGTAATATTCCACCAAAATCATAACATATGCCCAAGTCAATAGCAAGCTTCATTTGTGTTATTATTAATAAAATATTTGATCGATCGTGACTTGCACTTTGTAAAGACGTGCGTGAATAGTCTTCTTCACCAATCATGACTTTTCTTAATCGAAAACAAGTTTGATATCAAATAGGTTTTACAAAAAGACCAGACATATCACTCTTTCTGTTAAAATATGTCTCGAGTTTTGAGCCAAATGTGAAATTACGAATATTCCGAATTGGATATGTTGCGGACATTCGAAATCGAGCAAAGAATATCCAAAGATCAACTTCCCATAATTTGAATCTGCGTTGGAGAGTTTGGCTACTAAAATAGGAAAGTCCAACTTTCACTTGGACTTGGATTTTGTTTAAAATATATAGACATATGTTTTGGATAAAATCGGGCAAGATAGGAAACATAATCCTATGAGAAGTTGGCAAAAGAATAAAGGTCTCACTTCTATATATATGGCCGTGGATGGAAGAAGGTTGATCATGAAGAAGTGTTCTTGAAACGTCATCTTGTCGTCGAGTGCTTGGGAGGGATTTTCTTTGTTATTCTTGTCTGTGAATTATATCCAAGAAGATTTAGTGTTCAAGCCAATTAAATCTTGTGGTAAGATTTCTGTGTAATTTGTGAGATTGAGAGATTATTTCTTGAGGAATTTCATGGCTAAAAACTGCGTGCATTATTGGGTGTAATTGGGGCTTGGGAAACACCGAGATAATGTTTGAGTGACTTAAGTGTGTAATCTCATTGTATCACTTGATCTATAATAAAATTCGTTGATGCTCTCCATGTGGACATAGGTCTTTACGACTGAATCACGTAAATCCGGTATCCGATATATTTTCTTTTTCTATCTATATTATTGTTCGATCGCTCGTTTTTTCGCAACAAGTGGTATTAGAGCCAAACTTTGGCTAAGTTGAAGCGAATTGATGGCGACAGAAGAAGTAAAAGTGAGAATCGACAGATTTGATGGGAATGATTTTAGTTTCTGGAGGATGCAAATTGTTATCTTTATCAGATGAAACTGCACTTGCCATTTATCTAGGGAGAAACCAGAGTCGATAAAGCAAGCTAATTGGGAGTTGCTGGATAGACGAACTATGTGTGTTATTCGGCTAACGTTGGCTCGCATTTAACATCTTGAAGGAGAAGACCACTGCTGATTGGATGCAAGCCCTATCAAATATGTAAGAGAAACCCTCTACGATCAACAAGGTCTATTTGATGCAACGTCTATTTAATTTGAAGATGAGCGAAGGTGCGTCAGTGCAGATCATATCAATGAATTCAATGTGATTGTTAGTCAATTGAGTTCAGTTGAGATTGACTTTGAAGATGAGATACGTGCTTTGATTCCGTAATCCTCATTGCCTGATAGCTGGAATACTACTGTTGCTGCTGTTAGTAATTCCTCTAGGTCAACAAGTTTGACGTTTGATGGGGTTCGAGATTTGATTATGAGTGAGGATATTCGTAGAAGAGAATCTGGCAAACTTGTATCTACTGCTTTAATAGGTGAAAAAAGAGGAAGATCTGGAACACGTGTTAGTAAAAGTAGTATTAATATAAACAGACATAGTTAGTCTAGGACTGCTGATGTTGTCTATTGGAGTTGTGACAAGATGGGGCATCTTAGAAGGAATTGCCTTAAGCTAAAAAATAAAAATGGTAAGAGAATTATAGTTGATTCTGCAGATAATGTTGCACCTGTAGCAGATAATACTGATTATGTCTTATATGTCACTGCTTATTTATCGTTTGATGGATAGATTATGGATTATGGATTATAGATTATAGTTGTTCTTTTCATGTCACACCAAATAGAAATTGGTTTATCACTTATCAGTGCACAAGTAGTGATAAAGTTTAGTTATGGAACAACGCTGAGTGCGATGTTGTGGGTGTTGGTGATGTTAAAATTAGAATGCATGATGGCATTGTGAGGACATTGACTGAAGTAATACACGTTCTAGAATTGAAAAAGAACTTAATTTCCTTGGGTGCCATAGATTTAGCTGATTGTAGGTATTCTTCAAAAGGTGGATTTCTGAAGGTTGTTCGAGATGCCCTGGTGATAATGAAAGGAATCAAGCATGGAGGCTTGTATAAACTTCAAGGTGAGACAGTGATACATTTCGCTGTGGAGACGTCGGATGCATCTGTTTGAGAGTTTTTTGACTGCTCGAGGAAGACCTGGGTGTTTGTGCTAATGCACAAGTTTGATGCTAGTGTCAGGATCATGCGGTTGGGAGCTTTGATCGAGACGAAGAATGGTAAGTTGATCAAGCATGTGCGGACTGACAATAGCATGGAGTTCTACTCGGAGCTGGCAAATAAATTCTACATGAAAGAGGGCATAGTGAGACATCACACTAGTGCTAGTAAATCACAACAATTTGCAGAATTGATGAGCAGAACATTACTAGAGATAAAATTATCTCTAGTGTTGATATTGTTAGGAGAATCCTAGCTGATGTGCTTAATACGATAAGCTACCTGGTGAATAGATCCCCATCAACTACTATTGAATGGCGGACTTCTTAAGAAGTGTGGTCAGGTAACGTTGTTGGTTATTCTATTATTAGAATGTTTGGTTGTCCATGTTATTTTCGAGTGAGTGATAGTAAGCTCGATTGGAGGGCAATGTGCATATTCCATGGCTATGCACAAGGTGAGCGGGGCGATCGGTTGTGGTGCCCAGATATAAATTCACCTATTAATAGCAGAGAAGTTATCCTTGATGAGTCTCTGGTACTTCTGGCTAGGAGTGTTTGTGATAATGTTAATACGGATCTGAACGGTGTTCAGCTTGAGGTGGAGTTGCGACCAGAAACTCCTGAGGTAGCGAGTACGAAAACTAGCAAAATAATCGACACAAATTGTGCTTGTGGCAAGGTGGAGCCTATAGAGCTAATGGTTGCCATAACTGCTGAAATTAACAAGGTACGTATTCGATCTCCTGATAAATATGGATGTAACAATGGTTTTGCTTTATCTGCAGTTGAGGAATTTGCGTCGGAAAATCCTTGCGGAGTAGTTAAAGGTGCATGTGGAGTTGGTATTCTGATGAGGTCCTCGATTATGGTGAAGTTCAAGCGAGGCTTAGATTTGAATAATATCTGTGGCGATTGAGCCCATCGGGGGCTATGGAAGAGTAGCAGCAGAGTTTGAATTTTTGCGAAGCAATTGCAACTTAGCTCAAGCGTCAAGCCAAGGTGGAGATTGTTAAAATATGTCTCGAGTTTTGAGCCCAATGCGAAATTACGAATATTTCAAATTGGATATGTTGCGGACATTTGAAATTAAGCAAAAAAGATCCGAAGATCAACTTCCCAAAATTTGAATCCTCGTTGGAGAGTTTGGCCACTAAAATAGGAAAGTCCAACTTTCACTTGGACTTGGATTTTGTTTAAAATATACATAGATATGTTTGGATAAAATCAGGTAAGATAGGAAACAGAATCCTATGAGAAGTTGGCAAAAGAATAAAGGTCTCACTTATATATATATAGACTTGTGGCCATGGATGGAAGAAGGTTGATCATGAAGAAGTGTTCTTGAAGTGCCGTCTCGTCATCGAGTGCTTGGGAGGGATTTTCTTTGTTGTTCTTGTCCGTGAATTATATCCAAGAAGATTTAGGCCGCACATGATAAAATTTATGTTTCTTGATTTCTCTATTTCTCTCGTTCTCCGGAATGTATGGAACATAAATTCGTTTACAAATTGATTTCTCTATTTCTGAAATAGATTTCTATTCCAGAAATTGTTTTGGAGGAGAAATCAGAAGCTATAAATTGTAGCTTCTTTGTTTCTAAAATGGAAATAGAAATTGTTTCTTTTTTTTATCCATCCTTCTTCCTTCAACAGAGACGTTGACTCCTTCTCTCCTCGCTACCCTTGCTTTTCTATTTGGGCATTCCTTCTCCTCACCTCAACCAAGAACCCTAGCGACTCCGAAGTTGTTCATCCTCGCCGTGTTCATCCTCGCTATTGACTTTGACGCCGTCGCCGTCCTCTTGCCAGTCAAATCGTCGCTCATCTCGCCGTCGCCGTCCTCAGACCGGCCAATTTGCTCTGATCGTCCCGTCGGACCCGCCTCCTCCATCCGCGTCCCCTTCTGCAACACCAGTTGCCATCGCCCATCTCCGTCGTTATTCAATCCGCTCGCGTCGGTGTTCGTTCGTGGCCTTCTCTGGAACTTCCCCCTGCGATTCCTCACTAGGTTCGATCAATCCTTCCCTTCTCACCTCTCTTTTCATGTTTCAACTTTCGTCCGCGTCCGCTCTTTTCCTTTGGTTATCTGACTTCTGCAGTACGACCCTAGTCCTGTGTCCTTCCGACCTGTGAATTTGTCCAAGGATATTGGGGCTTATGAGGAAGATGGAGTTATGCTTGACAGTGTCTCTGGTTTATTATAAATGGCTCTAATTGAATGTGGATGCTTACACTAGTTGATTTGTTATGTTTCTGGAGAGCTCAATGGGACAATGAAATGGTGCCCTCATAGTCGACCTTCATGTCTCTTATGCCATTTGACTGTTTCTCATCTTGGCCAATGCAAGATGGGGGAAAAAATGCTTTTCCTGATTAAGTTATGCTTACACTAGAACTTTGTTTGATGGCGTTTGATGCATGATGTGGAACGGTCGTGTGTGAGTTGAGGGTTGACTGGATATGCGAATTGTGGATCTGTTTCGGAGTCGAGGACTATCGTGCTTGGTCTTGGAAATGGTGTTTTGGAAGCAATGGTTGGTGTTTAGCAATCTGTGAGAGAACCTATCTTCTTGCTTGCTTGTTGTGATTGTGGATGTCCGCAGAATAGTTATTCTATGACATAGCGTTTTGTTTTCCTTAAATATCTTCTAAGATAAGTTGACAATTTTCTGTGGTCAGGCAAAGTTTATGCATTGGACTGTGGATAAAGTGCCAGATCAATCTCTTCTGAATACCGCTGAAAGGAGATTTCTTATTCCCCAATTGTATAAAAAAATACCCAAATGATCATATGGACCTAAATATATCATTGTCTTCTCCAGAGATCAGGATATCAGAGAACAATATAGATGCTACTATTTATGCGGACTGATAATTGATGTTAAGCGGGGAAGTAATACCAGTAGCATGCATCTCATCGGTAAGTGGAAATATAACAAACTGCTTGCTGTTATAACTGATGATGCTGAAGTTTTTGCTTTTGTGATATATAATTTTCTTGTTGGTGAGTTTAGTTCCCACTTCTTTGTTTGTCTTCCTTCTTTCTGACGATCTGATTGCATTATTGTATATATCGGCATTATTGTGCTGTAAAACCACTGTCAACGATGATGATCATCAAATTTAGTACATTGAGGTGATTTGTGAAGAACTTGGGACAGATGTTGAAACTGTTGACAAGCATCAGCGTTGTTGGCTTTTGGCAATGAAGTGCTGCAAGGCAAGATGACTCTCGAGCGCTATTGTTTCCATGCTTATGCTTTAGTAGAAGTCCTAACACGGCCCATGGTTTGACTTGGACACCTGTAATATAATTTTTTCAACTATGGTGGTCCCAAAAAGTTGGTGATTAGCAGTCTTTGTTGGGCAACTTGCATGTTGATGTAGCTATGATGAGATAGCTGTTATTGGACAAATATTACAGTTTGTTTGCATCTAATGCTGTGCGAGTACCAATTTGTTCCTTTCCACACTATTTATTGTCCAGTCTTGTCCATTCATAACTCAAGAGCACTTATAGCATGATGTATGCGCTTGCATAATAGTTTTTTCTTTTTGGTTCATTACTTACATATATGACGGTCTTCACTTAAATTCTTGTGATTTTTTAGTGATACGCGGTTCCGGTTCAGTTAAAATCTTGCAGAACAATCTTGCTGGAAGTGTAAAATTGAATGATTTTGCAATGTCACTGAAGTGGAGTAACATTGGTAATCTGCGAATTTATCTTATTCAGGTATATGATGAAAAGAGGTTTGATCATTTTGCAACTTTTGTGGTTTGCAACATTGGTAATCTACGAATTTACCAACTTTTATCAAATTAAATTGCCATCACAAGCACCAAGAAGAGTGCGGTAAAAGGATTGGGACATCATGATTCATAGAAATAGAATTTTTTTTTTCTGTTATCAAATGGATTTATGTTCCAGAAATAGAAATTTTGAGTCGTTATCAAACGGGTTTCTTTGCTCAGAAACTTGTCCGGGGAATAGAAATTGAGAAATTGATTTCTAGCTAGAAATCAATTTCTATTTCAAAAATTTTATCATGTGCAGCCTTAGTGTTCAAGCCAATTAAATCTTGTGGTAAGATTTGCGTGTAATTCCTTCGTGAGATTGAGAGATTATTTCTTGAGGAATTTCAAGGCTAAACACTGCGTGCGTTATTGGGTGTAATTGGGCCTTGCGAAACACCGAGAGAGTGTTTGAGTGACTCGAGTGTGTAATCTTCTTATATCGCTTGATTTATAGTGAAATTCGTTGCTGCTCTCCCCGTGGATGTAGGTTTTTACGACCAAATCACATAAATCTGGTATTCGATATATTTTCTTTTGTATATATTATTGTTCAATCGCTCGCCTTTTCGCAACACTTTCCTATCTCTTTTTTTCTTTTCAACAATGACGATCTAATTTTGTTTCTGCCTCTCATGTCTTCGCTTTCCAGAGAAAAAAAAGAACACGCGAGCAGAAGTTCTCGATGAAATAAAAAATATTAATATTTGAATGCAGCCATGGACAACGATTCCACTTGCATCTCCACATATTGACTGTTTCGAAGCATCTTCTTCTACCAACGCATGTGCTATGAAGCTTCAAATCCATGTCTGCTTCTTCAGCCATGTCTCTGCCATGTGAAACAAAGCTCTTTTAGCTTGACTTGACGAATTCAAACCAAATTTTCCTCAAGCGCGCAAGTTGCTTCTTCAGTTCTTGGAACCAAACCAACTCCACTCCGCAACTTGTCTGAACATTGACTTGAATAAGCAGTCTTGTCCTGATGGTGGAGCTTTCATTCATCCCCTTTTCTCATTCGCAACTTGCATCTCCTGTTTACAAATACAACTTACCGGCGGAAGAGTTGCGACCCTTTCTGCAGTCTCTCACTCAATCACGTATTGTGCTGATGGGAAGCGAAGAGATCAAGCGACGCATTTCGTCTTCGCTTCAATCCACCAATGGAAGTACGATGTGTTCGGGAGCTTCAAAGGCGAGGACATAAGGAAAACCTTCGCAGCCCACCTCTTCCGTGCGCTGAAGCAGGCGGGATCCACTATTTCAAGGACAATGAAAAAGCAGAGACCGGAATTTTCATCGAGCCCAAGCTGCTCGATGCGATTCACCATTCCAGGGTCTCTCTTGTCATGTTCACCACCGTGACACCGACTACGCAGACTCACGGTGGTGCTTGAACGAGCTGGTGAAAATCATGGAGTGCAATAGGATGTTCAGAGATCATCAGGGTCATGTGCTTGTGCCCATTTTCTATGATATTGAGCCAAGCGATGTTCGGAAACAGAGCGGGCGATTTGGGGATGGTAATAAAAATATGGTTAAGCCGCTGTTCCCATCTTTCTAGTAGGGTTCCTCCATTATAAACAAGCGGGAAAAGCTTCTATAGTGGGCAGCACAAGGTTTTCCTTATGGCCCATAGATCAGAGTGGGAACAGTTTTTAAAAACCAGGGAGAGTTTTCCTAGGCTAAAGCTACTTGATTGTACCGGAGGGGGGTAGTCAACTACCGTTCACTATTTTTTCACGATTGTCGGCAGACATAAAATAAAGTAAAAAGTGGGGACATTCGACAAACGAACGGGCATCGAGGTGCCAAACGTCATCAAACCGGTTAAAACTTCTTTAATAGTCCACTGTTGGCGGAAGCCAATGTCCCGGGGACTCTTCATTAACGAAACAGAAAACGATTTTTTTTTCATTTTCATAGTGGATATAGTTTTTGTCAAGCCAAGCTTGGCCATAGTTCTTCCATACCAACTTAGCTGCCCGGCGCTGCTTCATAAGTAAGAAAGGTTTAAGAGCACCTCGGCAACAGCAAAGGAAATTAGTTAGAACAGTATAATGTTCTATGAGCGAGACTCTTCTTTTACTAAGATACACTGAACACCAAGCCAATCCCACCGGATAACCCATGCATTCAATTAGAAAACCTGCCCGGAAAGCTACTCCAATCACTTCCCACTACCAGAATAAAACAAGGGGTAGAAAGTTACTTTTTAACTTACGCAATTCTAACCTTGCTTCAGGGAATTCGCGGCAAAGAGAGCGAGTGGGGGGGTAGGGGGGAGGCACGGGTGGAACGAACATCTTAAAGCATTGGCGCAAGTATCCCCTGCACGACTTGCATCAAGATCATTCAAAGCAGTTGTTCAAGCTCGAGATAGACTGTAGCTTGAGCCGGCAGCAAGCAAGAAAGTCTTCAAAAGGGAGGGAGTTATCGCATGCCTGGCTCAGCCATTAGAGTTAGAGTCCGGATAACTTACCACCAAATCAATCGAAGAATTCTTCATCCTTTGGATTTAGAAAAAAAAACAAAATCCTATGCTGCTTGAGGAAGGGGACAGTCACAGGCTCGCTTATTCTTCCTTTTCTTCTCCAGTAGCATCTTCTTCATCGGCTTATGTGTCTGCGTATGGGGATGCTGTTCTATATCTTGATTCTGTTCTAGACCCATAGGACCATGTTTCAAAGCTAGCCTATATACCTTACCCCCGAGGAGCAACCAAAGGAAGCTCTAATTCCTTTAGTTTAGGGCCCTTTCTGTTAGTTTTTCGGGTGCTGGATCATCTTATCGTAAGAACTCCCCCATCCACACCACAACTTTTTGCTTGCTGGTGACGGCTTAAGCGACCGTTACTTGCTCGATGCGGTTTGGCATATGCGACTACTGCTTGGTCGAAACCCCCTGCTTGCTGTTATGGCCTAAGCAACCATAGCTTCTACCTTGCTTGCTGGTTACAGCTTTAGCGACTTTCACTTTAGATTCAAGCAATTAACTACGTTAATCGCCCCGCCAAACAAAAGGGCTTAGAAAGAAAGAAAAAGGTGCGTGCCGCACTCACGAGGGACTGCCTCTATGAGTTCTATTCCGAACACAGTTGTTTGAGTGGATCCATTCTTTTCCTTTTTTCAACCTCTTTCTATTAAGTATAAATAGATGGAACCGGAGCCCCGTAATCTCATCTCTTTGCCAGTTCAGTGCAACCCTTCCATTAGGGCAACCTTAACTCGCTTCGTCGTCATGATCGGGAGAACTCACAATGCCCAGATATTCTTTCTTGGACATCAGTTCGTGATGCACTAGTCTCTCTTTCTCTTTGAAGTCGCGGGCTACCATATCTAGAAGGAAAGGTCTTAAGGCGGCCGGGCTTAGGGTGTGACGATAAGGTTGAGGTACCCGAGCAAGATAGTCACATCTTCGAAGATGATACTAAACCACATTTCTGAGGAAGATGATTCTGATGAGGATGACGAGAAAAAGAATAAAAACTAGAGCGATCGTCAGTGGCAGCCGTTAGGAATTCGATTATATTAGTAAGCTAAGTCTTTGGAGTGTAAGTGCCAGCCCTTTTCCTTTCTTCGGGGGCCCACCATGATAAGCTTTCTTCCCAGGCCAGTGCCTTTCTATCCAGTTATAGATGGAGTGCTAAAGATTGGAGTCCTAAGGAAAGACTATCCAGGTTCAGTTGCTTTCCGTCTAGTTGAAGTGCTAAGAACATATATTTCCCTGTAAGTTTACTTTGCTGTAAGTTTGAGATTCCTTTTTTGAGGTTCCATAGTAGCGAGCCATAGGAAGTAAATGGTAAGGCTAACAACGAGAATAGTCTCTAGTAGGGATATAGATAGTTCCCTTAGAGGGCCAAAGATAAGGTCTAACTAGATTGATTTTTCTTATAGGGATATATTTTTTACTGAGCGTAAGGATCCTCCTCCTTCCCTTGAGGTAGGTACCGATACCGATCCAGCCGAGGTAGAATAGTTTCCTTTCCTGTGCTAAACGCTAAACTTATTCAACTGCAGAAAAAAGGCAAGCCAACACTCAAGTACAAGCAAATGGGCAAGCGGGTAAGCTCTCCGGTCAATACAGCAAGGAAGATTTGGAACCCCAACGGCACGGACATTTTCGGGGACTAGCCCGCCTCCACTATCTTGATCATATCATCCGATCTCTCTTCTAAAACTCAAACTGACTTAAAGGCCTAGAAACAAGCATCCAAACAAGAGTTAATACGGTATGCGCTACCATACGGGGTAGAAATGAAGTTCCTAAAGATGTGCCAGTAGTTGGCAAATTCTTATCATCTGGACATGAAAAAGAAATTCTATGTAGAGAGATAGATTCATATGGAGTCTATCCCACTACTTTAAGTCCCACGGCTGATGATTCAATTCATCTGCACACCGCTTATTCAACAAAGGCTATTTGAACAACGGGTATTCATCCATGAGCTCCTACTACCACTAGCCTTAGCTGTTGACTATCTAGCTTCAAAACCACAGTCTATACGAAAGCTGCCTTTATTGCCAACAGCTTTTATTGCATCAACCGCGGATCATACCACTTGCATCGGTTACTCAAGGAGTTCAGTTCCTATTGAGGAAGATCTGCCATTGGTTTCAAAAGAAATCCATTTCGTACCCTCTTCCGACTTAGATTTATTTGATTCACTTCCTAACTAGTCTTTTGCTGATTAAATAGAGGCCTTATCGAGCCCCTTTCTACACAATCTCTTGCTGTCTTAACCCGGAGGACGGGTTTTGATCCTTTTCTAGCCGAGTTTTGTGTTTCGAGTCTCATGTTGAGTTTTGTCTTTCATGTGATACTTTGCCTTAAGAACTAGAGCTGAGCCCGTTCCTCGCTCAAGTTTTGTCTCTTTCTTGACCCGCCTGCCAGATAAGTTGGCTAACCGTGGCCTACTCCTTTCCCGAACCAGCCCTCCCTCTTTCTGCCTCTTTAGTTGGAACGACTGCCTACGCCTACCCTTGGTCGGTTAAAGCTATGCACTGATTCACTTTTATCGTATCGGGTCGGGAACGAAAGCTTTCTAATATGGGCAGAGACTTCAGGATCGACCATAACATAAGGATCCTCCGCTCTGGTTCTACATTCTATCTCTCTTCTTTGTGATATGGATTTCTAATGAGAGGATTAAAAGTAGTAGGAACTGGACCATCTTCTGGAACATAATCAATTTATTACAAAGATTCTAATTCGAATTTAATTTCGTAGAGGTAGAAGATTTAGAAGAAGGTGAAGAAGATAAGTTAGCTTTATACTACTATAAGTACTCATGCTTCTCAAATCCATGGAGATTAAGGTAGGGGCTGCAGAGATCTTTCCTCATATTCAAACATGAAAACCTTAACCACCTATGATTCCTTTCTTTTTTCAAATTATGCATAGACTTTCTTTTCCTTTCTTCTTAGACTTTATAGGACCAGGTAATCCCGAGACAGAACATAGCCATCCCCGGACTCAATAAAGTCTCAAGGGAACTCTTAGGTCCTTCTCTTGCCTTAGAATAATCAAGTACTCACTCTCTTCTCTGAACTACGTTACCTTCGGTGAATGCTTTCTTGCCAACATGCCTTCCTTTTAGACCGGATCTCTAATAGGTCAAACTTAAAAATGTAAAAGAGCTCTGGTAAGGCTCGCATAGGCTATGTCTCTGAGCTCAGAAGGACTGTAACTTCGCTATGCATAGATCTCTCTATGGGTTATACCGATGAAAGAAGTGGCTACGATGGTTCAATAAGAGTTTTCGCCGAGCCGCCCCGGAGAAATGGGAGCAGAAAGGAGGTTCTAGAACTGGATTGTTGAGCAAATACCATAGCACATAGTACTAGGAGCCCAGAGACCAAGACTCAATTCTTAAAAGCTCGAACTTACCCATCCGAACAAGACGCACATACCCCTTTTTGGGTATGACTAGTGAGCCAGGCAGGAAGCTGACAAAGAAAGAAACCGTCTCCTTACGCCCTCATGCTCAACGCGTTGCTCAGACAGCTGATAGCGAACGGTTTATCGCACGTTCAGAAGCTCCGAGGAACCGGGCACCAGCTCTCGATTCTTCCTTTAGCCGGCCGAGAAAGCGATTGAGAAAGCCAACAATTCTATCCGGATCTTTATTCCGAATATCTTAGATAGAACCTCACAAGCCTTATCACCAGAATTCACAACTCACTCCCGACCGATAAGAGGCTCGATGTAATTGACCTCGATAGTCTTGAATGCTCCTTCCATCTACGAAAACGAATCCCAGCCATATTTAGATTTAGATGTTCAACCGGAAAAGCATCTCGAAAAAAAAAAAGAGAAGATTACCGAGTGAGCCAATAAGAAGCTTTTTTATTTTATGATTTAGACAAGACATTGAATTGGATCTCTATTCTCGGGGAGAATCCATGCTCTGTCAACCAGCTTACTTAAGGGTTCAGATTGAGCTAGTTCTAAAGTGGAAAGAAGGGAAATGAAATGGACTACTTTCATCCTATCCTCCATGGGGCGGGCTCTCGTATAAGAAGGGAATGGCTGCTCTGAAGGAAGGTATGCAGTAGCTAGCAGTATAGAAGTGATCTAACTTTCGAAAGTAAGTCTCGACGATCTTGCTCGGACCGGGCTTTAGTCTTTTGTTGTCATCCTGAGACCAATGGTTAGAAGGGCCAACTATGTATCAAAAATGGAAGCGGAGATTGCGTATGGATGGAGGAGATACTAAGCAAGACAATATAAAGACGCAGGAGAAAACCTCCATATCCATATAGGACCGAGAATTCCGAAACGAAAGAGAAAACGGCACATACCAAGATCAATCCAGGCTGGTTTGGTTTGATAGAGCCTGGATTTTGACGCCTGTGCGCGAAGAAAGCCTCCACTGGGGGACAATCACTCATTTCTTCTGTTCATAGTTTATATTACACCTTTCAACAAAGCTCAGATCTGCAGGATGATTCAGTCAGATGATCGAAAGATCAGGTCTTGGTCGGAAAAGAGAGGGCTTTCAACCTCGAATTCTTAATAGTAGGGCCATTTTCCAAAGAGTTTCAAACATAGCAAGAAAGATGGAAAAGAGAAAAAGGGGTGAAAGGAAGTTCACTCTAGAGGTTCGGAGACGCGAGAGCTATCCATAGTAATGAAATGTAGCGACGGCCCTTGGACCTAACATTAGGAAGCAGACAATCATACTTGCTTAAGTTAAGAGTTCTTGCTTCACTTGGGGAAAGAAAGTGAGTGATCCTACCTCGCCCTTGGCTAAGCTAAGGCTACAACCATTGGGGAATATACCTTGGAGAATAACTGTCCTGTAAAGGACTTTTCTGGCATTGACTTCCTTCCGAAACTCCTGCCTAAAAAGATGGCTTCAGAACTGGCTGGAACTTCTAATACGGGTTCTCAAATCTTCTTTCCCAATACAAGACTTTCCCGCTACTTGAACTATACTACACTGTCCGTCATTCTAGTCTCACTCTCGGGTGCAGGTTTTTTCGTTACTACGGCACTTGAGCGGGCTTTCATCCCTGATCAATAAGGCGCTTTAACTTGACGGAAAGCGTGCTAACTGATGTTCTTTCCCCCGGTATTGGACTTTATGAAAGAGTATCTTCAGTTCAGGGGGAAGCCTAAAAGGAGACCTTTTTAAAAACTGTCTTTAGTTCTCATCTTTCTGTACAATCTTTTGGGTACGAGTTGGGGTAGTGAGGAGTTGCTTCATAAGGCACATGATTTGGCTAATGAATATTTGCAAGTAATCTCTCACAGTGATGACACTTTATACCAGAAAACTTACTTTCATCTTCGATGGAATGGAATTCCCCAACAGGTGAATGCGTTAAGGTGAATGTAGATGCTGCTGAATTAGATAATGTACATGCGGGTTTGGTCTGATTGCATTGCCCGAGATAGTGCAGGTTTTGTATTAGGGGGCACAGTCAATGAGGAGTTTTAGGCAACATGATAGTCCTTCAATGGAGGCTGCAGCTGCAGCGGTGAGATTTGGAGTTTGATTTGCATTGGAGATGGGATTCCTAGATGTAGTCATTGAAAGTGATTCCGCAAATTTGGTAATAGCTCTGCATAGGAAGGAAGGATCTTTTTCTCCATTTGGCCCTATCTTGGAGGATCTTTTTCACCTAACACGCCAGTTCAGGTCATGTTCTTTTAATCATGTGAGAAGGGAAGGTAATACAGCGGCTCATAGTTTAGCTAAGTTTGCTTTAAATGTGGATAATGAATTGGTGTGGGTCGAAGAGTGTCCGTCATGGCTGGAGCCTGCGGTTCTCAACGATGTACTCTTGTCTCATTTTGATTAATTATATATGCTATCGTTTCCTATCCAAAAAAAAGTAAAGTCAAAGTGTTAGTTGGTCGTTCCAAAAAAATGGATTCTATACCATTTTTTACTAAAAAAAAAAGAGTTGTCATATCTCGGTAATGGGGTCTTTGTTGATTCGGAATCACGCTCTGTAGGATTTGAACCTACGACATCGGGTTTTGGAGACCCACGTTCTACCGAACTGAACTAAGAGCGTTTTCTTATCACAGTAGATAGGACTGTAAAGAAAAAAAGGATTCTTTTTTACCCCCAATACATCTTGCATGCATATAGTCTCATTAAATGAAAGATTTTGGATGTCAAATTTGAATCGATCAACATGGATTCCTCCTTACTGCCCAGAGGAGAAGGTTTAGGTAGGGATGACAGGATTGGAACCCGTGACATTTTTTACCCAAAACAAGGGCGCTACATCCCTTTCAATTGGTCTACGGTGTCATTGTAGAGAATCCCTGCCCTGTTTTCCACATGGTTATTTCCTCTATCGATATCCAATTTCTCTTGCCATTTCTTCTTTTTTGTCTTTATTGATTTATATATATACTCATCATCATCCCGCCGCTCCTACCAACGCTTACTTCCTTATGAGAAAAAAGGGTGTTAAATAATCAGCCCTTTGAATAAGCGAGGCTTTCCCGATAGAAAGAGTTGCATGCGAGAGAGATCCCAATTCCGTGTATGCGGTTAAGCAAGCCCTGCCGCCAGCTTCCACCCAGACAAAAAACGTGAGCGCCTAGCGCGAAAGGTTGCTTTACTAAAAAAAAATAGTTGGCGCGTTAGCGCTTTAGTCTTCAATAAGGGGCGGAGCTTGAAGAAGCGAAGCGAGCCTATAGTAGCAGCCTATTACGTTTTTCAGGCCCTTTGACTTGATATTCTATTAGTCAAGCGCTAGCGCCCCTATAGAGTCAGGCTCTTCTGCTATCAATGAAACCGAAAGACAGACAAAAACCAGTGCGTTTTGTTTTGTATAGATCGAGACTTGGAGCTTGATTCTTTACTCATTCCATACTGGGAAGAATTGCAGGAAATCGTTCGATAACACGGATTCCTATTTCTCAATGATATCCGACGATCAAGACAATTCCCGTGAAACTCTTTCCTAGAAGTGAATTCTTTTTCTTTCCAAGCAAATAGCATTTCCTATTGATTTGTCTCCTGGACTGGACCTATTCTGATTCTGAATTATCCGTCGCTACGCTGTTCCCAAGGACTAGCAAAATCGAAATAGCGAAATTCTTGGGTCATCTCAATGGGTTCAGAAACCACACGTTTCTCTGGATCATCATAGCGTACTTCCACATATCCACTCAGAGGAAGATCTTTTCGTAATGGATGACCCTCGAAACCATAATCTGTTGATATACGGCGTAGATCCGGATGATTGATGGAAGAAACACCAAACATATCCCAAACTTCTCGCTCCCACCGGCCGGCTGATGGAAATAGACTGACTACCGGAGATATTCGTGTTACTTCGTCTGCACTGGTTTGTACACGAATGCGTGAGTTATACCGAGTACTCAGTAAATTATAGACCACTTCAAATCTTCGTTTTCGAGAGGGATGATCAACTCCGCAAATATCGATCGAAACTTGAACCCTTGTATAGGTATGCAATTTCAGAAAGCACAACAATTGAAATGGGTAGTCCGTATTGGTATCAGATCTATTCCCATGTTCCGATCTTTCCATTTTTTTTAACCATTTCTTGGGTAAAGTCTCCCAACTATATTTGAAAATGAATTTGTTATCCATAAAGATAAAGAAAGCTTTCTTGTAGTTCCGCTTCTTCCTCCCTCTAAAAATGAAGAAAGACTTGTCAGAAATCGCCGGTTAGGTTAGTCCAACCAAAAAAGACATGGGACTTTTTGGCCATTGTTTGAGAGTTGTCAAGCTTGGACCGACTTAAGTAAAGACTGGCTTCCTATAAAGATCCTTCACTGCACACTTTCTATATATCTCTTTTCATTATCGGCTGCATGCTATCGGAGAGAGAACAATGGGAGGTTCAGTCAAAAGCATTTAGCACGCACTCACTTCAATGATCAAGCAAATAAGCAAGAAAAATCTCTTTCTCTTTCCATACGCAATTTCGAAAAGAGTCTAGTCAGCTCGTCTCTGCTATACTGTATAGATATGTGTACCACATCGAGAAAGCAATAAAAAATTGTTAGTTAGATGAACAGATCATTCCTAAATGCAGCCGTGATCAACTATAGGATACCACCACAGATGCGGTCAGACAAGATGGTCGTATAAAGATGAGCTGTAATGAATAGTAAGTAGGCCGGAAGGCCAAGACGGATAGCCGTTCCATACACTAGCAAGCTCCCGCATGCCAGATAGAACTGGGTTAGCGGAAGAGAAGAAGTAGCATAATCCGTCGGCTTGCCACAGAACTGATCCAGAAGAGTATGCAGACAGACTGACTCCTGAGATGGAACTCATTCCTTGACGCAGCATTATGTGAAAGCGCAGAACATCGCCCAGAAGCTTATAGCCCCTTTGGTTGGAGCGCTTTAGTTACGTGTTCTTTCTTCGCTGATTGAGTGCGCCGCCTAGAGCAGTTCTGGCTGAACTGCTTTCGCCGCTAGGGCTAGTCCACTACTGAATGATTCTGATACGCCATCTCGATAGATTGTTCTATACCTTGACTGGTATTACACACCAGCAGAGATCGGGGAAGACGTTCCACAGCTGCTTGTGAGCTAGACTTGCCTGTCTGATCACCTTATGAAAGAATGAATTCGACTAGCGGATAGGTAGGCGGCTCAGAAAAGGCATTTCCCAAGCTTTTTGGGTGCTCCAACTGATGGTTCTCCCCACCTCTTTCTTTGAAGCAGAAAGGCAAAGAGCTGTTTGCGGTTCCTCTTGTTAAAACTCAAAGGGAAATATATTCGCAGAAGCTTCAGAGGCCATACAGCGAAAGATTCCTTCAAATAGCTCATCACGAGAAGTAGTCCTTTGGTTCTAGATTCTCTGGTCTTTCTTCCCAATTCCCTTTCCCGGGCCAGCTCAACTTAGAACTTAGAAGGGCAGTACCCGTGTACTCAACAAGAAATCTTAGTGCATTTAGCATATCATTTTTTTTTCTAGGCCATCGCATCGAGTTGCTCTTTAATAAGGAGACCGCCCACACGTGGGTGACTTCGGGTTTAGGCACGAAAGTGTTCCTGGCCTCGACTTCTTTTAAGGATTCCCCTCAATTTATACGGTTTGAAAGCGGACAACCTTTTGGGTTCCTTTCATCTTGGCCCTTGTTCGCGCTTTGCCATCACTTCTGTGTTTGGCTAGCGGCCGACAAGGTCTATCCAAATAAGAGGTTTAGGTCTTACGCCCTTTTGGGCGACGATCTTGTGATCGCCGACGACCCAAAGTGGACAATATTACACAGTGGGGCCCGGGATGTTACAATAGGGATGGCATTTGAATAATGATGCTAATGGGTAATGCAAAACCTCATATCGGTGCTCTTGATTGATTTGCTCAATCACCACAAAAGATCGTATCGTTGCTTGATTTGAACTTGTTAGAATCTGTTTGATTATGGTGTAAGTGTTTGGAATAGATTTTGATGTGAAAGTTATCTCTGCTTGTGAGAGTTATTTAATTCAATTATTTCTTGTATTTGCATCCTTCAACCATGGAAAAATAATTAGCCACTAATCCTAACTACCACAGAGTTCTAGGATCTTTTAGATTGTCCTAGTTTAGAAAAAATATCTTAGAAACTCTAGGAAATGGATCATCAATTTAACAGAATGCCACTGCTGATTGAATTTAGCTCATGCGCTTCTTGCTTATATGCTAATTGCCTCTCTATGCTATAGTTAGTCACGTTTGAACTTGTTCTTCCCATGCAACTACAGGGATCAAGCGGACTTCATCGAGCAAATTGTAGGACATCTCTTCAAAATTATTCCCAGAGCTAGCTCCCCCTACGCCATTGGAGTGGATTCCTTTGTAGACAATGTGATATCATTGCTGGAAATCGGGTCCGAGGATGATGTCTATGATGGAAGGAATTGGTAAGACAACTGTGGCCTAAGTCATTTTTTTTTTTTTTTTTGTTATGGAGGAACCGGCTTGCAGCCGATAGCCGCGCTGTAAACCCCCAGGTGACACGTAAGCAGGAGGACCCACCACCCCTGGAGTCACACTTCATACACCTAACGCCTCCCCTGGGTTTCGAACCCTTCACCTCTTGGTTGAGGATCAGTAGAGCCTTATCCAGCGGAGCCACCGCGGTCGGTGGTACTGTGGCCTAAGTCGTTTGTGATTGCCTTCTCAAGAAATTTGAAGGTGTTACCTTACTTGAAAATGTTGGAGATACAAACCAAGGTACTCTTTTACTTCTTCAGAAGAGACTTCTCCGTGATGTTCTGCAGCTACAAAGTCTAGAAATGTATGATCTTAATAGCAACATCAATGTGAAAAAAAAAAAAAAGCTCCATCGAAAAAAGATCCTTCTGGTTCCTGATGACATCGCTAAGAAGGACTAGATTGAGTGTTTTGGTGCTGGAGATCGAGATTGGTTTCAACATGGGAGTAGAATTTTGATAACTACAAGAGAAGAACCGTAATAATAGCCCATTAAACCCAGCCCATCTCTCTCTTAAGCCCAAGCCCATCTTCTTTCTTCTCTTCTCTAGGTATCTCACACGAGGCAACAACGGACAAAAATAAGAAATGAAGAGAAGAGAGGGTGCTCGTCCGTGAGAAGGAGAAAGGGGAAAGAGAGAGATTTTCCACACGATCTTGATCCAGACGCCTCGACTAGCCAAATCAACTATGGATTGCGACGCTTGGTAAGCATTCAAGCCGATATTTCATCTAATTAGAGTAATTTTGGGAATTAGGGCACAAACTTTAAGTTATGTACTTGAAATATGAGCATTGAACGAGGAGGTTGTGAGCTGCGATTTTTGTGGAAATGATAGTCTAAGACATTATGGAGCTTTGGGGTTTGACTAAAGTCAATTTCGAAGTATGGTTTGTTCAGAACGAAATTTTGAAGTTTTGCATGCGGGTTACGCATAATAGCTAAAGAAAACACACACCATAAACAAGCTTCTTTATAGTGCTTAGGAGTCATTATGTTGACAATTGAATGTGGCTTAGTTGAATTGTTCATTAAAGTTGTGTAGTACTCAGTTTTTAATATTGTTTTTTGACAAATTGATAGGGATGCAAGTGTGTCAGCTCGAGGAACTGTTGTAAGTTGGTTTTCAATTTTTCCTAAGTGAGTGATACTATTTCTTTTTTGTGTTTTAAACTCATGTTTTGAAAAACATTATGGATTAAGCATATGAGTTAATAATAGAATATTTTATTGCATAAAACAGAATCGAGCTGTTACTGTTGTTTTGTTGTTTGAAAGGGGAAGTCATCTTTTGACTTCAACTTGAATGATTGCCTATAAATGGTTTGTAAAACCTTTCATAAAAGAATCTTGAAATGTTTAAGATTTATGAATGTGGTTTTGAAAGGTGCTTTGATATCTATATATTGAATGCCTAAGTTGTGAATTGATTTATGAATGAATTCTGAATTAGTTTGGGAAACTCATTGTGATACTTGAAATGATTTTTGGATTTGGTTGTGGATTACTAGTAATTGAGTTGCGAAAGCTTTTCATAATTGATATGTGAAATGTTTTCTAATATTTGAGATTGTTTATGGATTGGAGGACGAGGTTGGATGCTCAATATCTGTGAGCCTAATGAGGGGCTTATAAGTAAGCGCATACTAGTTTATGATATCATTGGGAGCCAAACCACCGACTAATAATAGGTGGAGACTTTACTAAGGGATGAATCTTGGTTGCTTTGTCATTGGGTATTGTGTCATGACCATGATTATATATTGAGTAAAAGATTGATCGATGGATGGACTATTGATGATTTCATATGGGATGGATCAATGGAATAAACTATTAATGTGTGGCATGAGTTTAGTTGATAAAATGGACCATTGACATGTCTCGTTATGAGATTGACCAATGGGCTTGGACCATTGGTGTTTGTTCTATTATTATCTTGAGTTATCATGTTAATGTAAGAAATATCGAATTTTGGTTTTGAAAGTTTGTTAAATTCCGTTTGGTGAAAATGAGTTATATTTGTGTTTTAAATGTGTATAGTGATTGCTTGATTCACTTAAAAGAAATGTATTACTCATTGGGTCATGGTAACTCATTCCTTTTTTCTCATCATTTTTTAGGTCTCTCAATTACTAGCTATTAAAATGAGAGCATTATCATGAAAACTATTAGGAGCTAGATATTTGAGATATAGTTAAAGGTTGCGTCTTTGGAGAAAAGACTGCTGTGTCACTCCTTCATCCTTATAGGATTTGGGGTGTGACAAGAACGGCTTCCAAATGATCTCGAAGTAGATGACAAGTACATGCTTCCAGGTTGGGTTCTGAAGAATCACTTCAACTCATGTTTCACTATGCCTTCTACAAAGACCAACCTGAAGAAGGGTATGAAGAGTTGTCTAAGAGTCTTGTCCACTATGTAGGCGGTCTACTAGTGGCTCTTAAGAGACTTGTTCCTTTCTTTCTAGGAGGAAAAATCAGTGGCAAGAGTTATTGGAGAAGTTGGTAAGAGATACTCATCTTGATTCAATTGGAATACCTTTATAGATCCATCCTCCTCTCTTCATCACTCTATAGGGCCATTTGGAGGCTATGGTGGAAGTTCTTATAATGATCAAACATACCATGACATAGGAAAATAACAATTGTCATGAGATCAAAGATCGAGTCCATTACCATTGACTATGATCAAAATGGCGGTTTGGTGCGCTCACCAAGACAAGGTGGATCTTTAGGAGGTGAAACACAAGAGGTGAGTCCATTATTACAGTTTGTTTAATTGATTTGCAATATTAACTTCTAGTTATACCTTTCTCCATGAGTATAGCAGCTACTATTTGATAATTGAATGGAAATTTAGAATAAGTAAAGTCACGAAGTCATGAAAGATAGACTTGCTTGAAACAAATCAAAATGGATACGCTCCCAATATATTGATGGTTTTATCGTACTTTTTTATCTTTCGTCTTTACTCTTTAGGGTGCCTATTAACACCTAAATTTTGCCTATTTATTTTAAGATTTAATCTCATAAAAATTAGGAATTAATTTCTAACCCCTAAATGAAAAATAATTTTTATTTAAATCGCATAGCATAAATTAAGAGTATTTTCATTGAGTATTTGCATGGAATCCATTAAGATTTTAAAAAAAATCATTAATTTTAAATATTTGTCCTACATTCTAAAATACCCCTTATTAAGACCCTTGATTCCTTATTAAGACCGTTTCTAACACAGTTGGTACATTCTAAAATAACCGTTACTCGGACATCTTTACCCTTGGCCATGAACCTCCTTTGCGTTTTTGATTCAACCAATTCTTCTACTTTCTGCGAAAAAAGAAATAAAAAAATAAGAAGTAAAACAACAAACTAATATTTAGGTATATTTTGAATCGAATTCGATTCAATGTACATTATTTTATTAAAATATCTTGTATGATATTGCTCATCATCATTTGGCTATTGCATTTATTTTTCTCGTTGCTGGTCATATGTATAGAACTAACTTCGGGATTGGGCACAGTATAAAAGATCTTTTAGAAGCACATACTCCTCCGGGGGGACGATTGGGGCGTGGACATAAAGGTCTTTATGACACAATCAATAATTCGATTCATTTTCAATTAGGCCTTGCTCTAGCCTCTTTAGGTGTTATTACTTCCTTGGTAGCTCAACACATGTACTCTTTACCTGCTTATGCGTTCATAGCACAAGACTTTACTACTCAAGCTGCGTTATATACTCATCACCAATACCCGATCGGATTAGAGTATGTAATATCATAATAATGGTAGAAATGGAATCACTTTTTTTTTTTTTTTTAATATTCTATCCAAAACTCCATAAGCCTAAGTGGCATTTACTAATTCCTTTCGATTTTCTATCTGTTCCAAATTCCAATTTGAAGATAAAATTGTCTTTATTCCTCCGTTCATATGCATTTCATACATTCCATATACGAGGTGAGTAAAATTTCATGTGATTCAGTAAACAAAATAGAAATTCCATCATTGCTAAATCAATCCATATGATTTGATGAAGAATGGGTCAATAATGGAATTTTTTGAGAAAAGGGAAATTCAAAATGCTCGGGGATGGAAATGAGGGAATGTCTACAATACCTGGGTTTAATCAGATACAATTTGAAGGATTTTGTAGATTCATTGATCAGGGCTTAACAGAAGAACTTTATAAGTTTCCAAAAATTGAAGATACAGATCAAGAAATTGAATTTCAATTATTTGTGGAAACATATCAATTGGTATAATAGAATTATTTTGTTGTATCCAGACTAATACCAATTCAACCCATTTCATGAAAAAAAAAATGTGACCAATTAACCAACCAACAAAACTACTTATTACAAATAACATCTTGTTGTTGCATCGAAACATATAAATGTTGACTAATCTGGCTAACATTGAACTTGGTAAAATGAAATGATTGAATAATTGAAAAATGAGATTATTCGGGAATACACATTGAATGCTAAGATTACGCATTGAATTTTTGGTAGTAGATCCATAATCAAAAAAGTGTTTGTGATTATTCCAGAAGAAATGAAACAAAAGATACGGTAGAGCTAGGACAGTTATTGTATGAGGTCTACCCAATGTTAGATGCAGAGGCGCATAATAGATCGAAATGAACATCATGAGTTGTCCAGCAATAAAACCCGTTGTTACTTATACCTTCTTCTCGGTTTCTTCTTCTCCTTCTTCCAGAACCCGAGCTCGGAGAAGGAAGAGATAAGAGGGCCCTATGGAGAATGTGGTCAGAAATCTATACTAGAGTCCGACCATAATAATCGAATTTATTATGTTCATGCATAAGGATACTGAATTCCCTAGTAGAATCATTAATTTTAAATTTAAAAAATTATTTTAAAAAACCACAGCAGGGCCGGGCTAGGGCTAGGGCCCGCCTTAGGCCGGCCCCTTATTCTTTTCCCTTTTCCTTCTCCCCGTCTTGGCTGGCCCAGCCCATGTCCATTTCTCCTTCCCTGAACGACAGAGAGGAGGACACTCGTACAGTAGAGACTACATGGTGGCAGCGGCAATCGTCGAGTGAGAATTTTGGTCAGGGAAGGGACCAACAGAGAGAACGGGGGCGTCGTCCTTGAAGTGAAGGAATGGCCGGTTGGTTGCTTTTGAAAAAAAGAGAGAGATCGAGAGAGAGGGAGGAGCGGAGAGAGAGAGAGAGAGAGTGTGTGATTGAGAGAGAGCGAGGGAGCCTTGGCCACGTGTGAACCCCGTCCGACGATCTCCGGTCGACGTCCTCAGGCTGAACCAGTAAGCCCTTTTATCTGCCCTGTTCGGACCCTGTCTTGGGCACGCCGGGCAGGAGCTTGCGGCAGTCCGGCCCTGGCGGTTCCCCGTTGAGCTGCTATGTCTTCTGGTTTGCTTTTCGAAAGTTCCCGCTCCGGATCTGAGTCTCGGTCGAGCCGGAATCTCTCGTTCCCCTAGCGGATTCCATTTGTTCGATAGAATGCCACAACGAGATCTAGTCTTTGTGCCTTTATCTTTAGCCGAAATCGAGTCGTCCGTGCGCATCGTGCTCTATTGTGATGTTCCAGTGGTGTTAGACGACGTTGGGCGTCGGCCGTGCAGTCGTTTGCCACGTTCCCATCGTCGCCGTTGTTTTTCCTGTGTTTGACCGAGGAGGGTATGCTCGGCCGACGGCGGGGAGATTGGCCGACGAGTGGCGGTCGGAGTGAACGACCGACGAAAGGTGGTGGCTCGACGGCGGCTTGTCAAAAAAATGTAGGAGCTTCGGGGAAGGACGTCGCTTGCGAAGGGGACGTCGTGAAGAAGACGACGTGGAGAGTTGGGGGAAAAATAGAAATTAAAAAAACAAAAAAACAAAATGGGGAGGAATAAATTAGTATGGGCTTAATTGGTTTAATCAGGTTTGGGCTCGTCATGGGTTTTTAAGTGGGCTAGGGAGTGCTTGGGCTCTGGTTGGGGCTTAGATTGAGAATTTTCAGATATAGGCTTGGTCTGGTTAAAGTCGGATTGGGCTCCAATAACTACGCCCATTTTTTCCTAGGCTTCTCATGTTTTAACTTCTTGGTCCAAGCCCGAGAGTCCAATCTCAGCCCATATTCGGGCTGGGCGTTTTCGGATTAAAATATATTAAAATATTTTTTTAAAATTAAAAAATTCTGAAAAAAAAATATTTTTTTAGGAATTAGGACAAAGGCTTAAAAATTAGTTTTTGAGTAGTTTTCTCTTAAAATGTGCAAAGATACTTGATGAAATATTGGGCTCAAAATTAAACAAACTCTTAAGGCTTTATAATAAGGTTTGAATGCTTCTTTTTTTAAGACGAATGCTCTTCATTATGCGCTTTCGCTATATTAATCATCTTTTTTTTCCTTTAGTCTGGCTAGAAATGGTACTTTTCTTAGCGTTAGACCTTGCTTTGCCTTGCAATTTATTTAACGTTTTTCTTGATTGCTTATTGTTATTTTAATAATTGTGCACTTGCATGATTACCTTGCATGTTAGTTGATAGGTTTAAAATCAATTCAAAACCTAGCAAAAATCATTTCATAATAAACAAGATTAAGTATCGAAATGGCACTAATTAATTAATTAGTATAATTAAGTGCTTGACCTTAGATTCTCTGATTGTATAGAAAGTGAGGTACATTTTCATGTCTCATAATATATCTAGCAAACCCCAATAGATTAGTGACGACTTATCATAAAAAAAATTCTTATAGCATAAATTTAATATCCCAGCGTCACATAGGGCTTGGGAAAGACCACATCCAAAACATAGGCTCTCATTTTGGGTAATACCTTAAACCTATGTCTTTTTCTTTTCTAGATGGCAAGGTAGATCATGACAATGCCAAAACAAAAATAATTGCACTAGCGTCATCTACTTATGTTGGTGTTCCATTTTATTAGAGATATAGAGCATCAAGAAAGCCATTTGGTTTTGGAGCAAAGCATTGGGGGTTCTAGATGGAGTTGTATAATTATGATAAAAAGACTAGTGAAAACCGCAATGTGTGCTCCATGATTGTTGACACCTAATTTAAAAAATAGAAATAGAAAATAATCTTTGATTATAAGAAAATTTTAAAAAAATTTTGAAAAATTGAATTCAAAAACTCAACCGTGTGATTTTGGGCCCACTTTGTTGTTGAGAGGTTGAGCGAAAATCTCCATCGGCGAGAGGTTGAGCGAAAATCTCCACGGGCGAAACGAACTCGAGTTTTCGCTTTATAAATAGGGGGCTGCTCTTCACCTTTCGGGGGGAGGAATTCAAAAAAATTCAGAGCAAAAAAAAGTCTGTCGTTCGGGGGGTCTTCTCTTCGTTCGGCCAAAAAGGGAAACACAGAAGGAAAAAGAAAAGAGAGAGGAAAAGGAAGAAAGGACGTGCGGCAGGGTGAAAAGGAAAAAAAAGTGAGAAAAGTCAAAAAAAGACTCAACTTCTGCAAAAAAGTACAGTGGCAGAGAGAGAGGGTAGAGTTCGGCAGAGACGTGAGGAGAGAGGGAGAGAAGAAATAAATAAAAAAAAGGGCAAAAAGATGGACCACTGTTCATCTTCCTCGTGAGCTTCCCATTCGGTGTCCCTGCTGCCCGTTTTTCTCCGCGCTGCCAAGACCGCCGCCGCCACTCCTGCGCCCCACATCGCCGCCGGTCCGAGATCTCCTCCAGCACGCCTTGTGCTAGTCACCGCCGCCCGTGAAGCTTCCGCTACTGCTCCCTGTTGCCGACGCCAACCATCTCAGCTCGCCGCCGGTGAAACCCCCTCGCGACGCCTCCCCCGCACCGACGTAGCCACCGGTCTCCGCTCGCGAGTCCCGACGACCACCGTTTGTCCCCGAAGCCTTACATCAACGAATCACAGCAAACCACCTCCCCGCCGGACTCGCACCCGACGCCGTCCGCCGCTCGTGTCCTCCCCTCGCGACGCCGACATTGCGCCTCAGCCCGAGCCGCCATTGCTGCGACCTGCGACCCTGCTGTTCGCCGGTCATCGACGCCGCACCTCCCTGCTGCTGCTACTACCGCTCAGTCCTCACCGGAGCTCCGATTCCGGCCCGCTCCGACACTGACCATCCTTCATCCGAATTTGTCCAGCAAGTTCAATACGGTTGGTACCATTTTCCTTGTGCAGGTCACTTGAAGCTTGAGAAGGGTGAATTTGGAATGTTCCTTGCCGGTTTCCATCTTGGAGATAATTTCCCAAGCTAGGTAAAATTTTAGGTTAAATTAAATTATTATTTGGATTTTTTTTTAGCTTGTGGAATTGACTTGATTTGTTCTGTTTTTATCATTATCCAATTATGAAATTTGTCATACTACGTCATAATAATCAAAAATATTGAGTCGCGAGACGTCGGCTTAGATTTTTGATTATTTTGACTTTCATGACAAATTCATGAATTTCTTTGCATAATTGATTCATATTAAAATGCCATTGATTTACATGGATGGATTTTTATTTTGGCATGTTATTATTATTTGCTCATCACATATCATGCATCATATTAGGTATTTAGGTCTATACACATATCACATTTGAAGCAACGCATTTTAGTTTTTTTTAAGATTCATGTAGAATTAGGATGACTTTCCTTTAATAAAACCAAAACACAAAAAAATATATATATATAAAAAAAACAAAAACAAAAAATGTTATTTAGGTTATATAGATTTCATAATGTGCACACCACGTGTTGCGCTTTAGTTAGTGGGTCATAAGTTAATGTTTTAATATTCTCGTCGTGTAATTTTTTAATAAAAAAAAAGCTGAAGATTAGTATTGCATCATTATTTTTTAATAAGAATTATTAAGTCATTTAAAAAAGAAAACACAAGAAGGTCATTCACTTGGTTAGTTAATAAATTAGTTTATAATTAATCCCATTTCATGTCATCATTATTAGTGTAGGTTGCATATGTGTAATAAAAACAATCATAAAAAAAATCATAAAAAGAGCATGCATATAAATTACCACGTCATTCATCCCATATCATGTAGCATATGCATATTTATGATTATATAAATTAGATTGCATACATATAGTGATAAGTTTAAGTCATATCATATGAATTGCATCTCGCATGTCATTAAAATAAATCCATGCATATTAAATTTAGATTAAGATTGCATATAATTAACATTTTTTTTAAAAAGGAAAAAAGAAAAATTAGGTGTCATGTCATTTAGAAATCATGTTTAGGACATGCAATTTTATTAGCATTTTTTATTTGAATGTTAATTTATTGATTGGGCACTCGCATGATCACCATTTGCATGTTAGTAGCTTAGGTTTAAATTAATCAACATTGTCTCGCAAAATATTTTTAAAATTAAAATAAAAGGTACCGAAAGGGCGTTAGACTAATCTAGCGTAATCATGTCCCCTGGACCTATTTAATCTCTGGTTCGCAATAGTAAAGTATTCTCCCATACTTTACTTGGGTTTCTAACCAGCCCTAATTGGTTAGTGGCGGCTCCAAATTGAAATTGCATGTTTAAATGAATTAATTTCTATCAAGTCGCGATTGGTAGGACTTGGGAGGGTCCGTGCCAAGTCTTCGGACTTAGCAATCGATTAGCCTTCTTTAGGTAATTCACCCTTTCAAAAAATTCGGGAAGGTCGCGACAATGATAAAAGAAGGAATACAAGCACACGTGACGTATCCTCTAACTAGTACTCTAGTCCTTCCAGGAATTAAGTATCTTATCTTTTGGGAAAACTTTACCTAAATAATGCATCTAGAGAGCATAGAAATTTCTGTTCTTCAAGGTTGATTGATACTCACTTTGCTCTTCTGCAAATGTTGCGGTTAACTTTGGATTATCCAAATGAATACTTGATTTCAGTGTCCGGCTACATTCGAGAATAATCTTATCGTATCATCAACTCTATTACCTTCCATAGCAATAGGAGGCCATATGGGCCACTTGGCAATGCGAAAGGGGAGTATTTCAGGTTTCCACAAGTTGATGGAAAGATCATTGGTTTTCATAGAAAGTGCGGCCTTTCTCTGGATTCAACTGGAGCTCATTTTGGACCTGTCTCTCGTCCATATCCCTTTGAAGTCGTAGGGCCATTTGGAAATGGAGGAAACTGCTGGGATGATGGCAAGCATTCAGGGGTCGGACAAATTATTGTAGTCTCTGGTTCTGCAGTTGAATCTATCAGGTATTACCTATGAGGAGGGTCGTTCTTTTAGACACGGTGAAAGCAATGGCGGCAAAATAAATGCGATGCGCTACTCTAGTAGGAACTTTGTGTCAGACAAACATTACCCTTTCTATTTTCAATGGTGCAGCTTATATGCCACTGCTGAAGACAGTGTCCTCATGGAAATGACCGACAGTGTCTACTATTTTTTTTTTACAGCTCATGCATCATCATCTGAATCATCAAGGTAGTTGACCCTACGCTAGTGATTGTCATCTACCATGGTTTTGTTTCTCAACTTGTTGCATTAACTTTCTTTGCCCTCTATATAGTTGTTACAGATAAATCTGGACTGCTTGACTGAATATCTAACTTCGGTTTTGTGGTATATTGCAAGTGATTTTGGCTCTATTATCATCCATTCAACCACATTTCATAGCAATAAAAAGAACATACGGACCATTCGGCATTGAAACCAGAAGGCTATTTTCATTTCCAGCAACTGGTGGAAAGATCATTGGATTTTATGGGAGTTATGGTTCCCATCTTAAATCTCTTGGAGCATATTTCGAACCAATCTCTCGTCTCTATCTGATCAAGTGTAGTGGACCATGTGGAGGCCAAGGTGAAAATGGTTGGGACGATGGTTGGGACGATGGAAAATAAAATGGTGCAAAGAAAATAAAATTGATGTTGGAAAACGTTGTCAACTGCATCTTCTTTGAGTATGACGCTAATAGTGAATCTATATGGTCCTCTACACATGGTCAGAGTGGCAACGGAAATATCCATATGGTGAGTTCATTGATTATTTTCCATTCATGTTATAGTTGACTCTCTCTCTCTCTCTCTCTCTCTCTCTCTCTCTCTCTCTCTCTCTCGATTCTATGGCAATTTTTAGGGAAAATTATCAATTTTTAGTGTACTGATGCAAATATAGTTATATAATTTTTAATTTTGCTAATGTAATCCTAAACATTAGTGGGAAATTCCAACATACTTATTCTAGCCAATTCATGCGAGGACATATTGACTTGCCAGTCCACATAGGATGTTAGTTTAAAAGTAAAGTTGCCCAAGTCAATGTAAAGTTAAAATGACTTGCGATAATTAGACTCCATGCTAATATTTTTAGATTGACACCTGCGAAATAGGTTTAGAACTACCTTGGTAATTACCTCGAATTTTTATGAAAGTCTTTCATTTGCTTCTTTCCCATGGAAGTTTTATTTTCTTAAAATGAATCTTAATTTTTTTTTTTTTTATGACTTCTTATGCTCAATTCAAACTTTGGAAAAGAATATCTAGGCTCCATTCATTTCATGGAAAATAACTTTCATGAAAATATTTTTTGGATTTTTTGACGTTCATTTCATGGATAATGAATTAATTAGGGAAAACATTTTCCATTAAGAGGAAAAACCTCTAAGATTGGGGAAAATGTTTTCCACTTTTGAGAAAGAGGAAAACGTTTTCCATGCCTTTTTCACCTCATTTTCCTTCATCAAATACCTTTTCCTTTTATTTTTTATTTTTTAAAATTTGATTTTATAAATTATATTTTATTCTTTTCTTTTCTTTTTCCTTTTCTTCTTCATTGGCCAATCATCAGCCAGTTGGGCTGAAACCTCACCATAGGCAAGCGAAGCTATGTCCTACCAAATCCGGCCACTAGGTAGGGCTCGAGCCTCACCGGAGGTGGCCAGACATTGGCGAAGCTTTGGCAACTTCTGATGAGGCTTGAGTCTCGCCCAGGTGCCAGATGTTGGCGAGACTCTGGCAACCTTTGGCAAGGCTTGAACCTCACCCTAGGTGGTTGGATTTGGCGGACTTGAGCTTGCCTATGGCTAGCAAGCTTGGCCTTGCCTAATCAAGTGATCGCCACAAGTTGATGAGGCTCTAGCTCACCTATGGCTAGTCGCCAGCCGTAGTTGTGACTGGCGACTGTCAATGAAGAAGAAAAGGAAAAAGAAAGCAAAAGAAAAAAAAAAAAAAGGAAAATAGAGAAAATAATTAAATATGATTAAAAAATTGATTTTTCTTAAAATATAATAAAAAATTATTGAAAGGGGTATATGGAGGAAAAGATTTTTCTTACCAAACAATGAAAAATATTTTGTGGTACATTTTTAGGTTTTAGCAGAACAACGGAAATATGATTATTTTCTTGGAAAATGGCTTCTTGGCCAAAAACACCATATTTTCCATGAAACGAATGGATCCTTACTTTGGTTACATTTCATATGTTTAACAAGTTTAGTAACTAGCATAATATCCTTATTGTTCCGATGAGCAGAAGAATCTATAATTATCTTTTTAGAAAATTTTCAAACGAACAATTTAAAAGGATGTATTGAATTTATAGGATTGGCCATAATATAGTTTTTTTTATTCGTAGCTACATTAGGAGGAATGGTTTTGTGCGTTGCAGTAAGGTTTTGGCGAAGGTCTGAGGCACCTACCAGCTACCTCCGCCCAGTGCCACCATTATATCAAGTATTAGTTTTCTAATAAACTTGAATTGTTTTATCAAAGTGAACTATGAGTGGTAGGAGTCTGTATCCATAAGGATCAATGATAAAGTATGGATTGTGGGAAGCATCCTAGAGGGATATCAAAGCCATCCAAATGTACTGACCGATTGAAAATGTCTTTTGATTTCTTAAATTTCTTCACTTAGTATTTATTTATACATAACGTAAAGGTCAATTAGTACGCTTTGCACGAATGGACTCCATGAGAGCAACCTACTAAAATTGAGTTTTTTTTTTTTTAAAACTAAATGAAGCGAATAAGGAAATTGAGGCATCTTAAAGGTTGTACGTGGATGCGGTGTTTGCCTAGGCCAGAGTGGTCTATCTAGCACGACGAACAAGGTATTGGTGCCATTCGAGTAATGAACTGTTGATCTTGATGTTAGATAAAAGCTACTCTTTTTCTTTCTGATTCATGCAAGCTCATAATGGCATGTGCTGAAGACATAATGCGTAGATAGAAATCATTAGTTGCTAATGTTTGAAACATGGCCAAGTTGAATCATCATAATTATAACTCATCTGGAAAATAAAACAGCGGGATGTATAACATAATAAAACTGAAAAAATATTCGATCACGATTTACTTGTTTTTGAAATTTGGTGATTTGTATGCCTGTGAATGTTGCTTTGCATACATGAGTTAAAGTGACCAATTTTTATATGAAATGTCATTAATCATGTGCAAAATTAGGGGTCAGCAATTCTAGAGTAGGTTCAGGTTTTATCTGGAACTTATCCTATGAAAATTGATTTTCAATTTATGGAACATAAAATCTATCCTGTGTACTATAGAACTAATAGGGTTGAGTTTAGGGTTTACTCGGGGACTAGCGAATTTCTTTTTTTTTTCTTTTTTTTTTGTTTCGTTTTTAGTCGAGCAAAATAAAACTAATAGTAACAACAAAAATTTCCCTATAGATAGATAGAGTTCCATTAACAAGACTACCTATCCCAAACAAAACCATTTGTAAGTAAAATAATCTATGAAACCACACAAAAAAGTTGTATTACGTTGTCATGTAAAGTAAATGAATGGGGTTGATACAAGAGTAAATTAGAAATATGTGTTAAAGATTAGTGATTAGTTAATTTGAGGTTTCTAAAGTGCATAACATACTTGTTGTTTCTCCTATAATGAGTATAGTTGCAGGTGGATTTTAATGGGTACATATCTTCCACCTAGACTAGAGCAAGTTTAAAACTAACCCTAGCAATGGAAGAACATGTTGAATAATATTTGTAATGAAATGATGTTCTGAATTTTGAAAATTCAATATTACTAATATGAAGATTGGTAAAGATCCATAAATACAACTAGTTTTAAGGTTATCTCAATTCGGTTTGATTCTCCGCTTCCCCATCCGATTCCCTGGTTCTACTATTCCCAATCTAGTTTCTACTTAGGAACCTAACCGCACAATATACATTCCAAAAATTATGGATCTAGGAATCAGATAAAGGATTCTAGGAATCGGGAACTGGACCAATTTATAGGGTTTGTTCGGTTTGATTTCTGGTTCTGCTTGGGGCTCATGCTCGCCCCTAAGAAAAGTCATTATCATCTTCCTTTTCCGTAATGAGTATTAGTAATTAACATGAAAGCTTCAACTTTCTAAAATATATTGAAACTCGCTCCATTTTTTTTCTTTGGCATGAAAAGTTAACAACAATATTTGAGAGTTACTATCTTTTGATAATTATAGAGTTCCAAATTTTAAGTTTGAACTTATATCTGAAAATCATGGTTCAATGTAGAAGAAATTCAATTCTATGAAAGAGAAAGTTACTAATCGATGTAGGAAATTTACTCCGTTGCAACTTACTAGTTTTAAATAATTTAGGGAAATTTTCAAATAAAAACCAGAAGTGAGACTCTTTTTTCAAAAAACCAGTTCAAACTGGATTTTGTCTCGATTTAGGACTTGTCTCAAATAACGGCCTAAGCTTCCATGTGCATCTCACATGCCACCCTTCACCTATGATCAGGGGCATTTTCATCCAAGTGCAATTTTTTTTCTTTTTCTTTTTCTTTTTATTGCATCTTATTCTTGATTGTTTTGAAACTAAGAAAAAAAATACACCTTGTGTGAGCTCGGAAAAAAATACCTTGGAGAAAAAAAAGATGGTGGCCTCAACCTCATGAAATGTAAGTCTCGGAATCTAAAGACAAAGGTCCAAAACCCTAATACCCAAATCTGGCAAATCCCTTGTTGGTCTCCCCAGAAAACGGAACAATTGACAAAGAAATGTATACACCCTGCGGCAATCCAACGCGCAGAACCGCCAAACATAAGTCATATAACGACGTTAAACAAAAGGGCAAATCTGTTTTGTTTTGTGTTTGGGGTTTGGGGATTCTTGAAGCTGTGGAATTGACCAAAGAAGAAGAGGAGCATAAGTGGAGACGGGGAGGCCAGAGGCAAGGCAGAGACGGAGAAAAGAGCAATCGCTATGATTGGGTCAAGCCCTTTCTCGTATAAATTCACCGTCGCCCATTGCCTCGTCCATAATCAGCAGTAGAATGGGAATGCCATCATCTTCTTATTGAGACGAAGAAGATGAACAAAAATTTAAAAAAGAAAAAGAAAGATGCTCTTGAACATAAATGCCTCCAAACGTGACTTAAAAAAGTGACGGGCGAGAAGCATATTTGAGATGGAGCCCTTATTTGAGATTAAGCTGACCACTTTATATCTTTATTTGAAATAAGGCTCATTTAAAGTTTTTTTTTTAAGAGAATAACTTTAATTCGAGTACTTATTGGAAATTTTCCTTATAATTTACTCACCACATTTAAAATTATAAAACTAGCTATTGAAATTTTGCTTTTTTAAGTTTTTTTTTTTTTTGGAAATGCTTTTTCAAATTTAAGAAGTGACTAAACATGCAGCAGAGGATTTTTTTATAAGTATCTTCCTACAAAGGTGGGAAACGAAATAAAAAAACTAGTATTTACATGCAGCCATGTAAGATTGCGTTTACGTCAGCAAATGTGGACTGATTCTTCGCAGAATCTTCTTTCCACCAATCGACGCGCGTCGTTCCGAAGCTTCAAATCCCCGCGCGCGATTTTTCAGACATGTCTCTGTCGCGCAGACCCAGCTCAAGCTTTTAACGACATCGGTCCATGGTCTGGTTTGACGATTCAAAGCGAGGAAGTTCTTTTCAGTTCTTTGAACCCATGAAGTCGTCTCCCTCGCCAGCTGGTCCCGACCCCCATGGGAGAAGCGGAGCGCGTAACGGTGGCGAAGCTTTGAACTTTCGTCCCTTCTTCTCATTCGCCACTTGCGCCTTCTCTCTGTCTCTCTCTCATTCGTACGCCTTCGCCTGCGGGGAAGACTTCCGAGCTTTTTCGCGGTCTCTCGCTCGATCACGGATTGTCCTCATGGGAATCGAAGGAATCGGGGGACTCGTTCCATCTTCTTCCGCTTCGGTACAGAGGTGGAAGTACGACGTGCTTGTGAGCTTCACGAAAGATCATTTATTTTATTTTCTTCCACTCATGCGACATTTACTTTGGACCTAAGTCTGTCCTAAAACTGTTTCGTCTCAACTTTGGGTCGTAAAATTCGGGGGTATTCGTAAGGATGATTTTTTTTTGGTTGGGATGGGGAGGGGAATAGAGCGTGTGAGCATTGTCATATTAAAATAAGAAACACATTCTGGCTAGGCATTAGGATACCGGACTACAGTTGGAAGCCCTTGTTGAAAGTTTGCTTACTACTAATTAGACACGTGCTTCGTATAGTGTCTAGAACCGATATGTCTAATCAGTATTCCCTGGTTCTAGACACTATGCAAACATGTCGTATATCTCATATAAAAAGCAGATGCTTTGAGTTGCACATGAGATATCATTGGTAATATTATGTAATTTCGAGATTAATTGATTGCTTTGAGTTTCATAAAATAACTCATTACAATAAAGATATCTAAGAAAGATAGTTAATTATTCCAACAAGTCATTATGGAAACAACTCTTGTACTCAAAACAGCATTCATGGGCACAGAAATCACCAATTTTCAAAAACAAAAAAATCGCATTCGAATAATTTTTCAATTTTATTATGTTATACATCCTGCTGTTATATTTCACGGGTGAGTTATAATTATGGTGGTTCAACTTGGCCATGTTTTAAACATCAGCGACTAATGATTTCTATCTATGTATTACGTCTTCAGCACGAAAGATCATCTATTTTATTTTTTTGCGCTCATGCACATTTACCTCCTATCTAGAAGTCGGTGTCACGTGGTAGTTACTATCATGCATAATGTTTTTGTTTTTCAAGTTGTTGCATTAACTATTCCTTTCATTCTAATGATTTTACAGATAAATTTGGACTACTTAAGTGAGTATCTAACTTCAATTTCATATATTACGAGTAATTTTGGCTTTACAATCATCCATTCACTTATGTTTCGAACATACGGACCAATCGGCACTAAAATGAGAAGGAAATTTTCATTTCCAGCCACTAGTGGAAGGATCATTGGATTTTATGGGAGTTCCAGTTCCATCTTGAACCTCTTGGAGCATATTTTGAACCATTCTCTCATCTATATCTGATTGAACTTATTGGACCATTTGGAGGCCAAGGTGGACTCCATTGGGATGCCGGAAAATTTAGTGGTGTGAAGAAAATAAAGATGATGTTAGAAGATATTGTCAGCTGCATCTCCTTTGAGTATGATGATAATGGCAAGTCTATTTGGTCCTCTGCACATGGTCACGGTGGCAACGGAGATACCCATATGGTGGGTTCGTCGCACATTTTCCTTTCATATTATGGTTGATCCTCCTGCTCTTTGCCTCTCTCATGCGTGCGCACTTGCACAAATCTCCTTGTCAATTCTACAAGAACTTTTGTGAAAGCCTTTCATTTGCTTCTCTTCGATTGAGAGTCTAATTTTCCAAAATGTTGTCCTAATCCAATGATCGATCCAACCTCTAAGAAAGAAAAAAGATATACCTTAGTTATATGTCGTCTCTTCGATAAGTATAGTAACAAGCAAAACAAACCTATTGTTCCAATTGAAAGAAGAACCCATGATTATCTTTTCAGGAAATTTGCAAACAAACAATTTGAGTGAAATCTTTCAACTTCTTATTTACTACATTCACTTTATGTATTCCTCTATTTGTAGAGCACATTAAATGTACTGAAATGACTATGATAGAGTTTTTCTTATTGATATTAATAGCTACTCTAGAAGGAATGTTTTTATGTGGTGCGGTAAGGTAAGCTGAAGGTCTTAGGCACCTACCACCACCCTACGCTATCATTAGATTGAGTATTAATTTTCTAATAAACTTGAGAACCTTTATCAAAGTAAATTGAGAGTGATGGAAACCTGTATACATGATGTACAATGATAAAGTGTGGGTTGTGGAAAGCTTCTTAGAGGGAAATGAAAACCATCCAAATGTACTTAATGATTGAAATCGTTTGTTGATCATTTAAATTTCTTCCCGTAATTTTTGTTTTGTACATTACACAAAGATCCATTATTTACCACAAAAAAAAAAAATCCATTAATACACTTTACCCAAGATGGACTCCATGACAGTGACCTTGTACGATAAGTTTTCTAATTTTAAAGAAAGCGAATCGGCAAAGTGCACTAGAGAACCCAATGGTCTATCATCTTCGATTCTTGTGACGTAAGAATATCAGTCTGTCCATACATTAGTTTTAAGAAATTCTTGGACCTAAGTCTTAAACTTCTAGGTTGTTCGTGGATGCGATGTTTGCTTTGGCCATTGCAGTCTATCTATCATTTTAGATATAGATCAATATGACGATTAAATGCTAATTCTGCAGATTAACTTGGACTACCCTCATGAGTTCTTGACTTCAGTGTCAGGTTATATCAAAGATAATTATTCTGTTATTCAATCACTCACGTTCAAAAGCAATATAAGAGGGCATGGACAGGAAGAAGGAAGGTTCTTTAGCTGCACGTTGGCATGCAACAAGATAATTGGCTTTCACGGAAGGTCTGGCGTTCAACTTGATGCGCTAGAAGTCTACCCAGAACCAATTTCTGATCATCTCTTGAAATCCATTGGGCCATTCGGAGGATAAGGTGGCAGTCCATGGGATGATGGACATAGCATGGGTGTGAGAAAAACCATTATAAAGGGTGGATCAGTTATTGACTTCATTACTATTGAGTACGACAAGAACGGGTCTATGGTTCAGGGCCCTAAACATGGTGGAGATGGAAGACATCTAACGCTCGAGGTATGGCCTTTAGACATTCACCTAATCTTATAAGCGTGCAACTTCTGTGTTGCTGCTAAAGCTTGGAGGTCACGTTTATGCACGAGTGTGACAGTATTTTATAAATAGAGGGTAAAGGTGAAAGTCAGATATGAGAAGGGTCCGTAGATTTTGAGTTTAGATTGGCAAATGATCTGAATGAGGATTATCCTCTGAGAAAGTCACTGTTAGGGCATGATATAATATCATCATAGAAAAGGGTCTTCTCTTTGGTTTTCCTAGAAAACTTTTCCAACCTTCCCGGGTTCCATTTACGACGAAATCATTCAATACATTCAGAAAAGTACTGTCTCCGAAAAAGGGGGAAAATGAATATTAAAAGGTATTTTCACTTTATGACTTTTAAGTCTGAGAACAATTCTCCTAAATTTTTGTAACTGTTCTCAAAGAGTTGTGAAAGCTATTTTTTTAAGCAATTGCCTTTCATTTTATAGATGAATGATTTGATAACTGTGGCGGACCAAAATAGGTCTTACGCTCTAGATGTAGCAGAATTATTGATAAGCTTTTCCATTGTTTAACCAAATACAACTTATCAACCTAAGTGCTTAGTTTGTGTTGATTTATAAGATTCTATGGTTGTAGGGTTGGGATTAAATATGTTTTTTTTTTTTTTTGCATATTAAACTCGATTATCCTCGAGAGTACTTGACTTTATTTTCTTGTCACTCTGCATGTTCTTGCAGGCATATTGTTGTTCACTCCCTTACATTTCAGAGCAATGAAAGAACTTATGGGCCATTTGGTGATGAGTTTGGGAAGTACTTTATTTTCCATCAATTGGAAAAAAGATCTTCAGGTTTTATGGAAGGTCTGGATTATGGCTTGATTCACTTGAGCACATTTTGAGTGTTGACATGCTAAACTCCGCCTTCGTGTGCAGGGTGCAGTTGATGTTTGAGTTTACATGTAAATATGTATCATCACACACATCCTTAGAAATTCAAGGATGTGAATCGGTCTATTTGATGTATCCTCTAAGAATAAGGTGTAATAAAGCATTTATTGAAACGGATATTTATCAACTAACCTTGTAACTTAGGTATGACACCATCGACAGGAAGCAAGTTTTTATAGAAAAAGAATTTGTTCAAAAAATTCATCATAGATCGAACACTTTTTTTTAACGCTACTATGGACTTTCTGCAGGTAGATTTTGGTCGGTAGGACCGAATCTAGTTATTCTCTGTGAGAATAGTTGTTCCAACAATGAGTTTTTTTTTGCCTGACAGAGCGCTACCAATGACTCACCCGAGAGATACTGTTTGCAACACTCGTGCATTTATTTTACGGTAAGTTAATAATTTGAAAAACATGTTCATAAAAATAATTATTTGTATTATTCATAAAAATTAGTCGATAGATTTTCATTATCAATGACAATCTATTTCTAAATATTACTTTTTGATGATGAAAATCTTTCCATTAAGTCATTTTTATAAGTGATACCCTCTATTAATTTTAGAAAAATTCCAAATAATCAATTTCTGCAAAATGAAAGGCACGTGGGTTGTTGTTTTTCTTATTTCATCTAATATATGTTAATTTGATGTTGAAATGGGCAAGATAATCTACTATTTTGCAGATTATGCATCATCATCTCAATCATCAAGAGAGTGGATCATACAGTAGTCATCGTCATCTATCATTTTTGTTTCTTGACTTGTGGCTTTAACATTTATTGACCTGTATACATAATGTACAATGACAATGTAAGGGGTGTGGAAAGCATCTCTGAGGGAGATCAAAGCCATTCAAATGTATTGAATGATTGAAGTAGTCTTTTTGATTATTTGAATTTCCTTCCTTAATTTTTTCTTATATAAGTGAACCGATAATCTAAAACATATAGCAAAGCACAATTGAGTTCTAAAGCTTTTAAAAAGTGCAATCAAGTCCAAATCTTAGCAAATTAGTACAATCAAATCTCTCCATTAAAGAGAGATCATGTGAGTGGGAAAACAATCTCATGATATTTTATACACGCAGTGAAAAATATGTACTACAATGATGTGATAGGGTTTTCTCTCAAGAAAACTTTAAGAGAAAAAATATTCTAGGAAAATCAAATAATAAGTAACACATACATAGTATAAGTTGTAAAAGTAAGCTCCGTGAGAATGAGAAAATAATTATTCTTGTAAACATAAGTAAAATTAACTTATTAGGCACGAAATTTTATGTGGTAGAAAGAAAATAAATACGAATTAGGCACGGCATTTTAAGTGGTAAAAAGAATACAAATTAGAGAGAAATTGATTTTGGGATTGTAATAGAATTTGTAGTAAAACAAAACTGACGCTATGTGAAACAATATATCAAGTATAAGGAAAAATAATCCATTATAGTATAATGGATTATACTATACACATAATGTTATGAATCAATATTATAACACAAAATCACTTTGTTTCAAGCATATACAAAATGTAGTTAAACACAATGCTAGAGTTAATTTTACTTAATTAAAGAATGATGATTGATTAAAAATGAAAAAATAGTGGTGTCAAACTAAAAAGAAAAATAGGGCATGATAAATTCATGTTAGTGAAATAGGACATATAAGATATTTTATAAGTGTAAAGTGAAATTATATGTGAGACAATGGAACCTACAACATTTGATCGTATAATAAACGATGCATATTGACTCTGCATGTTATTATTTTCGATTGTTTGAATTTCACGGTTATAGTCATTGCTGTAACATTGAAAGGAAATTATATGTTCGTATAAGTTGATGGTGTTTGAGTAGAGGAGTTTTGGTAAATTTTCAAAAAAAAAAAAAAAAAATTGAAATATAGAACCTTGCAAAGCATGTACAAGTGCACCAGTTCCATCTACAAACGTGACTTCATTTTGTAGAAAGGCACTTAATAAGCAACATTAATAACTCCCTTCCTACACCATATTCTAATTTACTTTCGCGTTTGAAAACTTATAACCACATTCTTTGTACAGTAACTTCTATTTTTAACCTTTAATTTTTTAACATTGTGGAACTCATGCTTTGACTTTTGTTTCACTGACAACCTTTCAAATATTCAGATATTGATACATAGAATTATGTATGATAACTTTTTTGTAAGTCAAATTTATTTAAGTTTCAAAGATAAAGTTATAAATGGAAGTGCGTAGTAGTCGATAAGGACGGACAAACAAATATCACTTTTAGGTTTCATACAAAAGAAAACCACTTTAAGTAGTAATTTCTTCATCAGATTAACATTGTTACTAAATAATTTGTATATACAACGAAATATCTCTTAGTATGTGTTCACTTGTCACTGCATTTTCGTGAAGATACTGCAAATTTTCTAGTGATCCGATTAAGAATTGAGGGCCCACAAGTTGAGTAATGAATTAGAATATGCTTAAAATGAGGCATCTTATACTTTAGACCGAAATGTGAGCCTAATGCTTCAATAATAAATGAGGGCCAAATCGTCATGTATCGGGTCCTTTTACAGTCCCATAGGAGAAAAACACGAGCAATCCAACTTAATTAATTGTAATTATCCTGTAGTATTTATAATTTTTCTCACTAGAAGTTATTTATTTGTTATGTATCATTTCACAATTTTTCTTAATGAGACGCAATATCCCATTTATCATCATAAGTCCTATAGGTTCTATGATTTGTCAAAATTTCAAAAGAAATAGTAATTTGCCTAAGTGTACTGTAATTTTCTTTTCTATTGATAGTAAATTATTTGATGGATCGTAATTTTCCACTGGCCTATATAATTGCCATCTCGTAAATTATTTGGAGAGCATAATTTATCTTAGGAGACCGTAAAATATTTAATCTGCGGTTCATAATATTCCACCAAAATTATAATAGATACCCAAGTCATCTTCTCGTAGTCCTCCTCGACCACTATCATATAGGGAAACATGGTCCACGCCTGTGTTTTGTTGCCCAAGCTCAACAACCTCCACCTGCCTCTTCGTAGGTGCATAGCTCAATTTGCGAATTAACTGACTGATCGCGGGCAAACCTTTGTCGGTCGGAGTTTTTGCCAAATCGAAGTAACAGCATTAAAAATAAATAAATATATATCCCCGGCAGAGGCGACGGCAGGGTGGGCGGTCAGAGCACGGGACCGAGTAATTGCGATCGGTGGGGCTCTTAAGAGAGAGAGAGAGAGAGAGAGAGAGAGAGAGAGAGCGCCTCTTAGAAGCGATGGTGGAGACGACGTGTCGAAGGCGGCTGATCTGAACTCAGGATGTGATCGGCGAGCTCTTGGGAGGGAGAGACTTATAAAAGAGAGAGAGAGGGGGGCTTCGCGCGGCTTGATGGAGAAGACGGAACAATCAACGAAGAGAGAGAGACGATTTTGAAAGGGGAGATAGGCGATTTGAACGCGGCAACTAATGACGAGAGAAAGGGGAGGCAAGAGTTTGACTCGGGACCAGGTCCACCTAGAATTTTCTCCATCGCGTAGACCGAACTCCCAAGATTTTGAGGGAGACGGGTTCATGGTCTGGTTTGAGGATTCAAACTCATAAATCTTTCGAGCGACCAAGCCCTCTCCTCAAGAACTCTTGAACAAACGAAGTCTCCCTCCCCACCTGCTCCGGACATTCGACGGAGCTTTGATTTCTTGTCCCTCTCATTCACCGCTCGTGCGTTCTCTCTCTCTCATTCTTACGCGTCGCCTGCAACGAAAAGTTTGGAGCTTCTTCGCAGTCTCTCCCATGGGAACGAAGAAGTCAGGCGATGCGTTTTGTCTTCTGCTTCGACCCACCAATGGAAGTAGGACGTGTTCGTGAAATTCAGGGGCGAGGACATAAGGAAGACCTTCGCGGCCCACCTCTTCCGCGCGCTGAGGCAGGCGGGGCTCTGCTACTTCAGGGACAATAACAAAGTGGAGACCGGGGTTTTCATCGAGCCCAAGCTGCTCGACGCGATTCAGCGCTCCAGGGTTGCCCTCGTCGTGTTCACTGCCAACTACGCTGACTCGTGGTGGTGCTTGAACGAGCTGGTGGAGATCCTGGCATGCCACAGGAGGCTCGGAGATCATCGGGGTCACGTGATTCTGTCATGCTCCGAACCCTGAGCGCGTGCCCATCCCTATTTGGTCGATAATAATTTGCGACTTCCCAGGACGAGTCACCGACCCTTTTCATTTTATTGCACATGCGGAAGCGAAAAGAAATCCCCTGACAGTAATCATCTCGGGATAGAAAAGCAGGACAATAGATTCACAAACAAACCTGCTTTTATATATACACTGAGTCATGTACAAAGTCTATGGCCAAAAGACTACAAAAGACTAGCCTTCCAAAAAGAAGCGGTCCTAACCGACCTACGCTTTCGATCACCTCCTCTCAACTCCAGGTCCTCCACTCGACGACCCTGAAAATGTTGTCCCACAACGGGGTGAGATATCATCTCAGCGAGTCTAAGCTCTAAACCCCAATTAGGAGGGAAATACGCCCAGAAGTGTCTTAATCACACAATCAATGAGACTTACCTCATCTCAGATCCACCCTGTAGGTCAATACAATTTATCTCACAGACAACATGAGAGCATGAGCAACAAAGAAGCTCCAATAACTGAAACGCCACACTCAATTAATCATGCGTTCCTAGTTTTGATCTCGGCATATAGCACGGCATATTCTCAGTTCAGTTGCCAGGCATCGTCTCACCCCATTGAGCACGGCACGTCTCTTTATCAGACGGCTTTCCCGAAGGAGCATAGGGTCCAGAATCAACTGCGACCGGCTTCCCGTTGTCCAGGGGGTATCCCACATAGGGATAACATTTAGCTCAACAGCCCGAGACGATTTCTCTTGACCATCACATGATCACTCAAATATGGCCATGGGCACCGTGCATTGCACTCAAATGCTTCAATTAAAATGGTGAGCCTGGCCTTTTTCTTCGTATTAGAAATTCACATGAAATTACTCGTGTGTGGGTACACAGTCCACTTGATCAAAAAAAAAAAATTGATATTCATCCTTTTTGAAATCCCACTATTTCGTATAGTACTAAAAACCATTTTCGGTGTCAAAACCCGACACCTGGGATTTTCTGAATAAATATTGAAAATTTACAATTTTTGGAATTAAATACCAAAAATCTAATCAGCATCAATTTGCATAATTTAACACTCAATTGCAGAAATTAACCACACCATTGCAATCAGCATGAAATTCCGATCACCGGCTATCCCGGCCTAATTTCCGGAAAATATTAAATAATTAAATAATTACTGAAATTAATTAAATAAATCAATTTAAATTCTAAAAATACTAACCTAGGCCAAAATCATTAAATTAATAACCAATACGGACTCGGAGAAATTCCGGAATCCTTCTAGATAAATAGTACAATTTATTTAGGCCTTAGCTAAACCATGCTAACCACCTAACATGCTCAATTAAATAATTCAATTTCTAATTTAATCTAACTAACCACCTAATTCCTAATAAAATAAATCTAACACCCCTTAAACGTCATTAGCCTACTAAGCGAGTTTAGAGTATAAACTCACTGGTTAATTGCGGAAACCGGTTCACCGCGACGACGACGCGACTGCGGCCGAAATCTTAATTTTCAGTGGCGTCGGCAAACTTGGGCCGGGCCTAAACTTGGCCCAACAAATCTCAGCCCAATCTGAGATTTGTTATGAGCTGGGCTAGACTTGCTGCTGAGGAAAACAGGGCTTGGGCCTGACTTCAAGTGAGCTAAAACCAAACTGAACTTGGGCCTGAGCTTGGGCTTCAAATTCTGCTGGAGGTGGGCTGAACTCCAATGGTTTGTGGGCTGATGATGCAGGCTGGATACGGGCCCAACTGCTAACCAAAATTCGTTGGCTTCGTGGACAATGGTGCTGCCTTGCTTGGACTTCACTGGAATCTTCAAGCAGCGGCGTTGAAGGAACTCTGGATGACCGGTTGGCAAGCGGTAGCGGAGAGGAGATGGAACGAAGGCTTGGAGGATGGTGGCCGAAGACACACGCGTGCAGCAACTTCGGTCTTCGATCTTCGTCAGGCTGCTGGTGGGTCAACAATCGAAGCAAGTTGGGGAAGCTTTGACCGAAGAAGGAACTGCTTGGACGTGGCAACAAAGCTCGGCTTCGTGAAGATGGGCGAGCTAACACGGACAAGGCTTCGCTGGCAGCAAGCTTGCGACCAACTTTGGTGGAATCGTGGGCGCACAAATGAAGTGGGTGAGTTCGTGAAGATGGAGCTGGTGAGTCAACTTCTAGCTCCTTTAGTTGACTTGGCAGGAAACAGAACTTAGTGGAGGATGGGCGTGGGCTGCAGAGAAGAGAAGCGGTGGAGCAGGGGCGTAGAAAGCAAAACAGAACGCCGAAGATGCTTTGAAGAGATGAAGGAAAAAATGAAAAGCAAAGTAGAAACAAGTGAGGGATCGAGAGAGAGAGAGAGAGAGAGAGAGATAGAGACGGCAATGGCGTGCTCGACAGCTTGGGGGAACAAAAAAATAATGAAAAAGTCAGCAAGCTTATCCCATGCATTAACTTCTTGTCCCCCTATTTCTTTCTTGAATTATAATCCTCAATTAATCAAATTTTGAAGCCCATTTTTCTACCCCAAAATCTAGCTCCGAATTCACTCAATTAATCCTCAAATTCTTCACCAATTCTCTAAGTCAAGGTCCAATTTCGCCAAGGAAAAATCCCGAACAATTTTCTGTAAGTCCCTGACGCTCACATGCTCAGTTTAGAAGTCTCAATTTCCATCAATTTAGCCCATCTGAATTTTTGCCGATTTTCCGCAACGTCCGTATCGATTTTCCGTAAAAATCCCGGAATCTCTGAAAATTTCTTAGAGAGTGAGTCGACGTTCCTAAAATAGCTTGTGACACCTCAGGACTTTCAATTTCTGAAATCGGGTTCAAATTCGCGGTTATTTTCAATTCGGCGCGCTTTTAGCGTGACCTAGTCTATCGGTTAACTTTTAGGAATTTTTTGGTGCATATGACCCGTGATCGATTTATCTCGAGTCACAATGTACATCTCCGACACATTGACGACCCTCAATTGTCGTGAAAATCTCGAGATTTCAATTACGGGCATCGGGTACCAAAACGACAGAAAATCAATTTAGTATCAATCGATGAGAATTTTTCAATCAAGTGGAATCACCCACAATTTGATCACATATCTTAGTCGAATCGACCTATCTCTGATTTCTGATCGATCTCTGACGGTGCCGTAATGACCCTTGTAGATCAACACGGTCGAGCAGTCGATTCTTGGTCGAATTCTCAAGTCCAATTGCATTTAGATTCCCTAATTGCTTCCCCAGATAGTCCGGTTATCTCGTGAGTGATCAGCTCAGAGAATAGCACTATTAGCGTTTCGATGAAAGGCCCGATTTATTTAATCGAAAACAAATTATGAAAATTTAGGCTGTCACAGATTTTGCCCATTTTCTATGATGTTGAGCCAAGGGACGTCCGGAAACAGAGCGGGCGATTCGGGGATGGTTTCGGAAGGTGTTTGGCAGCCCATACGGACGATTTGCTGGTGCTGAAGTGGAGGGATGCGCTTGAAGAAGCTGGGAATTTGTCAGGATGGCACTTGAATAATGATGCTAATGGGTAATGCATTTAATAAGCTCACTCCCGAAAAAAGCTCCCATTAGTGGTCGATTTGACATTTGCTGTTGATTGAGTCTAGTTCATGGTTTTACCGCCCATCTGCTGGTAGCCGCTTTATGCTATAGTTACTCATATTGGACTTGTTCTCCCCATGTAACTACAGGGATCAATCAAACTTCATCGAGCAAATCGTAGGACATCTCGTCAGCATCAGTCCTAGATCAATCTGCCCCTATTTTGTCAAAAATGCTATTGGGGTAGATTCCTTTGTAGAGGATGTGATATCGTTGCTCGAAATTGGATCGGAGGCTGATCTCCGTGTGGTTGGATTATGGGGAATGAAAGGAATAGGTAAGACAACGGTCGCCAAAATATTCTGCAATCATGTTTTTAGGAAATTTGAAGGTGTTAGCTTACTCGAAAATGTCGGAGAAGCAAACCTAGATACTCTTTTACTTCTTCAGAGGAGACTTCTCCATGATGTTCTGAAGATACAAGGTCTAGAAATGTTTGATCTCAACAGCAACATCGATGAGATAAAAACCAAGCTCTGTCGGAAAAGGATCCTTCTGGTTCTCGATAACATCACTAATACAGATCAAATTGAGTATTTTGGAGCTGGAGATCGAGAATGGTTCCAATATGGGAGTAGAATTTTGATAACTACAAGAGATGAGCAGTTGCTGGAAGATCTCAAAGTAGATAACAAGTACATGCTCCCAGGATTGACTCATAAAGAATCGCTCCAACTTCTGAGTCACCATGCCTTCCGCAAAGACCATCCTGAAGACGGCTTTAAAGAGTTGTCAGAGAGCTTTGTCCACTATACTGGTGGACTTCCAATAGCTCTTAAAAGATTTGGCTGCTTCCTTTCTAACAAGAGAAAAAATCAGTGGCATGAGATATTGGAGAAGTTGGTGAGAGAACCTCATCTTGACTCAGTTGATAAAACATGTTGAATTACTGTAGTTGTTATGATGATAAAACATTCTCCTCTGTCATTCCATTTCAATCCGTAGGGCCATATGGAGGTTGTGGTGGGTGTTGTTATGATGATAAAACATACACCGATGTTAGAAAAATAACTGTAGTTGTAACATCAGTGATTGAGTCCTTTTATATTGAGTATGATCAGAATGGGTGTTTGGTCCGCTCGCCAAGACACGGTGGACCTGCAGAAGGCAAAATATGCACGGTGAGTCCATTTTTATGGTATGCTATTGCGTATTTTTGTAAATATTTATGCCAAGACACGGTGGACCTTTGCCTATAAATAAATAGTTATGTCTGCTTATGCTATTTCCCATCAAAATATGAGGTCCCGTTTGGTCATTAGAAAATAAGAGTCTATATCAAAGGTAAATTGCTTAAAAGGATTCAACGGCGTTGGTCCACAATGCTTCGTGATCTCCCAAATTCTACATGTCTGTTTTCTTTTCTTTTTTTTTTTTTTTTTTTTTTTTTTTGAGGGGGGAAGGAATGAGTTTTCTTGGTTTTATATACTTGTCTTGATGTTGGATTTATCAAAAAATTTGATTTTGCTTTGATGTTCCCAACATAGAGTGTCATGAACTCCATCTGTTTATACAAAAATCGGGGTTTTAAGATGGAGTTGAATGATTGCAATATGAGTTTAGTGAGACTAACAAATTGATTTTCTATCTGGAGAGAAGGATTGCAAGCGCTCATGCAATATCTTCTTGGTGTACCTTTTAAGTCCTCAAAAGTATTAAGAGTCCTTAGTTTTTGGAGTGTTCATTTCTTAATGAAGGTGATGGATACTAGATTTGTGCTGCTGCCTGCAGGTAAAATTAGATTATCCAAATGAGTTCTCGACTTCAGTGTCAGGCTACATTAAAGACGATTCGGGATGTGTTGCCATTCAATCACTTACCTTCCACAGCAGTAGGAGAACATATGGTCCATTTGGCAATGAGAGAGGGAACATATGGTCCATTTGGCAATGAGAGAGGGAAATTTTTCAGTTTCCCACCGGTTGCTGGGAAGATCATTGGATTTTTTGGGAGGTGTGGCTGTTGTCTTGATTCCATTGGAGCATATCTTTTACCGATCTCTCGTGCATATCCCTTTGAAGTCGTAGGCCCATTTGGAAATAGTAATCATGAAGACCGGTGGGATGACGGCAAGCATACAGATGTTAGGCAAATTGAAGTTGTTTCTGGTTCTGCAATTGAGTCGATTACTATTACTTATGAGCAAGGACGTTCTTTTGCACATGGTCCAAGTGGTGGAGGCACAACGAACAAGGTATTGGTGCCATTTGAGTAACGAACTGTTGATCTCGGTGTTAGATGAAAGCTACTCTTTTTCTTTCTGATTCATGCAAGCTCATAATGGCATGTGCTGAACACATAATGCGTAGATAGAAATCATTAGTCGCTAATGTTTGAAACATGGCCAAGTTGAACCACCATATTAATAACTTATCTGGGAAATATAACAGCGGGATGTATAACATAATAAAACTGAAAAATTAATTCGATCATGATTTATTTGTTTTTGAAATTTGGTGATTTCTGTTCTTGTGAATGTTGCTTTGCATACATGAGTTGTTTCCATAATGACTTATCGGAATAATTAATTGTCCCTCTCAGATGTCTTTATTCTAATGAGTTATTTTATAAACTTACTGTTGCATTAACTATTCCTTACATTCTAATGATTGTTACAGATAGATGTGGACTGGTCAATTGAGCATCTAACTTCAGTTTCAGGCTATATGACCGGTGATTCTAGCTCTACTATCATCCATTCACTCACGTTTCAAAGCAATAAAAGAACATATGGACCATTTGGCACTGAAACTGGAAGGAAGTTTTCATTTCCAGCCACTGGGGGAAAGATAATTGGATTTTATGGGAGTTCTGGTTCCCATCTTGAATCTCTTGGAGCATATTTCGAACCAATCTCTCATCTATATCTGATTGAGTTTATTGGACCATTTGGTGGCCAAGGTGGACACCATTGGGATGATGGAAAATTTAATGGTGTAAAGAAAATAAAAATGATGTTAGAAGATGTTGTCAGCTGCATCTCTATTGAGTATGACGATAATGACGAGTCTATTTGGTCCCTACACATGGTCACAGTGGCAATGGAGATACCCATATGGTGAGTTCATTGCATATTTTCATTTGCTTCCCTTCCATTGGGAGTTTATTTTCCAGAATGTATCCTAGTATTTTGCCTAATCCTTCTTTTGATGATCAATCCAACTTCTAAGGAAAAAAAAGATATATCTTGGTTATATTTCATCTCTTTGATAAGTGTAGTAACAAGAATAACAAGCATATTGTTCCCATGAAAAGTAGAACTTATGATTATCTTTTCAGGAAATTTGTAAATAAATAATTTCAACGAAATCTTTCAATTTCTTATTAACTACATTCACTTTATGGTTTCCTCTATTCGTAGAGCACATTGAATGGACTGAAATGACTATAATAAAGTTTTCCTCATTGATATTAATAGCTACTCTAGAAGGGATGTTTTTATGTGGTAAGGTAAGGTACGGTGAAGATCTTAGGCACCTACCCACCACCCTACGCCATCATTAGATTGAGTATTAGTTTTCTAATAAACTTGAGAATCTTTATCAAAGTAAATTGGGAGTGATGGTAACCTTTATACATGGTGTACAATGATAAAGTATGGGTTGTGGAAAGCTTCTTAGAAGGAAATGAAAATCATCCAAATGTACTGAATGATGAGTTTTGTACATTACAAAAAGGTCGATTGATATGCTTTATGCGAGATGGACTCCATAAGAGTGACCTAGTACGATAAGTTTTTCTAATGCTAAAGAAGTGAATTGGCAAAGTGCGCCAAAGAACCCATTGGTCTATCGTCTTCAATTGTTGACCCTAAAAGTATGATGCAAGAATAGTAGTCCATCCATACATTAGTTTTAAGAGATTCTTGGGTCTAAGAATTAAACTTCTGGGTTGTTTGTGGATGCGATGTTTGCTTAGGCCACTGCAGTCTATTTATCGTCTTTGATATAGATCAACATGACAGTTCAATTGCAAATTCTGCAGGTTAACTTAGACTACCCTCGTGAATTCTTGACCTCAGTGTCAGGTTATATCAGACATGATAATTCTGTTATTCAATCACTCACGTTCGAAAGCGATATAAGAAGGCATGGACCCTTTGGTAAGGAAGAAGGAAGCTTCTTTAGCTGCGCACCGACATGCAGCAAGATAATTGGCTTTCACGGAAGGTCTGGCGTCCTACTTGATGCGCTAGGAGTCTACTCTGAACCAATTTCTGATCTTCATCTCTTGAAATCCATTGGGCCATTTGGAGGACAAGGTGGCTGTCCATGGGACGATGGAGGTAGCACGGGTGTGAGAAAAATAATTGTAAAAGTTGGAGCAGTAATTGAATCCATTACTATCGAGTATGACAAGAATGGGTCTGTGGTTCAGGGCCCTAAACATGGTGGAGATGGAGGACATCTTACACTCGAGGTATGGCCTCTAGACATTTTCTTAATCTTATGAACGTCCAACATCTGTGTTGTTGCTAAGGCTTAGTTTTGAGTGGTTTGGAGGTCACGTTTATGCACGAGTGTGACAGTATTATAAATAGACCGTAGAGGTGAAAGTAAGATATGAGAACAGTCCGTACATTTTGAGTTTCTGGAATGAGAATTATCCTCTAAGAAAGTCATTGTTGGGGCATGATGTAATATCATCAGAGAACAGGGACTTCTCTTCGGTTTTCCAAGCTTCCTCCGTTCCATTTACGATGAAAGCGCTCAATACATTCAGAAAAGTACTGCTCCGGAAGAGAGAGAGAGAGAGAGAGAGAGAGAGATAGAGAGAATATTAACAGGTGTTTTTACTTTATGACTTTAGTCTGAGAACAGTTTTCCTTAATATTAGTAACTTTTCTCAAAGAGTTGCCAAAGCATTTTTTAAGCAATTGCCTTTCGTTTTACAGACCAATGATGTGATAACAGTGGTGGACCAAAATATGTCTTATGCTCTAGATGTAGCAGAATTATCTATTTAGCTACTTCGTTGTTTGTTTAACCAAATACAACTTAACGACCAGATTTTCAAGATTCTATGGTTGGGATTGGGATTAAATATGTTTGCCTTTCTAATTTTGCAGATTAAATTCGATTATCCTCGAGAGTACTTGACTTCATTTTCTGGCCACTTTGGATGTTTTCACGGTTATATTGTTCTTCGCTCCCTCACATTTCAGAGCAATGAAAGAACTTATGGGCCATTTGGTGAGGAGATCGGGAAGTATTTTTATTTTCCATCAATCGGTAAAAAGATCGTTGGGTTTCATGGGAGGTCTGGATGTTGGGTTGATTCACTTGGAGCACATTTTGAGCCTTGACATGTTAAGCTCCGCCTTGTATGCACCTTGGAGTCAATGCTTGAGTTTACATGTAAATATATATCATCATGGACATTCTCAGAAATCTCGGGATGTGAATAAGTCGGTCTAATGTATCCTTTAAGGAAAAAAATGTTCAGTGGTTAGAGATTGCTAAGTCAGCTGCTGACCTAGCATGTAATTTTTTTTAATTCCAACCACTCATAATTTAACACGTTTATGTTGCCACTTCAGTAGTTGACATGGAAATAAATAAGAATCTGAACTCTTCAATTTTCTTTCCTGCTCCTCCCTCCAGCCACCTCTTGAAGGATGAACGACGCTGAACTGTTCAAACAGTCGAAATAGCTGCACGTCTATCTGTTGGAGAAATCTTTCCAGAGTCTTTTGAAGCTGACAAAACGTTTCTATCAGTCTAAAGTCTGGATATTCGGAGACCGAAGATTAAAGTCTCAAGACTTTATTATTTCAAGACTCAAGACTCAAGACTCAAGACTCAAGATTATTCTCACCGACGTCTTTCTAATCCAAAAGTAGTAAAGGAAATCCAGAGCCGAAGCTTATGGTTGAGGATTCGATCCTATCCTCTCGGAAAAGATCCCTTGGTTGGATAAACATCTCGGATTCTTTGTTTGGTCTTATCTAGATCGATTGAAGATCCGATGGTAGTCGAAGTATTCTTGGAATGTTCTATTCTTGGAAACCAAGATCCCGATTGTATGGGCGAACAGATTGATGGGCTATCGCCAAGTTCCTTAAATAGCTCGAATGATCTTCGTGATTGATTCCGTCCAACGGGAAGATTGGAGGAATTCCTTTGGTAAGTGCCAACGGCTATGATGGCATAAAGGAGTATAAAAGGAAGACATTCAAGTTGTTTTAAAGAGCGTGATCGATAGAAAAATTCTAGAGTCTGAAGATCCTTGATTATTAGTCGATACTATTTGAGCGAAATTGTATACACAGAGAGTGTTCATTTCTAGTGACACCTTGAGAGTGTGGAAGATCATCTACACCAAGAAGTCAAGGAAGATCATCACTGTAACATCTCTTTGTTCATAGTGGAATCCAGCCAATTGGCTGTCAGTGCAGAAGAGTGGACGTAGGCTTGAAACAAGCCGAACCACTATAAACCGTGTGTCTAATTCTCTCTTTCCCTTACTCAGTCTTACGATTGTTTTTTAATTGCTGCAAATCGTTATCTATCTAAGCAGTGTGTAATTATCAAAAGAAAAATCTTTTATACCTATTCACCCCCCTCTAGGTAATCGTACTAGTTATATCAATTGGTATCAGAGCCTGTGTTCTTACTCTATTTGAAGTGTTTTACTTCAGAGTAAAAGATCCATGGCTAGTATGCTAGCATCAGGGCTGGTGGAAGGTCAAAGCAATACCGCATCACCCTACTTCGATGGAAAGGATTACAACATCGGAAGAACAAGATGAAAGCTTTCCTACGATCTAAGGATCCTCCGGAATGGGATGTTGTGGAGAGAGGAATCACTCCTACTTTGCATCGATATCGAAAGAGGGAAAGAAACTGTTGAGACCAGGCGGAATGTCTCAAGATGAGATAAACAAGAGACAAGCACTCGATGCAAAAGCAATTTATTCTTTATATTGTGCTTTGTCACCAACTCGAATATAACGAGAATATCTTCTTGTGTCACAAAGCAAAAGAAGTCTCGTGATAGATTACATATTACCTATGAAGGGACGGACCGAGTGAAGGAGACCGAATTAATATTCTTCTTGGTCAATACGAAGCCTTCAAAATGAAACCAGGAGAATCTATAACCGACATGTTTAGCCATTTTACGAGATATTGTCAATGGACTTGATAATCAAGGACAGAAAATTACCGATCCTATGAAGGTGAACAAGTTCTTTGAGAGGACTCTCCAAGGATTTGAATCATATAAAGACTTCAATACGAGAGACGCAAAGAATTATGCCATTATCTGTAGATGAGCTGATTGGAACTCTTCAATCTTACGAAGTGGAGCGAATCAACGAAGACGAAGATCCAAGAGGGAAGAAATCCATTGCATTAAGATCTAATGATGATTCGATGATACGATTACAAGAAGATCTGGATGATGAGGAGCTTGCTCTTATGATAAGAAGATTCGAAAGCTGAATAGAAAAGGAAGAAGGTTAAACTCAAGAAAACAAAGTTTTCGAAACAGCAAACCAAGTTTGTTGATGAAGAACCAAACAAAGATGTAGTCGCCGAATGTAAGAAAAAGGGACACATCGGACCCAACTGTCCTATTCTCAAGAAGAAGAGAGGAAAAACCGAAAAGTCTCGAAAAGCTCTCAAAGCCGAAACCCGGAGCGATACGAGTGTGAAGAAAGTGATGAGGAATATGCCAATCTGTGTCTAATGGCACAATCGGACTCGGACTGGATCGATTCGGACGGTGAATTTGAGGTAAGTGATTTTAAAATTCTGTCAAAAGTCTCTAAATATATTGATGAATTATGTTTCAGTCTTAAGACTTCTCTCAAAAAGATTTCCGAACCGAAAAGGAAAACTCAGCTTTAAAACAAAAGGAAAATATTTTAGAAGAAAAAGTGAAAAGTCTAGACTTGAATGTTTCTACTCTTAAAGAGAATGAAGATAAACTTTCGAAAGAAAATGCTTTCTTGAAAACCAACTTATCAAATATTTCAAAGAAATTTTCAATAGGGTCTGAAAAACTCGAGAAAGTTCTTTCGGTTCAAAGACCTTACTTCAACAAGTCTGGTTTAGGAATGACAGCGAAACAATCCCTTTGATTGATTTTCCGAAAGTAAAAGAAAGAATCAAGAAAAGACCATCGAGAGAAGCGTACAAAAATCATTTCAAAAGGTTTTTGTAAAGTCTCGTAGGTCGAAATGCTCTAAGGTGTTCAAAGTGTAACAGTCAAGATCACTTTGAAAAAGAGTGTCCTATGATCTAGAAGCCCGTTAAAAGGGTATGGCCTAATAATGCTTATCCTACTAACACCAAAGGACCCAAGAAAATTTGGGTACCAAAGAAAGCTTGAGACTCTCCTTTGATTACGGGTCTCTGTCAAAAAGAAGGTAAAATGGTATCTTGACATCGGATGCTCAAGACACATGACAGAGACTCAAATTGCTTTATAAAGATTGTTCAAGTAAATGGTGGAAAAGTTTCATTTGGTGGAAACAAAGAAAGGAAGCATTGTGGGATTTGGAACTGTTAAAATTGGAAATCTCACAATAAGCAATGTTTCTTTAGTGGAAGGACTCAACTATAATCTTCTCAAAGATTAGCCAACGTGTGATACCGGGTTCAAGATCTCTTTTCAAGAAGGCATATGTTACGGAATAAGTAAAGACTCAACTCGCCTTTCATGGGTCGAAGGCATGGAAATATCTACCTTCTTGATGTAAGACCAAATGAAACGCAATGTTTCATCTCAATTCAAGATGAAGCGGTCTTATGGCATAAAAAGCTTGGCCATGTCAACATGAAGCAATTAGCCAAAATCTCATCAAAGAAGCTTGTTCAAGGTCTACCAAAATTACCTTATCAAAAGTCTGACTCATGCACACCATGTATTCTGGGAAAACAGGTAAGAAATTCATTTAAGCATATAAAACATATCTCTACTAATCATGTTCTCCAGTTGCTTTGCATATGGATCTCTTTGGACCAACAAGAACCCGAGCATTGGAGGTAAGAAATATTGTCTAGTAATTGTGGATGATTACTCTCGTTTTACCCGGTATATTTTCTTGAAAGTAAGTCGAAACCTTTTCGTACTTTGAAAAGTTTGCTAAAAAGGTTCAAAATGAAAAAGGATGTGCTATTTCAAGTATAAGAACAGATCATGGAAGTGAATTTGAAAACCAAAACTTTACAAAGTTTTGTGATAAATCTGGTTTTAATCATGTATTTTCCTCTCCATATACTCCGAACAAAATGGAGTTGTGGAAAGAAAGAATAGATCTCTTCAAGAAATGGCTAGAACACTTTTAATTGAAAGTAAATTTTTTTTCTCGATTTTGGGCTGAAGTCAAGTTTCAACAAAGATGTTACATCATCAATAGAGTCTTTCTAAGACCCATTTTAGAGAAAACCCCTATGAATTATTCAAAGGTAAGAAGCCTATTGTTTCATATTTTCATGTGTTCGGTTGCAAATGCTTTATTTTGAAAAATGCAAATGATCGAGTTGGTAAGTTTGAAGAAAGATCGATGAAGGCATTTTCCTTGGATATTCTACGACAAGCAAGGCTTACGAGTCTTTAACAAGAAAAGCCAATCGGTGGAGGAATCAATGAATGTCAAATTCCAAGACTCAACGCAAGTTGAATCCAAATCGAACTCAATATGAAGAGTCCGAACCAACTCCATCTTTCAAGACTTATAACTCAAGAAGCATCTCGATCTCGGAAGTCCAACATCAAGATGTTCTTGAAGATTCAAATAAAGAAAGAGATCATCAACCGGAAAATCAACCAAGAATCGGAAGCACAAATCCAGTCATCCCGAAGATCTCATTATCGGTGAAATCAATGAAGGAATCCGCACCGATCAAAAAGACGTGAAGAATCTAGTGCTTTGTGGCTCTAATCTCTGAAATTCAACCAAAAAGCATAGAAGAAGCTTTATCTGATGAAAGCTGGATTGAAGCTATGCAAGAAGAACTCAAACAGTTTAACATCAATGATGTCAGGATCGACATCTAAACCAAAAGGTAAAACTGTTATTGGAACCAAATGGGTATTCAGGAACAAGATGAACGAGGATGGAAAAGTCGTACGGAACAAAGCCAGACTCGTGGCCAAAGGATACACGCAAGAGGAAGGAATAGACTATGATGAGACCTACGCACCAAGCAAGGTTAGAAGCTATTCGTCTATTACTTGCGTTTGCTTGCTATAAAAATTTCAGGTTATTCCAAATGGACGTCAAGAGTGCATTTCTAAATGGATTCATCCATGAGGAAGTTTATGTGGAACAACCACCTGGATTTGAAGACCCAAAGAAGCCGATTCGGTCTTTAGACCGAAAAGGCCTTGTATGGTTTAAAGCAAGCACCTCGAGCTTGGTATGATAGGCTAAGTAAGTTCCTAATACGAACGGTTTTGTCAAAGGTAAAGTAGATACTACCTTATTTATCAAAAAAGAAATCAAAAGCTTTTTACTTGTTCAAATATATGTAGACGATATTATATTTGGATCTCCTAATGAAAGCCTATGCAAGAAATTTTCTAAGTCTATGCAGGATGAGTTTGAAATGAGTATGATGGGAGAATTAACATTCTTTCTTGGACTCCAAGTGAAGCAAATGAAGGAAGGAACTTTTATTCATCAAGAAAAATATGCAAATGATCTTGTCAAAAGATTTGGATTAGAAAATGCAAAAAGACTGACATACCAATGTCATGTTCTCGAAGATAGACAAGGATGAAGAAGGGAAGAAAGTAGATCAAAAGCTATACGAAGCATGATTGGTTCACTTCTTTATCTTACGCTTCTAGACCCGATATTTTGTTAAGTGTTTGTGTCGTGCTAGGTTTCAATCGATCCTAGAGAATCACATCTCGGTGCCGTGAAACGAATTATCAAATACATTGCCTCATCTTCAAGCATCGGTCTTTGGTATCCAAAGAAAGGAGACTTTGATCTTCTAGGGTACTCGGATGCGATCGGCCGGTTGCGAGTCGATAGAAAGAGCACTTCTGGAATTTGTCAGTTGCTTGGAAATAGAACAATATCTTGGTTTTCAAGGAAACAAAGTACCGTGGCTCTTTCAACAACGAAGCGAGTATGTAGCTCTTGGAAGTTGCTGTTCGCAAATTCTATGGATCAAACAACAGCTACAAGACTTTGGCATTGAAGACTCATGCACGAAATCGATGTGACAACACCGGCGCGATCAATCTTACCAAAAATCCAATTCTTCATTCAAGAGCAAAGCATATTGAGATTCGACACCACTTCATTAGAGATCATATTCAAAACGGAGAAATCTCGATTCAATTTGTTAATTCAAAAAGTCAACTAGCGGATATTTTCACAAAGCCTTTGAAGAAAAATCAATTCGACGCTATCCTTTCAAGACTCAACATTTTGAAGCTTGAAGAAGTTAAAGTCTAAAGACTCAACAGTCCTTAGACTCTAATCTCTCGCCTCGAGATCTTCGAGACTCGGACATTCATGGCTATAGACTGTAAGTGGCTATTTTATTCGAACTCGAAAAGGTACGATTTTGTTGTTCGATTATTATACGTGTGAAAATCAAAAAAAAAAAAAAAAAAAAAATTGTCTTTTCAAAAAGATTAATTTTGGCGCTTATTGATTTTGAAAAGAAATGTTCGTACACTTTCCCCGTGTCGATTGAACTTCCTTTTCAAAAAGTGAGTTAAATATATATATACAGCTTTTTCCTCAATCGTCAAAACCCTAAAAAGTACTCTTCTCCCGAACTGTTTCAATCTCTTGTTCATCGTCGAGAAAGTGGTCATTTTTCTTTGGGAAGCAAGCGAAGGAATCTCTCAAATCGACAAAGAAGAATGTCTTCTTCGAGGAAATCATCGAGAATAGCAAGCGGGGACCACAAAGAATGGAGAAGGGACCAATACACTTCGATCTTACTGAGGAGGAAGACTTTTCAAGTCAGCAACAAAGTCCGATTCGTTCTCATCCACGTCATTCATCGCCTCCTACCCCACATGGTGAAAGTCATCATCTTGAAGAAGAGATAATCGAGGAAGCCGACTGTAAGAGTCCAAAACCCTCCTATATCTACAAGCTTTATCGTGCGTTGAAAATCACCGGTACACCATTGAATTACATAGACGATTTCCTTAAGGATAAGAACTATGGAAATGAATATCTTTTTTCTGCGGAGAATGGAGGAGTTAGGAATTGCTCCGAGAGGAAAAGCGAGGATGCACTTGCAAATATTCCAAGTGATCCTCGTGTACCGGACAAAATTTAATTGAAGGGAACGATGATGATAGAATGTTCCTTGAGTTTCAACCGAGAATGGGTGTGGCAGCGAAGACGAAAGGAAATCGATTGGATTTGTTTAAATCCGAGGAATAGGAGAAAGTATATGGCAAACTGTTGAAAAGAGGGGTGATAAACCCTCAAAGTGTTGATTTTGACTTTCTAGACGCCATCAACATGAACTTGAGAGAGAAGTTGAACTTGCTTCAACTTGAAAAATTTTGCTCTGACTCTACGGACGGGTACGCACATTTAACCGCTTATTTCTATTCAAATCTGAGCTTTTGGATGCGAATAGAATTTCGTTCGATGTTCGAGACAAAGTCTACGTGGTAGATGTAAATATGTTGGCGTACATTGTTGGAGTTGAACGAGGGCGTTATCTCGCCAATCAAAGTCTCACCCGCACGTACTACTCGGATCTTGTCAAGGATAGGGATGCGGACAAGAGAGTTACCTATTCCAGGATGAATGCAATCAACATTGTGCTTCATAAGATCGTAATCAACTGTCTCGGACCAAAGTCTACATCAAAGACTTCGTGTCTTATTCGAAGCAAAGTTGATGTATGCAATCAACTACGGACGGAAGTTCTCTCTCCCGCACACGATTCTTTTCCATATGTACGGAGAGCGTGTCAAAAGACAAGGGACAATTGCCTTATCCCGGTCCGGTGACCAAGATCTTTAGACACATGAATATTGAACCGCCCTATTCACTTTGTGTTCGACCGTGCGATAAGATGGTGGTAGGTTTGAAGATGCCGACGAAGATGCGTCTACAAGAGCTTTCCAAGGCAATGGAGAAGTTCGAGTGAAGACTCCGGTCCCATCTCGCTTCAAAAAGAAAAGGAAAAGAAGTCATTGGAGCCCCATCGAGGAAGAAGAAAAGGACTCTCATCTTAGAGGATGAAGATGAAGAAGATGAGGATCCCACAATCGTTGCTTTAACGAGAACCGGACGTTCGTGCCTCGATCAATAGAACTTCAACGAAACGAGAGAGAGGAAGAGGAGCAAGGAAAGATCGAGAGAAGAAGATCGGCGAGAGAGAGAAGGAGAAAGAAGGAGAAAAGGAGAGAGAATGAGAGAAAGAATAGTCCGCATCGGACTGAGACAAGGAAGATCAAGAACATGATCATCACTCTTCCCCTTGTGATGTCCTAGAGACGGGGGAGTTGGCGAGCAAGAAAGGTCTTCACCACATGCTGCCAATAGTGAAGGTCCAAGATCATCTCTAGCAGACCCAGAAGAAGTTCAGGTTTCTAAATTGCCTGAAGAAGGACACGATACGTCGACCCCAAATCTGCAAGATTACACGAAGCACCAACGTCTCGCATTCACTCCATCCAAAAAAAGCCGATGCAAGTACACGGACGGATAGCTCAAAGAGATTTTCGTTGTATTATTGATATACTTATGGAAATGCGAGGACAGATATATGCTCTAGACTGTGAGATTCAATCCATCAAGAATGCTGGCAAAGCGTCTTCGGTTACCCTGGAGGACAGAATGAAAGACCTTGCTCTACAACTTCAAGCCAATGCAAAAGGAGAGGAGGTAGCTAATCTAAGGGAAGACTTGAAGAGGCTAGAAGGCTTAGTTCAGTCTATGGGAGATTTCCAAATCGTTCGCATTCCCAAGCGCACTGATCCCTTTCTCACTTTTTCATGATGACAAAAAGGGGAGAATCAATTTGAACAATCAACTTCATCAACTTTCATCATTTTATCTTTTAGTCTTTGAATTTGTGGCTATATCTTTTTGAGTTTGACTTGAGTACTCTTGACTTGTGGATTTAAATGCTTGACTGGTTGCGTTCATATCAAGTGTTGTTTTATGGTATTACTCATGAAAGACTAACCAATTTCTTTGTGGATGCGAGAATGTGGTTGTTTTATTAATCTTTATGAGTTAGCCATATTGCTTGAGAAATGTTTTTGCGGTCAAAGTTGTTCAAATCTACAAGGAAGTTTTGTCACCATCAAAAAGGGGGAGATTGTTGGAGAAATCTTTCCGAGTCTTTTGAAGCCGACAAAACGTTTCTATCGCCTAAAGTCCTGGATATTCGGAGACCGAAGATTAAAGTCTCAAGACTTTATTATTTCAAGACTCAAGACTCAAGACTCAAGACTCAAGATAATTCTCACCGATGCCTTTCTAATCCAAGTAGTAAAGGAAATCCAGAGCAAGCTTATGGTTGAGGATTCGATCCTATCCTATGGAAAAGATCCCTTGGTTGGATAAACATCTCGGATTCTTTGTTTGGTCTTATCTAGATCGATTGAAGATCCGATGGTAGTCGAAGTATTCTTGGAATGGTCTATTCTTGGAAACCAAGATCCTGATTGTATGGGCGAACAAGATTGATGGGCTATCGCCAAGTTCCTTAAATAGCTCGAATGATCTTCGTGATTGATTCCGTCCAACGGGAAGATTGGAGGAATTCCTTTGGTAAGTGCCAACGGCTATGATGGCATAAAGGAGTATAAAAGGAAGACATTCAAGTTGTTTTAAAGAGCGTGATCGATAGAAAAATTCCAGAGTCTGAAGATCCTTGATTATTAGTCGATACTATTTGAGCGAAATTGTATACACAGAGAGTGTTCATTTCTAGTGACACCTTGAGAGTGTGGAAGATCGTCTACACCAAGAAGTTAAGGAAGATCATCACCGTAACATCTCTTTGTTCATAGTGGAATCCAGCCAATTGGCATCGGTGCGAAGAGTGGACGTAGGCTTGAAACAAGCCGAACCACTATAAACCGCGTGTCTAATTCTCTCTTTCCCTTACTCGCCTTACGATTGTTTTTTAATTGCTGCAAATCGTTTATCTATCTAAGCAGTGTGTAATTATCAAAAGAAAAATCTTTTATACCTATTCACCCCCTCTAGGTAATCGTACTAGCTATATCACTATCATCGACTAATCATTTCTCATCTTATCTCTGCCTCTCACATCTTCGCTTTCCAAAGAAAAAAGAACACACAACTAGAAGTTCTCGATGAAATAAAAAAATATTAATATTTGAATGCAGCCATGGACAATGATTCCATTTACGTCTCTACAAATTACCTGATTTGAAGCATCTTTTTCCACCAACTCTCCTGCCATGAAGCTTCAAACCCATGTCTGCATTTTCAGTGTCACACCTCAAATCTTACAAAAGTAAGGATAGTGACAAGGGCAATCCTCCTAATCACTTGAAGGATGCAACTTCAAAGTGAATTTGTAAGACAACGGTGGCCAAAGTGAATTTGAAGGTGTTAGCTTACTCAAAAATGTCCAAGATGCTAACCAAGATAGTCTTTTACTTCTTCAGAAGAGGCTTCTCCACGATGTTATGGCTATACAAGGTCTAGAAATGTCTGATCTTAACAGCAACATCAACAAGATAAAAACTAAGCTCTGTTGGAAAGGATCCTTCTTGTTCTCGATAACATCACTAAGACGGACCAAATTGAGTATTTCGGAGCTGCAGATTGAGAATAGTTCCAACATGGGAGTAGAATTTTGATGACTACAAGAGACGAGGCTGGAAGATGTCAAAGTAGATGACAAGTACATGGTGGACCTTTGGAAGGCAAAATTCGCACAGTCAGTCCATTGTTATGGTATACTGTGGCATGTATTTGGGGCTTTTTAGATATGTGCATTGCAGGCTTTTGTTGGATTATAATGTCTCTGTTTTCTGCTGTTTTCAGTTTTCTTTTACTATGTTTTCCTCTGTTTTTTTTATTAAAAAATAGCCAAGTTCATTTAGTTACGTATTTAGTGTTTTTGCTATTTTCTAGGAAGTTAACAGCACGTTTGTGTGCAGTTATGTGTTGCACGTACGTGAGCAGTTTTTGCTTTGTTTAAGTTGTCCTGTACTTGACAGTTTCCTTTTAGAACAGACGTATGCAAGTTTGTGTTCTGTTTCTCTGCGCTTCTCTTCCTCATCTGAAAAATATAGCTTCTGGTTTTTTGTTTCTTGTTTACTATTTTTGATTAGTAACAACAGTGGTATCAGAGCGTTTGTGGGATCTTAAGGGACTGTGAAGTGAGGATAATTGAGTGAAGATTGCTTCCGATTTGCAAAGAAAAAGCTTATGGAGGCAGGATCGAGTGGATTCTCTGCGATGGCAACTCTAGTCTTTACTGGGGAAAATTATCAGGCTTGGGCTGTCAAGATGACGGCATTCTTGGAGGGTCATGATTTGTGGGAAGCTGTGGAGGATGATTATGAGGTTGCTCCACTTCCAGACAATCCGACCTTGAATCAGATAAAGTACCATAAAGAGAGAATCACAAGGAAGGCCAAGGCAAAGTCATACCTGTACGCTGCTGTTTCACCTACTATCTTCACAAGGATCATGAGATGTGATTCTGCAAAGGCAATATGGGATTTCTTGAAGGATGAATACGAGGGAGATGAGAAGATAAGAGGCATGAAGGTGCTGAATCTCTTGAGGGAGTTTGAGAGACAAGTAGATGAAAGATTCGAGTCGGTGAAGGAGTACTCTAATAGGTTGGTTGGGATAGCTGAAAAAATCAGAGTTTTAGGGACTGACTTGAAGGATGAAAGGCTTGTTCAGAAGATCTTGGTGTCTCTTCCAGAGAAGTTCGAAGCCACCATAGCGTCTCTGGAAAATACAAAAGACTTACCTCGATATAAAGCTTGCGAATTGTTAAATGCTCGCAGCATAGGAGCACGAAGACTCGATGAGAAGAGAAGAGTTTGTAGAGGGTGCGCTGCAAGCTAGAGTGAAATCAAATGATGGAGGCAAAGGGAAGAAATTGATTCAGATCCGTAGAAAATGCCGGTGACTCCAAGTTTGTAGCAAAAGAAGGAAACTCTGGTGGGTCTAGCAAATGGAAGATGAACAAAAAGCCTTGTCAATATTGTGGTGGAACTAATCATCAGTTTTTTAGATGTTGGAGAAAGCCTAATGCTAGGTGCAGAAGATGTCACAAGTTGGGTCACATGGAAGCCATCTGCAAAGAAAAAAATTACCAGCAAGCAAGAAAAGTACAGGTAGCAGTGAATGAAATTGAGGAAGAGCACTTGTTTGTAGCTTCTTTTTCTGAATCTTTTGTTGGGAATGATGCATGGCTGGTGGATAGTGGCTGTACCAATCATATGACTAGCAATTCGAAGTTGTTTAGGAGTCTAGATAGGTCAGTCAGGTCCAGAGTCAGAATTGGCAACGGACAGTATATCGAAGTGCAAGGGAAGGGTACAGTGGCTATTGAAGGAAATCAGGAGGTGAAGCTGATCAGTGATGTTCTTTTTGTGCCAAATATTGACCATAATCTGTTAAGTGTTAGTCAATTAGTTGAGAAGGGCTATAAAGTGAAGTTCGAAGGGAATGAATGTCTTATTAATAATGCAGATAGCAAAGAAGTGCGAAGAATTCCAATAGAGGACAAGAGTTTCATGTTCAAGCCACAAGAGATGCAACAAATGGCTTTAAAGTGCAAAGAAGAAAATGCAGAGATATGGCATAAAAGACTTGGGCATGTTCACAGGAAGAGCATGTCGTTTATGTAGAGAAATAGCTTGGCAGATGACTTACCAAGTTTGGAGAAGGAATTTCCACAGTGCAAAACTTGTCTTCTTGGCAAGCAAGCCAGATTTCCTTTCAAATGAGGAGGCTGGAGAGCATGTGAGAAGCTACAATTAGTCCACACAGATTTATGTGGACTTGTGTCTGAGTCTTCTCTCAATGGTAGCAGGTATTTCATTACCTTCATTGGTGATATGACTAGGATGAGTTGGATTTATTTTCTGCGAGCCAAGTCTGAAGTTGCTAATGTGTTTGTGAAGTTTAAAGCCTTAGTTGAGAATCAGAGTGGGAAGAAAATTAAAATGCTCAGGTCTGATAATGGTTCTGAGTATACTGCTTACAAGTTTAAGTTGAATTGTGAGCAATCAGGAATTGTGCAGCAGTTCACTGCTCCATATTCACCTCAACATAATGGGGTCAGTGAGAGAAAAAATAGAAGCATTATGGAGATGGCCAGATGTATGATGTAGGAGAAGATGTTGCCTAAGAAGTTCTGGGCTGAAGCAGCTAATACTACAGTGTTCCTGTTGAACAGATTGCCCACAAAGGTCTTAGAGAGGTCAACACCTTTTGAAGTTTGGTATGGTGTTAAACCTTCTGTGAAGAATTTGAAGGTTTTTGGGTGTTTGTGTTACACTCATGTTCCTGAGGTCAAGAGGGACAAGCTGGATAAGAAAGCAGAGCTTGGAATCTTCATCGGGTACAGTCTCCAATCAAAGGCTTATAGAATTTTTCACCCTATGACAGGGAAGGTGACTGTAAGTAGAGATGTTGTTTTTCTAGAGGAAGATGAGTGGAATTGGATGGAAGGAAAGAGTGCGAACGAAGAATAGATTCGAAAAACAACCTCGCAATGTATGTAGAGGTTGATGAAGTTATAGATGGATTGGAAGACAAAGTGTGGATGATTTACTAGTGAGAGGCACAAGGTCACTTGCTGAAATCTATGAAAGAAGCAATGTGGCAATGCTCGAACCATCTAACTTTGTGGAAGCTAAGGAGGATCAGAGGTGGATTGCAGCAATGCAAGAGGAGATTTCAATGATCCAGAAAAACCACACATGGGAGCTTGTTGACAGACCATCTGATAAGAATGTGATTGAGGTTAAGTGGGTGTTTAGAACAAAACTTAATCCTGATGGTTCTGTTAATAAATACAAAGCTAGACTGGTGGTGAAAGGCTATGCACAAATATGGGGAGTAGACTATTCTGAAACATTTGCTCTTGTTGCACGACTTGATACAATAAGGTTACTGTTAGCTATTGCAGCAGAGAATGGGTGGCCTATATTTCAGTTAGATGTTAAGTTTGCATTTCTGAATGGAGAGCTTGAGGAGGAGATTTTGTTGAACAATCTGAAGGTTTTAGTATCAAATGGCAAGAAGAGAGTGTATACAGGTTGAAGAAAGCTCTATATGGACTGAAGCAGGCTCAAGAGCTTGGTATGGAAAGATAGATCGATATTTGTAGGATTTTGGCTTTGTAAAAAGCTTAAGTGAGTTCACTCTTTATGTCAAGAAGGTGAATCATAGTGTTGTAATTCTGTCACTTTATGTAGATGATCTATTAGTGACGGGAAATGATATGGAATTGATAGAGAAGGTGAAACAAGATCTATTTGCAGTTTTTGAGATGTCAGACTTGGGAAATGTGTCTTATTTTTTGGGTCCGGAAGTCAAACAAGTTTTATATGAGATCTTCATCTGTCAGAAAAAATACATGAAGGAAATTCTAAAGAAGTTTCAGATGGAAGATTGTCGAAGTGTAAGCACTCCTATGGCTGCTAAAGAGAAGCTGCAGAAGAATGATAGAACAGATGCAGTAGATGCTTCTATGTATAGAAGTCTAATTGGGTGTCTCATGTATCTTACAGCAACCAGATCAGATATTCTATTTGTTGTGAGTGTTTTATCCAGGTTTATGAGTAGTCCTAGTCAGTTACATTTGATTGCAGCAAAAAGGGTCTTGAGATATCTCAAAGGAACATTATTTTTTGGTGTGAAGTTTAAGAAATGTCAGAAGTTTAATTTGCAAGAATTTTCTGATAGTGACTGGGCTGGTTTAGTAGATGACATGAAGAGTACGTCTGGATATTGTTTCAGTTTTGGTTTTGCTTGTTTCTCCTGGTGTTCTAAAAAGCAAGAGATTGTAGCTCAATCTACTGCAGAGGCTGAGTTTATAGCAGCTACTGCAGCTACAAATCAAGCTTTGTGGCTGAAGAAGATAATGAATGATTTGTGGTTGAATTCTAGTAATTGCATTGAAGTTAATGTGGATAATCAGGCTGCCTTAGCAATATCACAGAATTCAGTTTTTCATGGCAAAACCAAGCATTTCATAGTCAAAATTTTCTTTCTGCGTGAGGTGCAACAAAGTGGCGAAGTTAAATTGGTCTATTGTAGATTTGAAGATCAGCTTGCAGACATGTTCACAAAACCACTTCAAGCTGGAAGATTTGAAGTATTAAGAGAGAAAATTGGAGTATGCGGCGGAAGAATCGATCCAAGGAGGAGTTTGTTGGATTATAATGTCTCTGTTTTCTGTTGTTTTCAGTTTTCTTTTACTCTGTTTTCCTCTGTTTTTTTTATTAAAAAACAGCCAAGTTCATTCAGTTACGTATTTAGTGTTTTTGCTATTTTCTAGAAAGTTAATAGCACGTTTGTGTGCAGTTATGTGTTGCACATACGTGAACAGTTTTTGCTTTGTTTAAGTTGTCCTGTACTTGACAGTTTCCTTTTAGAACAGACGTATGCAAGTTTGTGTTCTGTTTCTCTGCGCTTCTCTTCCTCATCTGAAAAATATAGCTTCTGGTTTTTTGTTTCTTGTTTACTGTTTTTGATCAGTAACAACAACTTTGCCTAATTGTAATGTCTTCTTATATTACTCCCTATCAAAATATGAGCTACTGTTTGCCTATCTATAAATATTTAAAGTCCATGGTTTTCAGAGGGTTCGTTTCTTGATGAAGTTGATGGATACTAGATTTGCGCTTCTGCCTGCAGGTGAACTAATCCACATGAGTTCTTAACTTCAGTGTCAGGCTACATCAGAGAAGATTCAATTCCTGTCATCATTCAATCACTTACCTTCCCAGTAATAAGAGAAAATACGGTCAGACAGGGAAATCTTTCAGTTTCCCATCGGATGCTGGGAGGATCATTGGATTCTTTAGGAGGTGCAGCTGTTCTCTTGATTCCATCGGAGCCTATTTTGGACCGTTCTCTCGTCCGTATCCCTTTGAAGTCATAGGCCCATTTGGAAATAGTAATTGCAAAGGCCTATGGGATGACGGGAAGCATATAGATGTTAGACAAATTGATGTTGTTTTTGGTTGTGCAATTGAGTCGATTACTATCACTTATGAGCAAGGTTGTTCTTTTGCACATGGTACAAGCGGAGGCACAGCAAACAAGGTACTGGTGCTATTAAAGTGAACTGTTGGTCTTGCTGTTAGATAAAAGATACTTCATTTTTTATTCATGGAGCTTATTATGGCATTTGCTAAAGACATGCTATGTAAATGGAAGTCATTAATCTTTATTGTCTAAAAGATGGCCAGTTGGACCACCATAATTCTAACTCATCTTACGGAGAGATGCACAAGATAATAAAATTGAAAAAAAAAAAAAATCTCGATCACGATTTCTTTGGTTTTGGAAATCATGAGTTGTGTACATAATGACTTATTGGAATTGGTAATTGTCTCTCTTGGATGTCTTTATTCAAATAATGAGTTATTTTTCTAAAACCCAAACGATGAGTCGATCTCGAAATCACACAAGTGTACCAATGATATGTGAAACCATGATTTTTGAATTTGATTTCGATGATACGAGTTGGGCTTTTCATCGACGTGTCTATAGCATTTTTCTCTGAGTTAGCTACTCACGAGTTAACTAGCCTATCTGGTGAAGCCGTTAAGAAATCTAAATGCTATAGACAATGAGAATTCGACCAGGAATTGACTGCTCGACTGTGCTAATTTGTAAGGGTCATTACAACACCGTCAAAATCGATCAGAGACCGGAGATAGGTCGATTCGATAGAGGTGTGTAATTAGTGCGTGGGTGATTCCACCTAATTGCAAAATTTCTATTGAACAGTATTAGACCGATTTTTCTGTCATTTTTTGAACCATGTGTCTGTAATTGAAACCTGGAGACTTTCAAGACAACCGAGAGTTGCTAATGTGTTGAAGATGTACTTTGTGTATGACATCCCAGATTTTCAACTTTGTTTTCTACTGAATAAATCAGGCATTTCATTGACGCGTCTATAGGGCTATTCTCAAAGCTGATCACTCTCGAGATAACTAGATTATATGAGGAAATCATTAAGAAATTTTAAGGCAATAGATTTGAGAATTCGACCAGGAATCGGCTTCTCGAACGTGTTTATCTTTAGAGGCCATTACGGCACAGTTAAAAATCGATTTGAAATCAGATATAGATTGGTTCGACAAAGATGTGTGGCTAATCATGGGTGACACCACTAAATTGGAAAATTCTCGTCGGTCGGCACTAGATTGATTTTCTTATTGTTTTGGTATCATGTGTTCGTATTTGAATCTTCAAGATCTTCACGACAACTGACAGTCGCCAATGAGTTGAGTGTGTTCATTGTGGCTCGAAGAAAATCGACCATGGGTCATTTGCACTAAAATTTTCCGAAAGTTACCCGATACTCTAGATTACGCTAAAAACACGTCAAGTTGAAATTAACTATGAATTCAAGTCCAATTTCAAAAATTGAAATTTCTCTTATGTCACAATAAATTATAGGAGTGTCAACTCAATTTCAGAAGATTTTTTTAACACCCAACACTTTTTGGGAAAAAGTCACCGCCGAGTCGTTTTTGTGCAGAAAAAGCCGGTAATTATTTTTTATGACAAAATTGGAAAGGGAGATGGATTCTTGGATGAAGAAACATGCCTATGGAAGCATTGAGATGATAATTGAAATTATGAGGGCCAATTGAGGTTGAATTGAAGTGAAATAAGTGTCCAATTGGAGCCATATGCTTGGAAATTCGTAACTCTCCCATGCCCTAGCATTTTGGACCATTTGAGATGTTGTAGAGAGTGCTTTGGTGGATCAATTGCAGCCATGGATTATTGGCTTGATGGGCAAGCTTGAGGGAGACAAAACGTGGAAAAATAAGGCCAAATGGGGCCCTTTTCTCTCCGTAATCTCTATCTTCTCTCTTCTACTCTCTTTGGCTGGTCACACCCTCCCTTCTCCCTCCATTTTGTGCGAAACCAGTAGCTGGAAGAGAGGAGCTGAAGCAGCCATCGCTTGGACGCCAAGCCGCTGTTGAGAGCCGCCATCGCCGGTCACACCACCGCCTTGCTTGTGCATCGTCTACCCTCATCGCCAAGCCGTGCCGTCCAGTAGCTTCCTCTCACTGTCCCGAGCCTAGCCAGGGCTATCCTTAGTTGTTTCTTCGCCCATAAAGCCCCACCAAGGCCCGGTTTGGCCTATTCCATCTTTCCTGAGCCTCACCGCGCTAAACCGAGTTGTTTTTCTTCCATTTCCAACCAAGGTCAGCAACTTTGTTTGTGGGTTTCCAGCAAGTTGCTAGGCCTACTTTGAGGGTGTTCTGGGCCTCGTACCTTAGGTCCGCTTTGAAGAAAAATGTCCCCTGCGACGTTCCCGATGTTTCAATTTGAGCGGATTGTTAAACGAGTGAGTTTAACTCCCTAAACCTTGCTTAGTTTGCTAATGATGCTTAAGGGTTGATTAGTGTTAATTAAACATGATTAGGGGTTAGATTAGTTTAGAATAATTAAATTAGTGACTTATCAATGCATGTTAGGTGGTTAGACATACTCATAAGCGATTAGATAGGCTTGAGTAATTATTGAGTGAACCTCGGTAATTTTTCGGATCCATCTCGACCACCAATTAGGCATTATGGGCCTAAATTAGATTTATTGCTATTTAATAATTAATTTTCGAAATAATTAATTATTTTTTTTCAAAAATTAGACCGGTATAGACAACGATCGGAATTTTATGCTGATCATCGTGGTGAAGTCTATTTATTTAATTGAGCTTCATTTTGTACTAAAATGAATTATTTGTGATCATTGGATTATTTTCCTAAATTAATTAATTTTGGAAATTAATTAGAAAATAACCGAGTGTTCGTTGACAGCACAAAAATATGTTTTGGTGGACTACAAAAAATGGTGGGATTTGTGGAAAAGAAATTATAGTATTTTGGCTAAGGCCAACTGTGTACTCACACACAGCTATTTTTATCGGGTATGGTAAAAATGGTAAATTGATGTAAAATCTGAATGTTATATAATACCGACTCGGTGACTCAATACGTCATTTTGGAGAATAGACGGTATGCAATGTCGGCTTGGTGACTCAATATGTCATTTTGAAGAATGGATGACATTTATGTAACATTGGCTCGGTGCCCCTATAGGTCATTTTGGAGAATGGACAATATTCAATATCGACTCGGTGACCCTATAGGTCATTTTGGAGAATGAACGACATGCCATAACGGCTCGGTGACTCAATATGTCATTTTGCAGAATGGACGTTATGATGAATATACTCAATGACTCTATATGTCATCTCGGAGAATGAACATTAAAATATACTAGCTTGGTAACTCGATAGGTTATCTTGAAGAATGAATAGTATATTATAGTAGCTTGGTGACTTAGTTTGTCATTTGGGAGGACGAATCATATAATGTACTAGCTCGATAACCCAATAGGTTATTTTGGAGAATGAATAGTAGTGAGTGAAATGACCAAGAAGTGGTCTGTTTGACATGTAATCGGCTAGATCGATTGATCGATAGTTCGATCTATGTTGAATAAGTGGGTGCTTGTTATGAATTGTACTGACTTGCAGATGGAATCTAAGGCCAAGTTAAGTCCTCTAACCTATGCGTGCTTAGGCAGCCCATAGTGTATTGGTTTACTAATCAGGTCTTAGGAGATAGAACTCGATGAGACATTAGTCACTGGTTATTGTACAACCATTTATAGGTCCTTAGACGGTGTAGGCAAAAGATTGGAAGCCCTGAACTTTAGGATAGGTGGAGATTGAAGAATCGGTGAACATGTCTAACTAGAGTGTCATAGGACATTTCCTTTTTGTTAAAACCGATATTTTGTAAACAACTTGACAGTATTTATATACTGGCTTGTTTATCAAAAGGTATTTCGAGAAAAGAAATTGGCGTTACTTTTCTATTCCATCATTTTATTGTCTAGAAATTTGTTTATATATTTTCGCATGTGTTTTAAAAATGAAAGGATCGGTGATACTTCCTAGGACGTCGCTATTAATCGACCAAGTAAGGGATAGGTGCGTGCCCGAGGTTTGGGGCGTGACATCCCGTTTAAGTGGTATCAGAGTGAAGTTCAAGATTGGAGTGATAAAGAGTGATGGTTTATGGGATAGTAGTAGGAAGATCTTTCAATTCATGCTAGTGCATGTCTGTATTAGCCGAGTGCTAGAATTGTTTCTTGTTTGGATCACTCTGTTTCTAATTCGATGTTGAATTGGAAGCATTTGTTAGTAGATAAAAGTTAAGTCATGAGCGATCAGGAGCAAAGAACTCATAATAAAAGGATCGTGTGTGCCATGACTCGGGGTAGAACGCTGACCAGGGTCGGTACCCGAGGAGGCCGAGGTCAAGCGCCAGCTCAGGCTAGCGCGTGTGGAGCGGCACCATCTATAGTGGGTGCCGGGGGTAGCAACTCCTAGTGATCTCAGAATAGTATGGATTATGCAGGTGTTAGAGGCCATGAAAGATGTCATGGTACAACAGACTTTGAATCAAGTTGCTGCTGCTGCACCTACCACCACACCTATTGCTGCCCCCACCGAAGTTCAACCTGAGAACATCGTGGCACAAAGAGAAAGATCGATCCACAAGCTAGTGGAGCATTTCCTAAGGCTAAGTCCATCGAGATTCACGGGTGTTGGAGACCCTGAGATCGCCTCACTATGGATACAGGATCTAGAGAAGACCTTTGCCCTCTTGATGTGTACCAAAACTGAGAAGGTAACCCTGGCCGTTTATCAACTGTAGGGCAATGCCAACATCTGGTGGAGAGCCGCCAAAGACACAATTTTTCCCGAAGGAATGATCCCAATGTGGGATGTCTTCCTAAGAGCTTTCAACAACCAATATTTTTCGAGTATGTCCTAAGATGGAGGAGTTCCAACGCCTTCGTCAGGGATCAATGTCAGTTGACCAGTATGGGGTCAAGTTCGCAGAGCTCTCACAGTACACTCCAAGGTTAGTCGAAGACCTAGAAGAGAAAGCGTAAAGATTCCGAAATTGTCTTCGTACTGAGTTAAAACAACCCCTACTACCATTGGGCTTGACTGAGTATCGAGACGTTTATCGTTGAGCTTAGATGATAGAGCGAGGATTGAATAAATAAGCTGCCTTATCTGGATCAAGGTTCAGCTCCCATCGAGAAGGGATTCACCAAGGAAAGAGACCCATGCCTGGGAATGGTTTCCAAGTTCCACCTAACAGGAAAGATGGAATTGGAAAGTCAGGATCGAACCTGAATGGTCTGTGTCATTTGTGTGGAAGACGGCATGGTGCGAATTAGTGCCGGCGAAGGATAGGTACTTGTTATGAGTGTGGCCAGCAAGGTCACATAGCCAGAGATTGTCCTAGAAGGCCAAGAGAACAACCACAATTGCCGCCACCGCCGCAGATGGGACAAATAAGAGGGTATGCCCCTTAGAACGTGCCATAGGGAGGATAGCTGAGACCTCCAATTCAGGGCACAGTTTTCACTATCACCCAGGGTCAGGCATAAGCTACGCCTGACGTGATCACAGAGACGGTTTCGTTGAATGACCATCCTGATTACGTTTTTTCTGATCCGAGAGCAACCCACTCTTTCATTGCCGAGCAATATGTTAAGTTGATAGGAGTTAGTCATATATTATTGAAGTCAACAATTTGCATATCTACACCCTTGAAAGATAAAGTCATTGTTGCTTTGGGTTGTTCCAGGTGCAAGTTAGTGATTGGTGAGCGAGTGGGGAAAATAGATTTATTAGTCCTAGCCATGTATGACTTTGACTTAATAATTAGCATTGACTAGCTCACCAAGCAAAGAGCTAAAATAAATTGTTATCCCAAGGCGATTTAGTTTGACCCGCTAGAGGGTGAGAGTTTCGAGTTTGTAGGAAGTCACGGAGGACCCTCGATTGTCTTGATCTCATCGCTAGAGGCAACTCGATTGTTAGACAAGGGTTGCTAATGTTACCTGGCAACTGTCGTGGATACGACAGTTGAGGAACTGAAAATGGAAAATATTTCAGTTGTGCAAAAATTTCAAAATGTCTTCCTTAAGGAATTACCAAGGTTGCTGCCAGAAAGAGAGATTGAGTTTGTAATTGAGCTAGCACCCGGGACGGAACCAATCTCTAAGGCTCCCAACAAGATGGCATTATCTGAAATAAAAGAACTGAAGGTGCAGATGCAGGAACTATTGGATAAAGGATTCATTCATCCTAGTGCATCACCTTGGGGAGCACTAGTCCTATTCGTAAAGAAGAAAGATGGTTCGTTACGCCTATGCATCGAATATCAACAAATTAATCAGGTAATGATTAAGAATAAGTATCCCCTCCCAAGGATCGATGACCTATTCGATCAGTTGCAAGGAGCGTCAATATTCTCGAAGATTGACTTAAGGACAGGGTATCCTCAGCTAAGAATTAGGAGGGAGGACATTCCTAAGTCAGCATTTCGTACTCGGTATGGTCATTACGAGTTCACAGCGATGCTGTTCGGGTTGACAAATGCTCCAGCTGCATTCATGAATTTGATGAACAAAGTATTCAATGAATACCTAGATTGATTTGTGATCGTGTTCATCGATGATATCCTATTATACTCGAGAAGTGACAAAGAGCACGAGAACCATTTGAGGTTAGTGCTAGAAAAGCTGAGAGTTCATTAGCTGTACGCTAAGTTTAGCAAATGCGAGTTTTCGTTGCTTTCTTAGGACATGTGATCTCAGGCGAAGGAATTTCAGTAGACCCGAGCAAGATAGAAGCCGTGATCAATTGGCCAAGACCAACTACAATGACAGAGATCATAAGTTTTATGGGTTTGGCAAGTTATTTAGACGGTTTGTGGAAGGGTTCTTATCATTAGCATCGCCTTTGACAAAACTCTTGAAGAAGGAAGAAAAATTTGTATGGATAGACAAGTGTGAGTATAGTTTCCAAGAGATAAAGGAAAAGTTGATTACCGCACCTGTGCTAACTATTCCATCTGATCCTAGAGGTTTTGAGATCTACAGTTATGCGTTATTTAGAGGGTTGGGTTGTATGTTGATGCAATATGGTAGGGTTGTTGCATACGCATTTCGACGGTTGAGACCTCACGAGTAGAATTACCAGACGCATGACTTGGAACTCATAACAATTATCTTTGCCTCGAAGATTTGGAGACATTATCTGTGTGGAGAAATATTCCAGATCTTCATGGACCATCAGAGTCTCAAGTACTTGTTTTCTCAGAAGGAGTTGAACATGAGACAACGCAGATTGATGGAATTACTGAAATATTACGATTGTGATATTCTATATCATCCAAGGAAGGCAAATAAGGTCGCCAATACTTTGAGTTGAAAGTCTTCAGTAGCTCACATACTGATTAAAGGGTGGAACTTAATCGAGAGAGCTCGAGATTCGGTCTTCAAGTTTGAGGTAAGCCACCTTTCAAGTCTCATGGCCACTCTCAGAATTGAACTGGATATTCAAGTCAGAATCAAATTACTCTAACCAACAAACCTAGATATACATAAAATTCTTTAGGAGGACACTAAAAAAAGAAAGGCTGATTGCCATATCTTTGATGATGGAACATTGATGTTCCGAGGACGTTTGGTTGTATCTGATGATGTGGAGCTTAGAGAAAATATTTTATCTAAAGCACATCATAATAGTTACAGCATTCATCTTGGAAGCACAACGATGTAGCGGAATCTGCGTCAACACTACTAGTAGTCAAGTATGAAGGCGGATATCGCTAAGCATGTGGCCAAGTATTTGACATGTTAGCAAGTAAAAGCCCAACATTGCAAGTCGGGAGGACTACTACAACCTCTCGCGATCCCAAAATGGAAATGGGAATATGTCACGATGGATTTTATGACCGAACTACCAAGGAGTCAAAAGGGAAATGATTCAATTTGGGTGGTAGTTGAAAGACTGACAAAGCCGGCTCACTTCATTGTAGTTTGAAAAGACCTCAATCTGGATAGGCACATAGACCTATACATGCGCTAGGTAGTTTGAATGTATGGAGTGTCGGTTACGATAACCTCAGACAGAGACCTAGGTGCTCTAGGTACAAAGTTTCAGTATAGTACGACATATCATCCTCAAACGGATGGCTAGTTTAAGAGGACAATTTAGACCCTTAAGGACATGCTGAGAGCTTGTGTAATAGACTTCAAAGGAAGTTGAGAAGATTAGCTTCATCTGGTGGAATTTGCCTACAATAACAGTTATCAGCAAAGCATCCAAATGGCTTCATTTAAAGCATTGTATGACAGAGCGTGCAGAACACCAGTGTGTTAGAATGAAATTGGAAAAAGGAAGATAACAGGCCTAGAGTTGGTCCAACGGTCAGTGGATGTCGTGGCAATAATCAGAGGTATATTAAAGACCGCACAAAGTAGACGGAAAAGTTACGCTGATAAGCATTGAAGGTCTATGGAATTCCAAGTTGGTGATCACATTTTTCTAAAAGTGTCACTAATGAGGGGAACTTCGCGCTTTGGAAAGAAATGAAAACTGAGTTCGAGGTACGTAGGTCCATTTGAGATTCTTGAGAGGATCGGGACCTTAGTGTATCGTCTTGCATTACTGTCGAGATTGGTGCAAGTGCATGACGTCTTTCACGTGTCGATATTAAGGAAATACGAGCCTGACCCGACCTACGTGCTCAATTTTAAAGAATTAGAAGTGGATAACCATATGTCATACGTTGAAAGCCCGGTTCAGATCGTGGACAGAAAAGAACAAGTGCTGCATACAAAGACCATTCTATTGGTCAAAGTAGTCTGGCAACACCACGGTACTGAAGGAGCAACATGGGAGACTAAAGAGTCAATGAGAGAATTGTACCATAACCTTTTTACTTAAGTTTTGTAAATGTTTAAATTTTGAAGACGAAATTTTTATAAAATATGAAGAGTTGTGATATCCCAGATTTTCAACTCTGTTTTCTACTGAATAAATTGGACATTCTATTGACACGCCTATATGGCTATTCTTAGAGCTGATCACTCTCAAGATAATTAGATTATCTAGGAAAATCATTAAGAAATTTTAAGGCAATAGACTTGAGAATTCGACTAGAAATCGGCTTCTTGAACGTGTTCATCTTTAGAGGCAATTACGGCACAGTTAAAAATCGATTTGAAATCAGAGATAGACTGGTTCGATAAAGATGTGTGACTAATCATGAGTGACACCACTAAATTAGAAAATTCTCATCAGCTGGCACTAGATTGATTTTCTCATTATTTTGGTACCCTGTGTTCGTATTTGAATCCATGAGATTTTTTCGACAACCGAGAGTCGCCAATGAGTTGAGTGGGTTCATTGTGGCTTAAAGAAAATCGACCACGGGTCATTTGCACTCAAATTTTCTAAAAGTTACCTGGTAGTCTAGGTTACGCTAAAAACGAGCCAAGTTGAAATTAACTATGAATTCAAGTTTGATTTCCGAAATTGAGGTTTTTTTCATATCACAATAAATTATAGGAGTGTCAACTCAGTCTCAGAAGATTTTTCTAATACCTGATACTTTTTGGGAAAAAGTCGTCGTCGGGTTGTTTATGTGCAGAAAAAGCCAATAATTATTTTTTTATGGCAAAATTGGAAAGCGAGATGGATTCTTGAATGAAGAAAAATGCATATGGAAGCATTGAGATGATAATTGAAATTATGAGGGCCGATTGAGATTGAATTGAAGTGAAATAAGTGTCCAATTGGAGCCATATGCTTGGAAATTCGTAACTCCCCCATGCCCTAGCATTTTGGACCATTTGAGATGTTGTAGAGAGTGCTTTGGTGGATCAATTGCAAACATGGATTATTGGCTTGATGGGCAAGCTTGAGGGAGACAAAATGTGGAAAAATAAGGCCAAATGGGGCCCTTGTCTCTCCCTCATCTCTATCTTCTCTCTTCCTCTCTCTTTGGCCAGTCACACCCTCCCTTCTCCCTCCATTTTGTGCAAAACCAGCAGTTGGAAGAGAGGAGCAGGAGTAGCCACTGCTTGGACGCCAAGCCGCCGCCGAGAGCCACCGTCGTCGGTTGCACCATCGGCCTACCCGCGCGTCGTCTACCCTCGCCGCCAAGCCATGCCGTCCAGTAGCTTCCTCTTGTTGTCCCGAGCCCAGCCAGGGCTATCCTTAGCCATTTCTTTGCCTATAAAGCCCCACCAAGGCCCGGTTTGGCCTATTCTATCTTTCTCGAGCCTCACCGCGCTAAACCGAATTGTTTTTCTTCCATTTCCAACCAAGGTCAGCAACTTCTTTTTTTTTATGACCCTGGAACTACCGTAAGCCGACAGCTGGCAGCGCAAATCAGGGGGAGCACTAGCATTGGACCCACCACCACGGCACTCCACTTAATACCACTAGCGACCACGCTAGGATTTGAACTCCTCCCCTTTCGTGAGGGGGAGGGAGCTTGAGCCAACGTGGCCACCACATGGGGTGGTTACCAAGGTCAGCAACTTTGTTTATGGGTTTCCTGCAGGTTGCTAGGCCCGCTTTGAGGGTGTTCCGGGCCCCGTACCCTAGGCTCGCTTTTGAGAAAAACGTCCCCCGCAATGTTCCCGATGTTTTAATCTGAGCGGATTGTTAAACAGGTGAGTTTAACTCACTAAACCTCATTTAGTTTGCTAATGATGATTAATGCTTGATTAGTGTTAATTAAGCATGATTAAGGGGTTAGATTAGTTTTGAATAATTAAATTAGTGACTTATCAATGCATGTTAGGTACCCAGACATACTCATTAGTGAGTAGATAAGCTCGAGTAATTATTGAGCGAACCTCGGTAATTTTTCGGATCTGTCTCGACCTCCAATTAGGCATTACGGACCTAAATTGGATTTATTTCTATTTAATAATTAATTTTCGAGATTAATTAATTAATTAATTATTTTTCCGGAAATTAGACCGGGATGGTCGACAACCTAAATTTTATGCTAATCATCATGGTGCCATCCGTTTAGTTAATTGAGCTTTATTTTGTGCTGAAATGAACTATTTGTGATTATTGGATTATTTTCCAAAATTAATTGGAAAATAACTAGGTGTCCGTTGACAGCACCAAAAATGTTTTGGTGGGCTACAAAAAATAGTGGGATTTGTGAAAAATAAATTATAGTATTTTGGCTAAGGCTAACCGTGTATCCACACACATCTATTTTTATCGGGTATGATAAAAATGGTAAATTGATGTAAAATCTGAATGTTATATAATATCGGCTCGATGACTCAATACGTCATTTTGGAGAATGGACGATATGCAGTGTCGGCTCGGTGACTCAATATGTCATTTTGAAGAATTGACGACATTTATATAATACTGGCTCAGTGATCCTATAAGTCATTTTAGAGAATGGAGGTTATGATGAATATATTTGATGACTCTATATGTCATCTCGAAGAATGAACATTATAATATACTAGCTCGGTAACTCGATAGGTTATCTTGGAGAATGAACAGTATATTATAATAGCTCAGTGACTTAGTTTGTCATCTGGGAAGACAAATCGTATAATGTACTGGCTCAATAACTCGATAGGTTATTTTGGAGAGTGAACAATAGTGATTCAAATAACCAAGAAGTGATCTGTTTGACATATAATCGGCGAGGTCGATTGATCGATAGTTCAATCTGTGTTGAATAAGTGGGTGTCTGTTATGAATTGTACTAACTTGCAGGTAGAATTTGAGGCCAAGGTAAGTCCTCTAACTTGTGTGTACTTAGGCAGCCAATAGTATATTGGTTTACCAATCAGATGAGACATTATGTTACTGGTTATTGTATAACTATTTTCAAGTCCTTAGACAGTGTTGGCAATGTCACGCCCCGATCCTCGGGCACGCACACATCCTTCTCACTTGGTCGATTTTATAATGCGATATCCCAGGACAATATATCGCCGACCCTTTCATTTATTAAGCACATGCGGAAGCAGTTAAAATCCCCAGACAATAAAATGATGGGATAGAAAAGCAGGGCCATACTTTTCATACTGAAATTTATAACCAAACTTTTATATAACACACAAACCACTTCAAAACTAATCACATCAACATAGAGATCTCAAAAGAAGACAGAAACTTAGACGAACTGGGCCGCACTCAAGGCCCCTCTCAGGATTGTCTTCTTCTTCCAAAAATCCTTCTCTTTAAGTTTCACCTCCGAATTCTCCTTCTCAAATTCCTCCTCAGCTCCTCAACGGGGTCCTGAAATGGTTTTCCCCAAACTAGGATGAGACTACGTCTCAGTGAGTTCTACCCCACTAAGCCCAATTAGTAAACTATTATACTAAAGGCTGCCTAAACACGCATAAGTCAGAAGACGTACCTTAGCATCAGATCCCACCTGCAAGTCAGTACAATTCATAATAGGTACCAAGCAATCAGATCACGGATCGAAGCATCGATCAAATCGACCTAGTCGATTAAATGCCAACGAGACCACTCATGGTCAATTCTAATCAGTCAATTAATCCACGACATCAAATCAAAGCAATGAACCACATCAAGTCACACTCAGATCGAATCATCGATCAATCGACCTAGTCGATTACAAGTCACTCAGACCATCTCATGGTCATTTCCAATCAATCGATCAATTCACAACATCGATTCCGGCAAAGGATTAATCGACCTAGTCGATTACACGTCATCACGACCCATGCTTGGTCGGCACATTCATACTATCTATAAAGTCCTATCAAATCGGGACTGCTCACCCAAAGCTGATAAATAGATAGCATAGCTCGCCCAAAGCTGATAATAAGGTATACTTGCTCACCCAAAGCGGCATATCGCCCGAAGGCCGATATAGTATACCGGTATACTTTCTCACCCAAAGCCGACATATTGCCCGAAGGCCGATATAGTATACCATATGCTCACCCAAAGCTGATAATAAAGTATACTTTTGCTCACCCAAAGCGACATATCGCCCGTAGGTCGATATAGTATATCTTGGTATACTTCTTCACCCAAAGCCGACATATCGCCCGAAGGCCGATATAGTATACCACATGCTCTTTAAAATGTCATTTTAAATCGGCGAGCCCACGTGCATTCTCCAAGGCGATGCATCAAGTCACCGAGCCCACGTGTCTCTTCAAGATGCCAAATGTACTCATTGGGACCACGTGCATTCTCCGAGGTAATGCATCAAATTACCGAGCCCACGTGTCCTTTTAGATGCCAAACTTAATCACCGAGCCACATGCATTCTCCAAGGCGACATACTTCGTCACCGAGCCATGTGCATTCTCCGAGGTGATATATCTAATCATCAAGCCCCGTGCCTTTCACGATGATTCATCCCATTTATAAAGTAATTATCCACAACCTTAATTCGTACTCAATTTACCCAAATAATCAATTTAGGAACATATCCTAAATATCCACAATTAAATCAATTTGGCACAATTCAAAGCTCAAATAAATAAACGGACTGCGCCACGACAATCGGCACGAGATTTCAGTCGTCGGCCATCTCAAACTTAATTTCCAAAAAATAATTAATTAATTAATTAATTTCGAAAATTAATTATTTAATATTAAAAATTCTGTTTAGCTCAAAATAAGGTCCAATTAAATAAACGGACTTCACCACGGTCATCAGCATAATTTTCCGGTCACGGACCATCCCAATTAAATTTTCAAGAAATAAATAATTATTTAATTAATTTCGAAAATTGATTAATATTAAAATTTTGATTTAGCTCAAATTAAAGCCCGATTAAATAAACGGACTTCACCACAGTCATCAGCATAATATTCCGGTTCCGGACCATCTCTCTTGAATTTTCGGAAAATAAATAATTATTTAATTTAATTCCGAAAATTAATATTTAAATGCCCAAAAAATCTCACTTAGGCCCAAATCGCCAAATTGAAGCCCGATTAGGGGTCCAAAAATTCCCGAGACACTCCCAATAAATAGTAGACCACGTCTACTTGTTAATTGCACAATCAATTTATCTAAATCGCATCACAATTGACTAATAATTGCTAATTACTTCTAATCTAACAACCTAAACATAATTAATTAAAACTAAACCAACCTAAAGCATAATTAGCTAACTAATCCAGGATTAGTGAGATTACTCACCAAATCGCACGCAAATCGGATCAATCCGACGGCAGCGACGCGAGGAACGATTCTTCCCAAAGCGGGCCTCGGGTTCGGGGCCCGGAAACGGCCCAAAACGGGCCCAAACCAGCTGGAAACCCATTTCGTGGGTTTCTACCCTAGGCTGGCCGGCGCCGATCCAACGGCCAAAATGGCGAGGGGAGGGCGGCGGAGAGCAAGGGGAACGTCGGGGAGGTTGGGCGGTCTTGGGGGCGGTGGCGGAGGTGGCCGGATCGTGGCCGAACGGAGCCGGGCAGGATGGGCAGCGAATGGGACGGCGCACGATGGGGATGGCAAACGCGAAGGGGCGGTGGCGAAGCGCGCGGCGTGCGCGGGTGGTGCGGACGGCGGCCCGGCGGCGATCGCTGGGCGTCCGGGCGGCGGTGCGGGTGGCGACGACTTCGGCGAGCTCCTCCGCTTCTGTCCGCTTCTGGTTTGTTCGCTTGCACCGAGAAGAAGGAAGAAGAAAGAGTGACGAGAGAGAGAGAGGGATGAGAGAAGAGAGAGAGATTTGACCGGTCAAAAGGGAGAAAAGAAAGAGGAAGACAGCAGGCATCCGGCTGGGGGAAAAATCGCACGAGGGGGAGGGGAGAGGAGAGAGGAGAGAGAAAGAAAAGAGAGAAAAGAAAGAAAAGAAAAGAGAGGAAAAGAGAGAAAGAAAAGGGGAGAGAGAGAGAGAAAAAGAAAAATAAAATGCACACTTCCTTTATGCAAATTTTCCTTTTCTCTTTCTATTTTATTTTGGTCTTCAATTTTCTTCCGATAATTTCTTTATTGAAATTTCGGACCCGTCAATAAATTGACGAGCGATGAGACAGTCCTATTTATCCAGTCAAATTAAAACCCGAAAATTCTGGATGTCACAATTCTTCCCCCCTTATAAAAATTTCGTCCTCGAAATTTAAACCTTTATCAGTCCATAAACGAAAGGTGGGGGTATTGCCGTCTCATCGAGTCTCACTTTTCCACACTGATCATTCGGTCTCGTGGCGTTGTCTAATCACTTTGACCAAGCAAACCATCTTGGTATACAAAATCTGTTCTTTATAAACCAACAACTGAACTGCACTTCTCACATAAGACAATTTGTCATCCACATCTGATTTCTTTTTCTCGGCTCACTAATAAACTTTTGAACCTCAACGATTCAAAATTTCTGATAGTTCTGAGCAATCTTTACTCTGACACTGATCTGACAACTGCAAATACTGATCACTGAGCTGACTCTGGACTTGTGATTTTTTTATTTCTGATTTCATCTCAACCGATTGAAATCCTGTACACTCTGCTTTGCACTGATTAATAAAGAACCCTCTGAAAACTCTGTCAACTTATAATCTCTGATCTAGATTCGAGATATAATTCATCCTCGACACTCCATGTCGGTGAACTATCCGAGACACACACACTTCGGTATACCCATTCTATGACAAGATGGGATCTTCAATTTATGAAATCAGACTTAGATTGGAGGTTAATTTCACTCCGACACGCTTTTAGTGTGACCTAGACTACCGGGTAACTTTCAAAACTTTTCAGTGCAAATGACCCGTGGTCGATTTTCTTCGAGCCACAATGAACCCACTCGACTCAATGACGACTTTCGATTGTCGTGAAAATCCCAATGATCCAAATATGGACATAGGGTACCAAAATAATAAGAAAATCAGTCTAGTGTTGGTCGATGAGAATATTCCAATTTAGTGGTGTCACCCACGATTAGCCACACATCTCAGTCGAGCCAACCTATACCTGATCTCAAATCGATTTATATCTGTGCCGTAATGATCTCGACAGATAAGCACGGTCGAGAAGTCAATCCCTGGTCGAATTCTCAAGTCTATTTGCCTTAAGGTCCTTAATAACTCACCCAGCTAGTCTAGTTATCTCATGAGTGGCCAACTCAAAGAAAACCACTGTAATCGCGTTGATGAAATGCCCAATTTATCTAATCGAATTCAGAGCCCGCAATCTGGATGTTACACACTCAAAATAAGATATATCCGTACTGTACCAAAGTGAACCAACTCCATCTATCGATCAACCACTATTCTCAAATGGTATCAGTAATCCCCTGAATCCTTAGTAAGCCATATATTTCCATCTCCACTTGGGACTCTCAAGTGATGCTAAAATCTTCCGGATTTGCATTACGAACTTCCACTTACGACCCCTTTGACACTTGCAACTCCGCTTGGCGATATCTATCTTCATATCGGTCTACCAATTTAGCTGATGTCAATTCTGATTTACTTGCACCATCTAGTCAAACTGCAATACTATAGTGAACTTCCGGCAAGATCTTTTCCCTGAGTGTTACACTGTCAAGTGTATTCAATCACTCATGAAACCTGAACTTTCCATTCTCATAAATCTTAAAGTCAGATTCTTTCTTGCCAGTATCCTCTTATAAGATCTTCCGAACATCTCTCGTCATCAGCAACTGGCGCCGATTCTAACTTGAACATTTGGTTCAATTTTGAGGGCGGCTATAAAATTTAAAAGGTAGCCTACCTCAAATTTGAAAACCAAATTTCGAACCCTTTTTAAGTAAAGTTTAAACTTTAGCCAGCCTATGTATAATCGAAGACTCTCGGCTCAACACATAAATTACTTCTTTCGTTCTCCCAAGATAATACCGGATAACATCATTATAGTTCGCAAAATTCTGATTCACGACAATCTTGTTTCATGTTCAACTTGTTGGGTCTCAATCGGGACGGTTATACAACAATCTTCTCATGTTGTATCAATACATACCTAGTCGTTGGCAAGACACATCACTAAAGGTTTCATGCTTTCCAGAGCCAAATGAAAAGTTTAGCACAAGTGCGATAGCCTGATCTTACTGAAGCTCTGGAAACTATCCTCATACTTGTCTATGCCAATGAATTTCTCTTCTTTCTCAAGAGGTCAAGCCCATGATGATACGATGCTGAAAATTCTTTCACAAACCTTCCGTAGTAATCTGTCAAATCCCCACAACTTCTGATCTCTGACATTGATGTCAATCTTGATCCATTAACAACTGATTCGATCTTGGCTGGGTCCATGAAGATTCCTTTACCTGTAACCACACGACCATTCTTAGGGGCATCTCGTGATTCTCAACACTTAATGAACACCCTATAATGTCGCTACACCACACGATCATCATTGATCTAGATATTCCTTGAACATTCTGTTTGTCAAATCCATGACAGCAACTGGAGTGTTCATCAGGCCAAACAATCTTATAATACTCTAGTAAAGACCATATCACGTACGAACAGCTGTCTTTCGTACAATCTCCATCCTGGTTCGTAACTGATGACTTCATAATCTCAAGTCGACCTTTAAAATATCGATACTCTTTATAACTAGTCGTCCAATTCGTCGATCTTTGACAATGAACACTTATCCCTGATTGTCACTTGATTGGGTCGACTATAGCTGATGCATAATTGCAACGAACCATCTTTCTTTCTCTTTTCACAAAACTGATGATCCCTAAAGTGATGCACTGATATGCATGAATTCCTCATTCATCAATCCTCACATCTGCACAATTGGTTCTATCAGTTCAAACAACAACAACTGGTAAGAACTTTTAAAGAATGGTTCTGTTCCAGATGTTAATTCGATCATAATTCTATCTCTTTCTCTGGCAACGGTTTGACCACTTTTCTAGCAACACTTCCAAGAATTCTTGGACTACTGAGGAGTTCTCAATTTTTAATTCTTCAATCTGTCTTATTTTTTACAATTGTCAAGTAACCTAGGCAACCTCCGTCTAACAAACGGATTGCCTCAAGTGACGAGGTCAAAGAAGTCAAGGACCCTTCTCAACTCTCAGTAAAACTCGGTACTTCTACATGCTCCTGGAATAAGCTGGGTTACTCTACCATAACAATTCATCACCATAGAATGCTCCAGAGCCAATCCTTTCCACACTTAACGATAGAGTTGTACACCAACAGCCAATTAAGTACAACTCTAGTCAATGGTTCTTTTCCTACAGCCTTAACAAACAACTGAAATTCCACACTTGCAATCCCAACATTCTCTGGCACTATTCTGATAAAATTACCTCAAAACATTCTTTCATTGAATAAGGCATAGTCGGTTCCGTTCCTGTTCCTTTTCTCTCGACCTCGGTCTTTCCTCCGACCGAATTCCATTTCTGCCTGAACTGGATCTGTACCTTGACTTGGAAGCGATGGCTCGATCCCAGATCATATCTCCACTCTGGATCTCAACAGGTGTAGCAACAAAGGCGCTTGCAACGCTAACGGCAGTAGAGATAGCGACAACGACAACGGCTTGATCCTGAGCTTACTAGCTCATCCAGTTCCCAAGAAACACTTGCATCAGAACGATCCTATCAAACTTAGGATCATTCGACGCTGCTACACTAGTACCAACTTACAGTGGTACTCTTACACTCGAGCTGACCAGAGCTGACACTCTGCCATAACCACCTCGGGTACCGACCTTTGTCAGTGCATTAACCCGAGTCACAGAGGACATTGTCCTCTTACTAGGAGTTCTCAGCTCCTGCTCGCTCATGGTTCAGTCTTTACACTGAAACCTGCCTTCCAAATCCACACTGGATTAGAAGGTGAGCGATCAACACACAACAAGCAATTTTAGCACTCAGCTAACACATACATGCACCAGCATGAATTTAAAGGCCTTTCCTACTAACTATCCCATAGTCAACGCTCCTTATCACTCCAATTTTAAACCTCGCTCTGATACCACTTAAACTGGATGTCACGCCCCGATCCTCGGGCACGCACACATCCTTCTCACTTGGTCGATTTTATAATGCGATATCCCAGGACAATATATCGCCAACCCTTTCATTTATTAAGCACATGCGGAAGCAGTTAAAATCCCCAGACAATAAAATGATGGGATAGAAAAGCAGGGCCATACTTTTCATATTGAAATTTATAACCAAACTTTTATATAACACACAAACCACTTCAAAACTAATCACATCAACATAGAGATCTCAAAAGAAGACAGAAACTTAGACGAACTAGGCCGCACTCAAGGCCCCTCTCAGGATTGTCTTCTTCTTCCAAAAATCCTTCTCTTTAAGTTTCACCTCCGAATTCTCCTTCTCAAATTCCTCCTCAGCTCCTCAACGGGGTCCTGAAATGGTTTTCCCCAAACTGGGATGAGACTACGTCTCAGCGAGTTCTACCCCACTAAGCCCAATTAGTAAACTATTATACTAAAGGCTGCCTAAACACGCATAAGTCAGAAGACGTACCTTAGCATCAGATCCCACCTGCAAGTCAGTACAATTCATAATAGGTACCAAGCAATCAGATCACGGATCGAAGCATCGATCAAATCGACCTAGTCGATTAAATGCCAACGAGACCACTCACGGTCAATTCTAATCAGTCAATCAATCCACGACATCAAATCAAAGCAATGAACCACATCAAGCCACACTCAGATCGAATCATCGATCAATCGACCTAGTCGATTACAAGTCACTCAGACCATCTCATGGTCATTTCCAATCAATCGATCAATTCACAACATCAGATCAAGCAAGGATTAATCAACCTAGTCGATTACACGTCATCACGACCCATGCTTGGTTGGCACATTCAGTACTATCTATAAAGTCCTATTAAATCAGGATTGCTCACCCAAAGCTGATAAATAGATAGCATAGCTCGCCCAAAGCTGATAATAAGGTATACTGCTCACCCAAAGCTGGCATATCGCCCGAAGGCCGATATAGTATACCGGTATACTGCTCACCCAAAGCTGACATATTGCCCGAAGGCCGATATAGTATACCGTATGCTCACCCAAAGCTGATAATAAAGTATACTGCTCACCCAAAGCTGACATATCGCCCGTAGGTCGATATAGTATACTTGGTATCTTGCTCACCTTTGAAAGTGACATATCGCCCGAAGGCCGATATAGTATACCACATGCTCTTTAAAATGTCATTTTAAATCGGCGAGCCCACGTGCATTCTCCAAGGCGATGCATCAAGTCACCGAGCCCACGTGTCTCTTCAAGATGCCAAATGTACTCATTGGGACCACGTGCATTCTCCGAGGTAATGCATCAAATTACCGAGCCCACGTGTCCTTTTAGATGCCAAACTTAATCACCGAGCCACATGCATTCTCCAAGGCGACATACTTCGTCACCGAGCCATGTGCATTCTCCGAGGTGATATATCTAATCATCAAGCCCCGTGCCTTTCATGATGATTCATCCCATTTATAAAGTAATTATCCACAACCTTAATTCGTACTCAATTTACCCAAATAATCAATTTAGGAACATATCCTAAATATCCACAATTAAATCAATTTGGCACAATTCAAAGCTCAAATAAATAAACGGACTGCGCCACGACAATCGGCACGAGATTTCGGTCGTCGGCCATCTCAAACTTAATTTCCGAAAAATAATTAATTAATTAATTAATTTCGAAAATTAATTATTTAATATTAAAAATTCTGTTTAGCTCAAAATAAGGTCCAATTAAATAAACGGACTTCACCACGGTCATCAGCATAATTTTCCGGTCACGGACCATCCCAGTTAAATTTTCAAGAAATAAATAATTATTTAATTAATTTCGAAAATTGATTAATATTAAAAATTTGATTTAGCTCAAATTAAAGCCCGATTAAATAAACGGACTTCACCACAGTCATCAGCATAATATTCCGGTTCCGGACCATCTCTCTTGAATTTTCGGAAAATAAATAATTATTTAATTTAATTCCGAAAATTAATATTTAAATGCCCAAAAATCTCACTTAGGCCCGAATCGCCAAATTGAAGCCCGATTAGGGGTCCAAAAATTCCCGAGACACTCCCAATAAATAGTAGACCACGTCTACTTGTTAATTGCACAATCAATTTATCTAAATCGCATCACAATTGACTAATAATTGCTAATTACTTCTAATCTAACAACCTAAACATAATTAATTAAAACTAAACCAACCTAAAGCATAATTAGCTAACTAATCCAGGATTAGTGAGATTACTCACCAAATCGCGCGCAAATCGGATCAATCCGACGGCGGCGCGACGCGAGGAACGATTCTTCCCAAAGCGAGGCCTCGGGTTCGGGGCCTGGAAACGACCCAAAACGGGCCCAAACCAGTGGAAACCCATTTCGTGGGTTTCTACCCTAGGCTGGCCGGCGCCGATCCAACGGCCAAAATGGCGAGGGGAGGGCGGCGGAGAGCAAGGGGAACGTCGGGGAGGTTGGGCGGTGCTGGGCGGTGGCCGGAGGTGGCCGGATCGTGGCCGAACGGAGCTGGACAGAGGATGGGCAGCAGCTGGACGGCGCACGATGGGGATGGCAAACGCGAAGGGGCGGTGGCGAAGCGCGCGGCGTGCGCGGGTGGTGCGGACGGCGGCCCGGCGGCGATCGCTGGGCGTCCGGGCGGCGGTGCGGGTGGCGACGACTTCGGCGAACTCCTCCGCTTCTGTCCGCTTCTGGTTTGTTCGCTTGCACCGAGAAGAAGGAAGAAGAAAGAGTGACGAGAGAGAGAGGGGATGAGAGAAGAGAGAGAGATTTGACCGGTCAAAAGGGAGAAAAGAAAGAGGAAGACAGCAGGCATCCGGCTGGGGGAAAAATCGCACGAGGGGGAGGGGAGAGGAGAGAGGAGAGAGAAAGAAAAGAGAGAAAAGAAAGAAAAGAAAAGAGAGGAAAAGAGAGAAAAGAAAAGGGGAGAGAGAGAGAAAAAGAAAAATAAAATGCACACTTCCTTTATGCAAATTTTCCTTTTCTCTTTCTATTTTATTTTGGTCTTCAATTTTCTTCCGATAATTTCTTTATTGAAATTTCGGACCCGTCAATAAATTGACGAGCGATGAGACAGGGTCCTATTTATCCAGTCAAATTAAAACCCGAAAATTCTGGATGTCACAGGCAAAGGATTAGAAGCCCCGAAGTTTGGGAAATGTGGAGATCGAAGAATCAGCAAACATGTTTTACTAGAGTGTCATAGGACAGTTCCTTTCTATTAAAGCCAATATTTTGTAAACAACCTGACAATATTTATATACCCGCTTGTTTATCAAAAGGTATTTTGAGAAAAGAAATTGGCACTACTTTTCTATCCCATCGTTTTATTGTCTAGGGATTTGTTTATATGCTTTCGCATGTGTATTAAAAATGAAAGGGTCGGCGATGCGTCCTAGGACGTCACTATTAATCAACTAAGTAAGGGATGGATGCATGCCTGAGGTTTGGAGCGTGACATTGTTGCTCGAAAATAATCGACCATAGGTCAATTGCATTAAAAATTCCTAAAAACTACTCGGTAGATTATGACACGCTAAAATCATGTTAGATTGAAATTAACTGCGAAATTGAATCTAATTTCAGAAATTGAAAGTTATGTTGTGTCACGATTCATTTTTGGAATGTTGACTCATCCTCCGAAGATCTTTCGGAGATTCCGAGATTTTTACGGAAAATCGATTTCGAATGATTCGAAAAATGAACGGAAATTCAAATGGGCTCATTTGAAAGGAATTCAGGCTTTCAAACCGAGCTATTGGCTAAAGGGGACTTATAGAACTTTTGTGGGCTTTTGCTTCATCGGAATGGGACCTTGAATTGGAGAATTCAGAGAAGAAGTTGAAGCCAAAGATTGAGTTCTTGCCACACGTCCCCCATCGATCAACCAACGAAGTTCTTCCCACCAACGTTGACCGAAGCAGCTTTTGCACATCCACCCACGTTTGTCTTCCTCCCACCGAACAGCCCCTGCATCTTCACCCTTTCACGTGTCCTCACTTCCTAGCCCCCACTCCCTTCATCGGTGAAACCCAGCAAAGTCTTCAGTGAAGCCTCCCAAGTGTTGACCGCAAGCTTGCCCATCTCCACGAAGCCGAGCTTCGCTGCCACGCAAGTTCAACTGCGGAATTCCAGCTCCTTTAGTCTTGAACCGTGAGCTTCCGTGGCCATTTCCAGCCGGCCCAAGCTCCCGTCGGCCTCGTCGTGAGCCAAAGTCTCAGCCGCCGTCGCACCGCCGTTGCCGTGAGCCAATTTCCGTGCTAACCGATGAGTTCATGTTCTAATCCCTAATTCGTAGGCTAATGACACTTAGAGGTGAATTAGTTAGCTAATTTGTGGGTTAGTTTAATTAAGCTTAGGATGGTTTAGTTAGATTAAGTATATAGTTAGATATTTAGTTAGTTTAATTAGAATAATTAGGTGGATTTAGTTAGGAATTAGTTAGTTTATTTAATTAGTGTAATTAGATTTAATTAGATTGAATGGTTAGATTTAATTGTTAGTTAAATTAATTAGTCTAGTTAGTTTAGGTTAAGTTTATTAAGTGCTTTAATTTATTTATTTTGTAATTTATTTAATTTTCGGTAATTTATCTAATTATTAATTATTTTTCGGAAATTAGACCGGGATAGCTGATGACCGGAATTTCATGCCGATTGCAATTAAGGGTGAGCGTCGTTCCCAGGTAGAATCGGGAACCGGAGAACCGAGCTGGAGGGTTTGAGTCAGTTCCCAGTTCTGAAGATGTCACGACCCGAATCCCGGGCACATGCACATCCTTCAATGGTCGATTTAAAATTTGCAACATCCCAGGAACTGTTACCGACCCATTCATTATTTTTGCACATGCGGAAACGTAAAACAATCTCCATACAACAAAACAGTGGGATAGAAACGTAGGATATTATTTTTCACAAGCCACACCTACAACATCACATTACTTATAGACCGGTTTAACACCCCAAGGTCTAATACAAAAAGTGAAGCTGTTCGATTACCCACTAACTAAGCTTCTACCAACAAGACTGGGGTTTACTACTACCATACATCTTGATCTCTCGGGGGTGAGCTGTCACCCTACATCCAGTCTTGACGGAAAACCTGTCATCACTTGGAAGGAGATAGAGAGAGTCCTATTCTTCCCTTACTGCGACCGACTGTGCACGACCTGGCCTTCCTCCATTTAGGGACCTGAAAAATGTTAGCTCACTAAGGAGTGAGATCACATCTCAGCGGGTAAATCCCCTAAATCCAGATTAGGAGAAGGGTACACTTAACATGCAATCTACTCGCCTTTCTCACACTTTCTTAATACCAGTACTTTCCTGCATGTTAGTGTCAATTAAATCATGCATAAGATATCGATATCATATATTATCAAAATACTTTTAACACATACATATATAAGGACATAAATGTCACATACTTACCCGAGCCCCCAATTACCAGACTAAACTGTTATGATACGTCCCATACTGCACCACACAGTTCCGTCTTTTAATTAGGTCCCTCACTTTCACCCATTCATGTGTCACAAATGATTTCAATGCTCAGATAACAGTCTTCCGGCATAACCGAGCATTTCATGTGTCACAAATGATTTCAATGCTCAGATAATAGTCTTCCGGCATAACTGGGCATTTCATGTGTCACAAATGATGTCAATGATCAGATAACAGTCTTCTAGCATAACCGGGCATCGCCTCGCACCGTCGAGCGTGGCATCGTCTACATCTAGGCGGCATTCTATATAGGAGCATCGGTTCAGCCTCCACTGCGACTGGCATCCGTTGACGTGGGGCATTCCTGAAGGAGCATCACTTGGCCCCAAAGGCTCGCGGCGGAATCATGTCATGAATGCATATGATCAATGTCACACTTCAATAATTAGTTACACATAGCATTCACAGTCTCAATTAAGCAATTTCATGGCAAGAATACTTCAAAACAAGCATACACTTTTACTAACCCGAATTGACAGAAAACAGTCCAATTACGCTCTTCCGAATTCGAAGTCAGAAACCCACTCGTATGAGCCCGAAAAATTCTCAAATTTGGAAATGTGCTAGAAAACACATAAAAAAACATTTTCATGAAGACACCGAGATCCAGATCCCTCTGGATTCGGCCCAAAAATTCTTTCTATCCAGCACAAAAATCGGGTCCAGTTCCAGAGAGCCTAACTCATCGAAATCAGTTCGTTTTTGGATCGAAATCTAGTCCGTTTGATTTGAAATTCAATTATGTTAAACTAAATGTTATAACCAACAACTTTCATGAAGAAACCGATTGGAAATTCGAGCTCTAAAGGTCAGTAACAGCCCTCGGAATCATAACAGGTCAGGAGTTACAAAACTGTCCGAATTACTATTCCGAGGATGACGTCATTAAAATCGTCATCTTTTTAATTTCTAAAAATTAAGAGAAAAATATACGTTACTATCTAAGATGTCCAAAACGTTTCTTCAAAATAAAATCCCTTCAAAATCACAACACACAATTGTCTACAAAATTAGCAAAACACACACGTCTTGGAAACTGTTTAAGAAATCAGCTACTGTTCTAGTCCGAATCTTCCTCCACGACATTTGTTTTGCTCTATAAACCTTATCTAAGCTTTTCTATGTCTATCCTAACATTCCTAATCAACATCCATCCATATATAATGTCATCTACATCTTTCTAACTTGTACAAATTCCTAATAGAGGTACTCAACCCCTAGTCCAGATTTAGAAGACAACTCATCAATTCACAGCTAACGGCGGCTCTCGTTAGTGGTTGAATAGCAACACAGAGACCAGCCTTGATCCTCTCGGTGATGGTGTTGAGTCGAAACCGCAGAAGAATGTGCTATGGTGCGATGGCAACAGCAACATACAAACTTATAAATTTTTTAGTAGAGGAAACTAAATATGGAGTTCGGTCGGATGTGCAATTCTTGTGCGGTTGATGGGGTTTTTTCCTCACTCAAACTATACGACCTATATATAAAAACCATGGTGGTAGGCGGTCGATGTTTATGTGGGTCTAGGAATTTTTGGTAACGTCACGTTCACGCCTTGCTTTGTTTTGTTTCTTAGTCTCCGGTTTGTCGTTCAAGAGGGAGTAGAAACGGAAGTAGCATGTTCAAGGGAAGAGAGAGCAACAGCTTGTACGTTGAAAGAGACAAAGGAGAAGAATAAAATAAGAGGAAGAAAGGAAAATGTGGAAGTTGCCATCGTTAAATACAGCAGACAGACTTCCATGCGAGAGAAAAAGGTGGGGAAGGAGAGTGGAAATTATTTGGAAGTTTCACTGAAATTTCCTTCAGCTTTTGGCCTATTTTTCCATGGAAATTTTGGCCACATATCACCATCATAGGCCCCACAAAGTTTTCCAACGTTGTCTCTTCTAATTGAGATGAAAGAAAAGGTTGGAATTCATGTAAACTACTGAATCCGAATTTTGAAGTTGATTCTCGTAGCTTTTTCCCATGGAGATTGAGTTCCTTTCCCTATCATAAACATCGACCGCCTACCAAGGAAGTCCCTCTATCTTTTCCAAGTCCATCTCCATTAAATACCAAGGAAATTGAGGTGAAATTGTATGAGAGAGGGATTCCTACGAATTTCCTTTTGAGGAGACTTCTCTTCTTTCTTTAATTACCAATCTAACATCTAATTCAATAGGGTCAAGTCCCTTAGTAACAACTTATAATACCTCTTAAATTGCTTCACATTAGAGGCCTTAAAATCCTACTTAAAATGTGGCAATTCCCTTGCTCTTTTAATTTGCTGATCTTGCACATTTCGTGAACAATTCCCATCATCAATAAATTTTGAGAAGATGCAACAATGTCCTTGGGATGAATTGTGACACGTGACAATTCTCGGTTCATTTCAATTAAATGTGATTTTAGTGCAACCTACATTATCGGTTAGTTTTTAGGAATTTTTGGTGCAACTGACCCGTGGTCAATTATTCCCGAGTCACAATGTACATCTTCGACGCATTGACGACTCTCGATTGTCATGAAAAATTTCGAGGTTTCAATTACGAGCGCAGGGTACCAAAACAACAGAAAATTCGGTTTAGTGCCGATCGACGAGAAATTTGTAATTAGTTGGAATCACCCAAGCCTAATTTTATCTCTATCGAATCGACCTATTTTCGATTTCTGATAGATTTTCGACTGTGCCGAACTGATCCTTGTAGACTAACACAGTCGAGCAGTCGATTCCTGGTCCAATTCTCAAGTCTGTTGCATCAAAATCCTTTAATAACTTTCCCGATTAGTCAAGTTATCTCATGAATGATCAGTTCAGAGAATAGCGCTATAAGCACGTCGACGAAAAGCCCGATTTATTTAATTGAAAACAGAAACGGAAAATCAGACTGTCACAGAAGAGGCCGGTTCTGATTCCCCGTTACTTTTTTCTAGGAACCCACAGTTGTCAGTTCCGGTACAGGTTATGCTTCCTAAAAGTAAAAGGTAAAAACCCCAGCCCCAAATCACTTTTTCGTTCTCTCCCATTCTCTGCCTCTCCCTCGTCCCCGACGTCGCTTGCCCTCACCCTCGATGCTGCCGCCTAACGCCGCTCACCCTTGACGTTGCCACCGCCGGATGCCGCTTGCCTCACCCATGCCTCCCTCGACAACATTGCCCCCCGCTTGCCCCGGCGCTCAGCCACTCAACACTGCCGCTAGACGCTGCTCACCCTCGACTCCACCACTGGATGCCGCTCATCCCCCAATGGACGCCACTTGCCGCTCGCCTAGCCACCCCTGATGTCGTTCGCTGCTCGCCTAGCCACCCCGACGCCGCTCGCCCCCCACTTGCCCCAACGCTCAACCACTCGACACCACTGTTGGATGCCGCTTGCCGCTCGCCTAGCCACCTCTAATATCGCTCGCTGCTCGCCCAGCCACCCTCAATGCCGCTCGCCTAGCCGCTCGCCGCTTGCCTAGTCGCCCTTGATGCCACCCAGCTATAGATCGTCTCAACACTGACTCGCGATGTCGGTGAGTGCTCGATTTCTCTTGCTCTATCTCCATTGCTTATGGTTTCGCCCGATGCATTTGCTTTTTCCAAGCATTTCCATTTGCAAGCAAGCCTATGTTCAATCCTTTTGTTTCCTAAAAAGGATCAATCTCCTCAAAATTAATCTCGATTATGCTCTCGATTCAATCCGCCATGTAACTCGTAACATGATTTCCGTCCACGGCACTTGTAATCTCTGAGATTGAATACGTTAATGTTCTGCTTTCCCCCTGAATATGCAGGTCTCGGGGGATAATGCAGAATGGAAAAATGGGTCGGTCCTAGAATCTATCATGACGCGGAATTGGACAATCAATGTATTTGAGGTGCGGTTAGTTTCGCCGAGATTTTGCAGTCTGCATAACAAGAATACTTGTCAGAATATACTAAGCTTGACGCACCTTATCATTGCATCATCAAAGTTTATAAACACGTGGTATCATGCTCATCCACGAACGATCAAGGTCAACAACATATCTCCAAATGTTTCGGACTGAGACATTATCGCATGAAAGCAGTTTCGACCTTGTCCCTTCTTCGAAAATCACATGGGTATCAATTAGTTTATCAGAGTATGGAGCTGTTCCATCTATTTCGTTTGGTTATTTTTTTGTCACATTATATGTCTTGCTAAACTCTTGAGGACCTGAACTGTATTGTTTCAACAAGCGCTATGCAGTAAGACCTGTGAAAGGTACCTGGTGTAAAGGATGTTTGAGTAGTTTTTGATAGTGGGAGCACTTACACTGAATTTTGGGGAAGGAAAAGCCCAACTTCAATTGCTGCCCGAGGCTTATCTTGTTGTCACGATAAGCTTTGTTTCTTTTTTCTTTTTAGCAAGCACGTGCACCAGCGATTGACAAATTAAGGCTTGTATTTTTCCCCAGAGACACGGTATGAGGCACAAGCTTTGTGGTGAGTCCTCCATCCACACTCTATTTATGTTTATGAATAAGGCGTGGATGAGTCACAACTTTTTCTTTAGCTTTGTTTCTCTAGTTTAGACTTTCTCTATATCTTCCTTGGTTACCATCAGACTCTTCCATCAGCAAACTATGGAATAGATGTGTCCATCTTTCTTTGTGGAATATTTTAAGATTATGTTTGGATGTGGGTGCCTGCATTCAAATGGACCCAAATGAAAATATATATGAAACCTTGACATACAAAAGCTTCTCTTTTGGATTTATTTCTTTTTAATGTGTCTCTAAAAGGCTGAGTTCGTTATGACGGTCTGTTCATTTTGTTCTTTTATGGTAGTCAGGTGGTAGGTACATGCTTTAAATTATCTGAAAATCTACATCAGTCAATAGATTTGCTTCTAAGGTCAATAAATTAATTCTCGTATACTATAAATAAGGTTGAAGGTGTTATGGGCATTAATCAATAGATTGTTTTATTAGGTTGCTCTATGATTCTTATGGTCTACGAGTACTGTAATAAGGTTGAAGGGAGATTGGGCATAATAAAATCATATAATTGAATGTCTCTTGAAACTTCCACTTATTTTAAGGGTTATAGCCTGCTAGTTATTTGAGCTTGAACTTAAACCAAATAATTATGATTTACTCCCTTTTTGCCTTTTCCAATTCTGTTGATCATTAACTTGAGCTGGTAATATACTCGAGGCATCTAAATCGAGAATTTGAACATAGAGTTGTGAGAACCAGGTTCTAATTGTATCCATTAAATTTTATTTGTTATTGGTATATTTACATTTGTTGAATTTTTCCCTTTTGCATTTAATGCGGGTGATTTCATGTGTTATGTTGTCTCTAGTGATTCACCCCTCAACACACCATCATAAGCTGGCCCTTTTATGTTTATCTTGAAGCTGTTTCAGTGCTACCCCAGCTCCGTGTCATGCATAACACAAAGGTACTGCAATGTACAAAGCTTGTAATGGCGAAATGCATGGAAAATATCTATGTCAATCGAAACATAGTGTAAAAGGACCTTTACTTCTTATTTGCTGGTCACTTACACTTCTAGAGATAGTTTGATGCCTGAAGCCCCTTCATTCAGTTGATATCTTCATTTTGCATGTTTAAGTAGCAATTTTGCAACCCTCTTTATTTCTTTTTGAAAAATTAGAATGATCGCTTTCCTTTTTCTTTTGCCACTCGCTCCTTTACTTTGAATCTTTGGCTATTTCTTTTGTATATTTGTGTCAACCAAGTTTGAGATTGCTCATTTGTGAACTACGATTTGTATCCATTTGCTATCTATCTTGCAAAGTTGGTGTTTTGCAATCACTCCAATGCATACACATCACATCTAGTGTGTTGGCTTATACTATGCTGACAGGAAATTCCCATGGGTTTTTTACTGTATAACTTTCTCAAACAATTTTTTTTTGGTTGGTCCTACTCTAATCCTATTCTAACACTCACTCTTAGAATTTTGCCCTTGCCTCCTTGCAGGGTGTGAGAGTCGAAACCCATTCCTGAAATAAAATCGTCCCCACCCCAATCCCCCTTGAAAAGGTGGGGATTTGAACCCCCAACCTCCCCATTCCAAGTTGGAAGGGTGGCCACTGGGGCGAACCCCTAGTGGTTAACTTTCTCAAACATTAGTCTTATGTAAATGTTGACAACACATCTATTGGCTTTTTTTCTTCTCTGTTACTGAGTTTGTACCACTCTTTATAATTTTGGGGTACTCAGCTAATAAAGGAAAGGAGGAAGAAATAATAAATAATAAAAAACCTGTTGGACCTTGGAACCGACCTTGGAACCTATGACATGGTAGGTTCCAAGTTTTTGGTTCTAACGGGTAGGTTGTAGGTTCCAAACAATGAGGAACCTGTACTCGAAGGTAGGTTCTAGGTTCTAGGCAGAACCTATAAGGAATTGGAAACCGCTCACCCCTAATTGCAATGGTGTGTTCAATTTATGCAATTAGATGTTAATTTGTACAACTTGAGTGCTGATTGGAAATTTAAGTATTTAATTCCAAAATTTGTGAAATTCGATATTTATTCAGAAAATCTCAGATGTCGGATTTTAACACCGAAAATGGTTTTATATACTATATAAAATAGTAGGATTTTAATGGTTTTAACACCGAAATTTATAGTGGTTCAGTTTAGACTAAACCTATGTCGACTCTCCCGCACTAACAGCCTATTGGCTGGATTTCACTAAGAATCAAAAGAGGTTTTACAGTCTCACGACCATGACTTTACAGTGTAGAGATTCTACTATACTCTTTCAAAGTCTCTCAAGTGTTTGTTCTTTCTTTTGAATACAAGATTTGCTCAACGATTGAAATAGCAAAGAACAAAGGGCTTCAGATTTTGGAATTTTCTTTCACGAACTACCTCGAACAACTTAAGAATCATCCTTATATACTCCTCCATGCCTTTACGACCGTAGGCACTTTCCAAAAGAGTTCCTCCAATCTAACTGTTGGGCATGATCAATCGAAGGAGACTTCGAGTCATTTAAGGAATGTGTTGATAGTCCATCAATCTTGTTCGCCCATACAATCAGGATGTTGGTTTCCATAAGTAGAACCTTCCAAGTAAACTTCACCTTTCAAGAGATCTAATTATCCAAAATTGATTTCAAAAAGAATAATTGATCACACGGTGCTATCTCCAGCCGTAAGATATTCCACAAACTATACGAACCAAATCCTTGAAGACAAATTCGCATCCGGATAAGTCTTCTCTTGTCGATCTAGAAACTGTCGGTGAGGTCAGACTTTAATCTTTAGTCTTTAGACTTTGACATAAGAGTCTTGAGATCTTCAAACTATAACACTAGAGTCTGCAACTTTTCAGGCTCCAGCTTCAAAACAATAAGGAGTCTTCTCTAATAATCTCCCTTTTTTTTTTTTTATGGTGACAAAACTTTACTATAGATTTGAAACTTTTATCTTGCAAAACAACACTTAAGTAATCTATGATAAAAAAAAAAAAAATGATTAAGACTTGTATAGTAGTAATTCTGCAATCACAGGAAACATGTTAGTCCTGCAAAAACAAACTAATTATCCAGTCACAATCTATATCACAAACTAAGTTGTTGCAAGTATTAAAGTTCAACTCCAAATAGTCCAAAGTCACACCAAAGATAACGTCATAAAAAAGTCATCAAATCAAACCAATAAATCAAAACAGTTAAAATCAAATCTGCATTAAACTGTCTCACTTTTTGTCACAACAAAAAGTGAGAGATGATGAAAAGAGGGTTTGGATGAAAATTAGGGCTTCTTGTGAACACAAACTAGTTGGAAATCCCACATAGACATGACAGTCTCTTCTAGTTTCTTCAGGTCCTGCTTCAGTTCTTGAATGTCTTCACCCTTAGCACTGGCTTGAACTTGATGCGAAAGGGCTTGTACTTGATCGTGCAACGTAACTAAAGAGGCTTGATGAGATGACTGCATGGTCTGAAATTCACACTCCAAGCCATAAAGCTGAGCTTTGATCGCCAAAAGAAGCTCAAGCAGTCTCTTGAAGTCTGCTGTATTATCGGTTTGAGTACTGGCTTCAGCACAAGTAGTTTGAGGAGTGTTCAAAAATGACGAAATCTCAGTGGGTATATCCAGACTTGGAGATGAAGCTTCATGATCACCTTTAGAAAACTGAGAGGCATACACATCCTTTGGTTCTGCAGGAGAACAACTAACATCATCACTAGCAAGTGAAGAAGTACCTTTTTTAGCAGCAGCTCCCCCTATTTCTGTGTCGTCTGGTGGAGAAAAGTACTCTTCTTGTTCATCCTGTTGTTCTCCTTCTTTGTCTTCCTCTTCTGTTTCTTTCCTCTTCCTCTGTTCTCATTTCTTCGTTTTCTTCATTTCTCTATTCTGCTTCACCTTTTGCTCTGTTCTCTCGATTCTCTGTCTCTGGAAAGCTAAACTTCTGTAAATGCTTGGAGGCAATAGCAGTGAGAGTGAGGTTGTCCTCATCCTCTTCATCATCTTGCAAGAGGAGTGCTCTCTTCTTCTTTACTGGTTCAATGACTGGTTCTTTGCCTTTTCTTTTTCCTGTTGCAGAGTCTTGTCTAGCTTTGACAAGAGACTTCACCTTCATGCTCTCTAAAACCTTGCCTAGCTCCTTCAGACGCATTTTGAAAACCATTTTCAATCCCACTACCATTGTATCAATGCTATGAACACAAAGAATTTTGGGAGGCTGAATGTTGAGATGTCTGAATAGTCAAGTAATAAGAGTAGAATAAGGGAGTTGTCCCTTGTCCTTCACCACAGTTATGTACATGTGCATGAGAATGGTATGAGGTAGAGAAAATTTGTATCTAATATTGATCGCATACATCAGCTTTTTGCTTCAAAGTTTGAGACATCAATTTTTGATGTAGATTTGGGTCTGAGACAGTTAATGACAATCTTGTGAAGTAGGATATTGGAGGTGTTCATTCTGGAGTAAGAGATCCTGCCTTCAGCAATTCTATCCCGAACAAGCTCTAAAGTAGCATGACCAATGGACACACTAATTGGTTGGAAACTCTCTCTTTCCACCCCAATTACATCAGCTAGAGTGTCCGTATCAACCACAAAATCCTTATCTCTAACACTGAAGCAAAATCTATTCACATCTAAAAAGGATAGATTCGAATAAAAGTAAGCTGTAACTTCTGGGTGAGCAACAATTGTCTCAAAGCAAAAACGGTCAAGTTGTAAAAGAGCAAACTTCTCTCTTAGATTGACTTTCAACGAATCAAGAAAATCAAAATCAACACTCCTAGGGTTCATCACCCCTCGCTTTAGCAGTTTAGAGTAAGTCCTCTCGTGCCCTTTAGAACGAAAAAGTTATGTCTTTCCACTACAAACATTTGCGGCTACACCTATCTTGGGCTGGAAATGAAAGAACATTCTCTCATCATCATCTTTCCCTTCAGTCTAGTTAAAGCTACCAACACGCGGATCTCTTTGAAAATTGTAAAACATCCAATCAGCAAGTCCTTCAGGCGCAACACCTATCTTTTCCATGGCGTTTAAGAAATAAGTCTCATTTTTGTAGCCATGTGCTTTCAAAAATTCGTCAATGAGTGTTATCGCCGAGCCACCCCTTTTTAAGTTAAAGTACAGTTTGAAAATAAACTGGGGTTTTTGTGACCTTACGGGTTCAACATCTTCGAGAATTTCTTCCTCTGGTTGTTGCTGCGGAGAAGATTGACGAGGTTGAGAAGGTTGTTGTTGACTTTGCTGTTGCAGTTGAGGAGATTCTTCTTCTTCGATGAGATCAAAGTGCGTAGGACCCTCACTCATTCTCTGTGGTCTCCTGCTTGCGATTCTAGAAAACTTTCTTTGAGAAGACATTGTCACTTTCTCTAAGGGATTTCTCAAACTCGATCGTGACAAAAAGAAGTCTTTTTGGAATAAACTAGAGAGAGTGAAACAAGACGGAGTTCTGTATTCTAGGGTTTGGGTGAAAACAAAGAAGAAAGACTGTGGTATATAAAGTAAATGAAACGAGGTATACGGATTGTCAGTAAAAACTACCTTTTTGAAAATAATAACTTCCTTTTTGAAAATGTTAACTGCCTTTTTGAAAATGAAACAAAACTGCCATAAGTTAAAGAATTGTAAAGATAATTACTAAAAATAATATAAATGACAATTCAGAATTTAAACATACCTTTTCAATTTTTTTTTACTCATAAATTAAATTACTGACATAGAATAAACTTATAGTCGCCATTTGAGGTTAATATGAGTTTGATCATCTTCAGACTTTAATTGATAAAAGATATAATTTTCAGTCTGGTACGAATAGACTCAAATAGACTTTTCTCCAAGGGCTTTGTAAATATGTCTGCCAGCTGATTCTTCGAGTCAATGAATTGTACCATAACTGCTCCATTTTGAACATAATCTCTAATAAAATGATGTCAAATCTCTATGTGCTTAGCTCGTGAATGAAAAATTGGATTCTTTGTGAGATTGATTGCATTAGTGTTATCACATTTGATCTATGTGCATGAGTCTTCGATTTCAAAGTCTCTTAGTTGTTGCTTTATCCATAAGATTTGTGAACAACAACTTCCAAGAGCCACATATTTTGCTTCTGGTATTGAAAGAGTTACAGTACTTTGTTTCCTTGAGAACTAAGATATTGTCTTGTTCCCCAGCAATTGACAAGTACCAGAGGTGCTCTTTCTATCAATTTTGCAACTTGCTAAGTCTGCATCTAAATATCCAAGAAGAGTAAAGTCTTCCTCTTTTGGATACCACAGACCTAACTTCAAAGTAGTTGCAACGTATTTGATAATGCGTTTTGCGGCGCTTAGATAAGATTCTTTAGGATCTAATTGAAATTTAGCACAAATGCAAACACTAAACAAAATATCATGTGTAGAAGCAGTAAGATAAAGAAGTGAACCAATGATACTTCTATAGAGCTTCTGGTCAACTTTCTTTCCTCCTTTGTCTTTGTCCAGCTTTGAAGAACTTGACATTAGTATATCAATCTTTTTGAAATTCTCCATTCTGAAATTCTTGATGAGATTTTTTGCATATTTTTCTTGGTGAATGAAAATTCCTTTCTTTGATTGTTTTACTTGTAGTCCGAGAAAGAATAACAATTCACCCATCATGCTCATCTCAAATTCATTCTGCATAGACTTAAAAAATTTCTTGTACAAATTTTCATTAGATGATCCAAAGATAATGTCATCAACATAAATTTGAACGAGAAGAAAATCTTTACCTTCCTTTTTAATAAACAAAGTGGTATCCACTTTTCCTTTAACAAAACCAATTTGAATTAGAAATTTACTTAACTTGTCATACTAGGCTCAAGGCACTTGCTTTAATCTATATAAAGCCTTTTTCAGTCTGAAAACTGAGTCTGGTCTTTTTGGATCTTCAAATCTAGGTGGTTGTTCCACAAAGACTTCTTTTTGGATAAATCCATTTAGAAATGCACTTTTGATGTCCATTTGTAATAACCTGAAATTTTTATAGCAAGCAAAAGCAAACAATAATCTAATTACTTCTAACCTTGCCACTGGTGCATATGTCTCATCATAGTCTATCCCTTCTTCTTGCGTATATCATTTGGCCACGAGTCTTGCTTTATTTATGACCATTTTTCCTTTCACGTTCATTTTGTTCCTGAAAACCCATTTAGCTCCAATAATAGACTTACCTTTTGGTTTAGGAATTAACTCCCAAACATCGTTGATTCTTAATTGTCTAAGTTTTTCTTGCATGGCTTCAATTAAGCTTTCGTCAACTAAGGCTTCTTCTATACTTTTGGATTCTATCTTAGAAATAAGTGCTACAACACTTGACTCTTCTTGCTTTTTGGATTTGGTGCGAATTCCTTCATCAATGTTGCCAATGATAAGTTCTTTGAAATGACTAGACTTATGCTTCCAATTAATGGTTGGTCTGATGGTCTGTTGATCTCCTGCTTCAACTGAATCTACAACTTTTGTTTGTTGATGATCTTTAGAAGTCTGAGTCACTTTAGGGAAGGTAGACTTTGTGAGATCTAGAGTAGGTTCAGATTCTTCGAGTTGAGTCTAATTCTGTATAGAGTCTTGAAATTTGATATTCATAGATTCTTCCACAGATTGAGTCTTCTTGTTGAATAGCCTATAGACTTTGCTTGAAGTTGAGTAGCCAGGGAAGATACCTTCGTCTGATTTTTCTTCAAACTTACCAGTTCGATCAATTGCATTTTTCAAAACAAAACACTTACAATAAAAAATATGAAAATAAGAAACATTTGGCTTTTTCCCTTTAAATACTTCATAAGGAGTTTTGCTCTAGAATTGGCCTTAATAAGACTCTGTTAATAATATAACCAGCTGTAGAAATTGCTTCAGCTCAAAAACGAGAAGGAATGTTACTTTCAATTAAAAGGGTTCTTGACATTTCTTGCAATAATCTATTCTTTCTTTCCACGACTCTATTTTGTTCTTGAGTATATGGAGAAGAGTAAAAATGTTGTATGCTAGATTCATCACAAAATTTAGCAAAGTCTTGATTTTCAAATTCACCTCCATGGTCTGTCCGAATACTTGAAATAACATAGCCTTTCTCATTTTGGACTTTCTTGGCAAACTTCAAAAAATGAGAAAAAGTTTCAGACTTATTTGCCAGGAAATAAACACAAGTATATCTAGAATAATCATCTATGATTACTAGACAATATCTTTTTCCACCAATGCTTTGAGATCTGGTTGGTCCAAAGAGATCCATATGCAGAAACTGCAACACGATTAGTAGAAACTTGATTTATAGGCTTAAAAGAACTTCTAACTTGTTTTCCCAAAATACAAGGTGTACAAAGATAAGACTTTTGATAAGTCAGACTGGGAAGTCCATGAACGAGTTTCTTCGAAGAAATTTTGGCAATCTGTTTCATATTGATATGGCCAAGCTTTTGATGCCAAATATTTGCTTCATCTTGAATGGATATTAGACATTAAGGATTTTCTGGTTTTATATCTAGAAGATAAATATTCACATGTCTTCGTCAAGTGAAAGATTGTGAATAGTCTTTACTGATTCCCGAACAAGTTCCCTCTTGGAAATTGATTTTGAATCCAATGTCGCACAGTTGACTAATACTGAGTAGATTATAATTCAAACCTTCCACTAAGGAGACATTGTTGATTGTGAGACTTCAAATTTTCATAGTTCCACATCTAACAATTCTTCCTTTGCTTTTCCACCAAAGGAGACTTTTTCACCTTTTATTTGCACAAGCTTAATGAAACAGCTTAAATCTCTAGTCATATGTCTTGAACAACTACTATCCAAATACCACTTGATCTTTTTTCATGATAGTGACCTGCAATTACAAAAAGAACTCAAACTTTTTGGTACCCATATTTTTTTAGGTCCTGAAGTGTTAGTTTTAAATACTGTTTTTGCCCAATCTTTCTTAATGGGTCTCCAAGCTTTAGGGCATTCTTTCTCGAAATGTTCTAAGCTATCACACTTTGAACATTTAAGAGCATTTTGGCCAACAGGTTTTACAAAAACTCTTTGAAAATGATTTTTGTAAAATGTTTTTCTAGGTCTTTGTTTGATTTTTTTCTTTAATTTTGGAAAATCAATTAAAGGAATAGTTTCTGGTGTCATGCCTAACCCAGATCTGTTGAAATAAGGTCTTTGTACCAAAAGAATCTTTTCCAATTTTTCAAATCCCATTGAAAACCTTTTTGATATACTTGAAATGTCTTCTTTCACGAAAATATTTTCCTTCGAAAGAGAATCTACTTCTTCCTTTAAATCATTAAAACTTTTGTTTAGATTTTCAAACTTTTTTGCCCAAGAAATTTCCTGTTGCTTCAGTTTAGAATTCTCCCTTTTTTAGCTCGGAAATTCTTTTAAGAGATGTTTTGAGATTAAAACAGAGTTCATCTATGTACTTTGAGACTTTAGCGGGGATTTTAAAATTACTAATCTCGATTTCATCATCTGGGTTTGAGTCTGGATCTGTTCTAGAGTTTGAGTTTGATTCAGAATTTGCCATTAGACATATGTTGGCATATTCATCTTCACTCTCTCCGTATTCAGTATCATTCAATGTTTCTGCTTTAAGAGCCTTCTTGAATTTCTCTGTATTTCCCTTCTTTTTCTTCAGTAGAGGGCAGTTAGGTCTAATGTGCCCCTTTTTTCTTACACTCAAAGCAAATCACATCTTATTAATTTCATTGTCTTCATTTGATTTCTTCTGAAATCTCTGAGTGCTTTGCTTTTTCCAGTTGAACATTTTTCCTTTCCTGTTGAACTTCCTGAACTTCCTTATCATGAATGTTAATTCTTCATCGTCTAAGTCGTCTTCTGAATCTGTATCATCAGAATTATCATTAGACTTTAAAGCAATTGACTTCTTACCTTTAGGATCTACATCCTCATTGATTTGCTTCACTTCATATGATTGAAGTTTGCCAATTAATTCGTCTACTGATAGAGGCACAATCCTTTGTGTTTCTCTTATTGAAGTCTTAATGTGATTCCAATCTTTGGAGAGTCCTCGAAGCAATCTATTGACTTTCATCTGCCCGGAGATTGGCTGTCCATGATATGTTAGGCCATTTACAATCTTTGTGAACCGACTAAATATGTCAGTAATAGATTCTTCTAGCTTCATCTTGAAGGCTTCGTACTGTCCAAGTAGTACGTTGATTTTTGTCTCTTTAACTTGATCAGTTCCTTTATAAGTGACATGCAGCCTGTCCTAAACTTCTTTTGCTATTTCACAAGATAAAAATTCTGTTATACTCAATTGGAGATAAGGCACAATATAAGGAGTAGATAGCTTTAGCATCAAGAGCTTGTCTCTTGGTTATGTCTGCTTGTGTCATCTTGCCAACATCTGCAACTTTCTTTCCCCTTTCTAAGGTTGGTGTAGCTTTGGGAATGATTCCTCTTTCTACCACATCTCATTCCAAGGGATCTTTTGATCTCAAGAATGCCTTCATCTTGTTTTTCCAAACATTGTACTCATTTCCATCAAAGTAAGAAGGCCTGGTGTTGCTTTGGCCTTCAACCAATCCTTGAGCCAAAATACTAGCCATAGATCTTTAGCTTAAAAGTAAAAACACTTCAATTAAAATGAGCACACAAGTTCTGATACCAATTGTAAGGACTAGTACGAGCACCTAGAAGGGGCTGAATAGGTGTGAAAACATTTTATGCAAAATGCAATGAAAAACTTTTACTTTTAATATGAGTCTAGTCGACTGTAGACTTTGCAAAAGGAATCAAACTTTAACAATTACTTTAAAACACAGAAGTGTATCGTAGCAAATAAAGTAAAGGAGTTAAGGAAAGAGAATTTTGCACACAAAATTTATAGTGGTTTGGCTTAGACCAAGCCTACGTCCACTCTCCCGCACTGATAGCCCACTGGCTGGATTTCACTAAGAATCAAAAGAGATTTTACAATCTCACGACCACGACTTCACAGTGTAGAGATTCTACTACACTCTTTCAAAGTCTCTCGAGTGTTTGTTCTCTCTTTTGAATATAAGATTTGCTCAACGATTGAAATAGCAAAGAACAAAGAGTTTTAGACTTTGGAATTTGCTTTCACGCACTATCTCGAACAACTTGAGAATCATCTTTATATACTCCTCCATGCCTTTACGACCGTTGGCACTTTCCAAAGGAGTTCTTCCAATCTAACCATTGGACAGGATCAATCAAATGAGACTTCGAGTAATTTAAGAAATGTGTTGATAGCCCATCAATCTTGTTCGCCCATATAATTAGGATGTTGGTTTCTATAAGTAGAACCTTCCAAATAAACTTCGCCTTTCAAGAGATCTGATTATTCAAAATTGATTTCAATAAGAATAATTGATCACACGATGCTATCTCCAGCCGTAAGATATTCCACAAACCGTACGGAGCAAATCCTTGAAGACAAACTCGCATCCGGATAAGTCTTCTCTTGTCGATCTAGAAACTGTCGGTGAGGTCAGACTTTAATCTTCAGTCTTTAGACTCTGACATAAGAGTCTTGAGATCTTCAGACTATAACACTAGAGTCTGCAACCTTTCAGGCTAGACTTGATGGAAAGTCTTTGTCAGCTTCAAAACAATAAGGAGTCTTCTCTATGTGGGGAAGATCATTGGATTTTATAGAAGTTTTGGTAGATATCTGGAATCTATTGGAGCGTACCTAGAACCCATATCTCATATCCATCCAATCAAGTCTATCGGACCATTTGGAGGCCAAGGCGGACAGCCTTGGGATGATGGAAAATACAATGGTGTGAAGAAAATAAAGATATTGTTGGAAAGCATTGTCAACTACATCGCCATTGAGTACTGACAAAGATGCAAGTCCATTTGTTCTTCCGCCCATAGTAGAAGTGGCCAAGCTGAAGTTCATATGGTGAGTTTATCTAGTATTAGGGGTAGGGATATCTTTCTTACTAATATTTTCTTTTACATTGCTACCACCAAAGCAAGTTCATTGACTTTCAAGTCTGTGTATATCGCCATCTTTGCTGCAACGATTGAATATGGAAGGAAAAACCTGAAAGAGAAAAGAAATGAGGAGCTTAGGATAAATGTGATTAGGTTTAGCATTTACTTATTTTCTTTTCCTCAGCCAAACTCGATTTCATATAATATTTAAGCATATTACTTGCAAAATTTGAAGGTCGATTTGGACTACCCACATGAATACTTAACCTCAGTCTCGGGTTATATCAGACATGATTTTGGCTCGGCTGTCATTCGATCGCCGACATTTCAAACTAATACGATAAGGTATGGACCGTTTGGTGAGGAAAAAGGTTCTTTTGCTGTCCATTGTTATGTAGCAAGATAATTGGCTTTTACGGAATATTAGTTGTCCATCTTGATTCAATAGGAGTGCAGTCAGAACCAATTTCTTGTTATGGTCACTTCAAATCCATCGAGCCTTTTGGAGGTCGAGGCGGCAACCCCTGGGATGATGGTATCCACACAGATGTGAGAGAACTAAACGTACTCGCCGGATCGGTAATTGACCTCCATTACTTTCCAGACTTTAGAGCCCTAAACATGGTGGAAATGGAGGAGATAAGATTTACGGGCTATGACTTTTAATGACTTGTTCTTATGTTGTCACGTTAGTTAATTTTAGGAATAAGTGTATTGGAAGTAATAAAACTTGTCATGAAGGTGCGTCTGTCGAGTTAAAATTTATCAAATTGATGTGATCAAGTCATTCCACTAATTCCTCTAATTTGGCTAATAAAAAATGCTGATGTAGCTTTTTTTTTTTTTTCTGTCTATATTACATTGCTAAAACAACGTTGTTTTGATCTAAATTTGATTTTTAATCTATTTTTTTAATTTATACAATAAGTAATTTTTTTAAATTATAAAAGAAAAGAAACTAGGTGAGGGTTGCACTACTGTCGCCCCACCATCGCAGGCCCTTCCTAGTGATGGTGCCACAGCAGCAATTGACTTCCTTTGTGTGTATGTGTGTGCATGTGTATGCATTTTTTTTTTGTTTTAAAAAAAATTAAATAATTTTTACAGTAAAAATTCATATGTGGATCAAAATAACGTCATTGTAGCCTTATCATTCTTGTTTTAGCCATGTTAGTGCCATGTAGAAGAGATAAAATAATAATAAAAAGTAATGTCAACAATTTTTGCTAGTTAAATTGGATAGAGTTAACATAAAAACTTGATTACACTGATTTGACAAGTTTGAAGACTTGATTATAATTTTTGTAAATTTTATGACTCAATTACACCATCATGACAAGTTTTAAGATTTCCAGAATACTTATTTCTTAATTTAAAGCTGCTAATATGGTCTTGAGTGGTTTGAAAGGTCATGTTATGGACATTCACACGGGACATCTGTTGCAAGAGGGCAAGAAGTAGTTCAAGTAGATCTTTGAAGGCGAAAATATTAGTGAATTTTAAGTTCAGGCTGACATGTTATCCCCTAAAATGTTTTATTTTTCAACCAAAAAAAATTGTTCTATTCGGGTCTTTTTGCCCTGTTAGTTTAACTCGGTTAATCAGTAGGGTTGGTTCTGTTTGTAGGGATTTTCTACAATTATACGGTGGAGAGCTTGTGATTAAAATGTTTCCCTTTCAATTTTGCAGATAAAACTTGATTACCCCATAGAATATTTGACTTCGTACTCTGGTTTTTTTTTGTTACCTAGTAGATGTTGGATCAGTTGTTATTCGCTCCCTCACACTTCACACTTCAGAGCAACCAAAGAACCTATAGAAAGCGAAGTACTTTTCATTTCCTTCAACTGGTGAAAAGCTCCTCGGATTCCATGGAAGTTCTGGAAATCATCTGGATTAACTTGGTGCGCATATAGGACACTATTATTGAGAGCTGATTGTGAAGTTGGCTTTTTCTTTGTTGACTCGGTCAAAATGGACTTCAGAGTAGGTTCTCTTAGTCGGCGGTCGAGAAAATATTGGATCGCGCTGGATGCCTCCATTCGTGTGGCCCGGATTGCGCGACGCTCCCTCTCCTCTCTTCTCTGCATCTTCCTCGCTCCTAACCCCTCCCCCCTTCTTTCTCTTCAATTACGCGACTCTTTCTCTTCAATTGGGCGACGCTCTCTCTCCTCTTTCTGCATCTTCCTTGCTCCTAACCCGCCTTCTTTCTCTTCAATTGCGCTACTCTTTCTCTTCAATTGCGCGACGCTTCATCTTCCTCGGTCCTAACCCCCCCTTCTTCGTCTTCAATTATGCGACGCTTTCTCTCCTTTTTTATCTAAAGTACTATCCCTCCCTCTCGCTCCCAAGAGCCTGGCTGGTGGCCTCCCGAGCTCAGACCCGCCGCCTCCGGCACGTCGCCTCCGCGTCTGCCGTCGCCTTCGGGAGCCACTCCATCTCTGTCGCTCCCAAGAGCCCTGCCGATCGCATCCTGAGCTCAGATCCGACGCCTCCGCCACGTCGCCTCCAGGAACCAGTCTCTCTCTCTCACTCTCTCTCTCTCTCCTAAGAGCCCCTACCGGTCGCATCCCGAGCTCAGATCCTCCTCCACCGTCCCCCGCCGGTCGTAGCTGCCGGATCCCGATCTCATATCCGCCTCCGCCCTCCTTCTTAGCGTCCTGTTTCGTGTTTTCGTGATGCAGAGGCAGTCCAATGCGCTCGCCATAGGGAGATTGAAGGACATTCAGGGCTACAGAGGCAAGAGGCACGTCCAGGGGCTGCCTCTTGAATAGTGCGGAAGGATGAATTAAAGGCAGTGATCTCTTCAACACACCACATATCGACAAGACAAAAACCATGCCTTCTTCTTCTTCTCATAAATGGAAATACGACGTATTCGTGAGTTTCAGAGGCTGCGACGTGAGGAACAAGTTCCTATCGCACCTCTTCCGGGAGCTGGGACGGGCTGGGCTTCGCTACTTCTGGGACAATGACATCCAAGACATTGGGGAAGAGGTCAGGGTCAAGATCTTCAGAGCGATCCGCAACTCGAGGTTCGCCATCGTCTTGTTCTCCGAGAACTTTGCCGCATCCAAGTGGTGCCTGGACGAGCTGGTCCAGATCCTCATGTGCAGAAGGACGCTCAAGGAACAGGGCCCCGTGGTTATTCCTGTATTTTTTGGCGTGGACGCAACTGAACTTTCGAAGTTGACTAGCAGAACAAAATTTGGGCAGGGTTTCAAGAGTTTGTGTAGGAAAGCGAGAGAGGAAAAAGCGAGAGACGAGGAAAAGATTCCAAAATGGAAGCTTGCCCTAGCAGAGGCTAAGAGCATTTCGGGTTTCGATTTGCAGAAGCACGCCAATGGGTACGTACTTGTGGTTCTTACTCCATGTCGAAGCTTAGAATCGCAATCTGTGATTTTTTTTTTTTTGTTATTTCTTTGTTTTGTCTGCTTTCTAGATGGAATTTGTGTGCAATCGACAGAATTGGTTGAGGGAGCGGAACAATAAGCCTCTTTCGACATTCCTAAAAAAATTCATTGCCATTTTGAAAAATTATGAAAAGAAAGAAAAATTTCAAGATTTTATATGTAAAATAAGGATAATTCCAATGCTCTTTCACCTGTGGACTCACACCACCGACGCCAACCAACATCACACCGCCACTGACCCATGCTGAGCCCTCTACACATCTCTCTCTCTCTCTCTCTCTCTCTCTCTCTCTCTCATTATGTTCTATGTGTCTCCCTCTTCTCGACCACGATTGCTGTTAAGCTTGACAGGTCACGGCTCAGCTAGGGTGGTCGTTGGTGGCGGGTAGCGGTGGCACACCAGGCGTTGGCGACACCGTAAGGGGAGGGGCTGAGCGGTGAGTGATGGACGTGTTAGGATTTTGGGTAAGGGAGCTTTTGCTGTGAGTGAATTTGTGACGGTAGAAGGGACAAAATTGTAAGGAATAATAAAAATAAAAATAAAAAATAAAAAAATAAAAAGACAATTTCGTAAGTGGCACCGAATGTTAGATGCAAATGTGAGAATAAGATAATCTGTCAGACCACACAAGAAGTTGTATAATGTTGTCATGAAAAGTAAATGAATGGGGTTGATTCAAGGGTAAATCAGAAACATTTAGTTAATTTAAGGTTTCTAAAGTGCATAAGATATTGGTTTCTCCTGTAATGAGTGTAGTTGCGGGGGGATTTTAATGGGTACATATCTTCCACCCACACCAGAGCAAGTTTAACACTAACCATAGCAATGGAAGAACATGTTGAATTCCCAGTTGCACTTGATGGATAAATTCACTCTCCGCAAAAGCTCATATTGGTGCTTGATTTGAACTCTACTGTTGATTGAATTTAGTTAATGTGTTTCTTGCTTATATGCTGATGGTCTCTTCAGGCTGTAGTTAGTCATATTTGAATTTGTTCTTCCCATACAACTGCAGGGATCAAGCGTATTTCATCGAGCAAATTGTAGGACGTCTCTTAAAGATTATTTTCAGAACAAGCTCCCCCGATGCTATTGGGGTAGGACTCGTTCCATCTTCTTCTGCTTTGGTTCATAGGTGGGAGTACGACGTGTTCGTGAGCTTCAGGGGCGGGGACACAAGGAAGAATGTCGCGGCCCACCTCTTCCACGCGCTGAAGCAGGCGGGGATCTGCTACTTCGGGGACAATGAAAAAGAGGAGAGAGGGATTCTCATTGAGGGCAAGCTGCTCGACGCGATTCGCCATTCGAGGGTTTCTCTTGTCGTGTTCACTGCCAACTATGCCGACTCACGGTGGTGCTTGAACGAGCTGGTGGAGATCCTGGAGTGCAACAGGAGAGATCATCAGGGTCATGTGGTTCTGCCCATTTTCTACGATGTTGAGCCATGCGACGTTCGGAAACAGAGCGGGCAATTCGGGTATGGTTTTGAAAGGTGTTTGGCCACCCACACGGACGATAGGCTGGTGCAGAAGTGGAGGCATTCGCTTAAAGAAGCTGGGAATTTGTCAGGATGGGATTTGAATAATGATGCTAATGGGTAATGCACCATCTTCCCCAAGAAAATTATGTTTTCGTTAGTTGCATTCCCAGTTGCACTTGATGGATAAATTCACTCGCCGCAAAAGCTCATATTGGTGCTTGATTTGAACTCTACTGTTGATTGAATTTAGTTAATGTGTTTCTTGCTTATATGCTGATGGTCTCTTCAGGCTGTAGTTAGTCATATTTGAATTTGTTCTTCCCATACAACTACAGGGATCAAGCGTATTTCATCGAGCAAATTGTAGGACGTCTCTTAAAGATTATTCGCAGAACAAGCTCCCCCGATGCTATTGGGGTAGATTCCTTTGTAGATGATGTGATATCGTTGCTGAAGATTGGGTCAGAGGATAAGGTCCATGTGGTCGGACTATGGGGAATGAAAGGAATTGGTAAGACAATGGTGGCCCAAGCCGTCTACCATCGCGTTTCTAGGGAATTTGACGGGGTTAGCTTTCTTGAAAATGTTGGAGTTGCAAACCAAGATACGCTTTTACTTCAGAAGAGACTTCTCCACGATGTTCTGAAGGTACGAGATCTAGAAATTTATGATCTTAACAGCAACATCAACGAGATAAAAGCTAAGCTCTGTCAGCACAGGATCCTTCTAGTTCTTGATAACATCACTAAGAAGAACCAAATTGAGTATTTTGGCGCTGGAGATCGAGAATGGTTCAAATATGGGAGTAGAATCTTGATAACTACAAGAGAAGAATCGCTTCTGAAAGATCTCAAAGTGGATGATAACTACATGCTCCCTGGACTGGGTTCTGAAGAATCGCTCCAACTCATGAGTCTCCACGCCTTTGACGAGGACCAACGTAAAGAAGGGTATGAGGAGTTGTTCAAGAGTCTTGTCCACTATGCAGGTGGTCTGCCAGTGTTTCTTAAGAGATTTGGTTCCTTTCTTTCTAGTAGGAAAAATCAGTGGCATGAGATATTGGAGAAGTTGGTAAGGAATCCTCATCTTGATTCAATTTTAGATCCATTCTCCTCTCTTCGTCAGCCTGTAGGGCCATTCGGAGGCCATGGTGGAGATTCTTTTGATGATCAAACATACGATGGTATAAGACAGATAGTGGTTGTCTTTGGAAGAGAGATCAACTCCATTACTATTAACTATGTTCAGAATGGGTGTTTTGTGCGCTCGCCAAGACATGGGGAATCTTTAATAGGCCACACATGTTATGTGAGTCCATCATTATGGTTCACTTTGTTAATTTGCAATATTTACGTCCAATTATGTTATTCTCTAATAAATTGTCAGTTACCATTCGTTTGTGGAATGGGGGTTGAGAAAAAGTGGTGTCACAAAGTCATAAAAGACGGACTTGCCTGATAAATTTCAACTGGGTACTTCTTCGATGCTTGGTCGTCTCTCAATATGTTGATGGCTTTGTTGTACCTTGCTAAAATTATTATTATTATTTTTTTAGGGTGCCAAAAAGAAAAAAAAATTACACTAGCGTCATCTGCCTACTCTGATGTTACTGTTAATCAGAGATTACTCTAGTGCTTGTCATTGTCAATATAGAGCATCAAGAATGCCATTTAATTATGGAGCAAAGCATTGGGAATCTAGATGGAGTTCAATCGTTATGGCACAAGACTAGTGAACAAGGCAAACTGTGCAACAAAATAAGAGAAAAAATCCAGTTGTCCCAATAATTAGATATCTTTTGTTTTGGGAAAAGTTAACCTAAATAATGCATCTGGAGAGCATAGAATTTTCCCCCCTTCAAAGGTGATCGATACTCACTTTGCTCTTCTGCAATTGTTACAGGTAAATTTAGATTATCCAACTGAATACTTGACTTCGGTGTCAGGCTACAATAGTGAAGATTATTTTCCAGTCATCAACTCTCTTACCTTCCACAGCAATAAGCGGGCACATGGGCCAATTGGCGAGGAGAAAGGGAAGTTTTTCAGTTTTCCACAAGTTAATGGAAAGATCATTGGTTTTCATGGAAGTTGTAGCAAGTCTCTGGTTTCTATTGGAGCTCATTTTGGCCCTGTCTTTTATCCATATCCCTTCAAATTTGTAGGGCCATTTGGAAATGGGAAAAACCGATGGGATGATGGCAAGCATGCAGATATCAGACAAATTGTTGTAGTCTCTGGTTCTGCAATTGAATCTGTTAGTTTTACCTATGAGGGTCCTCCTTTCAGACACGGTAGAACTCATGGTGGCAAAAAAAATACGGTACACTACTCTAGTAGGAACTCGATGTTTGATAAACATTACCCCTTATTTTCAATGATTCTTATCTTGCCATTGCTGAAGATGGCGTCTGGGTGAAAGTGATAGACTGTTAACTTTGGAACTTAGGTATGACACCATCAACAGGAAGCAAGTTTCTATTGGAAAAAGATTTGTTAAAACAATTCGTCATAAAATTGAACATTTTTTTTTTTTAAATTTTTGTATTTTAAAACAGTCGATAAGGGATATCTATGGACCTTCTGCATATAGATTTTGGTTGGTAGGATAACATCTAGTTATTCTTTCTAGGCATGGTTGTTCGAAAGATGAGTTTTTTTCCCTGACAAAGAGCATTGAAGAGATAATCTTTGCAATAATGGTGCATTTGTTCTATGAAAAATCAATGAATTGAAAAATATTTTTCCGAAAATAATTGTTTGTATCACATAAAAACATTAGTTAATATGTATCACCAACAAGAATTTATTCCTAACATTTTCTTTAATGACGAAAATTCGTTTGTTAATTCATTTTTGTAAGTGATACACTCAATCGATTCTAGGAAAGTGTTTTCCAAATCCTTGTTTTTTAGCAAAATAAATGCACCCTGGTTGTTGTCTTCCTTATCACATCTATTATAGTTAACATGATATTGAAGTAGGCAAGATAATCTACTATTTTCCGGATCATAAATTATCATCTCGATCATCAAGAGCATCACACACTAGTCATTGTCATCTACCATGCTTTTGCTTCTCAACTTGTTGCTTTGACATTTATTTACCGTTCATATGTTTGGTACAGATAAATCTGGACTGGTTAACTGAAGTTCTTATTTCAGTTTCGGGATATATTGTGAATGATTTTGATTCTACTATCATCCATTCACTCACATTCCAAAGCAATAAAAGGACATATGGACCATTCGGCACTGAAACCGGAAGGAAGTTTTCATTTCCAGCAACTGGTGGAAAGATTATTGGATTCTATGGGAGTTCTGGTTCCCATCTTGAATCTCTAGGAGCATATTTGGAACCAATCTCTCATCTATACCCGATCAAGTGTGTTGGACCATTGGGGGGCCAAGGTGGACACTCTTGGGATGATGGAAAATTCAATGGAGTAAAGAAAATAAAGATGACGTTAGAAGATGATGTCAACTGCATCTCGTTTGAGTATGATGATAATGGTGAATCTATTTGGTCCTCTGCACATGGTAACAAAAACGGAAGTATCCATACGGTCAGTTCATTGAATATTCTCCACTCATACTACCTTTGATCCTCTCTCTCTCTCTCTCTCTCTCTCTCTCTCTCTCTCTCGTGCACACGCCTATTTTTGTGCAACTACTATATCTTAGTTTTTCAAAATTACTTGAAAAGTTTTATCAAAGTAAGTTATGAATAATTGTCACCCGCATACACCATGCACATTGATAATGTATGGGGTGTGGAAAGCATCCTAGAGGGAAATCAAAGCTGTTCAAATGTAATGAAAATTGAAGTTGTCTTTTTGATTATATAAATTTATTCTTCTTTCTTCTTGGATAAGTGTATCTAAATATTAAAAACTATTGCTAAATGCAATCGAGTTATAAATTTTTTAAAAAGTGCAATCAAGTCTAAATTTTATTAAATTGGTGTAATTTCAATAGTTTCGTCCAATTAGGCTATATGGCCAAATGCTGACCCCTTTTTTTTTTATTATTACTTTCTTAAGACATGGGGCAGCCACAAAGTGCCACATTAGAAAGAAACTTGAAAATTTTAAAAAATAAAATAAACTCAAAAGATATAAAAAATCAAAAAAAGAAAAAGAAAAGAGGATCAGAGATTCCTTTGGAACTATCTTTTTATCAAATTCACAGTCAGCCAAAAGCAATCGCACTTTGAAGGACAAAGCTGAAAATTACCCAATTTATAATCGAAAAGCATATAAATATCCATTGAAATAACCTAAGCATATAAATGCCTGTTAATAGGAAACGATCCAATGAATTTGTTGCCATAAAATACCGAACACTTCCCATAGTTATGGTAGAGACATAAGCAAAAGACAACATGATCCCTAGCACAATGCAGAAGATCTGCCAAGTTTCAATAGAAAAACACGCAAAAAATTTCATAATACTGGAATTTGGTTTCCGAGCTCGACGAGGTTCAAGCAGCCATGGCCAAACTTGACGTAGCTCAAGTCGTCATGGCTGTCAGCTCGAAGAAGCTCAAGCGGCCATGGCTGAGCTATTTGAAGCTCAATTAGCCCTGGGCATGAGTTTGAAGAAGCCTAGAAGCTGGAGCTGCCACGGCCGAATTCAATGAAACTTGGGCAGCTTAAAGAAGCTCGAGTGGCCAGGGCCAAGCTCAATGAAGATCGAAAGGCCAGGGTCACAAGCTCGAATTTCAGAACTTGATTGCAGTAGCTCAATAAGTCTTAGAATTTTATTGTATATTTTGAAAACTTTGGGACCCAATTATATTTCTTAACAGGTTTTAGAACTTCTAATATAGTCGTCCCCTAGGAGTTTGATGTAAGAATATTAGTCTTTAGAAATTCTCGGGTCTAGGTTGCACGTGGATCCAGTGTTTTCTTAGGCCACTATAATCTATCTATCATCTTTGATATGGATCAATATAACAGTTAAATGCAATAAGTACTTCTCAATTCTGCAGGTTAACTTGAATTACCCTCATGAGTTCTTGACCTCGGTATCAGGATATATCAGACATGACTGTTCTGTTATTCAATCACTCACGTTCGAAAGCAATAAAAGAAGGCTTGGACCCTTTGGTAAGGAAGCAGGGAGCTTCTTTCGCTGTGCATTGACATGCAACAAGATAATTGGCTTTCACGGAAGGTCTGGTATCCAGCTTGATGCGCTAGGAGTCTACTTTGAACCAATTTCTGATCTTCGTCTCTTGAAATCCATTGGGCCGTTTGGAGGACAAGGTGGCAGTCCATGGGACGATGGAGATAGCACGGGTGTGAGAAAAATAATTGTTAAAGCTGGAGAAGTTATTGACTCCATTGCTGTTGAGTACGACAAGAACGGGTCTGTGGTTCAGGGCCCTAGACATGGTGGACGTGGGGGAGATCTAACGCTCGAGGTATGGCCCTTCAGACGTTTGCTTAATCTTATGAACGTGCAGCTTATGGGTTGTTGCTAAGGTTTTAGTTTTAAGTGGTCTAGAGATCACGTTTATGCAGATGAGCAAAGTATTCTAAACAGAGCGTGGAAGTACAAGTAAGATGATGAGAACAATCTGGATTTTGAGTTTGACAAATGATCTCGAATGAGAAAGTCATTGTTGGGGCATGATGTTATATCATTATTGAACAGGGACTTCTCTCTGGTTTTCCAACCTTCCTCGTTTTCATTTACGATGAAAGCACTCAATACATTCAGAAAAGTACCGCCTCCGAAAAAGGGGGAAAAAGAATATCAAAAGCTATTTTTATTTTATGACTTTTAAGTCTGAGAACAATGTTCCCAAATTTTAGTAGCTGTTCTCAAAGAGTTGCCAAAGCATTTTTTAAGCAATTGCCTAATTGCGGCGGACCAAAATAGGTTTACGCTCTAGATGCAGCAGAATTATTTAGTTAGCTATTGCATTGTTTGTTTAAATAGATACAACTTATCAACCGGAGTTTTCTGTTTTTACCGATTTTCAAGATTCTGTGGTTGGAGGTTGGGATTAATTATGCTTGTCTTTCTAATTTGCAGATTAAACTTGATTATCCTGGAGAGTACTTGACATCATTTTCTGGTCACTTTGAATCTTATCAACGGAGTATTGTTGTTCGCTCCCTCACATTTCAGAGCAATGAAAGAATTTATGGACCATTTGGTCAGGAGATCGGGAACTACTTTTACTTTCCATCAATCGGTAAAAAGATCGTTGGGTTTCATGGGCGGTTTGGAAAGTGGCTTGATTCACTTGGAGCACATTTTGAGCCTTGACATGCTAAGCTCCACCTTTATGTGCGCCATACGGTCAATGTTGAGTTTATCCATATACATAATGTAGAATTGGGAAATCAAAGCCATTCAAATGTACTGAACGATTGAAGTTGTCTTTTTGATTATTTAAATTTCCTTCCTTATTTTTTCTTATGTAAGTGCATTAGTAATTCTAAAACTTGTTGCAAAGTGCAATCTAGTTCTAGAGTCTTTAAAAAGTCCAATCAAGTCTAAATTTTATCAAATTATTACGATCAAGTCTCAAATCATGTGATAGGGAGAAATCTCATGATATTTTATGTACGTAGTAAAAAATATGTACTACAATAATGTGATAGGGAGAAATCTTTTCTTTTCTCTCAAGAAAACTTTAAGAGAAAAATATTATATAAATATTAAATCATAAGTATCATATATATATAGTAATAAGTCGTAAAAGGAAGCTTCATGAGAATGAGAAAATAATTATGCTTGAGCCTTGTAAACATAAGTAAAATTGACTTATTAGGCACGACATTTTATGTGTTAGAAAATAAATACGAATTAGGCGCGACGTGACATCCCGAAATTCGACCGTTTCGATAAAGTGAAATGGGCGTTTCGTCGACGTCTTTTATGGCGCTTTTCTCTCAGGCGATCACTCACGAGTTAACTAACCTATTGGGTAAAGCCGTTAAGGGATGTATCGGTATAAAATCCCCGAAAGCTACCTAATGGTTGGATTGGTAAAATCACGTCCGATCGATTTTTAACCACGAAATTGAACTCGATTTCGGGAATCGAATTTTAAGCGCATCATAATTCTTATTTTTAGGATCCTGTCTCATCGTCGTCAATTTATTGACGGGCCCGAAATTTCAATATAAAGAAATTATCGAAGGAAAATCGAAGACCGAAAGAAAATAGAAAGTGAAAGGGAAAGAGAAAAAAGAAAAGAAATAAGAAAAGTTTTATTTTTAAATTCTTTTTCTCTCTCTCCCTTTTCTCTCTTTCTTCTCTCTCTTTCCTCTCTCCTCTCCCCTCCCCCCTTCGTGCGGACACCCCCACTATCTGACACACTTTTCTCTCCCTTATCTCTTCCCTCTTCTTCTTCCCCCCCCTCACGCAACCGTTTCTTCCCCTTTCTTCTCTCCTGTTCGTGCGAACAAAACCCAGGAGCTGAAGATCGAAAGCTGCAACTCGCCGTCGCCGTTCCGCCGCCGCACCGCCGCACCGCCGCCCGCACCGCGCCGCGCCCGAGCGCTCGCCGCTCGCCATGTGCCCGCTGTCCCGCCGTCCGTCGCTCGTTGCAGCGCCTCCCCGAGCGGACCCAGCTCGGTTCCGCCTCGTTCCGCCCCCGTCCGGCCACCGCCCAACCCCGCCAGACCTTCCCCTCGTCCCCCTCGCCCTCCGCCGGCCTTCCCCCGCCGCCCTAGCCGCCGGAGCTGCTCCGTTCAGCCGCGACCAGCAAGACCCACGGAGTGGGTTTCAGCTGGTTCAAGCCCGCTTTTGGGCCGTCTCCGGGCCCCGGATCCGCGAGTCGCTTTGGGAACAATCGTTCCTCGCGTCGCCGCCGTCGGATTGATCCGATTTGCGCGCGATTTGGTGAGTAATCTCACTAATCCAGGATTAGTGGGCTAATTATACTTTAGGTTGGTTTAGTTTTAATTAATTATGTTTAGGTTGTTAGATTAGAATAAATTAGCAATTATTAGTCAATTGTGATGTGATTTAGTTAAATTGATTGTGCAATTAACAAGTAGACGTGATCTACTATTTATTGGAAGCATCTCGGGAATTTTCCGACGCCTAATCGGGCTTCAATTTGACGATTCGGGCCTAAGTGGGATTTTTGGCATTTAAATATTATTTTTTGAAATTAAATTAAATAATTATTTATTTTCTGAAAATTCAACTGAGATGGCCTGGAACCGGAAAATTATGCTGATGACTGTGGCGAAGTCCGTTTGTTTAATTGAGTTTTAGTTTGTGCTAAATTGAATTTTTAATATTTATTAATTAATTTTCGAAATTAATTAATTAATTATTTATTTTTCGGAAATTAAGATTTTGATGGCCGACGACCGAAATCTCGTGCTGATCGTGTGACGCAGTTCGTTTATTTATTTGAGCTCTACGTTGTATGGAATTAAATAAATTGTGATGTTTTAGGGATTTACCCTAAATTGATTTGGAATTGATTGAGATTGAATGATTGATTGGTAGATGGCCGGGTATGTTTGTTTAGCATTTATAATGCTTTGATTGAGTTGTAAAGTGGATGGGGTTATGAGAGAATTGGAAATACTCTGGGATTGAACCAATCAGACACAGTGTATGGACCTACGTGGTTCGGTGATTGGGATATCACTGGCGAAAACGGCGCCTTAAAGAATGCACGTATCGGTCTAGTACATACATTATTGTGGACCTACGTGGTTCGGTGATTGGGATATCATTTGGCGAAAACGGCGCCTTAAAGAACGCACGTATCGGTCTAGTACTCATATTGTTATAGGCATGTATGGTTCGGTGATTAAGGACATCACTGGCGAAAACGGCACCTTAAAGAACGCATACACTTGTCTATTAAATACATTGTTATAGGCATGTGTGGTTCGGTGAGTTGGGATATCACTGGCGAAAACGACGCCTTAAAGAACGCACACAATTGTCTATTTGAGTACATGGTTATAGGCATGCGTGGTTCGGTGACTAAGGAAGTCACTGGCGAAAACGGCACCTTAAAGAACGCACGCAATTGTCTAGTGGATAAATCACGTTGGTGAACTTGGCGCTCGAGAGTATTGACCTAGAATGGACCATCTGATATGTAATCGACTAGATCGATTGATTATTGTTTTGATTTGACGTTGTGAATTGATTGACTGAATGGAAATGACCGTGAGTGGTCTTGTTGACATATAATCGACTAGGTCGATTTTGATCGATGTTTCGATCGGTGATATGATTGCTTGGGTGCTTGTTATGAATTGTACTGACTTGCAGGTGGGATATGAGGCCAAGGTGTGTCTTCTACCCCGTGCGTGTTTAGGTAGCCTTTAGTATAATGGTTCACTAATCGGGCTTAGTGGGGTAGAACTCGCTGAGACGTAGTCTCATCCCAGTTTGGGGAAAACCATTTCAGGACCCCGCTAAGGAGCTGAGGAGGAAGAGTTGGAGAAGGATTTTTGGGAGAAGAAGACAATCTCGAGAGGAGCCGTGAGTACGGCCTAGATGGACTGAAATTTTATCTTCTTTGATATCTCCATTTTGTTGTGAATAGAGTTTAGAATAAAAAGTTATGAAGTGTTCTGGTTTGTGGTTTGTATAAAAGTTTGGTCATAAATTTCAATATGAAAAATATGGCCTTGCTTTTCTATCCCATCGTTTTATTGTCTTGGGATTTTAACTGCTTCCGCATGTGCTTAAAAATAGAAAGAGTCGGCGATATATTGTCCTGGGATATCGCATTATAAAATCGACCAAGTCAGACGGATGTGTGCGTGCCTGAGGATCGGGGCGTGACACAGCATTTATATGGTAAACATATATATTTAAGTTAGAGGAAAATTGATTTTGGGATTGTAATGGAATTTGTACAAAGCAAAACCGACGCTATGTGAAACGATATGTCGAGTATAGGAAAAAGAATCGATTATAGTATAATTGATTATACTATACACATTATGTTATGTGAGAAAATTTATTTATCAGCATGAATCAATATTATAACATAAAATTACTTTGGTTCAAGCATATACAAAATGTAGTAAAATACAATGTTAGAGTTAATTTTACTTGAGTAAAGAATGACGATTGCTCATAAATGACAGGATAGTGGTGTCAAATTAAAAAGAAAAATAGGGCATGATAAATTCATGTTAGTAAAATACTAAAAATAGGACATATAGGATATTTGATAAGTGTAATGAATTTATAAATGAGACAATTGAACCTACAACATTTGATCGTATTATAAATGATACATATTGATTTCGCATATTATATTTTTCGCTTGTTTAAATTTCATGGTTCGTAATTTTCCTCACTAAAAGTTATTTAATCTTTATATAACATTTTGTAATATTTCTTCACAAGATGCAAGTTTCCCTTTTATCTTGCAAGTTCTATAAGTCCTGTGATTTATTAAAATTCCATAAAAAAAATAGTAAATTGCCTAAGTGTATGGTATGCTTCTTTTTCTATTTTTAGTATATTATCTGATGAATCGTAAGTTTGCATTAGCCTATGTAATTGCTATATCGTAAATTATCTTGAGAGGCCGTAAAATCTCGTCCCGTGACTCGTAATATTCCACCAAAATCATAACATATGCCCAAGTCAATAGCAAGCTTCATTTGTGTTATTATTAATAAAATATTTGATCGATCGTGACTTGCACTTTGTAAAGACGTGCGTGAATAGTCTTCTTCACCAATCATGACTTTTCTTAATCGAAAACAAGTTTGATGTCAAATAGGTTTTACAAAAAGATCGGACAGACCACTCTTTCCTCTCTCTTTTTTTCTTTTCAACAATGACGATCTAATTTTGTTTCTGCCTCTCATGTCTTCGCTTCCCAGAGAAAAAAAAAAGGAACACGCGAGCAGAAGTTCTCGATGAAATAAAAAATATTAATATTTGAATGCAGCCATGGACAACGATTCCACTCGCGTCTCCACAGATTAACTGTTTCGAAGCATCTTCTTCTACCAACGCATGTGCTATGAAGCTTCAAATCCATGTCTGCGTCTTCAGCCATGTCTCTGCCACATGAAACAAAGCTCTTTTAGCTTGACTTGACGAATTCAAACCAAATTATCCTCAAGCGCGCAAGTTGCTTCTTCAGTTCTTAGAACCAAACCAACTCCACTCCGCAACTTGTCTGAACATTCACTTGAATAAGCAGTCTTGTCCTGATGGCGGAGCTTTCATTCATCCCCTTTTCTCATTTGCAACTTGCGTCTCCTGTTTACTAATACACCTTACCGGCGGAAGAGTTGCGACCCTTTCTGCAGTCTCTCACTCAATCACGTATTGTGCTGATGAGAAGCAAAGAGATTAAGCGACGCATTTCGTCTTCTGCTTCAAACCACCAATGGAAGTATGATGTGTTCATGAGCTTCAAAGGCAAGGACATAAGGAAAACCTGTTATTTATTTTTTTGTGATCCCACATTTTAGACCCAAATTTTCTTTTAAAGTTGCGACTGTTCGACATGAAGTTTTTCCACGCTTCGTACTCTTTCGTGACAACCGTCTATCTTGATGGGAGAAGATGTATAAATAGGAACGTACGTTCATTTCTGACGGGTGATCACAAGGTCTAACACAAAACCTCACATTTAAAATACACCATCAGTACGTGAGGAAATTTGATTAGTAGAGTGTGCCTATCATTTTCTTGATTTTTCAGGACATTTGACGAACGTGAATGCAAACAATGGCTAGAGGTTTGTCTATAAACGATCTTGGCTTCCACATATGAATTTTTATGTCTTACATTTGGTATCAGAGCATATTAAGAGCCTCTGCTTTGTTTTGTTGTATTTTCGTGTGTTTTCAATGTGTTTTTCGGGCTTTTAGAACATGAACAGTAACTCGGAATGTTGAGGCCAAGAGAGAAACTCACAAATTCCGGGCAAATTCCAGTGACCCACCCCTTGATTTCGGACCTGCACAGTCGCACCGCCATAAGGAACATTAGCCATGAGTTTTTCCGGTATATCGGTGTTCGCCGGAGGCTAATCGGGGGACGGAAGTCGCGGTGGTTGAAGGAATTGTATTTTGGGAAATTTTTCGTTTGATTTGGGGCTTATTTCTTCGTCATTTTCGCTGAAACTTGTACCCATGTGGTCGTGGCAATGTGCTCTTCAAAACCCACTATTAATTTGTGTCTGAAATGGGCTGCCGGAGAAGACACGGCCGATAAAACCCCGGCGGAACGGCAAAAAACGGCGAAGAAAACGCTTCTGTTCGCGAGGAAGAAGGCGCGTGGAGCCCATGCACGCACTACGGTTGCAGGCGTGTGGAATCCACGCGCCACGCTCTCTCACGCGCGCGGCAACCGTTGCGCGCGTGGGATCCACGCGCGCAGCAATTGCCAGGCGCGTGCAACACACGCGCCCGCACGAATTCTGGCATGTGCCGAGCACGCGCCTGTCGTCTCCCACCGCGGCTCCTTTTTTACACTTTTGCCCCAAATTTTTAAAATTTTTGCAATCATGCCCTTGGCCAATTTATTTATTTACTATTCTGCCCTTGATGTATTTATTTATTATGTCATTTCATGCATTTTTATGAATATTTTATGCATGAAATTAAATGTCCAATGGTCCATATATTTAATTAATTAGGGAGTGGCCACAGCATCTTTAATTAATTAAATTATATATTAAAGGCCTCCGGATCATATTTAGAAATGGACATTGATTATAATTAATTATATTAATATGATGAATTTTATCCCACAGGAATTTTCATTATATTAATATGATTAATTAGGATGAAATATCATATTATTTTTCTTAATTTACCCACAGGGATTAAGAAAATGCATATAATATGGTAGTTTCTTCATGAAGTAATTATGAATCTATTTAAATTAAAAACTTAATCCACAGGTATTTTTTATGTTATATGATTCATATTGTGACATGTTTACATTGGTAAAACATAATTTATTTATATTTGCCTCAAATTTTGTGACATAAGCATTATTATTTGATATGCAGTTTCGCAACCTGTGAATTTCTCTGAATTTAAGTTTGATGTTCCCATACTAAATGGTGAGAACTATAAAGTTTGGAAGGAGTTAGTTCTTCTTCAATTGGGGTGGATGGATATTGACTATGCTATAAGGAATGACAAACCACCTGCTCCTACCGATTCGAGCACTCCGGTTGAGATAGCTCTTTATAACCAATGGGAGCGGTCCAACCACGTTTATGCCATGTTTATAAGAGCTAAGATATCTCCTAGTATTCGTGGTTCAGTTTCTAAGCATAGCAATGCTAAGGCTTTATTGGAGGCCATAGATGCGCAGTTTGAAAGTTCTGAAAAAGCGCATGCCATGACCCTGATTATGAAGTTTTCATCATTGAAGCTCACTAGTGTTAGAGGTATACGTGAGCACATCATGCAAATGAGGAACATTGCAGCTCAGTTTAAGAACCTTGAGGTTGAGATATCTGAATCCTTCCTTGTATATTATATTTTGAACACTTTCCCATAACAGTATGCACCTTTCAAGATCTCTTATAACACACATAAGAATAAATGGTCAATTAATGAACTCATGACGATGTGTGTTCAAGAGGAAGAAAGATTGATTATGGAATTGGGAGAAAATGCTCATTTGGCAACACAAGGAAAGAATAAGGTCTATGGCAAGCATAAGGGAAAAGGTAAAATACCTCCCCAAGCTAACATTAAGAAAGAATCAAATTGTTTCTTCTGTAAACAGAATGGGCATATAACGAAGGATTGTGTCAAATTAAGGCCTGGCTCGAGAAGAAAGGTAATCCAATCTCTTGTATTTGTTATGAATCTAATATGACTGATGTAAGTCACAACACTTGGTGGATTGATTCTGGATCTACAATCCATATTTCAAATTCCATGTAGGGTTTTCAAAACCACAGGAAGCCAGTGGGAAGTGAACAAAGCATCTATTCAGGAAACAAGATGCGTTCGCATGTAGAAGCTATTGGGACATATAAACTAGTTCTCAATAGTGGTTTTGTTTTAAATTTGGAAAAGACCTTTTATGTTCCTAGTTTTTCTAGAAACTTAATTTCAGTTTCAAGATTTGTACCTTTGGGATACTCTTTTAACTTTTCAGATTCAAACTTCTGTTTATCATTTAAATGTGAAATTGTCGGGAGTGGTACTTTGTCTGATGGTCTTTTTCGAATTAATTTACAAGACAATGCCTATTATGATGCGATGCATGTTCATGATAAAGCTGGTATGAAACGATGTGTTGTGAAAGAACATTCCTCTATATTGTGGCACCGGAGATTAGGACATATCTCCATAGAAAAAATTAAGCGATTAGTAAATGATGGAGTACTCGGTACTTTAGATTTTACTGATTGTGATACTTGTGTGGACTGCATAAAGGGAAAGCAGACTAACAAAACATAGAAAGTTGCCAAGAGGAGTACAGAAATATTAGAAATCATACACACGGATATTTGTAGTCCGGATATGGACTCATGTGGTCAAAAATACTTCATCTCTTTCATAGATGATTACTCACGTTACATGTATCTCTATTTGATTCATAATAAGTATGAAGCATTAGATGCCTTTAAGGTATTTAAGGCGAAAGTAGAGAAACAATGCAATAAGCAAATTAAGATCGTGAGATCAGATAGGGGTGGAGAATTCTATGGTACATACACTGAAGATGGACAAGCACCTGGTCCATTTGCAAGGTTTCTTCAAGAGCATGGGATAGTTGCCCAATATACTATGCCTGGTTCTCCGGACCAAAATGGCGTAGCGGAAAGAAAAAATCGGACCTTATTAGACATGATGCGTAATATGCTTAGCAGCTCCAAACTTCCTAAATTCTTGTGGACTGAAGCACTTAAGACGACAGTGTACATATTAAACCGAGTTCCGACCAAGGCTGTCCCAAAGACACCTTTTAAGTTATTTAAGGGTTGGAAACCGAGTTTACATCATGTGCGCGTTTGGGGATGCCCGTCTGAAGTGAGAATTTATAATTCACAAGAAAAGAAGTTGGACCCAAGGACCATAAGTGGGTATTTCATTGGATATGCCAAAAGGTCTAAGGGATACAGGTTTTATTGTCTATCTCATACCACTAGGATTGTGGAATCAAGAAATGCTAAATTTCTTGAAAATGACTTGATCAGTGGGAGCGATCGACCGAGAGATCTTGTTTCTAAGGAAGATCATTCAGACACTCAACCTTCCACCTCAAGTTTAAGGTTGGTTGTTACTCATAATGCCCCTTCAGTTCAACCGGCTATTGAACAACCAATTGTTGAAGTTCCACAACCTGCTGATATTGATCTAGTGGATCCAATTGTTCAGCAATTACTAGAAACTGTTGAACAACCAGTTGAGCAACATGCTCCTCAAGAGAACATTGATCCAACATTAAGAAGATCTGCTAGAATAAGGAAATCGGCTATTCCTAGTGATTATATTGTGTATTTATAAGAGTCTGACTATAATATTGGAGCTGAGAATGATCCCTAAACGTTTTCACAAGCCATGGATAGTGATAAATCCAATTTGTGGTACAATGCCATGAAAGAAGAGATGTGTTTTATGGCATCTAATAAAGTCTGGGATTTGGTTCAGTTACCTGATGGTGTGAAGGCCATTGGATGTAAATGGGTCTTCAAAACTAAGAAGGATTCATTGGGTAATATTGAAAGATATAAAGCTAGACTTGTTGCCAAAGGATTCACTCAAAAGGAATGAATCGATTACACAGAGACTTTTTCTCCTGTATCTAAGAAAGATTCTCTTTGTATTGTTTTGGCATTGGTTGCCCATTTTGATATGGAATTACATCAGATGGATGTGAAAACGGCGTTCCTCAATGGAGAACTAGAGGAGGAGGTTTACATGAAACAACCTGAAGGATTCTCCTCTAGTAAAGGTGAGCATTAGGTGTGCAAGCTTAAGAAATCTATATATGGCTTGAAACAAGCATCCCGCCAATGATACTTAAGGTTTCATGATGTCATCTCTTCATTTGGTTTTATAGAGAATGTCATGGATCAATGTATATACCGGAAGGTCGGTGGGAGCAAAATTTGTTTCCTTGTCTTTGTATGTGGATGATATACTACTTGCAACCAATGATAAGGGGTTGCTACATGAGGTGAAACAATTCCTCTCTAAGAGTTTTGACATTAAGGATATGGGTAAGGCATCTTATGTCATTGGCATTAAGATTCATAGAGTTAGACCTCGAGAAATTTTAGGACTATCTCAAGAAACCTATATCAATAAGGTCCTAGAGAGATTTCGGATGAAAGATTGTTCACCAATTATAGCATCCATTGTGAAGGGTGACAGGTTCAATTTGAACCAATGCCCGAAGAATGATCTAGAAAGGGAACAAATGTACAACATTCCATATGCTTCTGCTGTTGAAAGCTTGATGTATGCTCAGGTTTGCATTCGATCTGACATCGCTTTTGCTGTGAGAATGTTGGGAAGATATCAGAATAATCCAGGTTTAGACCACTGGAGAGCTACAAAGAAAGTGTTGAGATACCTTCAAGGTACCAAAGATTATATGCTTATGTATAGACGGACTGACAACTTGGAAGTGGTTGATTATTCGAATGCGGACTTCGCGGGTTGCATTGATTCACGAAAATCAACATCTGGGTACATTTTCATGTTAGCTGGCGGAGCCGTGTCATGGAGAAGTGCCAAGCAGACTTTGACTTGCTACTTCCACTATGGAGGCTGAGTTCGTTTCTTGTTTTGAGGCTACCTCGCATGGTGTATGGTTGAAGAGTTTCATTGCTGGACTTAGAATTGTTGATTCTATTTCTAGGCCATTAAGAATATATTGTGACAGTTCAGGCTGCAGTTTTATGGCTAAAAATGCCAAAAGTGGCAATCGAAGTAAGCATATCGACATTAAGTATTTAGCCATAAGGGAACGTGTTAAGGAGAATAAAGTGGTCATTGAACACATTAGCACTGAATTGATGATAGCTGATCATTTAACTAAAGGCATGCCACCAATGAAGTATAAGGATCATGTAACTAGTATGGGAATAGGTCCCATCATGTGATTTGTCGACATATGAACGATTTTTGTTGTATGAAACTCTTATTCAGTTGTAATGTTGATTCTCAATTTTTGTATACACATTTTATTGTTTATGAAAATAACATTTATCCTTGGTTTTGGAATAAACATGGGGTTTATTCATTAAGATATGTTGTCACATATTAGCTGACATTAAAGAAATAAGACGCATTGTGATACATGGAAGATATTATTCACTCTTAGATGACATGTCGCCATGATCCATGTGTTTTGTTTCTTTTCTTTAAGCATAAACTTTTCGTGGAATTAGTTTAATGATCCGTATGATGAAAATGATGGGATCAAGTGGGAGAATGTTATTTATTTTTTTGTGATCCCACATTTTAGACCCAAATTTTCTCTTAAAGTTGCGATTGTTCGACATTAAGTTTTTCCACGCTTCGTACCCTTTCGTGACAACCGCCCGTCTTGATGAGAGACGATGTATAAATAGGAACGTACGTTCATTTCTGACGGATGATCACAAGGTCTAACACAAAATCCTCACATTTAAAATACACCATCAGTATATGAGGAAATTTGGTTAGTAGAGTGTGCCTATTATTTTCTTGATTTTTCAAGACATTAGACGAACGTGAATGCAAACAATAGCTGGAGGTTTGTCTATAAACGATCTTGGCTTCCGCATATGAATTTTTATGTCTTACAAAACCTTCGCAGCCCACCTCTTCCATGCACTGAAGTAGGCGGGATCCACTATTTCAAGGACAATGACAAAACAGACCGGAATTTTCATCGAGCCCAAGCTGCTCAATGCGATTCACCATTCCAGGGTCTCTCTTGTCGTGTTCACCACCAACTACGCAGACTCCCGGTGGTGCTTGAACGAGCTGGTGAAAATCATGGAGTGCAACAGGACGTTCAGAGATCATCAGGGTCATGTGGTTGTGCCTATTTTCTATGATATTGAGCCAAGTGATGTTCGGAAACAGAGCGGGTGATTTGGGGATGGTTTTTGAAGGTAATTGGCCACCCGTATGGTCGATTTGCTGGTACAGAAGTGGAGGGATGGCTTAGAGAAGCCAAGAATTTACAGGGATGGCATTTGAATAATCATGCTAATGGGTAATGCAAAACCTCATATCGGTGCTCTTGATTGATTTGCTCAATCACCACAAAAGATCATATCGGTGCTTGATTTGAACTTGTTAGAATCTGTTTGATTATGGTGTAAGTGTTTGGAATAGATTTTGATGTGAAAGTTATCTCTGCTTGTGAGAGTTATTTGGTTTAATTGTGTCTTTTATTTGCATCCTTCAACCATGGAAAATTTATTAGCCACTAATGTTAACTACCAGAGTTCTGGGATCTTTTAGATTGTCCGAGTTTAGAAAAAATATCTTAGAAACTCTAGGAAATGGATCATCAATTTAACAGAACTCCACTGCTGATTTAATTTAGCTCATTCGCTTCTTGCTTATATGCTGATCGCCTCCCTACGCTATAGTTAGTCACGTTTGAACTTGTTCTTCCCGTGCAACTACAGGGATCAAGCGGACTCCGTCGAGCAAATTGTAGGACATCTCTTCAAGATTATTCCTAGAGCTAGCTCCCCCTGCGCCATTGGAGTGGATTCCTTTGTATACGGTGTGATATCATCGCTGGAGATCAGGTCAGAGGATGATGTCCGTGTCATTGGAATATGGGAAATGGAAGAAATTGGTAAGATAACTGTGGCCAAAGCCGTTTGTGATCGCCTTCTCAGGGAATTTGAAGGTCTTACCTTACTTGAAAATGTTGGAGATACAAACCGAGGTACTCTTTTACTTCTTTAGAAGAGACTTCTCCATGATGTTCTGCAGCTACAAAGTCTAGAAATGTATGATCTTAATAGCAACATCAATGTGATAAAAATAAAAATAAAAACTCCGTCGAAAAAAGATCCTTCTGGTTCTTGATGACATCACTAAGAAGGACTAGATAGAGTATATTGGTGCTGGAGATCGAGATTGGTTTCAACATGGGAGTAGAATTTTGATAACTACAAGAGAAGAACTGTAATAATAGCCCATTAAACCCAGCCCATCTCTCTCTTAAGCCGAAGCCCATCTTCTTTCTTCTCTTCTCTAGGTATTTCACATGAGGCAGCAACGGACAAAAATAAGAAATGACGAGAAGAGAGGGGGCTCGTCCATGAGAAGGAGAAAGGGGGAATAGAGAGATTTTCCATGCGTTCTTGATCCAGACACCTCGACTAGCCGAATCAACTATGGTCCGCGATGCTTGGTAAGCATTCAAGCCGATATTTTTGTCTAAATAGAGTAATTTTGGGAATTAGGGCACAAACTTTGAGCTATGTAGATCTTGAAATATGACCATTGAATGAGGACGTTTTGAGCTGCAACTTTTGTGGAAATGATAGTCTAAGATGTTATGGAGTTTTGGGGTTTGACGAAACCCGATTTCGAAGTGTGGTTTGTTCAAAACAAAATTCTGAAATTTCGTGTGCGGGTTATGCGTAATAGCCAAAGACAAACACCCACCATAAACAAGCTTCTTTTGTCATGCCCCGAACCCCGAACATGCTCACATCCCTCAATGGTCGACTGAAATGCGATGTTCACAGGATGCATCACTGACCCTTTCTTTTTATCTTTCAATTAAGCACATGCTAACGCGAATTAAACAAACACCTGGATAACCAACAAATACAAGGATAGTCAAAACATGCTAACGCCTTTTTACAAACCACACTTTATATACATACCAAGTTAGTTTTACAGATCTATAAACATAAGTTTGACCCAAAAGAAACTACCAGACTACTTACGCTCCAGACTCTACCGCCTCGGGCTCCAGGTTCTCCATACTAGAGACCTGAAAATATTTAACCACGATGGAGTGAGATTAAATCTCAGCGAATCAAAACCCTAAACCTTGATTAAGACGTAAATTCACTCAAAGGCAGTCTAAACAGACGTCACACACAAACTTACCTCGCCTCAGCACGTCCCTACATATTAGTGCACCACATATATATTATATGAGTACAACATGCGTATTTAATAACTAGAACACATCATTTCATCTTACAGACAATCACAGGGATTTCGATTATAAGGTAAAACCGTTATGACACATCCTTAGTACTAGCCTGAGCTAACGCTCTACCTCTAGTACTTGCTCGTCTCGGCGCCCTTCCCCTGGAACCTGTCAGAGCTACTATGCCCCGTCTTCGAGGAGCTCTCTGCTCAGGATCGCTCATTTTGCATAATCCTTATAGAAACATGCCTTCTAATTCCAACAAGGAATCGGTAATCTGAACAACTCACACAAAACAATTAATCAATCACAAACATTAGCATAAGAAAAATGTCTTTCTTAGCTAACTATTTCATGACCCATCGCACCTTATCACTCCAAACACTGACCAGCTCTAATAACACTTCAGGCAGGGATATCACGCCCTGAACCCCGGGTACACACACATCCCTCGGCGGTCGACTAAAATTTGCGACGTTCCCAAGATGCATCACCGACCTTTTCTTTTTATGCGCATGCGGAAGCAAACTCATAATTACCCAACCAACAAACAAACATATGGGATAGTAAAAAGTAGGGTAGCTAATTAACACAAACCATACCTTACAAACAAATCAGGTTAACCTACAGGTCTATATACACCAGTCTATCTCCAAAAAGAAACTACTAAGCCACCTACGCTCCGGACCCTTCAACCTCGGGCTCCGGGTTCTCCACACTAGGGACCTGAAAAAGGGTTAACCACGACGGGGTGAGAATAAATCTCAATGAGTCAGCACCCTAAACCCCGATTAAGACGAGAATTCACTCAGAGGCAGTCTAAATAGGTGTCACACACAAACTTACCTCGCCTCAGCACGTCCCCTGCACATTAGTGCGCCACATACACATTTAACAACGCAACATGCGTAATTAATAATTGGAACATATCACCTTATATCTCATACAATCACAGGGGTTCCGATTATAGGGTAAAATCGTTATGATACGTCCCATTCCGTGCCACACAATTTTACTTTATATTAAGGTGCAGTCATCTCAATCACTTAGGCATATCCCACTCATTTACGACCCAACGGCCACGGCCCACTCCCCAGTCGGCTGTCATCCGACATAACCGGGCGTTGTCTCGCCCCATCGAGCATGGCAACGTCTAGAACTCCCGCCTAGACGGCATCCCAAAAAGGGGCATCGGTTTGGCCTCCACCGCAACCAACTTCCGAGCTCTCACTAGGCATCCGATAAAATTAGGCATTGTCCTCAAACTCCCGTTGGGTGATGGGATCCGATAGTGACCACACGCACATCCATACTTGGCTAAGAATATCGTGCTTTGCACTCAAATACTTCTATTTCAAATAATGGACTTGGCCAATTTTCTTCGTATTAAAAATACCCGGTAAAATAATCATACATGGTTACACATTTAAATCAAACCAGTAAGCATGGTACCTTCTCATTTCAAAATTCCACGATTTTATATACTATATAAACATTTTTGGACACCCAGTATTTTTCTATTTAAATACCAAAATCTAATTTTGGCAATAATAGTTCATAACAACAACCAAGCACCCAATTACACAATTAAGCAATCAATTTCACATATTATCAAGCATAATCTCTAAGTAGCCCAAAATTCAACCACATCACCAAATATACATTATCTAGCAAGCTAGATACCAAGAACAACCAAAAAACTACAATCGGCCCTAACCGAAAGAAACTGGGACCACTCGCACGTCTCCAAGTTTAATTCCATAAACTTAATCAAACAAGTTCAGAAAATTCTCAAATTTGAATATGTTGTAAATGCACATAAATGAACACTTTTTATGAATACACATTAACCTAGATCTTTCTAGATTAAGAGCAATAAATCGCTCAATCCGTTACCAAAACTATGTCCGTTTCCAAAAATCATGTTTTCCAAAACCGACTTGGTTAGAGATCCAAAACTTGTCCATTTGATATGAAATTTGACTATATTAGACTAAAAAATATGATGAGCAACTTTTCTGAATGAATCATTTTGAAAATCGAACCCTAAGAGTTGATAAAAATTCATTAAACATCAAAAGGTCACTAGTTTTAGCACAATCCAAGATTCTGGTTTGCAAATAACAAAGCTGAAATCTCATTCTTTTAAATTCCTAAAATCTTGAGTAAAATATATGTCATAAATGAAGATGTCTAGAACATTTTTCAAGCATGAAGCAACCTCAAAATCGTGACGCATTTTAACCCACAAAAATCGCAAACAACAAGGGTCCAATAAATCGATCTACAGGGAAATCCACTAAACCAAGCTAAACCATCATCATTAGTACTAATCTAACCAACTAGATTAATATTAATCCCTATTAAGGCTAATCTAACCAAAATAGATTACTACTAATCCATCTTAAGGCTAATTGACACTAATCTAACCAACTAAGCATAATTAACAACATAATCAAGGATTAGGGAGTTAACTCATCGGATTAGGATAGTGGTAGGCTCACGGTGACGACAATGTAATAGTGGTGAGGACCCGAGACTATCGCGTCTCCAACAGAGACTTGGCGGAGGTAGGGTTGGCTCTACAAGGCTCACGGCCAAGAGGAGCTAGGTTAAGCTTATGTGGTTGCTGGTCAATGGTTGTTTGCGGGGCTACGATGGAGGAGCTGGTGGACGGCAGCTTAGCTAGACATGGCTAAGGTTGCTAGTGGATGGAGTTCGCAGCTGTGGTGGCTACTCGGTGAAGGGGCAATGGCTAGCGTGAAGTTGGACAGGGCTGTGGTGGTGCGGCCAAGAAGCTCTTATGGTGCTGGTGTGAGAGCGTGGTGGTGGACTGAAGTGGCAGTGGTGTTGGAGTTGGCATGGCTGTGTGTGTGGTAGCAAAATGGAGGAAGAAGCAGAAGAGAAGGGGTCTTCACGCACAAGGGGAGGAGAGAAGGAAGGGGAGAGAGAGAGGGGGGAAGAAAGTCCAAGTTGCAGCCACTCATAAGCCATAAGAAATATCCAAGTAATGATGAAAATTGCCCCAAAGTTTTCAGCCCAATAGTCAAGGCTTCCTCCAATAAAGAATTTGCTCTAATATCTTCCAAAATAATCCAATTTAGCAGCCAATTCGGCCCTCCAAGTAGCCCATACGAATTTCTTGTCTTAATTTCTTTTTGCTGAAATCGATTTTTCCGCAAAATTCCGAGCTCAAAGGAATTTCTCCAAAAGATAAGACGAAGTCCTTAAAATGAATCGTGACACGCTCGAACGTCCCTCGAGAACGAATTCCATTTCATGGTTAAAATTGACCGAATGCGATTTTAGTACAACCTAAACTATCGGATAACTTTTAGGGATTTTATCGTGTTTGATCTGTAATTGATAATTTCGATCCACATTTGTGTATATCCGAATCGTAGGCTACTCTCAATTATCGTAAAAATCGCAAGGTTTCAATTACTTGTCTTGAGTATAAAATCTACAGAAAATCAGGTTAGTGCCGTTCGACGCAAATTTTGCAATCAAGCGGAATCACCCGCAATTCAATTACGTGATTCCGTCGAATCAATATTTATCCGATCACTAATCGATTATAACAATGTCATATTGACCATTGCCGATTATCATGATCGAGTAGTCGATTTCCGATCAAATTCTCGAGTCTGTCGCGTTTATATCCCTTAATGGCTTCACCTAATAGATTAGTTAACTCATAAGTGGCCAACTCAGAGAGGAAGGACCATAGACGCGTCGACGAAATGCACATTTCATATATTCGAAACGATATCGAATTTCAAGATGTCACATCTTCATAGTGCTTAGAAGTCATTATGTTCACGGTTGAATGTGGCTTAGTTGAATTGTTCATTAGAGTTGTGTAGTATCTAGTTTTTAATATTGTTTTTTGACAAGTTGATAGGAATACGAGTGCGTCGACTCGAGGAACTATTATAAGTTGATTTTCGATTTTTCCTAGGTGAGCGATATTATTTCTTCTCTATGTTTTAAACTCATGTTTTGAAAAACATTATGGATTAAGCATACCATGACTTAATAATAGAATATTTTATTGTATAAAACAGAATTGAGCTGTTACTATTGTTTTGTTATTTGAAAGAGGAAGTCATTGTTTGACTTCAACTTAAATGATTGCCTATAAATGGTTTGTGAAACCTTTCATAAAAGAATCTTGAAGAGTTTAAGATTTATGAATGTGGTTTTAAAAGGCGCTTTGATATTTATATATTGAATGCCTAAGTTGTGAATTGGTTTATGAAATAGATTCTGAATTAGTTTGGGAAACTCATTGGATATTTGAAATGATTTTTGGATTTGGTTGTGGATTATTGGAGATTAAGTTGCGAAAGCTTTTCGTGATTGATTTGTGAAATATACTATGATATTTGAGATTGTTTATGGATTGTTGGATGAGATTGGATGTTCAATATCACTGTGAGCCTAGCGAGGGGTTTGTGAGTATGCGCATACTAGTTTAAGATATCATTGTGGGCCGAATCACTAACAATAGGTGGAGACTGCGTTAAGGGGGGAATCTTGGTCGCCTTGTCATCGGATATTGTGTCATGACCATGATAAGATATTGAGCAAAAAATTAATCGATAGATAGACTATCGATGTGTGATTTCATATGGGATGGATCAATGGAATAGACCATTAGTGCGTGACTTGAGTTTAGTCGATATAATTGACCATTGACATGTGTTTTTATGAGATTAACTAATGGACTGGATCATTGATGTTTGTTTTATTATTATCTTGAGTTATCATGTTAAAGTAAGAAATATTGAATTTTGGTTTTAAAAGTTTTTTAAATTCCATTTGTTGAAAATGAGTTATGTTTGTGTTTTAAATGTGTATAGTGATTACTTGATTCACTTTGAAGAAATGTATTACTCATTGGGCTTGGCCGATGGCGAGGAGGTTGGCTGATGAGTGGGGGTCGGAGTGAACGACCGACGAAAGGTGGTGGCTCGGCGGCGGCTTGAGTTTTGGCCGAGGCTTGTCAAAAAAATGTAGGAGCTTCGGGGAAGGACGTCTTTTGGGAAAACGACGTCGTGAAGAAGACGACATGGAGAGTTGGGGGGAAAAATAGAAAATTCAATAAATAAATAAAAAAGACAAAATGGGGAGGAATAAATTAGTATGGGCTTAATTGGTTTAATCAGGTTTGGGCTCGTCATGGGTTTTTAAGTGGGCTAGGGAGTGCTTGGGCTATGGTAGATGTGGCCCTAATGTTGGATTGATAGGTTGGGGCTTAGATTGAGAATTTCAGATATAGGCTTGGTCCGGTTAAAGTCGGATTGGGCTCCAATAACTACGCTCATTTTTTCCTCGGCTTCTCATGTTTTAACTTCCTGGTCCAAGCCGAGAGTCCAATCTCAGCCCATATTCGGACTGGGCTCAATAGCCCAGCCCGGACCCCTATTTTTGGATTAAAATATTTTAAATATATATATATATATATATTTAAAATTTTAAAAATTTAAAATTTTAAAATTTTAAAAAATTCTGAAATATCTTTTTAGGAATTAGGAAAAAGCCTTAAAAATTAGTTTATGAGTAGTTTTCTCTTAAAATGTGCAAAAATACTTGATGAAAAATTGGGCTCAAAATTAAACAAACTCTTAGGGATTTATAATAAGGTTTGAACGCTTTTTTTTTTTTTAGATGAATGCTCTTAATTGTGCTAATTCACTGTATTAATCATTTTTTTTCCTTTAGCTTGCTTAGAAATGGTACTTTTCTTAGCATTAGACCCTTGCTTTGCCTTGCAATTTATTTAACGTTTTTCTTGATTGCTGATTGTTATTTTAATAATTGTGCACTTGCATGATTACCCTGCATGTTAGTTGATAGGTTTAAAATCAATCCAAAACCTAGCAAAAATCATTTCATAATAAACAAGATTAAGTATCAAAATAGCACTAATGAATTAATTAGCATAATCAAGTGTTCGACCTTAAAAAATTCTTATAGCGTAAATTTAACATCTCGGTGTCACATAGGGCTTGGGAAAGACCACATCCAAAATGAGGGCTGTAGGCCCGCCTTTTAGGTAATGCCTTAAACCTATGTCTTTTTCCTTTCCAGATGGCAAGGTAGATCATGACAATGCCAAAACAAAAATAATTGCACTAGCGTCATCTACTTACATTGGTGTTCCATTTCATTAGAGAGCATCAAGAATGCCATTTTGGTTTTGGAGCAAAGCATTGGGGGTTCTAGATGGAGTTGTATAATTATGATTAAAAGACTAGTGAAAACCGCAAAGCGTGCTCCATGATAAAAGAAGGAATACAAGCACACGTGACGTATCCTCTAACTAGTACTCTAGTTCTTCCAGGAATTAAGTATCTTATCTTTTGGGAAAACTTAACCTAAATAATGCATCTAGAGAGCATAGAAATTTTTGTTCTTCAAGGTTGATTGATACTCACTTTGCTCTTCTGCAAATGTTGCGGTTAACTTTGGATTATCCAAATGAATACTTGATTTCAGTGTCCGGCTACATTCGAGAATAATCTTATCGTATCATCAACTCTATTACCTTCCATAGCAATAGGAGGCCATATAGGCCACTTGGCAATGCGAAAGGGGAGTATTTCAGGTTTCCACAAGTTGATGGAAAGATCATTGGTTTTCATAGAAAGTGCGGCCTTTCTCTGGATTCAACTGGAGCTCATTTTGGACCTGTCTCTCGTCCATATCCCTTTGAAGTCGTAGGGCCATTTGGAAATCGAGGAAACTGCTGGGATGATGGCAAGCATTCGGGGGTCGGACAAATTGTTGTAGTCTCTGGTTCTGCAGTTGAATCTATCAGTATTATCTATGAGGAGGGTCGTTCTTTTAGACACGGTGAAAGCAATCGCGGAAAAATAAATACGGTGCGCTACTCTAGTAGGAACTTTGGGTCAGACAAACATTACCCTTTCTATTTTCAATGGTGCAGCTTATATGCCACTGCTGAAGACAGTGTCCTGATGGAAATGACCGACAGTGTCTAAATTATTATTATATTATATTATATTATATATTTATTTTTTTTCAGATCATGTATCATCGTTTGAATCATCGAGGCAGTTGACCCTACGCTACTGAGTGTCATCTACCATGGTTTTGTTTCTCAACTTGTTGCATTAACTTTCTTTGCCCTCTATATAGTTGTTACATATAAATCTGGACTGCTTGACTGAATATCTAACTTCGGTTTCGTGGTATATTGCAAGTGATTTTGGCTCCATTATCATCCATTCAATCACATTTCATAGCAATAAAAAGAACATACGGACCATTTGGCATTGAAACTAGAAGGCAATTTTCATTTCCAACAACTGGTGGAAAGATCATTGGATTTTATGGGAGTTCTGGTTCCCATCTTAAATCTCCTGGAGCATATTTCGAACCAATCTCTTGTCTCTATCTCATCAAGTGAAGTGGATCATGTGGAGTAGGGATGAGTGGTTCCGGGTTCTTTATAGGTTCTGCTTGAAACTTGGTACAGGTTCCAAAAAATCATTTTTTGAAACCTAGAACCTACTCGTTGAAACCAAGAACCTGGAATCTAGTCAAAGGTTCCAGGATCCAATAGGTTCCCTTTCTTCTTTTTTTTTTTATAGTTAAAAAACGAAAATGAACACAATAATAATAGACAAGCTTATCATTCATAAAAGAGAATACAAAATGATAGTGGTATCAACATAGGAAAAAGAATTCTTGGCAAAGAATTCAACTAGATAAAAGAGAGGAAATTGAAGAAAAGTCTGCAAAAGAAACTCCTACCGTCAAGAATCCCTTGATACATTAATTTCACATAAACACAACAATAATATCCTATTGTTGTTCATTCTAAGAACTCCAACTTCAGATAAGATGTCAGTACTTGCTCAATTACAATATCTAGACAAACGATCAAGGATGTCAGTTTTCTCTTTGCTGGTCATTTAAAAAACTGGGAGTATGTCATAAATTGAAATCCCTTGCTTGTGCCACCAATTGTGGGACCGGCCTCTAATGGCTCTTCTTCATGATGAAAGCTGCTCTTTGGATAAACAAGCATACAGAGGGGACGCCTGCAATTTCTCTCATTTTCTTTTCATTGTTATTTTGCTGAATTTTTCTTGCGATTATTATATAAATTTTCCTTTCGCATATTAAAAAGTTATAGCTTTTGAGTGCCGGCATATGTTCTCTGCAAAATATTACGTGCATAGTTGTGGCCAAGTTTTTATAAGCAATTATGGATAAAAGCCTATGTAGATATACAGTTAATCCCTAAAATTCTATAAGTTTTAATTAGGTACAGCTGTAATGGTTGGGAACATTCGTTAACTATAATCTTTGCAACCCATTTTCCTATAGTGATCTCACTATTAGGTTGAGAACTAGGAGAATCCAGCTAATCCCAAATCTCAACACCTCCACCATTTTTTTTTTTTTTTTTGGTAAGCTAAGAGGTATATTGACTTTTAACCAAACGGACTATACAAAAATCTCGGCACCAAAAGACTTACACTCTTAGTGACAGAACAAGTCAAAGAGAGTGGAAGGGTGCCAAGAGTAAAATAGATCGAGGGAAGCCTAAAATAGCAACAACCCTCAAACAAAACTAAAGAGAGATCTGACACCTAGGACAGGAAAATAGAGGGATCAAGATCCCAACAACATTGTATCCTCCTATTTCTTGGAGTGTCCGCAACGTGGTTGAACATGAGAGCCTTGTCCTTTGCGACTTTGAGAAGATGTTGCTTCAATGCCGGAACAACCAAGGCTTGGTTCCTGAAAAGGATATTGTTCCTAGTCTTCCAAATCAAATGGCAAAGAGCACCGAAGGAGAACTGGGCAATGATTTGATGAATTCATTGCCAAAAATGTGATTGATGGCCCATTGTAGATTTTGCATACACGAAAAGGATCTATAGTGCCACAAGAGGTTGCATTTTGATGCCCAAAAGATAACAAGGCCATAGGAGACATGGCACCCAAAAAAGAGATGATCTCTAGAGTCCGATCTAGAATTACAAAAAACACAAGCCACATTCGCAATTCTTCCAAAGGAGAGTAAAAGGCCTTGGGTAGGTAACCTATTTCTTGTAATGAGCCAAAGGAGGAAACGGTACTGAGGTAAGAAATTACTATTCCAAACAAATGGAAACCACGAAACCAAGCAACTTCTTCGACGTATGGCTTCCTAGGCTGAACCTATGGAGAAATTACCTGATGAATGCTCCACCCAAGCAAATCTGTCTGGATTCTGTGAAAGCGAGGGGAGGGGATGCGACCATGAAAGGAGGACAACCCTGATAGCTTGGCTTTGTTCAGAAAAAAGATCTGCCACCGTAGCCTGTCTAGGGAGACCGAACCAATAAATATAAGTGTCTGTGAAGAACTTGTTTAAAGATTCACGAGGATGCCAAGGGTCGAACCATAAGGAAACGGCACGGCCATCACCCACCCACCAAATAAAAAATTGTTGGAAGTCCCTCCGGATCAAGCAGCTTTTTCCAAGCCCAGGAGCAAAATGTTGGCTTCGAAACTACCCAAAAGTTCTTTCTTAAGGAGGTAGAATGAATCCATTTACACAAAAGAGATTCCTTATCTGTAAAAAGGATCCATATCTGTTTCAACATCGCTGCCGTGTTGCAATCACGGAGATTGCGAATGCCAAGTCCTCCCTTTTCTTTTGGGAGGAAAACGTCTTCCCATGCCACTTTCGCACCCCTAGACCCAAGTCCACCGCCCACAAAAATTACATGAATCAAATGCTCTAAATTCCAGAACTTTCAGAACTTTCATCAGAATCGGCGAGCAAAGGATGTCGCTTTAAGAGCAGAGGACACAAGACACGATTTCAAATGGCACTGATTTTACTTTTCCAGTTATTCGAACGAATCATGATATCCAAAGCCCCAATTCAATAACCAAGCCGCAAACAGACCGGACCCATTTCAATTCTCCCCACGAATCACCAAATGAACAAACTACTCGTCACACCAACAATCGATAATCCTTGGCAACAACAAAAGAAGGACAAAACACGTTTGTTCAGAAAACACGAGAAGAACACAAGATCATGAAGAGAGGCGTCAGACAGATCAAACTCACGGGGACATAGCTCCCAGTCCAAAATCGAAACAAACTCCCCGGACCCTGACTGGCGTATTGGACGAAGAAGACCCCCACACCAAGAACGAGAGAGAGAGAGAGTACCAGGAGCTCGAGAAGACGGAGGAAGAAGGGTAGCGAAGGTCGAGGGAAGCGAGGGGAGTGAGCGGCGTCAAGTCGTCGTCAAGGGCGTCATCAAGCGAAGGGGGGCGTCGTCGAGCGGAGGGGGGCAAGCGGCGTCGAGTCGGCCGAGCGGGGTTGAGCGGTGTCGCCAAGCAGAGGGGGGTGAGCAGCATCGAGTCGTCATGAAGGGCGTCGCCGGGTGGAGAGAGCCGAAGGAGAGAGTCAGGAGTCCAGGTTAGCAAGGTAGGGATAGAGTCAGAGAGAGAGAGAGGGAGAGAGAAGTGACAAATTGGAATAAAATTAGGGCTTTAAAAGTTAGAAACCTAGTTTTGGTTTTGGTTCCGGTTCCTATAGAAACCGCTGGTTCTGAAAAAAATGAAACTAGGAACCGGAACCTCTTTCCTCGGAATTGGGAACCGAACCGGATCTATCAGTGCGGTTCTCCGGTCCCGATTCTACCCGGGAACCGCGCTCCCCCCTAGAGGCCAAGGTGAAAACGGTTAGGATGATGATTGGGACAATGGAAAATTCAATGGTGCAAAGAAAATAAAATTGATGTTGGAAAAGTTGTCAACTGCATCTTCTTTGAGTATGACGCTAATGGTGAATATGTATGGTCCTCTACACATGGTCAGAGTGGCAACGGAAATATCCATTTGGCGAGTTCATTGATTATTTTCCATTCATGTTATAGTTGACTCTCTCCCTCTCTCTCTCTCTCTCTCTTTGGCAATTTTTAGGAAAAATTATCAATTTAACACACACACTCTCTCTCTCTCTCTCTTCTATGGCAATTTTTAGGGAAAATTATCAATTTAACCTTAATCCTAGTGTACTAATGCAAATATAGTTATATAATTTTTAATTTTGCTAATGTAATCCTAAACATTTGTGGGAAATTTCAACATACTTATTCTAGTCAATTCATGCAAGGAAATATTGAAGTGCCAGGTTTAAGTAAAGTTGCCCAAGTCAATGTAAAGGTAAAACAACTTGTGATAATTAGACTCCACGCTAAAAATTTTAGATTGACACCTGCGAAATAGGTTTAGAACTATCTTGGTAATTACCCCGGATTTTTATGAAAGCCTTTCATTTGCTTCTTTTCCATGGAAGTTTTATTTTCTTAAAATGAATCTTTATTATTTTTTTTATCTCGTCTTATGCTCAATTCAAACTTTGGTAAAGAATATTTAGGCTCCGTTCATTTCACGGAAAATAATTTCTATGAAAATATTTTTTGGATTTTTCAACGTTTGTTTCATGGAAAATGAATTAGTTAGGGAAAACATTTTCCATTAAGGCTCCATTCGTTTCGCGGAAAATAACTTCCGGGAAAATATTTTCCTGATTTTCCGGTGTTCGGGTGGGCGGAAAATCACGGTCAACGGAAAACATTTTCCGTTGACCGGAAAATTCCTTCTTTGCAGCTTGGAAAATGTTTTCCTCTTTTCAAAAAAGGAAAACATTTTCCAAGCCTCGCCTCTTCTCTTCCTTCGGTTCTTGTTCTCTCTCTCTCTCTCTTGCTCTCCTTGCCGCGAAGTCGGCTTCGACGATGTCCTTCTCGAGACCGGCCTCCGCCCTCCCCGGCCGCTCTCCCCGCCCGCCCGCTCCGGCCGGGCGCCGCCGCCCGCCGCGCTCCGCTTCCCCGGCGGCTCGAAGCCGCTCGGGAGGATCCGGCTCAAGAGGGAGCTCCACGGCGGCGTCGGGAGGCTCGCAGGGAGATCTGTCACCGATCCGGCGAGCTCGGGTGAGATCGGCCGAGCCTCGAGCTCGCCGAATCCGGGGCGGAGCTCGCGGCTCGCCGGATCCGGGCGAGCTCGAGCTCGTTGCTAGATCCAAATGAGCTCGGGTGAGATCGGCCGAGCCTCGAGCTCGCCGGAGTGGCCACCGGGTCTTGATCGGCCGCTGGGCAGCCGGCCATCGTCAGGCCGGAAGGAGGCGGCGGCGGCGGAACGAGGAGGAAGAAGGAGGAGGAAGGAGGCGACGGCGAACAAAGCCGCTCGGGAGGAATCGGGAGGAAGAAGGAGGAGGAAGGAGGAAGGAAAAAAAATAAATAATAAAATTTCTATTTTAAAAATATAAATAATTAAAAAATCATTTTTAAAAAAATATAAATAAATAAAATAAATTTTTGGTCAATTAAAAATATTAAAATTCAATTTTTGATAATTTTTTTCAGGAAAATGTTTGAGCTAACGAACAGTGGAAAATATTTTCTACTCAAATTTTAGATTTTGGCCGAACACCGGAAAATAGAGTCATTTTCCCGAAAATAACTTCCGGAAAATGTTTTCCGGAACACGATATTTTTCGCGAAACGAACGGAGCCTAAGAGAAAAAAAAAGTCCTCTAAGATTGGGGAAAATATTTTCCACTTTTGAGAAAGAGAAAAAACATTTTCCATACCTTTTTTCACCTCATTTTCCTTCATCAAATACCTTTTCCTTTTATTTTTTTATTTTTTAAAATTTGATTTTTTGATTATATTTTATTCTTTTCTTTTCTCTTTTCATTTTCTTCTTCGTTGGCTGATCATCGGCCAATCGAGCTGAAAACTCACCATAGGCAAGTGAAGCTATGTCCTACCAGATCCGGCCACTAGGTAGGGCTCGAGTCTCACCGGAGGTCCCCAGACATTGGCGAGCTCTAGCAACTTCCGGTGAGGCTCAAGCCTTGCCCAGTGCCAAATGTTGGCGAGACTCTAGCAACCTTCGGCGAGGCTTAAGCCTCACCCCAGGTGGTTGGATTTGGTGGACTCAAGCTCACCTATGGCTAGCGAGCTTGGCCTTGCCTAATCAAGTGATCGCCACAGGTCGATGAGGCTCCAGCTCACCTATGGCTAGTTGCCAACTATAGCTGTGATTGACGACTGGCCAATGAAGAAGAAAAGGAAAAAGAAAGCAAAATAAAAAATGAAAAAAGAGAAAAGATCAAATATAATTAAAAAAATCATTTTTATTAAAATATAATAATAAAAAATTATGGAGGAAAAGATTTTTCTTACCAAACAATGACAAATATTTTGTAGTACATTTTTAGGTTTTAGCATAACAATGGAAAATATGATTATTTTCTTGAAGAATGGCTTCTTGACCAAAAACATAATATTTTCCATAAAACGAATGGATCCTTACTTTGGTTACATTTCATATGTTTAACAAGTTTAGTAACTAGCATAATATCCTTATTGTTCTGATGAGCAGAAGAATCTATAATTATCTTTTTAGAAAATTTTCAAACGAACGATTTAAAAGGGTGTATTGAATTTATAGAATTGGCCATAATATAATTTTTTTTTTATTCGTAGCTACATTAGGAGGAATGGTTTTGTGCGTTGCAGTAAGGTTTTGGCGAAGGTCTGAGGCACCTACCAGCTACCGCCGCCCAGTGCCACCATTATATCAAGTATTAGTTTTCTAATAAACTTGAATTGTTTTATCAAAGTGAACTATGAGTGGCAGGAGCCTGTATCCATAAGGATCAATGATAAAGTATGGGTTTTGGGAAGCATCCTGGAGGGAAATCAAAGCCATCCAAATGTACTGACTGATTGAAAATGTCTTTTGATTTCTTAAATTTCTTCACTTAGTATCTATTTATACATAACGTAAAGGTCAATTAGTACGCTTTGCACCAATGGACTCCATGAGAGCAACCTACTAAAATTGAGTTTTTTTTTTCTTTTTCTTTTTTTAAAACTAAATGAAGCGAATAAGGAAATTGAGGCATCTTAAAGATTGTACGTGGATGTGGTGTTTGCCTAGGCCACAGTGGTCTATCTAGCACAACGAACAAGGTATTGGTGCCATTCGAGTAATGAACTGTTGATCTTGATGTTAGATAAAAGCTACTCTTTTTCTTTCTGATTCATGCAAGCTCATAATGGCATGTGCTGAAGACATAATGCGTAGATAGAAATCATTAGTTGCTAATGTTTGAAACATGGCCAAGTTAAACCGCCAAAATTGTAACTCATCCGGTAAATAAAACAGCGGAATGTATAACATAATAACACTGAAAAATTATTCGATCACGATTTATTTGTTTTTGAAATTTGGTGATTTGTATGCCTGTGAATGTTGCTTTGCATACATGAGTTAAAGTGACCAATTTTTATATGAAATGTCATTAATCACGTGCAAAATTAGGGGTCGGCAATTCTAGAGTAGGTTCAGGTTTTATCCAGAACTTATCCTACGAAAATTGATTTTCAATTTTTGGAACCTAAAATCTATCATGTGTACTATAGCACTAATAGGGTTGAGTTTAGGGTTTTCTTGGGGACTAGTGAATTTCTTTTTTTATTTTTTTGTTTCATTTTTTAATTCATTTTTTCTTGTTTCGTTTTTAGTCAAGCAACATAAAACTAATAGTAACAACAAAAATTTCCTTTTAGATAGATAGAGTTCCATTAACAAGACTACCTATCCCAAACAAAACCATTTGTAAGTAAAATAATTTATGAAACCACACAAAAAAGTTGTATTACGTTGTCATGTAAAAGTAAATAAATGGGATTGATAAAAGAGTAAATTAGAAAAAATGTGTTAAAGATTAGTGATAAGTTAATTTGAGGTTTCTAAAGTGCATAACTTACTGGTTTCTCCTATAATGAGTATATTCCATATTCCATTATATATATAGGTCAATCTATCTATACCATATTTGTGTTTTTTCCCATTATATATTCCACTCTATTATACAAATATACCATATTAGTGGAATGAAAGGTGTCGACGTTTCTTGAGTTATCTATTATTTTGACAACCGTGGCAGATCTCTTGTCGGATACGATCGGATCTATATTCAACAGTGAATATAAAATATTTATTTTACGAGGATATAAAAGTTTCATATGATCACCAACTGATAATTTTTAAATAAAAATTTGTCGAATTGACTAAATTAATAAAATTAAAAGGTTATGACTGAACAACAAACTTATGACAAGTTTTTAAACTTTTTGAACAATTTTCTCATTTTAGATAGCAATCGTCCATGAAAACAAGTTTCTTTGTCATTTTTTAAATAGTTCAACTGATTTAAACAATCTTCTCTCTTCTCTCGGAAGAGCTTCTTCCCTCTCCACCTGGGTAGAGTAACATCCCTATCCTTGTAATGGGTGATAGTATCAACAAACCTCAAGAACCCCCCTGATTTTCCATAACCTTCTTTCCAATGGAGAGAAACATCACCCTCATCAAAAAAGGGAAACCCTTTTCCCCTCCAAAACTCATGAAGCCCCAAAACCCCAAACCCTAACGCAAAAATACCCATTGCTCCCTCCTCTGTTTGCACCAACACCTTTTGCTCCTACGACGTGGAAGCATCACGAGCGTGGCTGGAAGGAAATCTACAAAACCCAGTTGAGCTACTCCAAAAAGCAGAATACGACACCCCAAGACTCCGGCTGGCAAGTGGCACTGTTCCATTGATCGACTGTACAAACCCACACCAGAAATCCTCTCGAGCGCTAGCTGCAGCATCTCAGCGACACTTTCCCCCAAGAGCTCCCCTCAAAGCAAGATGTAAACTGGAATCTCAACAGTAAGTCTCCTCCCTTTATCGCCCACAAGAAAGAAATATGGAGAAGGAAAATGAAACTGAGCTACGTCTAGCAGCGCTATGTAGAAGTTTGGGCCATTTGTGGTCGGAAGATGATATCGTAAATGTGAGATGTGAAATGCCAATTGAAAAAAGAAGAGAATATATGTTGACCCTCTATGGCAAAAATTTTTCCAAGCCAAATGTGAACTTCCAGGCTCTCCAAAATACCATGAAGAAGGCTTGGAAGACCGACACAGTAACCTGTAACCAAAAAGAACCAGGGTTTTACTCGTTTTTGTTTGAAACAGAAGCTAAAAAAGAAAAAGTCATAAGTCAGGGACCGTGGTCGTTTGCTAGCAACTTAATGGTGCTGAAACAGTGTGTGGCTGATATACCAGAGCACTGCTATGAGTTTACCAAGTGTCCATTCTGGGTTCAGATAGTAGGGATACCCTCAGGATGGATCCTAAGAGAGGTTTACTTTGATTTGGCCGCGAAAATAGGGAAGGTCCTAGAAATTCAACTCCAATCAAAGGGAGTAACTTACAAAACAGGACGAGTGAAGGTGGAAGTGGACTTAACGGCTCCCCTGAGATCTGGAACCATTGTGAAATTAGGAGGAAAAATGCTGTGGGTGGAATTTAAGTATGAACAATTACCCCACTACTATTATTCATGTGGAAGAATAGGCCACTATGCATCGGATTGCGAAGAAATCCCATATGAGACGACAATATGGGCTGAGAACAAACCAGGGAAATATGGACCTTGGCTGAAGGCTGAAGTAAGAGAGAAAAGTCCACATTGGGAGGCTTTCTATGGAGCGCTTAACTTGCAGCAAGAAGAAGAGGAATCAGTCCCTGAAACGCAAATCCAGTCAGAGGGCATGGAAATTGTAGTAGCTGAGAACGTGGAAAGAGTTCAAATGCCAAATCTACTTAGAAGGAAAAAAAACGTCCTGAATGCCTTGTACTAGTTGAGAACGTGGAAAGCACAGCCCCAAATGCAGAAGAAGAAGCAACCAAAGGCAAGCAAATAGCTATATTTGAACCATCTATCACTGAAGCTAACAAGGCCAAGGTGCCAAGCGTCAAAAACCAAACTTTTAAAAGAACAAAGAAACAAAAGAGGATCCAAGAATCTGCCATAGCACTGATAGATGAGGAGGAGCTGTTAGATACCCATGTTCAGGTGGTTAGAGAAGGAAAGGAATGGGCTATGGTGGCTAGCCCGAATAAGCCACCGACAAGGACATGAGGGTTTTGAGCTGGAACTGTCAAGGGCTAGGCAATCCCTTGACGGTTCAAGAGCTTCGAGCCTTAGTGGCTCAAGAAAGGCCCAACCTAGTTTTTCTAATGGAAACAAAAAACAAAGAGTTGCTGATGGAAAGGGTAAGAAGACGGCTCAAGTTCCCATACTCCCATCTTGTACAGCTAGTTGGAATTGCAGGAGGCTTGCTTATTATGTGGCTAGAAGAGGTAGAAATCCATGTGAATTTCAGCTCAAAAGAACTCATTGATTTAGATTGTATAGAACCGGAAAGCGGGAAACATATGAGAATCACATTCCTCCATGCATCCATGGATTTTCAAGAAAGGTTAGCACTTTGGGAACAAATAAAAAGTTTTCATTCTGCAAACCAACTCCCGTGGATTTGTATGGGGGATTTTAACGAAATTATGTATAATTGGGAGAAAGAAGGAAGGCGAGAGGCTGATCATCACAGAATTACAGCTTTCTAGGAGTTCACAAACAGTTGTTCCTTCATGGACAAGGAAAGCAAAGGATGCGCCTTCACGTGGACAAACAAGAGAGAAGGCGATGCACTAGTGAGGAAAAGGCTAGATAGAGTCTTATGTACCATGGAGTGGAGGGTGGCCTTTCCGAATGCAGAAGTGGTGGTGCTACCTATCGTGGGATTTGATCACAGCCCGCTATTGCTTCGCTTATACCCGCTGCAAAACAAAAGGAAAAAGGCTTTCAAGTTTGAAGCCTATTGGCTGGAAGAACAGGAATATGGAGAAATAATAAGAAGCACATGGCAAGAGGAACGGTATCAGCAGCTAAGTTTCCCAGGAAAACTCCTAGAAGTATAAAAAAAAACTAGCATTATGGAGTCGGGGGAAATTCTCCAACGCATCATACTAGATAAAAGGGCTGAAAAGGAAACTGACAGAGATAAACAACAAAGTAGGAACAGAAACCAGCAAAGAAGAAAGCAAGGAGATAGTGGAACAAATTGAAAAGCTATGGAAACAAGAGGAAATGTACTCGGGGATGAGATCACGTATTGAGTGGCTGCAGTGGGGCGACAAAAATACCAAATATTTTCACGCAACAACAATCCAGAGGAGGCATCGCAATAGGATAACAATGCTAAAAACTGATGAAGAGAGTTGGTGTAGAGAACCAAATTCTCTCAAAAATCATATAAGGGACTTCTATCAAAACCTATATGAATCGGTAGGACCCCGAAACTTCCAACCTATCCTTGATCAATGCTTGAGTCCAATCGGAGAAGAGGCGAATGAAAGATTGATGGCCATCATCACAATGGAGGAGGTTAAAGAAGCTGTATTCCAACTAGGAGCAACAAAAGCCCCGGGGTCGGATGGAATGATGGGCAATTCTACAGGAGCTATTGGGCAGAAATCAAGGAAGATGCAATCCACATGGTCCAGAATTTCTTTGACACAGGTACTTTGGACCCAAACTTGAATTTGACTCATATCTCTCTAATTCCTAAGGTTAAAAATCCTGAGGAAATCAACCAGTTTAGGCCTATTAGTCTATGCAATTTCAACTACAAGATTATCTCAAAAGTGATGGCAAATAGACTAAAACCATGGCTCCATGAGTTACTAGCAACAGAACAAAGCGCATTTGTTCAAGGCCGGCAAATTCAAGACAACATCCTCATCGTACAGGAAGTATTGCACCAAATGAAGATTAAAAAGAGAAGAAAGAAGTTCCAAGTCATTCTTAAACTAGACATGTAGAAGGCATACGATAGGATTGAATGGGACTTCTTGAGAGCTTGTATGCTGAAAATGGGCTTTTGCGAACGATGGGTCAATCTAATAATGAAATGTGTCACAACGGTGTCGTTTTGCGTGAAAGTGAATGGAGAACCCACGCAGGTTTTTACCCCCACAAGAGGCATTAGACAGGGAGACCCACTATCACGTTACCTATTTATATTAGTGGCAAATGTGTTATCATGGTTGATGCACAAAGCACAAGCGGATGGAAGCCTAAAGGGAATCACTCTAAACAGGCACTGCCCAACATTATCCCACATGTTATTTGCTGATGATGCAATCTTCTTTCTGGATGGAACGGTTAGAGAATGTCAAAGCCTGGCAGCAATTTTAAATACTACTATGCAACGGGTCAAGCCGTCAACCTAAACAAATCTGGAATCGCTTTTAGTAGTGGCTGTCCACAAAGCTCGAAGGGGAATATGGCCCAGGAACTACGAGTTCCAATTATAGAAAAGACCGGGAAGTACCTTGAAATACCATATGACTAGGGTCAGTCTAATAAAGACATGTTTAGCTGGATTTTGGCTAGAATCAACATGAAGATGGAAGGATGGAAAGAAAAATTTCTCTCAAAAGTAGGAAAGGAAACATTGATAAAGAGTGTAGTGCAAGCCATCCCCCAGTATGCCATGTCGATTTTTAAGATACCAAACTCTATTTGTAATGCTATAGAGAGAAGAATGGCATCATTTTGGTAGAAACAAAGCGACGTCAAGAAAGGAATGCACTGGAAAAAATGGGAAGTGATGAAACTCAGAAAAGATGAAGGAGGCTTAGAATTTAAAGATTTGCAAACCTTGAATAGAGCCATGTTGGGTAAACAAGCCTGGAGGTTACATCAGAATCCTTCAGCTTTATGGAGTCAAATTTTCAGAGGTTTATACTTCTCGGATGGGGATTTTTGGAAAGCCAAAAAAGGGCTTAGACCGTCATGGGGATGGTAGAGTATAGTAACTGGGAGAGAAGTTATTGAACCCGAGCTTAGATGGGTTGTGGGGGACGGCAATACTATAAAAATCTGCGAAGACAAGTGGCTACCCTCTGGCATCATTGGAGGGCTTGCAAATAGAGATGAGCCACACAAAGTGGCTGAACTAATAAATACTGACTCGAGAACGTGGAAAGAGCAAACTTTGCAGAACCTCTATGCAGAAAAGGTTGTCGAAGAGATACTAGCAACCCCCATTAGTCCCTTCTCCCCAAGGCAAACACCCTACACTGGACAGTAAACAAAACTGGGGGCTATACAATCAAGAGCGGCTATAATAAAGAGCGATCCCAGTCATTCAAGGTAGCCACAAACACAACCTCAACATCATTCCAACCACCGAGAAAATTATGGACGAGCTTATGGAATATCCGAACACCCCCAAAATTCGCACCTTCCTATGGAGCATGTGTCAAGAAGCCCTACCAACGCGTGAAAAACTTTACAAGAAAAAAGTCTTACCTGACCCAATATGCCTGCTCTGCTCCAAGTACCTAGAGACGATTGAACACCTGCTCTTCTCATGCGGCTGGACAAAAGGAATATGGGCTGACCCAGCCTTGCAACACCTTAACAGCTCACAAAATGTCCCCAGAGCAGACAAGTGGCTGCTCGAGCTCTTTGAAGACAGCAACCGAACTCCAATAGCAGCAACCGGAATCTCACCAGAAATAGAGGAAGTTGCTACAATCCTCTGGTCTATGTGGAAAGCGAGAAATAACGCCGTCTTCCGAGGACTTCAATCGAATCCCATAGCCATCTTAGAGGAGGCGAGAGCCCACGCCACCACCTACATCAAATGGAACCCATACAACAGCAGATCAAGATCCAGATCTAGAAAGGAAGATACAGGATGGTTGCCCCCAACAAACTCAAACCTGAAATTAAACGTAGATGCATCATGGGTGGGGGGCGAAATCCCGAGTTCGATTGCTGGAATACTCAGAAACTCGAGCGGCATGGTGGAAGGAGGCTTCGCGTGCGAGATTCGAGCGGAAACTCCTCTTCAAGCTAAAACCCTAGCTGCTGTAAAGGGTTTGAAGTTTCTGAAGCAAATCCAAAAGACTCACTTGTGGGGAAGGCAAAAGGAAACAGTACATTACGTATGTGAGAGTGATGACTTAACTGTAGTGGAGAGCCTATTGGGCTGTGAAGATGCATCTTGGGAAGTGAGGAATCTAGTCCAGGAAGGAAAAAGCATTCTAGCCCAATTCAGCCAAGCAAAGACAATCCATTGCCCCCGGGAAGGAAATTGAGCCACCGATTGGATAGCAAAAGCACATCGAACCAAAAAACTCCCCCTCAATTGGATGTCTTACCATCCCCAACCTCTTAGGGATATTCTATGTTCTGAAGTTTATTTACCTTTGTCTTGTAATTCTCGGATGAATGAATGAAAGAAATCACCCGTTTTCGACCCAAAAAAAAAATAAATGATTTAAACGATTATTTTTAGATTTTTTATTTCTAAATCATAAATTCTTTGCAAAATAAATGAAATCTTACCCTATAATTGAATCTGCAGAAGAATTTTGAACGATGTAAAAAGAAATTTTGATTGATGCCGCTAAACAAAGCGTCACTTAATATGTTAACATGCAACGTCAAATATCTCTATAAATTTGAAGCTAATTCTCATTGTGACGAGATAGAATTACTATTTGTAATAACACTTAGAAGCTCTGAATGATCAAACTTCCAATTTCAACATTTCATGATTTATTAGGATTACAATTTTATTTATTTATTTTCGCGATGAAATGATCTCTCTGAAGCACAAGAATAAAGAATCAGAAAATATTTATGTATCAGATTATTCGCTAATTTAAGGTCAATACTACATTACGAAACTATATATTCCATATTTGCATATATGACGTTTGCATAGTTTACCTTTACTTCGGCTTCCTCTCTTCGCAGGCCCACTTTGATAATCTCACTCCTCCAACCGTCACTGTCGACCCACTAATAGTTATTCGGCAGGCATCCTCGTAAAGTTTCATAATACCCTCAAGTTCTGGCGGTTACAGTCGCCGAGGCATTTTCACGGTGGAGACTGGAATCAGAACGGCAGTTGCCTGTTCAATGAGCCACTCCTGGATTCTCAGGTGCGAAAATAGAATTTTGCCCTATTTGTGCCACACTGCTCTCTCATGCTTCTGTTCCAGCATGTTAGCTGATCAAGTTCCATATTTAAAGATATCTTGCATGTCAAATAACACATTTAAGTAAATACTTTCCATAAATTTGTGCTTCCTCTGCCTCTGGATGTTTCTCTTTATTAAGCTACTTTGAGACTTATCTATATATTGTAATAATAAGATTAGTTCTTGTCATGCCCCGATCCTCGAACGCATGCACATCCCTCACCTGGTCGATTAATAGCAACGTCCCAGGACACATCGCCGACCCTTTTATCTTAATACGCATGCGGAAGCATATAAATAAATCCCCAGACAACAAAACAATGGGATGGAAAAGTAGAGCCATATTTTTCATATTGAAATTCACAACCACACATTTATATAGGCACACCTCATAGTATACTTACCATACTATTCACAGGGGTCTAGTCTTACACCTATTGACATATACACAAAGTTCATAAAAGTGATGGGATTTCAATTCTCATTCGGGTCGTACTCAGGATCATCATCCTGATCCTCCTCATATTCTTCTTCACTGAGCTTATTTTCTTTCAGCTCCTCGTCTTCCTCTAGTTCCTCTTCTTCAGGTTCATCCTCGAGTTCTTCTTCCTCAAAATTCACCTCAACTTCACCCTCAGGTTCCTCTTCTGGCCATTCCCACTCTTAGTTCTCCTCTGGTCCTTTCTCTTGCTGGACTATCTCCCCTTCTTCTGGCATACTCCAGTTGGACTCTATTGCTGACGGTACTGGAGAGTCATGATCATTCACAAGCTTAGGGTCCTTGGCATCTACCACTGACTCATCCTTATGATCAGTTGTCCCTTTCCCAAATGCTTTTTCCAGAACAAACATGGGCACGCCACCTTCTAGCATGGGACCCTCCCTTCACCCATCATGGCATTCATAGTACCATGATCGATACTGGTGGGGTCTCAGAGTGTCCTTGCCCACATCAACCCAGACGGTCGACTGCACTAGGACGTACTCTAGTCTTTCAGGATGAGGGTGAATCGGGAAGTGGGTCTCTATTTCTATGACTTCCTCTGGGATACCGAAGTGCCTAAGACAAGGAGGAGGTGGAGATGCCGCCATCTAGGGACATGAAATGGTTATACAATAACCATTGAGATCACGTTTCAGCGAGTTCTACCCCCTAAGACTTGATTAGTAAACCAATACGCTAACTGGGTTGCCTATGCACACACGAGTCGGAGGACTTACCTTGGCCTCATATTCCACATGCATATTAGTACAATTCATAATAGGCACCCAATTATTCAACATAGATCAAACTATTGATCAATCGACTTAGTCGATTACATGTCATTCGGACCATTCCTCGGTCATTTCACTCAATACCATACATTCCGCACGATGGAATATCTAGTCGTCGAGCCCACGTGCATTCTTTAGGACGACGTACCAAGTCTTCAAGCCCATGTGCCTTTTCCAAGATGACGTACCTACTCAATGAACCCACGTACGTTTTCCAAGATAAGATATCTAGTCATCGAGCCCACGTGCATTCTCCAGGATGACCTACCAAGTCCCTGAGCCCACGTGCATTCTCTAAGGTGACCTATTCGCCAAAATGACATACTTAATCATTGGGCCCACGTGCATTCTCCAAGTGATGCATCAAATCACCGAGCCCACATGCCCTTTTGAGATGACATACTTAATCACTGAGCCCATGTGCATTCTTTCAGGTGATAGATCAACTCACCGAGCCCACGTGCCTTCTCTAAGGCGCCATATTCACCAAGGTGATATACATCCTACCATTATTCCAATTCCACAAGTTCCACTATTCCTCATGGTTCACCAATCTATTTATGATACTAACAACTAATACCCAGTTGTTCCTCAATCAAATACTCCAAATCAATTCATTTAGGAACATATCCTAAAAATCTACAATTAAATCAATTCTGTACAAACCAAAGCTTAAATAAGTAAACGGACTGTACCACAACAATCAACATAAAATTTCGGTCGTTGGTTATCCTTGCCTAATTTCCGGAAAATAAAGAAATAAATAATTAATTTAGAAAATTAATAAATAAATACTAAAAATCCAATTTAGGCCCATAATGCCTAATTGGAGGCCAAATCGGATCGGGAAAAACCCCGAGATGCATTCAATAAATAGGAGTACGTCTCTACTTGCTAATTACACTAACCAATCGCCTAATATGCATTATTAAGTAACTAATTCAATTATTCTAAACTAATCTAGCCACCTAATCATGCTTAATTAACAATAATCAACCCTTAAGTGTCATTAACAAACTAAGTACGGATTAGTGAGATAACTCACTTGAGTATAGCGAAGACTGGAACATCGCGATGGCAACGTGACGGCAGCCGAACTTGGGCTTGTGATGACATCGACGAGCTTGGACTGGGCCTAGAATTGGCCCAACAAATCTCAGCCCAAATAGAGATTTGTTACTGACTTGGATTGGGCTTGATCTGGGGTTGGGCTGCTTCGCGGGCTTCAATTGATGTGAGTTTGGAAATGCTGAGTTGGGCTTAAAGAAAATACCAAATTGGGCTGGAATTTAAGTGGCTGAACTATTGGGCTTTTAAGCTCAATTAAACTGAAATTCGCTAGGCTTGAGGATTGCTAGAGATGGGCCGGCTTGTTGCTGCTGAAAGCTGGGCTAAAGACGTGCGGGCCATGGGTTGAAGACACTAGGGAAGATGGCTCGGTGACTTGCGGCTTTGCTGGGTTGAACGTTGCAAACCGAAGCAAAATCAGAGGAGCTAGCGTCGTGCGGCAAGGGAGAGAGACATAGACGTTGTTGCTGGGAGAAGATGCATGGAGATTTCTTCTTTAGTGGATGGTGTTGCTGGCGACTAATTCGTGCATGGGTGTGGGCTGTTGCAGTCAACCAAGGGGCTCTTGTGAGTGTAGCTGTTGACTGAAGGAGGATGGGAAGTTGGCAAGTGGTAGCGGTAGGGAAGAGAGACCAGCGAAGGTGGGGCGTTGGCGATGTGTAGGCGTGCGGTGGTCCTAACATTGCTGGTTGCTTCTACTTTCGCTAGCTTCTTGGTTGCTGTGGGCGTGCGAAATGGAGGGGAGAGAGGAAGGAGCTGCACGACCAGATGAGGGAGAGGGGAGAGAGAGATAAGGTGGAGGGTCCCTTGGCCTTCACTTTCCACACACTTGTCTCCTTTGTTCTTATCCCCTCATGTGGCTGCCATCCACTAGCAAATTTCTAGCCTTATACTCTTCTAGAAACCTTTGTAAATGGTCCAAAAGTGGTGGGTTGAGGGGTGTTACGAAATTGCAAGGGAATGGCACAATTTGGATTCAATTTCCTTCTTGAATTAATCAAACTTGGTCTTCATATGTGATAATGCTAGTACGAGCACCTAGAGGGGGTGAATAGGTGCAAAAATAACTTTTGCAAAATATAATATAAAACTTTATTTTTAACTTGAGTCTGGTTGACAATACACTTTCTAGAGGAAATCAGACTCTAACAATTAAATAGAGTTATGAACAAAATAAAAAGGTTCATGGAAAAGAATAAGAACACAAGGTTTATAGTGGTTTGGCTTAATCCAAGCCTACGTCCACTCTCCCGCACTGATACCCCACCGGCTGGATTTCACTATGAAACAAAAGAGTCATTACAATATCACATCCTTGATTCCACAGTGTAAAGACTCTACTACACTTCCTCAAGGCTTCACAAATATCTGAACTCTCTTTTGAGTACAAATTTACGCTCAACAATTGAATCAGCAAAGAACAAGGAGTTTTAGACTTTGGAATTTATCTATCGCACACACACTCGAATAACTAGAGCATCTTCCTTATATACTCCTTCATGCCTTCATAACCGTTGACACCTTCCAAAGAAGTTCTTCCAATCTACCCATTGGATAGAATCAATTAGGGAGATCTTGAGTTACTTAAGGAATGTGATAATAGCCCACCAATCTTGCTTGCTTATACAATCAGGATTTAGGTTTCCATAAGTAGAACCTTCCAAGTAAACTTCACCAATCAACGGATCCAAATTACTCATATTGATTTCAAAACGAATAATAAATCTTGAGATACTATCTCTAGCCATGAGAACTTCTTTAGCTGCTTGAATCAAATCCTTAAATAAATACTTGATTATGGATAAGTCTTCTTCGTCGGACTAAAAATTGTCAACGAGGGCAGACTTTAAATCTTAAGTCTGTTGGTCTTCAGACTTTGACGAAAGAGTCTACAAATCTTCAAACTAGACTGATGGAAACGTTTTGTCAGCTTCAAAACAAGTAAGGAAGTTTTCTCAAACAATCTCCCCATTTTTGATGGTGACAAAACTTTCCCGCAAATTTGAATACTTTTGACCTCGCAAGACAATACTCAAGCAAACAAGGATATCTCATAAAAGATAAATGGATTAGGATAAAGATAGTATCGAATCTACATCCACATGAAATGAGTTAGTCCTGTAAAAATATAACTATCTTTGCCATGAATACCAATAACGCTTAAGATACTGCAAGAATTAAACGATCAAACAGTCCAAACCAAAAGACACAGTTCAAACCAGTCACAACCAAACAAGAATTAAAGTCAAATCCAAAAGTCAAAGAAAATCTACATCAACTTCTCCCCCTTTTTGTCAGCATTAAAAAGGTAGAGATAAAAAAGAGATTTGGATAAAACTATGATTGTTTTGGAATGCGAATAAGCTGGAAATCTCCCATCGACTTGACATTCTCCTCCAGCTTTCTCAGATCCTCCTTCAGTTGCGCTTTTTCCTCACCCTTGGCAGTTGTTTAAACTTGAAGATTAAGGGCCTGAACTTGATTGAGCAAAGAAACTGAAGAGGCTTGATTAGCATTCAAAGTATTCTAAAATTCACATCTCAAGGCATAAATATGACCTTGCATTTCCATAAGAACATCAAGCAATCTTCTAAAGTTTGCTAAGTTGTCAGTTTGAGTGTTTGATTCAACATGATCAGTTTGTGGAGAATTGGCAGATGATGGCATTTCAGCATGAGCACCCAGACTCGGAGATGAAACCTCATGACCTTCTTCAGAAAATTGAGAGGCATATACATCTTCTAGATTGGTAGGAGAACGACTGACATCATCACTAGTAAAAGCAAGTGAAGGAGTACCTCTTTTATCAGCAGCTCCCCCTATTTCAATGCCTTCAGGTGAAGAGAAGTATTCTTCATGCTCTATCTCTTCATCAATGACACGATGACATTGTTCTCCGTTTTGCTCTTCTTCTACAGTTCTTCCTTCCTCTGTTTCCTTCCTCATCGATTCCCTCTTTTCACTCCTCTGCTCTGTTTCTTCTCTGTCTTGGTTCTCTCTATCCTCTGTCTCTGGAACAAGACATTGTAAGTTCCTTAAGGCAAGAGCGGAGATGGTGTTATCATCCTCATCTTCTTCATCCTGCAAGATGAAGGCTCTCCTTCTTTTAGATGGAGCTGTCATGGGCTCCTTGCCTTTCCGTTTTGTAGCCATAGGGTCTTGACGAGTCTTTGACAGGAGTCTTCTCCTTAAATCTCTCTAAAGCCTTGTTTAGCTCTTTCAGATACATCTTTGAAACCATCTTCAGTCCCACCACCATTTGATCACAGGTTCAAACACACAGAATTTTGGAAGGCTGAATGTTAAAATGTTTGAATAGCTGAATAACAAGTGCTGAATAAGGAAGTTGACCCTTGTCCTTTACCATTGATCTATACATGTGAAACATGATAGTATGTGGCCGAGATAACTTTTTACCAGTATTGATAGCATACATCAGCTTCGCTTCTGAATTGGAGACGTCAGTCTTTGATGTGGATTTGGGTCTAAGATAGCTAATCACAATCTTATGAAGCAAGATATTTGAGGCACTCATCCTCAAATACGAAATTCGACCTTCTGCCATTCCATCTTGAACAAGCTCTATAGTCGCACGACCAATAGACACACTAATTGATTGGAACATCCCTCTCTCTACTCCAATCACATTAGCCAGAGTGTCCATATCATCCATATAATCCTGGTCTATAACACTGAAAGAAAATCTATTCGCATCCAAAAAGCTTAGATTGGAATAGAAATACGCAGTAAATTCTGGATGAGCAACTGTCGTCTCAAAATAAAATCGTTTAAGTTGAAGTAAAGTAAATTTCTCTCGTAACTTTATGTTCAGAGAGTTGAGAAAATCAAAATCCACACTTCTTGGGTTCATCACCCCTCGCTTCAGCAACTTAGAGTAAACTCGCTTATATTCCTCAGAACGAAATAGATCGGCTCTTCTTCTTCGAATGTTCGCAGCAACACCCATTCTAGACTTAAAATGAGTTAACATCTTTTCATCATTATTCATTCCATCAAGTTGACTAAAACCTCCAACACGTGGATCACTTGGGAAATTTGCAAAAGCCCTTTTTGCCGAACAAGCATGAACAATCCCTAAACCTTCCATCATTTGTAAGAAATAGGTTTCATTTATGTACCCCTTTTCTTTAAAAAATTCATCAATAAAGTTCATTGGAGAACCTCCATCCTTTAAGGCAGAGTAGAACTTGAAAGTAAAAGCAGGCTTAAGAGTCCTTACAGATTCGACATCCTCCCAAATTTCTTCTTCCGCCTGTTGTTGCTGAACATTATGTGGTCTAGCCTGAGGAGAATGACATGGTTGAGAATGTTGTGGACTCTGCTAATGTCTTGGAGATTCTTCTTCCTTGGTCAGGTCAAAATGCGTAGGACCCTCACGCATATGCTGTGGTCTCCTGCTTGCAATCCTTGAAGACTTTCTTTGGGAAGACATTATTATAGTCTTTGAGAGAGTTTTTGAAGTCGATTCGTGAGAAAGATAAAAACTTTAAGGATTAAACTAGAGAGAAAAAGTAAGAAAGTGATGTTCTGTGCTTCTAGGGTTTGTGAGTAAAGAAGAAAAACAGTATATAAAGCAATCAAAATGAGGTATACGGATCGTCATAAAAGGAATGATAAAAATGTCTTTTAAAAAATAACTACCATTTTGAAAGTAGATAACTGTCATCTTAAAAAGATAACTTCCTTTTCGAAAAAGAATAATTTTCATAATTTCAAAAACTTGGGAAGATAACATCAATTAATTGTAGATTAATAAACATTTGTACCTTTTCGAGATTTTATCCGAAAGATAAATTGCTAGAACTGAAATGACTTATAGTCGTAATTCTTGAACTTCTTAGTCTGAGCATCTTTCGACTTTTATCCCTGAGTTTGAGCTTCTTTAGACTTTAAGATATTAAGTCTGAATCGAATAGACTCAAATTAACTTTTTCTCCAGTGGCTTTGTAAAAATGTCCGCCAGTTGATTCTTTGAGTCAATGAATTGAATTGAGACTTCTTCATTTTGAACATGGTCTCTAATAAAATGATGCCGAATCTCTATATGATTTGCTCTTAAATGAAGAATTGGATTCTTGGTGAGATTAATCAAGCTGGTGTTGTCACATTTAATCTCAATGCATGAGTCTTTGATTCCAAAGTCTATTAGCTGTTGTTTTATCCATAAGATTTGAGAACAACAACTTTCAAGAGCCACATACTCTGCTTCTGTTGTTGAGAGAGCTACAATACTTTGCTTGCTTAAGAACCAAGATACTGTCCTGTTACCAAGCAATTGACAAGTGTCCGAGGTACTCTTTCTATCAATTCTGTGTCCTACTAGATCTACGTTTGAGTATCCAAGAAGAGTAAAGTCTCCGTCTTTAGGATACCATAGACCTAACTTAGAGGTTGTTGCAACATATTTGATGATGCATTTCGTAGCACTTAGATGAGATTCTTTGGGATCTAATTGAAATCTGGCACAAATGCAAACATTAAACAAAATGTCAAGTTTAGAGGCAGTAAAATAAAGAAGTGAACCAATGATACTCCTGTATAGGTTCTGGTCAACTTTCTTTCCTCCTTCATCTTTGTCCAGCTTCGAAGAACTTGACATTGGTATATCAGTCTTTTTGCAAATCTCCAAACCGAATTTTTTAACAAGTTATTTAGCATATTTTTCTTGATGAATGAAAATTCCTTCATTCAATTGTTTCACTTGTAGTCCGAGAAAGAAAGATAGTTCACCCATTATGCTCATCTCGAATTTATTTTGCGTAGACTTAGAGAATTTATTGCACAGATTTTCGTTAGGTGATCCAAAAATAATATCATCAACATAGATTTGAACAAGTAGAAAGTTTTTACTTTTTCTTTTAATAAGTAGAGTAGTGTCTACTTTACCTTTAACAAAACCATTTTGGATTAAAAACTTACTTAACCTGTCGTACCAAGCTCGAAGTGCTTGCTTTAAACCATATAGTGCCTTTTTTAGTTTGAATATAGAGTCTGGTTTCCTTGGGTCTTCAAAACTGGGAGATTGTTCCACATAGACTTCCTCTTGAATAAATCCATTCAGGAATGCACTTTTAACCTGCGTTTGGAATAACCTGAAATTTTTATAACAAGCAAAAACAAGTAATAATATAATTGCTTCTAACTTTGCTACTGGTGCATAAGTTTCATCATAGTCTATCCCTTCTTCTTGCGTATATCCTTTGGCCACAAGTCTTGCTTTGTTCCTTATAACTTTTTCTTTCTCCTCCATCTTGTTCCTAAAAGCCCATTTAGCTCCAATAACAAATTTACCTTTTAGTTTAGGAGTTAATTCCCAAATATCGTTAACACTAAACTGCCTGAGCTCTTCTTGCATAGTTTCAATCTAGCTTTCATCAGTTAAAGCTTATTCTATGCTTTTGGGTTCTATTTCTGAAATAAGAGCCATGGCACTAGACTCTTCACGTCTTTTGGATCTTGTACGAATCCCTTCATCAATGTTACCAATAATGAGTTCTTTGGGATGACTAAACTTGTGCTTCCAGTTACTGGTTGGTTTGACAGACTGCTGATCTTTTTCTTCATTTGATTCTTCAACGTTCGTTCGTTGTTGACCTTATGTAGTTTGAGCTGCTTCTGGAGAATTGGACTTTGTAGAGTCTAGAGTAGATTTAGATTCTTCGGGTTGAGTCTGGATCAATTGATTTTGTATAAGATCTTGAAATTTGACATTCATTGAATCTTCCACAGATTGAGTCTTCTTGATATATACTCTGTAAGCTTTGCTGGTGGTTGAATATCCAAGGAAGATTCTTTCGTCTGATTTTTCTTCAAATTTACCAATTCGATCATTTGCATTTTTCAATATAAAACATTTACAACCAAACACATGAAAATAAAAAACAATTGACTTCTTTCCTTTGAACAACTCATAGGGAGTTTTCTCCAGAATAGGTCTTAAGAAAACTCTGTTAATAATATAACATGCTATAGAAATTGCTTCAGCCCAAAAACGAGAAGAAATTTTGCTTTCAATTAAAAGTGTTCTAGCCATTTATTGCAACGATCTATTCTTCCTTTTCACAACTCCATTCTGTTCTAGAGTGTATGGAGAGGAGAACATATGTTGAAAACCAAATTCATCACAGAATTTAGCAAAGTCTTGATTTTCAAACTCACCTCTATGGTCTATCCGTATACTTGAAATAACACACCATTTCTCATTATGTACTTTCTTAGCAAACTTTAAAAAATAAGAGAAGGTTTCAGATTTACTTGCAAGAAAGTATACCCAAGTAAATCGTGAATAATTATCTACTATTACTAGGCAATATTTATTTCCACCAATGCTTTGAGTTCTAGTTGGTTCAAAGAGATCCATATGTAGAAACTGCAGCACACGATTAATAGAAACTTGATTTATTGGTTTGAAAGAACTTCTAACATGTTTTCCCAAAACACATGGTGTGCATAATTCAGATTTTTGGTATGTCAGGTTGAGTAGTCTACGAACAAGCTTCATTGAAGAGATCTTGGCAATTTGCTTCATGTTGATATGGCCAAGTTTTCGATGTTAGAGATTAGCTTCCTCTTGAATTGAAATTAGACATTGAAATTTTCTGGTTTGATGTCCAGAAGATAAATGTTCCCATGTCTTTGTCCCGTGAAAGTTTGAGAGAAGTATTTACTGGTTCTGGAATATATTCCTTCTTGAAAATTGATTTTGAACCATGTGTTGCACAGTTGATTGATACTTACCAAGTTGTAATTGAGTCCTTCTACTAAGGAGACATTGTTGATTGTAAGACTTCCAATCTTTACTGTTCCGCATCAGACAATTTTTCCTTTGATGTTTCCACCAAAAGAAACTTTTCCACAATTAACTTGCATAAGCTTTATGAAACAACTTGAATCTGTCATATATCTTGAGCATCCACTATCCAAGTACCATTTGACATTTTTCTTGATAGTGACCTGCATTTAAAAAATAAACTCAAGCTTTCTTTGGTACTCACACTTTCTTGGGTCCAATGTAGTTAGTGCAATATACGGTCTTTACCCAATCCTTCTTAACATGTTTCCAAACCATGGGACATTCTTTCTCAAAGTGTTCTGAGCTGTTGCACTTAGAACATTTAAGAGCACTATGGCCAATAGGTTTTACAAAGACTTTTTGAAAATGATTTATATAGAAGGCTTTTATAGGTCTTTGTTTAATTCTTTCCTTTATTTTTGGAAAATAAATTAAAATAATGGTTTCATAAGTCATTTCCAAGCCTGATTTGTTAAAGTAAGGTCTTTGTGCTAAAAGAATCTTTTCCAATTTCTCAGATCCTATAGAAAACCTTTTTGAAATACTTGAAATATCATTTTTCAAAAGTGTATTTTCTTTTGAAAGAGAGTTTGCATTTTCTTTCAAAGTAATAAAACTTTTATCTAAATTTTCGAACTTTCCTTTCCAAACAATCTCATGTTACTCCAGTGTAGAATTTTCCCTTTTTAGCTCGGAAATCCTCTTGAGAGAGGTTTTGAGACTAAGACACAGTTTATCAATATATTTAAAGACTTTAGTAGGAATTTTTAAATTACTTACCTCGATTTCATTGTCTAAGTCTGAGTCTGTATCTATCTTAGAGTTTGAATCTGATTCTGATTTTGCCATTAAACAAATATTAGCATAACCATCATCACTCTCTTCGCATTCGATATCACTCCAAGTTTCCACTTTGAGTGTTTTTCTGTATTTCTCAGCTTTTCCTTTCTTTTTCTTTAGCAAGGGACAGTTGGGTATGATATGTTCATTTTTCTTGCATTCAAAATAAATCACATCTTTATTGGATTCATTGTCATCAGCTGATTTATTTTGAAACTTTTGAGAGTTTTGTTTCTTCCAATTGAATTTTTTTTCCTTTTTTGTTCAGTTTTCTGAACCTTCTTATCATGAGAGCAAGCTTTTCATTGTCTATATTGTCTTCAAAATTTGTAACATCAGAGCCATCATTAGATTTTAAAGCAATATATTTTTTACCTTTGGGATCTTCATCTTCATTGATTTGCTCCACTTCATAAGACTGAAGAGTGCCAACCCATTCGTCAACGGAGAGTGGCATGATCCTTTGTGTCTCTCTTATTGAGGTCTTTACGTGATTCCAATTTTTGGAAAGTTTACGCAGCAGTTAGTTAACCTTCATAGGTTCTGAGATTGGTTGACCTTGATACTCAAGACCATTCACGATTTCTGTAAAACGACTAAACATATCAGTGATAGATTCTCCTGGCTTCATCTTGAAGGCTTCATATTGACCGAGCAGTATATTGATTTTGATTTCTTTCACTCGATTAGTTCCTTCATAAGTAATGTGCAGCATATCCCAAATTTCTTTAGCTGTTTTACAAGAAGATATTCTGTTATATTTAGTAGGAGATAATGCACAATATAAGGAGTAAATTGCTTTTGCATCAAGAGCTTGTCTCTTGGTTATCTCTTCTTAAGTCATCTCGCTGGCCTCTATAACTTCTTTTCCTCTTTCTGAGACTGTTATAGCTCTATGAATGATTCCTTTGTCTACCACATTCCATTCTAGAGGATCTTTCAATCTTAGGAATGATTTCATCTTGTTTTTCCATATGCTATATTCATTTCCATCAAAATAAGGTGGTTTGGTGTTGCTTTGCCCCTTAACCAAATCTGGGGCCAACATACTAGCCACAGATCTTTAACTCTGAAGTAAAAACACTTCAATTTAAATAAGTACGCATGCTCTGATATCAATTGATAATGTTAGTACAAGCACCTAGAGGTGGGTGAATAGGTGTGAAAACAACTTTTGCAAAATATAGTATAAAACTTTACTTTTAACCTGAGTTTGGTTAACAATACACTTTGTAGAGGAAATTAGACTCTAACAATTAAATAGAGTTATGAGCAAAATAAAAGAGTTCAGGGAAAAGAATAAGAACACAAGATTTATAGTGGTTCGGCTTAATCCAAGCCTACGTCCACTCTCCCGCACTAACAGCCCACCGGCTGAATTTCACTATAAATCAAAAGAGCCGTTACAATATCACGTCCTTGATTCCACAATATAGAGAATCTACTACACTTCCTCAAGGTTTCACAAATATCTAAACTCTCTTTTGAGTACAAATTTATGCTCAACAATTGAATCAGCAAAGAACAAGGAGCTTTAGACTGTGGAATTTATCTATCGCGCACACACTCAAATAACTAGAGTATCTTCCTTATATACTTATACATGCCTTCATAACCGTTGACACTTTTCAAAGGAGTTTTTCCAATCTATCCGTTGGACATAATCAATTAGGGAGATCTCGAGTTACATAAGGAATGTGATGATAGCCCACCAATCCTACTTACCTATACAATCAGGATCTAGGTTTCCATAAGTAGAACCTTCCAAGTATACTTCGTCAATCAACGGATCCAAATTACTCGCATTGATTTCAAAACGAATAATAGATCTTGATATGCTATCTCCAACCGTGAGAACTTCTTTAGCCGCTCGAATCAAATCCTTAAAGAAATACTCGATTCTGGATAAGTCTTCTTCGTCGGACTAGAAATTGTCAATGAGGGCAGACTTTAAATCTTGAGTTTGTCGGTCTTCAGACTTTGACGAAAGAGTTTGCAAGTCTTCAGACTAGACTGATGGAAACATTTTGTCAGCTTCAAAACGAGTAAGGAAGTTTTCTCCAACAATATGATCAATCAATATCTCACTTATCAAATTGATAATTTTCCTCACCCAAGAGTCCATCTTGCATCCCAAATTTGCGATAAAAAATAATCATCGGCCTTTTTGCACAAAACGGTCCTAAATCGACTTTTTCCCTAAAAGTTTCAGTTGTCAAAAAAATCTTCTGAGACTGAGTTGTGGGTCCTATAATTTATTGTGACATGACACAATCTTCAATTTATTAAATCGGACTTAAATTGAGAGTTAATTTCCATTCGGCGCGTTTTTAATGTGACCTAAACTACTGGGTAGTTTTTAGAGATTTTTAGTACAAATGACTCATGGTCGATTTTCTTCGAGCCACTATGAATCCACTTGACTCAATGGCAACTCTCAATTATCGTGAAAATCTCAATGATTCAAATATGGACATAGGGTACCAAAACGACAGTAAAAATCAAATTAGTGTCATTCAATGGGAATTTTCTAATTTAGTAGAGTCATCCACGATCAGCCACACATCTCAGTCAAACCGATCTATTTCTGATCTCAAATCGATTTTTAACTGTGCCGTAATGGCCTCTAAAGATGAGCACGGTAAGGAAGCCGATTCTTGGTCGAATTATTAAGTCTATTACATTAAAATTCCTTAATAACTTCCTTGGATAGTCTAGTTATCTCAAGAGTGATCGGCTCTGAGAACAGCTCTGAGAACAGCCTTATAGGCGCGTCAATGAAATGCCCGATTTATTCAATAGAAAACAGGACTGAAAATCTGGGATGTCACAGTTCTTACTCGGGATCGGGAACTAAGAACTAGAGAGCTTGATATGTGGTTTAATCCCAGCAACAATGGGGTGAATAAAGAAGCAAGACTACTGAATGATCTGATCGAAGGCATGCTGCAAGGATCGGATATTCAGTTGCTGGATTTGACACATTTGAGTGAATACAGAGCTGATGCCCACCCAGCAATTTGGTTGGGAAAGAAGGACGCAGTAGCTGTTTGGGGCCGAGATTGCATGCACTGGTGCTTACCAGGTGTGCCCGATACATGGGCCGATATTTTGTCCCAACTAATCCATCATGGCTTGGAGAGACAGTAACGAACTAGGAAGCATCATGCGATGGTGACTGTTAGAGATGGTGATGAAGCTAGTTGGTTGAATTTTGAGAAGGAGTTTCACACCTAATCCTGTGAAACTATCTTTGAAATTCTTAAATTATTTGCTGGTAGACTTGCAGCTGCTCCATGACTTGCGACGAACTTGGAACTGACGATTTTAAAGTGAAGTGTTTGCTTCATAGCTAGCGACAACCTTTACCAGTCAACCATTAAGACACTTCGATCGCAACATGTTAGGAACCCGAATCCAAGGGTCTCCATTGTTGCTGGTGTGCTTGCCTTACCCATGGCGGTCATTTCTAAAGCTTATGGCTCATAGATCTGAAGTTTGTTCTTCCTTGTAGATGAGCTATTCTCTTTCTTGTTTTAGTGGGGAGGTGGGTGAAAAAAAGGGGACATATCTGGGTTGGTCTTTCCGACACGACCATTGTGTAAAGACGACATTTGACTTAAGAAATAGATGAGCATAGTGTATTCTTTCGTTCAATGTTCATGCACGGTGAGATGTTTTGGTCCGATGTGAAAGGTTCTTGGGTAGATTGATATAATACTGTCTTGTATGTTAGTACACATCTATCACGGGTGGATCTATTTGGAATTTTGGACCCCAGTTGGAGGCCCTAGGCGATTGTAGCAATTAGATTCGTGTGTTATATATTGTCAATGGTTCTAATGGCCTTGATCTATTTGAATTGTTATTTGTTAGAAAGTCTAACCCAAAATGATAAGTTAACAAGTGGAGGGAGATCATATGAATAAATAGAGCTTTTAGGATAAGTTGTCAAGCGATGTGGGATAATACTTTGACGATCCAACTCTTGTGCACGCCAATACTTTAACAACAAAGCATTTACGATCCGTTGTCAGGTAACGTGAGACAATACTTCAACAATCCCATTGATGTGCATGCTCTTAGCAATGTGAGACAATACTTCTCATTGTCAAGTGATATAAGACATTACTTCAATAACTCCATTATACTTACTATTGTCAAGCGATATGAGACATTATTTCAATAACACCACTCACATGCATGCTCGTAGCAATGTGAGACAATAGTACATGATAAGACAATACTTCAACAACCCTAATCATGTGCATGCCCAATCATAGGCGGCATGTGAATGGAATTTTGACTATGCATATTCGCGAAAGGAATAGCACTGGTTCTAATATCATATTAGAATCCAACTCAAAATCTTAAATTAATAGGTAGAGGGAAATCGCATGAATATCTAGAACATTTAGAACTTGTCGTCAAGCAATGTAAAACAATACTCAAACACTCTCTCTACGAGAGGGCACATTATGATTACGAGTTTTGTACTTTAATTTTTGACTTTTCCAATATTTTACGCAATCAACATTTTCGCTAGTATTTAATCAGAACATTTTGAAATGTTTCCCAAATTAATACACTGCCCCTCAAAATTATTTCAATTTTTGGAAATTTAACCAATACTTTGTTTTATATAAGTTGTGAAGAGTTGGAAATAGCTAATAAGTCAAGCGTGACTAAATTGTTGAAAGTTACTTTCTATTTTGAAAAAAGTAGACAAATATAGGTCTATACTTATTTTCATGCCTCATGATATTAGCCACAATGAAATAGACTCTTAATTTTTCTTGTTGGAACATCAATTACTGTATATATGATTACAAATATTAATGGTGGAACGTTATTCCTTTCATTAAAATTCACTAATCATGTCTATATAATTAATAGCAATAAGTGTTCGTACATACTCTCTAAAAGTTACCACATGTTTAAAAGTAGTAATTTCATAGCGTAGACATTCTCATTTCTCAATGAAGAAAAATTAAGATTTTTAATATGATCAGAATTCATTCACATGATGATCAGTAGTAGACTTTCACCAACACAGAAACAATCTAGCATATCATACGAAAGCCACTTTTTTTTTTCTTTTGGTCGGAATATGAAAATTATACGCGAATGTGAAGTTAATTTCATTAGAAATCTACATATTATTTTTTAAGAACCCCTTAGAGCCGCACTCGGTCGATTTTCCCCTTCCCAAATCCTGAAAAATATTAGGTACCCTAACAGTGCCACGTCATTCGTGCTCTGAACCATTCATGCGTCGACACCTGTCCTCGGGGCCCGCCACGTGTGCTCTCTCTTCTCTCCATCTTCTGCACTTCTTTCTCTCTCCTCTCTCTTTTCACTCTCTCCCAAATAACTCTCGGCTGGTGGCTCGGCTCGGTTGGACTGGCAGAAGAAAGGACGACTCCCGCTTAAATATTTTGGATTTTCTCTCTCTCTCTCCTCGTGGAAGAGCAGACAGAGAATGAGCTGCACTTCCTCTATTTCGTTCTCAGCGCATCCGCCTCCGCCCTCTCGTCTAATCTTCCATCGATGACTTGCTTTCCGCTCTGCTCGGAGCTGGTCCGTCTTGGTCGGTCGTCCGTCATCATCTTCACTCCGCTGATCCGAAGCTCGTAGAAATCGGAGACGCCGGCGATTTGGTGATGAACACTTGAAGGGAAGGAGCTTCGATCAGAGATGGCGGCCAATCATCGCAACAAGGCGAGCGGCGGCGGCATCGGCGGAAGGGGGGAGTCGGTGGTCGTGGAGGGCGGCATGGAGTGCGGCCGGCCGGGGAGCTTCTGCGAGTACTGCAGATCGCCAAATGGGTCTACCGTTTCTCACGGTCCGTACGGTTTCTCCTTTGTTTCTCGTGGTTTTCTCCCTCCCGTGTCGTTGAGTACGGTTTTTGCCCGGGCTCCGGTGGCTTGGGGATTTTGGGGTCGGCCGAGACTGGAGATGCCGTGCTTCGGGGTTTGTCTTTTCCGGGCTTTGTCGTCTGTTGTGACGTTCACGATTGATGGAATTGCTGATTTGCATTTAGTCTTTAGTAGTTCCAATCTGCCGCTTCGTTGCGTGCGTCGGCTTGCGCAGACGATTTTTTCCGTTTCGGGTTGTTTGTTTTTTAACGTCTCTTCGACTTGGATCGCAGAGCCTGACTGTGGATGACTATCAAGGTTGGTGTGCAATTCCCTATTTTGAGAGTCCGGGCAGCTCTAGCCTGTTGATTCGCTGTCACTAATCAGCTCTCGATTGATGTAGTTTCATTATGTGCATATATCTGATTGAAAGAACTAGAGAAATTTCGAATGCTTGATCCGTATTGAGGGAAACTTATGCGTACTCATTCTATCAACTGTTAATACATGGACTTGTTTTTTCATATGTGCGTATTTAACTGCACGACCTCAGAGAAACCATGTGGGAGCTATGGTCGATGCTGAAGTTCCGACTTGAGCCGTTTCTGCGCCTGTGTCTTCCCTTTTCCTTTTATTCTTCTTTCGAATGTACCGGTTGGATTTCTCTGCTAGTTTTCAGCTACTTTGATCAAGTCTCTTTTCTGAAGGGTTTATGACCAGTTCAGATGCAAATGACTTTGCAGGATGGGCCACTAGTTTGTCTGCTTATGAAAGTGTTGTGGATTCAAATATTCCTTTCTTTAATGTTGTTATTGAGATGACTGATGTTGGTCACGGTATGTTGTTCTGTTCTGGCTATTCTTGCCTCTGGGCGTTTCTCTGTTTTTCTTTCAGGTCATTTGCAAAAAAACCATTCTCACCAACTTAGGGCTTTGCTTATTCCCTTTGGCAGAAACTCGGTCGTGTAAGAAAGCCCGGATTATGGGGCTTGAAATTCTAATCATGTATTGCACCAAAAAGCAGAGCACATGCAAGATATCATGGGATTGCTCTTTAAATACATTGACATCTTACACCAGTCTGGCGTTTGCGAGTGGATTTATGACGAGGTATGGATCCAAAATACCTATTTAGTACTATGAGTTGCAAATATGATAAGTTCAGGAGATTACCTGTGGCCCTTGCGTGTATTTACTCATTTCTACATTATACATTAGCTAAGGAGGTAATTGGCTGGTGTATGGACTTTCTATTACAGCGACAATGCTAGCCAAGAATCCTGATGCTCCGCATTGCAGCATTTTCATAATTGGGAACTTGAGGCTACATGCATTCGAGCTTCTTCTATACTTTGCTAGATACAACTTCTATCAAATGTTGTTAGAGCAAGTCTCTTAGGGGACATTCACATTATCAATTGTATTAATTAAATAAATAATAGCCTCTAACAGTTGCAAGAAATCAACCTTTTGATGACACTTGTGCTTCTTAAACATCCCTCTGTCCTTTAATAGCTGTCACAAATGTGATGATTTTTCCATCATGGCAAAAGTACTACAAAATGTGGAGAAAAAATTTATTGGATGACTCTGAATACAGGTAGAACCGGCAGATGTATCCATTAGGGCTTCAATGGAAGGGAAGTCATCTAAATTTTGGTCCTTGCAGCTCTATCTTTTATTGTGACTTTCGTAACATGGTAATGCATTATAATGTAAGCTTACGAGTTCAAGAAGCTTGTTGAGGGTACTTTTCTTACTAGAATAGTTGCTTTTAGTTTGTCAAATGAGAAAGCACTACCTCATTTGTGTTAAAAGAGAATAACGCATATGTTGAATAATGCATCTGTTGAAGTACCTCACATCGCATGTCTACCGGGTTTATATGGGCTTTATATTCATGTGGTCTCCTTACACTTACCAGCTTAAACTTTTGGGTTGGACATTTTAACAGCATCAAGGTTGGTCAATTGATTGTACATGTTTATGCAGAAATTGTGTCTTGGGGGGTTATGGTTTTGTTGGTAATAAAGAGTAGTGAATGTAGTGCACGACGTCCGTTTGATCAATTGATTGTACATGTTTATGCAGAAATTATCCTGGCAACTTCAGTTCTGTTGATTTGTGTTTTCTCTGCATTGCTCTCGCTTTCCCTTCCTTTTCCCTGACCCTCTTTAAAAAATGGAGTTTTGTTCGTTGAATTCTGTTGATTGGCAATGTTCATCGGCAAAACGAACCATAATTAGATTCGGTAATAATATATATATATATATTTTTTTTTTGATTGAGTTCTATGCCTAGAGCGATTGATGGGAATTGAATATGAAGCAAAAATGAATCGATTGGAAACGGTTCAAATGTTTAACGATCCCCCTGGCCCCTGGGAGGTGAGGTTTGATTTGAGCGGCTAATGAGTGAAGCATTTGACCTCTGCTTCCTGTCATGTCTTGGATTATCGACCTGACAACTCAATCAACTTGAAGAAGACTTGTGGGAAATAACGGAACCGGGCAAATAAGATCTCCGGTTTGGCTGTTGTCGAAGTGAAGCTAACATCGTACTAAAGTAATAACGGAACCAGGCAAATAAGATCTCCCCCTCCTTGACTGTGCCGTCGTCAGTCATACTTTCACCCTGTAATTCGCCATTTGGGCCGGAAAGTCTACATCTATTGTGAATTGACTTCAAAGCTATGTACTTCGGTGGCGACCTCTTGCTTTCTTGGTCAATGTGGATTTCCTGTGTTGTGGCGGTAATTTTGGTCATCTTCTCTGTTGATTTCTCGAATGACTTCTGCAAGAGAAGAAGGGCACAATCCGTTCGTGAAAATGCCAAATTGGATGTGCCACAAGTCAATTGTGACTAGTCTGTCATGCTTGCCCAAGTATATAGTAATTTCTACGTCTCTGCTATACCAGGATATGATTATGAGGTTTTCTCAAGCTTGAGGGGATTGGACACTCACAAGGGGTTCCCTGATTTTCTCTGTGATGGCCTTTTAGATGCCGGTGTCCAGGTCTTCAAAGACAATGAGGGAGCTCCGTGAAGGAGAAGAGATTGCCCCTGATCTTAGAAGCCATCAAGAAAGGATCTTCGTACCCATTTTCTTTAAAGAGTAGAGAATATGTTTCTAGTAGAAAGTGCCTCAAGTATGTGGCGCATATGTTTGAAGTTAGGGAAGAAAGGAAACATATGATCTTTGCAATCTTCTATCACTCTCCATGAGTTCAGCGCTGATCTGGACCTTATGCAAAAGCCTTCTCACAGCATGAGAAGCGCTATGACTGTGAGACCATTTAAGGATGGAGAAATGATCTCAATGTGGTCGGATCACTGAAAGGTGAGAACCGAAGAGAATGGTTGGCGGGTAATTTGTTAACTCATGAATTTGGGTGACTAATGATGTTGTGGATTTCTATTTTTTGGCCTTCTGAATGCATGCTTGGTTTGCTTGAATATATTCAGGAAAGAGATCCTTGTCATCGTAAATTAGTAATCAAGTAATAATAAAGTATAGAATCTCATCCCATTCAACTCTTAAGCAATATAGGAACGTTGATCTGCATTTGACATATCGCTATTATAAAGTATGAATAAGACATTTACACAGCACATCATCGATGGTTTATCACTGCTTTAATCACCACCACTAGCTAGCCAGTTTAGCGTGCTGTACTGCTATTGCCTCTACAACCACCACCAATCAGGTAAGACTAATGTTGCCAAGGTCATGTTACAACCGACTCTTGAACCATTTGCATGTCATGTCTGTTAGAGACATCTGAGAGCCCTCGCTGCAACACTAGAGTCTTAGAATATTTGCAGAGTATTGGTCTCTAACATCCTAAATGGTGATCTTTCTGATTTGCAAGTGTCGATGGGGGCATCAAAGAGCTTGAGCAAATATTGGAGAATGATGGAGTTCTCATTCTTCGTTATAAAAAGCTGGAGGTATCTTGAAAGTTGCAGAAGTCTCCATGAGATTGAAGGGTTTGAAGAGATGGAATCATTGGAGTTGCGGAACATTTCTTGGTGCAAAGACATTGAAAATCTTCCAAACCTTTCAAAACTGCAGAGGTTGTGATATCTAGAAATGCGAACCCATGAGAAAGGGAGATTCAGGGTCTTGAGGTACTTAAGTCTCTGTACTGTTGGACATTACAGGACGTACACTTGCTTGGAAATGCACCTGATCTGCCGAACGTTACAATTAAGGATTAAATGCAGTTATTTAGTAAAGATGGGGGTTATTAATCTGCCGAATGTTGCAAAACACCTTTCGCAAGAAGTTTGATGCGACAGCCATTCTGCGCAAATTTCGATGGGTATTTACCCTGATTGCTTGGTTTTGTTCTGTTCAACTTCATGTTTCTGTCTGCATAATCATCGGAAAAATTGTTTAATCCTGATGAATTTCTTTCCCAACATCTCAAAACATCATTGTCAAATCAACAACTTCAACAGATGACACCCTGATATTTCCCTGCATGTTGAATTAGCAAATAGCTGTCATACTAACCACCCTATATTAGTTCTTAAATTTATGTCAAGCCTTTGAGAAGTGTACTTTCCTTACCTTTTTGTCCTCATGCAGGCTGACAAAACAAATACCCACCCCAGTTAAATATGCCATTTCCATGCATGCTTCCGTTGGCAAGGAGGATATACCATCGCTGTCCATCTGCTGCAGGCGACGATCTCCTGAATTTTGGCTTCATACATTGCACTGAGTCATATGTCATGCTGAGTGAAGCCATTATCTCCTTCAGTAGGAGCACGTCGCTTGCTGGCATGATATCAGCAATCTGAGGGACTCCTTAGTGCAGGCTGTTTCTGAAGATGAGAAACTTAAGTTAGTGCTCCACATTTTTGAACAGATTGTGTTTCGGGAGGGAAAAAAAGGGGATATCGTTCCGTGCTGATAAAGAGAAGTTGGTATCTTCTCGAATGCGTTGCTAACTGAATAGCAACTTGTTTTACCCGCATATTGTTTGTGGAAAGTATGACATTTATTTATACTTAAAAAATTATGAACTGTTTTAGCAATCTATCAGAAGATATTTGTGGAACTTATTAACTATCGTACGAAATTATCAACTTTAATTTGACTGATTTGTCAATTTTTCTCCCATGGTGCTTTGAAATGAATGATTTGAAAATTGTTTTCCTTGAAAAGATTGGTTATCCCTTAGAATAATTGGAAAACGATTTTTGTTTATTATCAACAATAAATTATGCTTAAATATTTTTATCATGGATGATAAAAATATTTTTCATTCTTTTAACTTTGTAATCAATATAAGTGACCATTTTCAAGATTTTTTTTTTCAAATCATATATTTAGTGTGAAAAAAAAAAAAAAAAACATCATAGGTTACAACTATTTTAACTTAACAAATATTATTTGAATAGCTTATCTAAGGACAAAGTTTAAGAATGAATAGGAACCTATCCACTGGGGGCACATATATCTTGAAAAAGAACTCCGAGATCGCTCGAGGGCCGATCAAACGGAATTATTTAAACATCTTTTTGGTAAATGACACCAATTGTCAAATCCCCTAAGAGAGAATTTTAACAAATTGACATTTGATTAACCATCCAAGAGTTAAACTAAATATGCTAAATTGGAAATAATATAATCAAAAAGGTCTTTCGCATCGACTCTCAAAAAAGGCTTTTATTCCCATCCTTTGGTGTGGGAAAATTGTATTATTCTCACTGAAGCGGTCTCATATAACATATGTCAAAGGTCTTTGGAAACGTTCACAGTAGCTAGTTATCTATGTTCATTTGATTGTTTCGAAATTGCTAACTATTTCAATAATCTACCAGTATTTATTTGTACAACTTAATCAAAGAATAAAATATTATATGAAATTACCAGCTCTTTTTTTAGTCCACTTACTAACTTTTGTTTGATTGTTTCAAAAGTACAAACTGTTCAATAAGTTACCAACAATTATTTCATAGCATTCCAACGTATTAATGACCAACTTCAATACGAAATTACTAAGAAAAATCACTGACTATTCCATTAAATTACCAAAATTGAAAGCGGAGCTTAAGTGATCAATTTATTTTATTTATTTTTTTAAATTAGCAACTGTAGTTTGGGTAGTCACTGGTGGTCATGTCCAAATTACCAATTGTTCCAATAATTTATATAAAATTGCTCGTGTTGTTTACCAACTTACAAAACTAGTACTAGTACTCTAATACGAAAATATCAACTCCTATTTGAGTCCACTTACAAATGTTTATTTCATAGTTTAAAAAGTACCAACTGTTCAAATAATTTTACCTACATTTATTTGAGCTTAACAATGGATTAAAAATTTCCAACTTGTATAAAATTTATCATCTATTTTCAAAATTACCAACTATTCCAATATACCAATATCTATTTGTGGAACTTAATTTACCAACTCTTATATGAAACTACCAACTATATTTGAGCTAGTTATTGACGTTTATTTAATTTTTTAAATTACAAATTTTTGCAATAATTTACCAATATTTATTTGCATAGCTTACCAACGTGTTGAAGTCACCAAATATAATATGAAATTGCCGACATTGATTAGAGTGTTTCAAAAGTACTGATTGTTTCAGTAGCTTACTAATATTTATTTGTGGAACTTACCAATTGTTGAAATGACCAACTTTTTTACGAGATGTCCTTAATCACATTCAAAAATCGCTATCATTCTTCCTTTATCGAGAAGAAAATTACTAGTCAATGTGCAAAGTTCAACTTTATAAAACATATCGAGACTTGGTCTTTTTCTTTTGTTCGAAAGGTCATCGACTATATTAAAAGAGTTACTAACTTCTGATAATTTTTAAATATCCAAACTCACTACCAATTCATTAGAGAACACATGGTAAATGTGACATCCCGATTTTCCAATTCTGGTTTCAATTAAATAAGTCGGGCATTTCATCTTCGCATCTATAGCTTTCTTCTCTGAGTTGACCACTCACGAGATAACTAGTCTATCAGGTGAAGCCGTTAAGGAATTTAAACGCAATAGACTTGAGAATTCGATCATGAATCGGCTACTCGACCGTATTAATCTGCAAGGATCATTACGACACTGTCAGAATCGAACGGAGATCAGTTATAGGTCGATTCGACTGAGGTATGTGATTAGAGTGTGGGTGATTCCACCTGATCGCAATATCCTCGTCGACCGGCACTAGACCGATTCTTCTGTCGTTTTGGGTACCCCGTGTCCGTAATCGAAACCTCGAGATTTCTACGACAATCGAGAATTGCCAAGGTGTCGAAAATGTACTTTGTGGCTTGAGAATAATCAACCACATGTCAATTGCACGAAAAATTCCTAAAAGCTACCCGGTAGATTAGGACGCGCTAAAGTCGCGCCGCATTGAATTTAACCGTGAAATTGAACCCGATTACAGAAATTGGAAGTTTTGTCAAGTCACAATTCATTTTAGGAATGTCGACTCATCTCCAGGAGATTTTCCTACAAACCGAGATTTTTGGCAGAAAAGCAAAGTAAGGCCGTTTTTGTTCGGAATTGTCAGAGGGTCGTTTTTGATTGAATCTTCGGGATGCAAGTTGGATCACTTGATGGGAAAAAGTCATGAGACGGACGAGGATACCTTGATGGATTTAATTGGGCTTCAAATGGATGTGTTTGGTTGAGAATTGGATGAAATTGATTGAGATTGAAGAGGGAAATGTAACAAATTCGTATACCATGGGGGGAGAGCTATTTTGCACCTATTGGCAAGGTTGTGGAGGAAGCTTGAGGAGAGAGAGTGGCTGAGGTCATATGATGTCATGGTGGGGGCAAAGCCAATGAGAGAATGGCAAGTGTTGAGCTCTAAAGAGCCCAAGGAGACCCCCCTTGCTAAGCAGCCTTCTTCTCCCTTAATTTGTGGCTTTCTCCATTATTGTTGAAGGAGAGAAGCTCAGCAAAAACCAGAGAAACCGAGCAGCAACAGCCCTCCACCGTCGCATGCCCATCGGACTCCATTTCCTCCTCTGTTTTCTCCTCGTTCCAGTTTCTGCTCCAGCCGACCTTTCGCCAAAGATCCGAGTAAAAAGTTAACTTTCCGGTTGAATCAGCAATCGAGCCACCCATCGTCGCGAAGAGGACATCCAGACCGTTCCGAAGCACCTCGCCGCTCGCCGGAACGATTCTCCGGCCGTCCCGTACGGCCGCCCGAAGCCGCCGCTCGCCGGACCGTCTGGTTCCGCCCTGCTCCGCCTGTTCCGCGTTTTCTTGCTGTTTCGCCCCTTTCCGACCCTTCCTTTGCCCATCCCAACCTCCTATAAGATCCCCAAGACCCCCGGGAGCCATTGGTTGCCAACCACCCGCTTGCCGGAGCTCCGATCGGCCCGTTTTCGCCGTTGAAGTTGCTGGTTTCTTCTCTCGCAGTTCAGCCCAGATCGGAAGCGTAAGACAGCAAGAAGTTCCAGACTTCGAGGCCCGTTTTCAGTGTCTTCCCGGCCTCCGTTGGTGTCGCCGCTTTGGGGTTTATAGACCGCCTTGGTGTCGTGGTCGCCGTGAACTCACCGGCGCGCAAAACCGGTGAGTTTATCCTCTAATCCTTGCTTAGTGAGTTAATCACGCTTAAGGGGTGTTTAGATTAGTCTAATTAGGTTTATGTGATTAAATTAGATTATTTTAATGTAAATTAGATTAGTTGTATGCTTAGTTTAATGGATGTTTAATTAGGGCTAATTGTATGATTAAATTAGTGTAATCTTGTTGAAGCCCTAATTAATTATTTTCAATTAATTAATTATTTCGAATTTATAAATATTATTTTATTAAATTATATTATTATAATATAATATTTAATTATTTAATTTTCGGAATTAAATTCAATTATTTAATAATTTCGAAAATTATGCCGGGATGGCCTAGGTTGTTAGAATTTCGCGCGATCGCAAAGAAGGTGCGGTCGGTTTGTGTTAATTGTATGTTTAAATTGAGAAATTGAGTGATTGATGATTATGGTTAATTATTCCAAAAGTGTGGCATTGAATGATATTGATGAAGTTGTGGTATTTAACTTGAAAATACCCGGTGTTGGCTTTTAGCACCGTAATTGGTTTGTATGACTAGTTTGAACCGTTGGCTATTATTGGATTGAATATCCAGTTCTATGGTTTATTATTGAATGATCGTTTTGGCAAGCATTGGTTTATATATATGTATCCGCTTAGGCGAGCAATTATGATATACATATATATTGCGGCAGCTTCTGGTGAGCTATAGTATACTATATTGAATATTGCGGCAGCTTCTGGTGAGCTATAGTATACTATATTGAATATTGCGGCAGCTTCTGGTGAGCTATAGTATACTATATTGAATATTGCGGCAGCTTCTGGTGAGCTATAGTATACTATATGAATATTGCGACAGCTTCTGGCGAGCTATTATATTATCTATCAGCTACAGCTTTGGAAAACATATGTCTTATTAACGACTGGTTTGATAGTCGGTATGGAAAGATAGATAATGTGATGGAATTGAATCATGGCGAATGATTGGATTGACTGAATTGATAAACCGATGGGTATGTCGGTAGTTTCAGATTGTACGAGCATTGTTTGAATATGAATTGTACGACGTGCGGGGAAAGGGGCCGAGGCGAGGTAAGCCCTCTATCCTATTTGTGTGGCTAGGGCGCCCTGAGGCGTATTTTCTTCCTAATTGAGTTTTAGAGGGTAGGACTCGCTGAGACGTAGTCTCATCCCGGTTGTGGGATAATATTTCAGGTCCCTAGATGACGGTCGTGGAGGACCGGAAGTCCTGGAGTTCGGAAGGTGGAGGTTGAAGAATCGGCGAACGTGTCTGACAAGTTGGGGTCATAGGACAGTTCCCTAGTTGTTGAGCATGTCTATTTTGTAGACAATCCAGTGTTATATATAAACCTATGTGTTTATAGAAAGCTTGTTTGGTTGTGATTGATTGCCTGCTTTTCTATCCCAAGTTAAATGTTGTCAGGGGATTTGTTTCGCTTCCGCATGTGCATTATAAAAATGAATGGGTCGGCGACTTGTCCTGGGAAGTCGCATTTCTATCGACCGCAGAGGGATGTTCGCGCGCTCGGAGGATCGGGGCGTGACAGTAAAATCACTATTGATATTGAAAAGTTAGTTCCTTGCAAATTACTAAACTTTACATATGTTACTAATCACGTTTTAACCTAAAACCTAAGTAATAATTGAGAAAAATTTGATAAACTTGCACCTATATATAATATCATAAAATTTATAGATGTCAGGATAAAAGTAGTGGATATTTTATAAATATTTTTTGAAGTCACACGCGGCCACGAATCTCTCATTACGTCAAGAAACATCAGTTAATTCAAAAAATCTTCTTCTACCAGCTAACACATTCGTGCAGAACCTCCATCTTACTATCTCACAAGCTTATTATCCTAAGGACAAAACGTCGACACAAAAACACACATCAAATGAGCCAATAGCCATGAAGCAACGAGAATGTCCACAAAGTTAACAAAAGCACATAAATACAATAAATGTCACGCCCCGATCCTCCGAGCGCGCGAACATCCCACTCTGGTCGATACAAATGCGACTTCTCAGGACACGTCGCCGACCCATTCAATTTTTATTATGCATGCGGAAGCGAAACAAATCCCTTGACAACATTTAACTTGGGATAGAAAAATAGGCAATCAATCACAACCAAACAAGCTTTCTATAAACACACAGGTTTATATACAACACTGGATTAACTACAAAATAGATAGGCTCAACAACTAGGGAATTGTCCTATGACCAACTTGTTAGACACGTTCACCAATTCTTCAGCCTCTACCTTTCGAACTCCAGGACTTCCAGTCCTCCACGACCATCATCTAGGGACCTGAAATATTATCCCACAACCGGGATGAGACTACGTCTCAGCGAGTCCTACCCTCTAAAACTCAATTAGGAAGAAAATACGCCTCAGGGCGCTCTAGCCACACAAATAGGATAGAAGGCTTACCTCGCCACAGTCCATTTCCTGCACGTCGCAATTCATATTCAAACAATGCTCGCACAAGCCGAAACTACCGACATACCCATCGGTCTATCAATTCAGTCAATCCAATTGATATCATACGATCCACACATCTATCAATTCATATCATCTATTAAACCATACCATCTATTCATCCATCAATACAATTATGGCTCGCACAAGCTGAATTGGATGCAATGCTCTAACAAGCTGATATAGATGGTAGCTCGCACAAGCTGATATATACATAGATGATAGCTCGCACAAGCTGATATATGGATCGTTGCTCTCACAAGCTGATAAACGATCATTGCTCTCACAAGCTGATATATATATAGATCGTGCTCGCACAAGCTGATAAAACGATCTTAGCTCACCAGAAGCTGCCGCAATATTCAATATAGTATACTATAGCTCACCAGAAGCTGCCATATATATATGTATATCATAATTGCTCGCCCAAGCTGATACATATATATATATATATACCAATGCTCGCCAAAGTTGATCATTCAATAATAAACCATAGAACTGGATATACAATCCAATAACACCCAACGATTCAAACTAGTCATACAAATCAATTACGGTGCTAAAAGCCAACACCGGGTATTTTCAAGTTAAATACCACAACTTCATCAATATCACTCAATTCCACACTTTTGGAATAATTAACCATAATCATCAATCACTTAATTTCTCAATTTAAACATACAATTGACACAAACCGACTGCACTGCTGCGATTAGCGCGAAATTCTAACAACCGACCATCCCGGCATAATTTTCGAAATTATTAAATAATTAAATTTAATTCCGAAAATTAAATAATTAAATATTATTTTATAATAATATAATTTAATAAAATAATATTTATAAATTCGAAATAATTAATTAATTAAAAATAATTAATTAGGGCTTAAACAAGATTACACTAATTTAATCATACAATTAGCCCTAATTAAACATCCATTAAGCTAATCATACAACTAATCTAATTTACATTAGAATAATCTAATTTAATCACATAAACCTAATTAGACTAATCTAAACACCCCTTAAGCGTCATTAACTCACTAAGCAAGAATTAGAGGATAAACTCACCCGATTAACGAGCCGAACGGCTCAAAACGACGGGGACGATGCGAGGATCAATAGTCTCCAAGGCGGGCCTAGCTTCCAGGGTCGGGAAGCCGGCCAAAACGGGCCAAACCTTTGCTGCGATACCCATTTTTCAACTTTCTGATCGCTGCTGGTTGAGGCCGAGAAAGGGCGGATCCAGGGCCGGTTGGGGTCGGGAATGGGTGGAGGAGCTGAACCGGACCTAGGCGAGGCTTCACGGTGGCCGGAGATGGGCTGGACGGCTCTGATGGAGCTTTCCCAGATCTGGAATCGCTGCTGGACTCACGGAGCAGCAGGGACGACGGTGAGAGGAAGACGGAGTCTGGCGGAGTCGTGGCGGTGCACAAGACGGCGAGCTGGCTAGACGACGGCTCCGGCAGTCCTTGCTGGCTCCAACGGTGGCCGGCCCAGCTTGCACGACAGCTTGGACAAGCAGATCCAGGCGGAGTAGCGACTGGACGAGCTGGGGAGGCGCGACGGCAGCAGCTGGTTCCAGCTGGCTTCCACGAGCGAGCGACGGCGAGGACGGCAATGGGCGGCGCTGTTGCTCCAAGCGACGAGCAGCTTCTCCTCTGCGGTTTCTGGGCTTCGAAGAAGAAGAAGATGAAGAGAGGCTGAAGAAGTCGCACGGTAGGGAGAAGGAGGAGAGAGACAACCGAATAGAGAGAGGGAGGAGAGAGAAGGAAGATGGGACCACTTTTCTCTCTCTCATGGCCCACCATGACCTCATGGATGATGTCACCTTCCACCATCTCCCACAACCTCATTCCAATGGGTTCAATTTCATTTTCCGCCGTGGCATAAAATCTTGTACACTTAATTCAATCAATTCTCAATCAATTCCATCCAATTGAAGCTCAATTAAATTAACCCATGTGCCCTCGGCCTTCTCATGACATTTCCCCATCAAATGATCCAACTTGCATCCCGAAGATTCGATTAAAAACAGCCCTCTGACAATCCCGAACAAAAACGGCCTTACTTTGCTTTTCTGCCAAAAATCTCGGTTTGTAGAAAAATATTCTGGAGATGAGTCGACATTCCTAAAATGAATTGTGACTTGACAGAACTTCCAATTTCTGTAATCGGGTTCAATTTCACGGTTAAATTCAATCTGGCGCGACTTTAGCGCGTCCTAATCTACCGGGTAGCTTTTAGGAATTTTTTGTGCAATTGACCTGTGGTTGATTATTCTCAAGCCACAAAGTGCATCTTTGACACCTTGGCGACTCTCGATTGTCATAGAAATCTCGAGGTTTCGATTACGGACACAGGGTACCCAAAACGACAGAAGAATCGGTCTAGTGTCGGTTGACGAGGATATTGCGATCAGGTGGAATCACCCAACTCTAATAACATATCTTAGTCGAATCAACCTATTACTGATCTTTGTTCGATTCTGATAGTGTCGTAATGATCCTTGCAGATTAATACGGTCGAGTAGCCGATTCATGGTCGAATTTTCAAGTCTATTGCGTTTAGATTCCTTAACGGCTTCACCTGATAGATTAGTTATCTCGTGAGTGGCCAACTCAGAGAAGAGAGCTATAGACGCAAAGATGAAATGCCCAACTTATTCAATTGAAACCAGAATTGGAAAATCGGGATGTCACAATAAATGCACATGAAGGCAAGCATAGCAATCAGTGGAGAGCTCTTCAATGACCTTTGTTAACATTCTTTATCTTCATGCTTAGGTCTTTTCCATCTTTCTTTTTCATGCGCCTGCTAAATGAGGTCTTCGGATAGAGACGGTCCGCCATAAATCACGTCCATTGATTTCTTTTTGTCAGAGAATTTGTCAACACATCAATCAATTTAATTAATCCTTTAACACATTGATTGAATTCAAAGCTCGAGCCACCCTGTCTTCTTCAGTTCTTTGCACAAATGAAATCCCGCTGGTCAGCCTGTTCCAGACAGTCCAATGAAGAAGCAGAACGTGTCCGATGGCGAAGCCTTCATTTGTGTTTCTTCTCATTCCCCGATTTGCGCCTTCTCTCTCTCTCTCTCTCTCACATAAATACGCTTCACCTGCGAGGAAAAGTTTTAAGCTTTTTCGCAGTATCTCAAATTTGCAGGGTTTACTGGTCTCTAACATCCTAAATGGTGATCATTCTGATTTGCAAGTGTCGATGGGAGGATCAAAGAGCTTGAGCAGAAATTGGAGAATGATAAAGTTATCATTCTTCGTTATGAAAAGCTGGAGGTATCTTGAAAATTGCAGAAGTCTACGTGATATTGAAGCGCTTGAAGAGATGGAATCATTGGAGTTGCGGAACATTTTTTGGTGCAAAGGCATTGAAAATCTCCCAAACCTTTCAGAACTGCAGAGGTTGCGATATCTAGAAATGCGTGCATGTGAGAAAGGGAGATTCAGGGTCTTGAGGTACTCAAGTCTCTGTACTGTTAGACATTACAAGATGTACACTTGTACAGTGCTTGGTAATGCACCTGATCTGCCAAATGTTACAATTTAGCATTAGATGCAGTTATTTAGTAAAGATGGAGATTACTTAATCGCCGAATGTTACAAAACACCTTTCGCAAGAAGTTTGATGTGACAGCCATTCTGCGCAAGGTATTTACCCTAATCGCTTGGTTCTGTTCTATTCAATTTCATGTTTCCGTCTGTATAATCATTGGAAAAATTGCTTAATCCTGATGAATTTCTTTCCCAACATCTCAAAACATCATTGTCAAATCAACAACTTCAACAGATGACACCCTGATATTTCCCCGCCCGTTGAATTAGCAAATAGCTGTCATTCTAACCACCCTATATTAGTTCTTAAATATATGTCAAGCCTTTGAGAAGGGAGAAGTGTACCTTCCTTACCTTTTTGTCCTCATGCAGGCTGACAAAAGAAAAACCCACCCTAGTTAAATATGCCATTTCTATGCATGCTTCCGTTGGCAAGGAGGATATACCATCGCTGTCCATCTGCTGCAGGTGATGATCTCCTGAATTTTGGCTTCATACATTGCACTGAGTCATATGTCATGCCGAGTGAAGCCATTATCTCCTTCAGTTGGAGCACATGTCGCTTGCTGGCATGAAATCAGCAATCTGAGAGACTTCTTATTGCAGGATGTTTCTGAAGATGAGAAACTTAAGTTCCAGGAGGGAAAAAAGGGGATATCGTTCCATGCTGATAAAGAGAAGTTGGTAACTTCTCAAATGCGTTGCTAACTCAATAGCAACTTGTTTTACCGGCATATTGTTTTTGGAAAGTATGACATTTATTTATACTTAAAAAATCATGAACTGTTTTAGTAATCTATCAAAAGATATTTGTGGAACTTATAAACTATCACACAAAATTATCAACTTTAATTTGACTGATTCGTCAATTTTTCTCTCATGGTGCTTTTATTACGGGAGAAATGAATGATTTGACAATTGTTTTCCTTAAAAGGTTGTTCATCACTTAGAATAATTAGTAAACAATTTTTGTTTATTATCAACAATAAATTATGCTTAAATATTTTCATGGATAATAAAAATATTTTTGATTCATTTAACTTTGTAATCAATATAAGTGATCATTTTCAAGTTTTTATTTTATTTTATTTTAAATCATAGATTTAGTCTGAAAAAAAAAAAAAAAAAAAACACATCATAGGCTACAACTATTTTAACTTAACAAATATTGTTTGAATCGCTTGCCAAGTTTAGTCTAATTATTCTAAAATTACTAAAGGTTGTCATAATTTACCAATATTATTGTTGGAGCTTACCAACGTATTAAAGTTACTATCTTTTAAACAAAATTACCAATTTATAATTTGAGTGTTTTACCAATATATCTCCGATTAAGTTACTAACTAATTGAAGAAACACGAACTCTTATCTGAGTCACTTAGCAAGTTGTATTTAGTTATTTTGGGAATTATTCCAACCATTTACCATTTTGTATTCATAGAGATCACCAACGTGTGTAAAAGTAACTGACTCTCATGCAAATTTACCAGCTCCTATTAATTATTTCAATAATCTATAGATATATATTTCCTGAGCTTAGCAATACTAATTCGTGAACTATACTAGATTTTATATGAAAAATACAAATTCTTGTTTGGAGGGTACAACTCTTACAATTTTTTGTACATAGTATTGTCAAGCCTACCAATGTGTTAAAATTGCTAATCGTTATATGAAATTTACGAACTTCTTTCAAAATAACCAATTATTCCATTAATTTGTTGACTTTTATATGTGAAACTTGAGTTATCAAATTTTATATGAAATTATGTACTCTTATTCTAGCTAGTTATCTATGTTTATTTGATAGTTTCGAAATTGCTAACTATTCCAATAATCTACCAATATTTATTTGCAGAATCAATCAAAGTCATTAAATGTTATATGAAATTACCAGCTCTTTTTTTAGTCCACTTACTAACTTGTTTGATTGCTTCAAAAGTACAAACTGTTCAATAATTTACCAACAATTTATTTCATAGCATCCCAACGTATTAATGACCAACTTCAACACGAAATTTCTAAGAAAAATCACTGACTATTCTTGTGATCAATTACCAACATTGAAAGCGGAGCTTAAGTGATCAATTTTTTTATGAAATTACCAACTGTAGTTTGGGTAGTTACCAGTGGTCATTTCCAAATTACCAATTGTTCCAATAATTTATATAAAATTGCTTGTGTCCTTTACCAACTTACAAAACTAGCACTCTGATATGAAAATATCAACTCCTATTTGAGTCCACTTACAAATGTTTATTTCATAGTTTAAAAAGTACCAATTCTTCAAATAATTTTGCCTACATTTATTTGAGCTTAACAATGGATTAAAGTTTCCAATTTGTATAAAATTTATCATCTGTTTTCAAAATTACCAACTATTCCAATATACCAATATCTATTTGTGGAACTTAATTTACCAGCTCTTATATGAAACTACCAACTATGTTTGAGCTACTTATTGATGTTTATTTAATTTTGTTAAATTACAAATTTTTGCAATAATTTACCAATATTTATTTGTGTAGCTTACCAACGTGTTAAAGTCACCAAATATAATATGAAATTGCCAAATTTTGAGTTTATGTACCAACATTGATTAGATTGTTTCAAAAGTACTGATTGTTTCAATAGCTTACTAATATTTATTTGTGGAACTTACCAATTGGTTGAAATGACAAACTTTTTTTACAAAATGTCACTAATCACATTCAAAAGTTGCTATTCTTCTTCCTTTCTCAAGAAGAAAATTATTAGTTAATGTGAAAATTCCAACTTTCTAAAACATATCGAAACTTGGTCTTTTTCTTTTGTATGAAAGGTCATCGACTATATCAAGAGTTAATAACTCTTGATAATTTTAAATATCTAAACTCACTGCCAATTCATTGGAGAACACATGGCAAAATCGCTATTGATATTGAAAATTTAGTTCCTAGCAAATTACTAAACTTTACATGAGTTACTAATCATGTTTAAACCAAAGAAATAATTGAGAAAAATTTGGTAAACTTGCACCTATATGTAATACTATAAACTCGACGGATGTCAGGATACATGTAGTGGCTATTTTATAAAGGTTTTGTGAAGTCACATGTATCCATGAATTTCTCATTACGTCAAGAAAAATCAACAAATTCAAAAAATCTTCTTCTACCAGTTAACGCACGAGTGCGGAACCTCCATCTTATTATCTCACACGCTTATTATCCTAAGGATAAAATGTCGACACAAAAACACACATCAAATGAGCCAACAGCCATGAAGGAACGATAAAATCCACAAAGTTAACAAAAGCACATAAATACAATAAATGCACAAGAAGGCAAGCATAGCAATCAGTGGAGATCTCTCCAATGACCTTTGTTAACATTCTTTATCTTCATGCGCCTGCTAAATGAGGTCTTCGCATAGAGAAAGTACGCCATACATCACGTCTATTGATTTCTTTTTGTCAGAGAATTTGTCAACACATCAATCAATTTTATTAATCCTTTAACACATTGATTGAATTCAAACCCCGAGCCACCCATCCCCTCGTCAGCTTGTTCAAACGGTCCAATGAAGAAGCAGAACGTGTCCGATGGCGAAGCTTTTATTTGTGTTTCTTCTCGTTCCCCGAGTCGCGCCTCTTCTCTCTCATATGTACAATTCACCTGCGAGGAAAAGTTCTGAGCGTCTTCGCAGTCTCTCATTCATTCACGCATCGTCCTTATGGGAAGCGAAGATTTCGAGGGACGCACTCCATTTTCTTCCTCTTCGGTTCATCGATGGAAGTATGACGTGTTCGTAAGCTTCAGAGGTAAGGACATAAGGAAGACTTTCGCAGCCCACCTACTCCGCGCGCTGAAGCAGGCGGGGATCGCCTACTTCGAGGACAATGACAAAGCAGAGACCGGAAATGTGATCGAGCGCAAGCTGCGCGATGCGATTCACCATTCCAGGGTCTCCCTCATCATGTTCACCACCAACTACGCAGAATCGCGGTGGTGCTTGTACGAGCTGGTGGAAATCCTGGAGTGCAACAGGACGTTCAGAGATCATCATGGTCACGTGGTTGTGCCCATTTTCTTTGATGTTGAGCCAAGCGACGTTCGGAAACAGAGCGGGCGATTTGGGGATGGTTTTCGAAGGCGTTGGGCCACCCACACGGACGATTTGCTGGTGCAGAAGTGGAGGGATGCACTTAAAGAAGCCGGGAATTTATCAGGATTGCATTTGAATAATGATGCTAACGGGTAATGTACCGTCTTCTGCAAGAAACTTATGTTCATTTTAGGCGTATCAGTTGTGCTTGATTGATTAGTTCGCTCACCACAAAAGCTCATATTGGTGCTCGATTTGAACTCTTCTGCTGATTGAATCTAGTTCATGTGTTTCTTGCTTATGTGTTGATGGCCTCTCCAGGCTATGGTTAGTGATACTTGAACTTGGTCTTAACATACAACTACAGGGATCAAGCGGATTTCCTCGAGCAAATTGTAGGACGTCTCTTGAAGATTATTCCCAGAACAAGCTCCCCCTATGCTATTGGGGTAGATTCCTTAGTAGATGATGTGATATCGTTGCTGCAGATTGGGTCAGAGGATTATGTCCGTGTGGTTGGGATATGGGGAATGAAAGGAATTGGTAAGACAACGGTGGCCAAAGCTGTCTGCCATCGCATTGCTAGGGAATTTGACGGGGTTAGCTTTCTCGAAAATATTGGAGTTGCGAACCACGATACTCTTTTACTTCTTCAGAAGAGACTTCTCTACGATGTTCTGAAGGTACAAGGTCTAGAAATGTATGATCTTGACAGCAACATCAACGAGATAAAAACTAAACTCTGTCAGGAAAGGATCCTTCTAGTTCTTGATAACATTACTGAGAAGCACCAACTTGAGTATTTTGGTGCTGGAGATCGAGAATGGTTCAAATTTGGGAGTAGAATCTTGATAACTACAAGAGAAGAATGGCTTCTGAAAGATCTCAAAGTGGATGATACGTATATGCTCGCTGGACTGGGTTCTAAAGAATCGATCCAACTCATGAGTCTCCATGCCTTCGGTGAAGACCAACCTAAAGAAGGATATGAGGAGTTGTTCGAGAGTCTTGCCCACTATGCAGGTGGCCTGCCAGTGTTTCTTAAGAAATTTGGTTCCTTTCTTTCTAGTAGGAAAAATCAGTGGCGTGAGATATTGGAGAAGTTGGTAAGGGATCCTCATCTTGATTCAATTGGATTACCTTTAGATCCATTCTCCTCTCTTCGTCCCTCTGTAGGGCCATTTGGAGGCCATGATGGTGATTCTTTTGATGATCAAACATACAGTGGCGTAAGACATATAACGGTCGTCTTTGGAACAGTGATCGAGTCCATTACTATTGACTATGTTCAGAATGGGTGTGTTGTGCGCTCACCAAGACATGGTGGATCTGTGGGAGGCCACATATATAATGTGAGTCCATTATTACGGTTCGCTTTGTTGATTTGCAATATTTACGTCTAGTTATGTAATTCTCTATGAAATTTTCAGTTACCGTTTGTTTGTGGAATGGGGATTGAGAAAAAGTGGTGTCACAAAGTCAATAAAGATGGACCTGCTTGAAAAATTTCAACTGGGTACTTCCATGATGCTTGATCATCTCTCAATATGCTGATGGCTTTGTTGTTCCTTGCTAAGATATTTGTTTTTTCAGGGTGCCAAAAAGAAAAAAAACTACACTAGCATCATCCACCTACTCTGATGTTACAGTTAATCAGAGATTACTCCAGTGCTTGTCATTGTCAATATAGACCATCAACAATGCCATTTAATTATGGAGCAAAGCATTCGGGATTCTAGATGGAGTTCAATCGTTATGGCACAAGACTAGCGAAAAAGGCAAACTGTGCTACAAAATAAGAGAAGGAATCCAGTGGTCCCAATAATTAGATATCTTCTGTTTTGGGAAAAGTTAACCTAAATAATGCATCTAGAGAGCATAGAATTTTCCCTTCTTCAAGGGTGATCGATACTCACTTTGCTCTTCTGCAATTGTTGCAGGTAGATTTAGATTATCCAACTGAATACTTGACTTCGGTGTCAGGCTACATTAGAGAAGATTCTCATCATGTCATCAACTCTCTTACCTTCCACAGCAATAAGAGGGACCATGCGCCAATTGGCGAGGAGAGAGGGAAGCTTTTCCATTTTCCATCAGTTAATGGAAAGATCATTGGTTTTCATGGAAGGTGTGGCTCTTTTCTGGATTCCATTGGAGCTCATTTTGGCCCTGTCTCTCATCCATATCCCTTCGAAGTCGTAGGGCCATTTGGAAATGTGAAAAACCGCTGGGATGATGGCAAGCATGCAGATGTCAGACAAATTGTTGTAGTCTCTGGTTCTGCAATTGAATCTGTTAGTTTTACCTATGAGGAGGGTCCTTCTTCCAGACACGGTACAACTCACGGTGGCGAAACAAATACGGTACACAGTAGGAAGTTGACGTTTGATAAACATTACCCCTTATTTTCAATGATGCTTATCATGCCATTGCTGAAGATGGTGTCTAGGTGAAAGTGATAAACTGTTGACTTTGGTACTTAGGCATGACACCATCAACAGGAAGCAAGTTTCTATTGGACAAAGAGTTGCTAAAACAATTCGTCATAAAATTGAACACTTCTGTTAAATTTTGTATTTTAAAACAGTCGGTAAGGGAGAGTGAATCAACTAGTCTCCATCTACGGACTTTCTGCAGATAGATTTTGGTTGGTAGGATAACATCTAGTTATTCTCTCTGGGCATAGTTGTTCGAAGATGAGTTGTTTTTCCTGACAAAGAGCATTGAAGAGATAATGTTTGCAACAATGGTGCATTTGTTTCATGGACAATCAATGAGTTGAAAATTATTTTCTTGAAAATAATTGTTCGTATCGCATAGAAACATTAATTAGTAGGTTTTTATCACCAATAATAATCTATTCCTAACATTTTCGTTAATGATGAAAATTTGCATTTTAAAATATTTTGGTAAGTGATACACTTGATCGATTCTAGGAAAGTGTTTACCAAATTCTTGATTTTTTGCAGAATAAATGCACCCTGGTTGTTGTCTTCCTTATTTCATCTATTATAGTTAACATGATATTGAAGTAGGCAAGATAATCTACTATATTCCAGATCATAAATTATCATATCAATCATCAAGAGCATCATACACTAGTTGTTGTCATCTACCATGCTTTTGCTTCTCAACTTGTTGCATTAACATTTCTCTACCCTCTATATGTTTGGTACAGATAAATCTGGGCTGGCTGACTGAAGTTCTTATTTCAGTTTCGGGATATATTGTGAATGATTTTGGTTCTACTGTCATCCATTCACTCACATTCCAAAGCAATAAAAGAGCATATGGACCATTCGGCACAGAAACTGGAAGGAAGTTTTCATTTCCAGCAACTGGTGGAAAGATTATTGGATTTTATGGGAGTTCTGGTTCCCATCTTGAATCTTTAGGAGCATATTTGGAACCAATCTCTCATCTACACCCGATCAAGTGTGCTGGACCATTGGGGGGCCAAGCTGGACACTCTTGGGATGATGGAAAATTCAGTGGAGTAAAGAAAATAAAGATAATATTAGAAGATGATGTCAACTGCATCTCCTTTGAGTATGATGATAATGGCGAATCTATTTGGTCCTCTACACATGGCAACGAAAACGGAAGTATCCATACGGTCAGTTCATTGAATATTCTCCATTCATACTACCTTTGATGCTCTCTCTCTCTCTCTCTCACGCACACACACCTACTTCTGTGCAACTACTATATCAAGTATTAGTTTTTCAAAATTACTTGAAAAGTTTTGGCAAAGTAAGTTATGAGTGATTGTCACCCGTATACACCATGTGCAATGATAATGTATGGGGAGTGGAAAGCATCTCAGAGGGAAATCAAAGCTGTTCAAATGTAATGAAAAATTGAAGTTGTCTTTCTGATTATATAAATTTCTTTCTTTCTTTGTTTTTTGGATAAGTGTATCAAAAATCTTAAAACTTATTGCTAAGTGCAATCAAGTTCTAAAGTTTTTAAAAAGTGCAATCAAGTCTAAATTTTGTTAAATTGGTGTAATTTCAATAGTTTTGGTCCAATTAGGCTATGGCAAAATGCTGACCTTTTTTTTTAATTACTTTCTTAAGACATGGGGCACCCGCAAAGTACAACATTAGAAAGAAAATTGAAAATTAAAAAGAACCAAAAGATATAAAAAAAATCAAAAACAGAAAAAGAAAAGAGGATCAGAGAATCCTTCGGAACTATCTTTTTATCAAATTCACAGTGAGCCAAAAGCAACCACATTTTGAAGGACAAAGTTGAAAACAGGAAAAGAACACTATAAGTGCCATAACTTGTAGCAAAGGGACACTTAAATGCCATAACTTACGAAAGGTACACTTAAGTGCCACATTTGAAGAAAAGTGGAACACCTGAGTGCCACCTCCGGTGAAGCCAGCCGGAAATCATACGTGGCATTTAAATATTAATATTTCTCGCCGAGGTGGCTCGCCAAGAGTTGAGTCGCTCTAATTCACCCAAAACGACGTCGTTTCGGGTGTTGGCCAAAATAAAACCCTTACATTGGCCAAAACAACGTCGTTTTAGCATAATTTGAATTTTAATATAATATAAAAATTAATTAAATTTAATTTAAAACAAAATAATAATATAATTTATATTTATTAAAAAAAAAAAGGGAAACGGAGGAGGAGGAAGGTAGCCAGCGGCTAAGGGCTGAGCCCTCGCCGCTACCGCCTCCACGTCGTCGCCGGAAGGTGGGGGAGGGTCGGTCGAGGCCACCGAGCCCAACCGAGGGCCGATCTGGGGTGAGGGCACGTAGGCCCTTGCCGCCGCCGGGCCGAGGCCGCCGGCCCTCGGCCGGGGCTCGACAGCCCCCCCCTCACCGCCGGCTGCCTCCCTCCTCCTCCTCCCCCCTCCCCCTTTTTTTTCTTCCTCCTCCTCGCCCGCCGGTTGCTCCCCTTCTCCTCCTCCCCCCCCTCGATTTTGGGCAAGGGCTGCGAGCCCTCATCAATCTGAGCGAGGGCCCGGCCAAGCAAGGGCCATTGACCCTCGCCGCCGGTCGGTCGGGGTTGTCGACCCCGGCTAAGGCCTAGCGACCCCAGCCAACCCTCCCCCCTCCGTTGCCGACCCTTCTCGGCGACAGTGGGGAGGCGGTGGCAGCGGCTAAGGGCTCAGCCCTCGCCTCTCCCCCATTTTTTTTTTAATTTTAAAATTATTAATTTTAAATATTTTAACTAAATTTAATTTAATTAATTTAATTAATTTTTATATTATTTTTTACCACGTTAGCCTAAAACGACACCGTTTTTGCATTATTTGGCCACATCAGCGTGCGAAATGACGTCATTTTGCACTCGCTTCGCTGAAAAAAATGCCACGTATGCAATTTGGTCGGATTTTGGCCGGATTGGCACTCAAATGATCCATTTTGCTCCGATTTTGGCATTTAAGTGTACATTTCGTAAGTTATGGTACTTAAGTGTCCCTTTCTGCAAAGTTATGGCATTTTAGGGGTCCGCATCTCGTTGAAAACTGCCCAATTTATAATCGAAAAAAACATAAATATCCATTGAAATAACCTAAGCAAATAAATGCTTGTTAACAGGAAACGATCCAATGAATTTGTTGCCATAAAATACTGAACACTTCCTATAGTTATGATAGAGAAGACATAAGCAAAAGACAACATGATCCCTAGCATAATGCAGAAGATCTGCCAAGTTTCAATAGAAAAATATGCAAAAAATTTCATAAAACTGAAATTTGGTTTACAAGCTCGATGAGGTTCGAGCGGCCATGGCCAAGCTCAATGTAGCTCAAGTCGTTATGGCTGTGAGCTCGAAGAAGCTCAAGTGGTCATGGCTGAGCTGTTAGTTAGCCCTGGACATGAGTTTGAAGAAGCCTAGAAGCTGGAGCTACCACGGTCAAATTCAATGAAACTCGGGCAGCTTAAAGAAGCTCGAGTGGCCAGGGCCAAGCTTGACAAAGATTAAAAGGCCAGGGTCACAAGGTCGAATTGTAGAACTTGATTGCACTAGCTCAATAAGTTTTAGAATTTGATTGTATATTTCAAAAACTTTAGGACTCAATTATATTTTCCTAACAAGTTTTAGAACTTCTGATATAGTAATCCCTTTTTTATTTTATACATACACGAAGGTCAATAATATGATTTTGCTAGATGGACTCCATGAGAGCAACCCAGTACCATAAGCTTTTCGTCAATTAATATGCTTTATGCAGGATGGACTCCATGTAAATAAACTAATATGATAAGTTTTTTTCTTTTATGCTAAATGAAGCGAATCAGCAAAGCGCGCCAGTGACCCCTAATGATCTATAATCTAATTGTTGACCCTAGAAGTTTGATGTAAGAATAGTCTTTAGAAATTCTCGGGTCCAGGTTGCACGTGGATCCAGTGTTATCTTAGGCCACTATAATCTATCATCTTTGATATGGATCAATATGACAGTTAAATGTAATAAATACTTGTCAATTCAGGAGGTTAACTTGGATTACCCTCATGAGTTCTTGATCTCGGTATCAGGATATATCAAACATAGTTGTTCTGTTATTCGATCACTCACGTTCGAAAGCAATATAAGAAGGCTTGGACCCTTTGGTAAGGAAGAAGGGAACTTCTTTCGCTGTGCATTGACATGCAACAAGATAATTGGCTTTCACGGAAGGTCTGATATCCAGCTTCATGCGCTGGGAGTCTACTTTGAACCAATTTCTGATCTTCGTCTCTTGAAATCCATTGGGCCATTTGGAGGAGAAGGTGGCGGTCCATGGGACGATGGACAGAGCATGGGTGTGAGAAAAATAATTGTAAAATATGGATTAGTTATTGACTCCATTGCTGTTGAGTACGACAAGAATGGGTCTGTGGTTCAGGGCCCTAGACATGGTGGAGATGGAGGACATCTAACGCTCGAGGTATGGCCCTTTAGACATTTGCTTAATCTTACGAACGTGCAGCTTATGGGTTGTTGCTAAGGTTTTGGTTTTAAGTGGTCTGGAGGTCACGTTTATGCACATGAGCAAAGTATTCTAAACAGAGCTTAGAGGTAAAAGTAAGATGATGAGAACAGTCTGGATTTTGAGTTTAACAAATGATCTTGAATGAGAAAGTCATTGCTGGGGCATGATGTTATATCATTATAGAACAGGGACTTCTCTTTGGTTTTCCAACCTTCCTCGGTTCCATTTACGATGAAAGCGCTCAATTCATTCAAAAAAGCACTGCCTCCGAAAAAGGGGGAAAATAGAATATCGAAAGCTATGTTTTACTTTATGACTTTTAAGTCTGAGAACAATTTTCCTAAACTTTAGTAGCTGTTCTCAAAGAGTTGCCAAAGCATTTATTAAGCAATTCCTTTTGTTTTACTAATGAACGATTCGATAATTGTGGCAGACCAAATTAGGTTACGCTCTAGATGCAGCGGAATTATTTATTTAGCTATTACATTGTTTGTTTAAATAGATACAACATATCAACCAGACTGTTTTGTTTATGCTGATTTTCAAGATTCTACGGTTGGGGGTTGGGATTAATTATACTTGTCTTTCTAATTTTGCAGATTAAACTCGATTATCCTCGAGAGTACTTGACATCATTTTCTGGTCACTTTGAATATGTTTGCTGGCATATTGTTCTTCGCTCCCTCGCATTTCAGAGCAATGAAAGAACTTATGGGCCAATTGGTCAGGAGTCCGGGAACTACTTTTATTTTCCATCAATCGGTAAAAAGATCGTTGGGTTTCATGGGAGCTCTGGATGTTGGGTTGATTCACTTGGAGCACATTTTGAGCCTTGACATGTTAAGCTCCACCTTTATATGCGCCTTGTAGTCAATGTTTGAGTTTACATGTAATTATGTATCATCATGAGCCTTGACGATGGAAAATTTAGTGGTGTAAAGAAAATAAAGATGATGTTAGAAGATACTGTCAGCTGCATCTCCTTTGAGGATGACGATAATGGCGAGTCTATTTGGTCCTCTGCACATGGTCAAAGTGGCAACGGAGATACCCATATGGTGGGTTCATTGCATATTTTCCGTTCATATTACAGTTGATCCTCTCTCTCTCTTTGCCTCTCTCATGCGCGCACACTTGCACAAACCTCCTTATAAATTCTACGAGAACTTTTGTGAAAGCCTTTCATTTGCTTATTTTTGATTGAGAGTTTAATTTTCTAAAATGTTGTCCTAATATATTTTGCCTAATCCTTCTTCCTATGACCGATCCAACCTCTAAGAAAGAAAAAATATATACCTTAATTATATTCCGTCTCTTCGACAAGTTTAGCTATTGTTTCTATTGAAAGAAGAACCTATGATTATCTTTTCAAGATATTTGCAAAAAAAAAAACAATTTGAACCAAATCTTTCAACTTCTAATTTACTACCTTCACTTTATGTATTCCTCTATCCACAGAGCACATTAAATGTACTGAAATGACTATGATAGAGTTTTTCTTATTGATATTAATAGCGACTCAAGAAGAAATGTTTTTATGCGGTGGGGTAAGGTACGGTGAAGGTCTTAGGCACCAACCACCACCCTACGCCATCATTAGATTGAGTATTAATTTTCTAATAAACTTGAGAACCTTTATCAAAGAAAATTGATAGTGATGGTAACCTTTATACATGATGTACAATGATAAAGTATGGGTTGTGGAAAGCTTCTTAGAGGGAAATGAAAACCATCCAAATGTACTTAATGATTGAAATCGTCTTTTGATCATTTAAATTTCTTCCCGTAATTTTCGTTTTGTACATTACACAAAGGTCCATTAATATGCTTTATGCAAGATGGACTCCATGACAGTGACCTTGTGCGATAAGTTTTCCTAATCCTAAAGAAAGCGAATCGGCAAAGTGCGATAGAGAACCCAATGGTCTATCATCTTCGATTCTTGTGACATAAGTGTATCAATCCATCCATACATTAGTTTTAAGAAATTTTTGGATCTAAGTCTTAAACTTCTTGGTTGTTTGTGGATGCGATGTTTGCTTAGGCCATTGTAGTCTATCTATCGTCTTTGATATAGATCAATATGACAATTAATTGCTAATTCTGCAGGTTAGCTTGGACTACCCACATGAGTTCTTGACCTCAGTGTCAGGTTATATCAGACATAATAATTCTGTTATTCAATCACTCTCGTTCGAAAGCAATATAAGAAGGCATGGACCCTTTGATAAGGAAGAAGGAAGGTTCTTTAGCTGCACTGTGGCATGCAGCATGATAATTAGCTTTCACGGAAGGTCTGGCGTTCAACTTGATGCTTTAGGAGTCTACTCTTAACCAATTTCTGATCTTCATCTCTTGAAATCCACTGGGCCCTTCGAAGGACAAGGTGGCAGTCCATGGGACAATGGACATAGCACGGGTGTGAGGAAAATAATTATAAAAGGCGGATCAATTATTGACTCCATTACTGTTGAGTACGACAAGAACGGGTCTAAGGTTCACAGCCCTAAACATAGTGGAGATGGAGGACATCTAACGCTCGAGGTATGGCCTTTAGACATTCACTTAATCTTATGAGCGCGCAACTTCTGTGCTATTGCTAAGGTTTGGAGGTCAAGTTTATGCACAAGTGTGACAGCATTTTATAAATAGAGGGTAAAGTGAGATCTGAGAACAGCCCGTAGATTTTGAGTTTAGATTGGCAAATGATCTGAAATGAGGATTATCCTCTGAGAAAGTCACTGTCGGGGCATGATGTAATATAATCACAGGAAAGGGACTTCTCTTTGGTTTTCCTAGAAAATTTTAGAAAATTTTCCAACTTTCCCGGGTTCTATCTACGATGAAATCACTCAATACATTTAGAAAAGTACTGCCTCCGAAAAAGGGGAAAAATGAATATTAAAAGGTATTTTTACTTTATGACTTTTAAGTCCGAGAACAATTTTCCTAAATTTTTGTAACTGTTCTCAAAGAGTTGTCAAAGCACTTTTTCTAAGCAATTCATTTTATAGATGAATGATTTGATAACTGTGGCGGACCAAAATAGGTCTTACACTCTAGATGCAGGAAAATTATCTATAAGCTTTTCCATTGTTTAACCAAATACAACTTATCTACAAGAGTATTCTGTTTATGTTGATTTATAAGATTCTTGCAGGGTTGGGATTAAATATGTTTGTCTTTCTATTTTTGCAAATTAAACTCGATTATCCTCAAGAGTGCTTGACATCATTTCTCGTCACTCCGGATGTTTTTGCGGGCATACTGTTGTTCGCTCCCTCACATTTCAGAGCAATGAAAGAACTTACGGACCATTTGGTGATGAGTTCGGGAAGTGCTTTAATTTTCCATCAATTGGTAAAAAGATTGTCGGGTTTTATGGAAGGTCTGGATTATGGCTTGATTCACTCGGAGCACATTTTAAGCCTTGACATGGTAAGCTCCACCTTTATGTGCATGCTGCAGTTGATGTTTCAATTTAATTGTAAATATGTATCACCACAAACATCCTCAGAATTCTAGGGACGTGAATCGGTCTATCTGATGTATCCTCTAAGAATAAAGTGTGATAAGGCATTTATTATAGTGAATCAGATCTTCATAAACTAACCTTGTAACTTAGGTATGACACCATCGATAGGAAGCGAGTTTTTATAGAAAAGGAATTTGTTCAAAAAAATCATCATAATCTAACACTTCTTTTAAGTTTTGTATTTTGAAACGGTAGATAAGGGAGAGTGAATCAACTATCTATGGACTTTATGCAGGTAGATTTTGGTCGGTAGGACCAAATCTAGTTATTCTCTCTGGGAATAGTTGTTCCAACAATTCGTTTTTTTCCTGACGGAGCACTACCAATGACTCGCCCAAGAGATCCTGTTTGCAACACTCGTGCATTTATTTTACGGTAAATTAATAATTTGAAAAACATGTTCATAGAAATAATTATTTGTATCATTTATATTAATCGATGATTTTCATTATTGAGACAACCTATTTCTAAATATTTTCGTTGATGATGAAAATCCTTTTGTTAAATCATTTCTATAAGTGATAACCTCTATCGATTTTAGAAAAATTCCATATAATCAATTTTCTGCAAAATAAAAAGGCACACGGGTTATCATTTTTTTTTTATTTCATCTAATAATGTTGATATGATGTTGAAATGGGCAAGATAATCTACTATTTTCCACATTATGCATCATCATCTCAATCATCAAGATAGTGGATCAAACCCTAGTCATCGTCATCTATCAATTTTGCTTCTTGACTTTTGGCTTTAACATTTCTTGACCTGTATATATAATGTACAATGATAATGTAAGGGGTGTGGAAAGCATCTCTAGGGAAATCAAAGCCATTCAGATGTATTGAACAATTGAAGTAGTCTTTTTGATTATTTAAATTTCCTTCCTTAATTTTCTTTTATATAAATGAACTGATAATTCTAAAACTTGTTACGAGGCACAATTAAGCTCTAGAGCCTTTAAAATGAGCAGTCAAGTCCAAATCTTGTCAAATTAGTACTGTCAACTCTCTTCATTAATGAGAGATCATGTGAGAGGGAAAAAATCTCATGATATTTTTATGTATGTAGTAAAAAATATGAACTACAATAATGTGATAGGGAGAAATCATTTCTTTCCTCTCAAGAAAACTTTAAGAGAAAAAATATTATAGAAAAATTAAATCATAAGTATCCCTTATATATAGTATAAGTTGTAAAAGTAAGCTCCATGAGAATGAGAAAATAATTATGTTCGTAAAGATAAGTAAAATTGACTGATTAGCCATGAAATTTTATGTGGTAGAAAGGAAATAAATCCGAATTAGGCACGACATTTTAAGTGGTAAAAAAAAGTACAAGTTGGAGAGAAATTGATTTTGGGATTGTAATGGAATTTGTAGCAAAACAAAACTGACAATATGTGAACGATACATGAAGTATAGGAAAAAGAATCGGTTATAGTATAATTGATTATGCCATACACGTTATGTTATGTGAGAAAATATAGATAATTATCATCATGAATCAATATTATAACACAAAATCACTTTGTTTCAAGCATATACAAAATGTAGAAAAACACAATGTAGAGTTAATTTTACTTAATTAAAGAATGATGATTGATTAAAAATGACAAAATAGTGGTGTCAAACTAAAAAGAAAAATAGGGCATTATAAATTCATGTTAGTAAAATAGGACATATAAAATATTTTATAAGTGTAAAGTGAATTTATATATGAGACGATGGAACCTACAACATTTGATTGTATAATAAATGATGCATATTGATTCTACATGTTATTATTTTCAAATTTCTAAATTTCACAGTTACGGTCATTACGGTAACATTGAAAGGAAATTATATGTTCATATAAGTTGATGGTGTTTAAGTAGAGAAGGAGTTTTGGTAATTTTTTTTTTTTAAATTGAAATATAGAACCTTCCAAAGCATGTACAAGTACCCCAGTTCCATCTACAGACGTGACTTCATTTTGTAATAAAGGCAGTTAATTAGTAACATTAATAACTCCCTTCCTACACCATATTTTAATTTACTTTCGCATATGAAAACTTATAACCACATTCTTTATACAGTGACTTCTATTTTTAACCTTTAACTTTTTAACATTGTGGAACTCATGCTTTGATTTTTGTTTTACTGACAACCTTTCAAATATTCAGATATTGATACGTAGAATTATGTATAATAACTTTTTGTAAGTCAGATTTATTTAAGTTTTAAAGATAAATTTATAAATGGAAGTGCGTAGTAGTCGATCAGTACGGACAAACAAATATCACTTTTAGGTTTCATGCAAAAGAAAACCACTTGAAGTAGTAATTTCTTCATAAGATTAACAGTATTACTAAATAATTTGTATATACAACAAAATATCCTGACCAAAAAAAGAAAAGAAACAAAGGCCCTGCATGGAAACGTTTCTCGTTTACGTTTCGAACACTTTTTTTTTTTTTTGTTCCTTAACACAAAAAAGAACAGAAATGAAAACAAAAAAAAAAAGTTTTTGCTCGGAAACGATTTTAAAGAAACGTTTCTCCTCTTCTCTCTCTTCTCTTTTCTTCTTCTTTTCTTCTTTTTTTTTGGCTGGTCGCCGGCCTCGGCCATGGCCGGCGACCGGCCATTGTCGAGGGCCGGCTACGCCGTCGAGGATGGGCGACCTCGTCGGAGCGTCGCCGGCCCTCGGCGAGGCCAAGCTCGCCCAACCAAGGCGAGGCTCGGCCTCGCTCGAGGGGAGATCTTCGGCTAGGGTTCTGACGAGGGGCTCCGGAGGACGGTGCGACGGCGGCACGACACTAAAGGCTTCGGGATTGACATGGGGTGACGCGGGCAAAGACGGCGGACAGCGTCGCGAATGGCGTGGTGAGATCGGGATGGCGTTGAGCTGCGAGCTTTGGGGCGGCGTGACGGTAGCGTCTGCGAGAGGAGGCTGCTGCGAGGGCACGGATCTGCAAGCGGAGTGGCGGCGAGCGGTGGCGTCGCGAGGAGTAGCGGCGGGCGAGATCTCGGTCGGCGTCGCAGGCGCAGGTGCTCGGCTCCGACAGCAGGGCGGCGAGGCTCGGCCTCGCCCGCGCCGGCGACGCCGAGCCTCGCCTTGGCTGGGCGAGCTCGGGCTCGCTCAGATTCGGCGAGGCCGAGCCTCGCCATGGCTGGGCGAGCTCGGGCTCGCTCGGATCCGGCAAGGCCGAGCCTCGAGCTCGCCCGAGATCCGGCGAGGTCGGCGTCGCCGGCCCCCCGGCGACCGGCCAAAAGAAGAAAAAAAAAAAAAAAAGAAAGGAAAAAATGGAAAATAAAATAAAAATATTAAAAAATTAAAAGAAACAAAAAAAGAATAAAATTTACCAAACGTGTTTCTATTCATTTTTTATTCCCAAACAAACGTTACCAAATGCGTTCGTTTGTTCAAAAACTGCTCCCGGAACAGAAATATTTTTTATTTATTTCTGTTCCCTATAACAAAAAAAGAACAGAAACATTACCATGCAGCCCCAAAATATCTCTTAGTATGCATTCACTTGTCACTACATTTTTTTGTAAGATAGTGCAATTATTCTAGTGATCCAATTAAGAATTAAGGGCCAATAAGTTGAGTAATGAATTAGAATCTGCTTAAAATGAGGCATCTTATAAGTTAGACCGAGATATGAGCCTAACGCTTAAATAATCAATGAGGGTCAAAAGGTCATGTATCAGGTCTTTTACACTCTCATAGGAGAAAAACGCTAGCAGTCCCACTTGATTAATCGTAATTATCCTTTAGTATTCGTAATTTTCCTCACTAAAAGTTATTTATTCGTTATGTATCATTTTCCAATTTTACTCACAATTTGCGATATCCCATTTATCATCATAAGTCCTATAGGTTCTATGATTTGTTAAAATTTCAAAAGAAATAGTAATTTGCCTAAGTGTACAGTAAGTTTCTTTTTTATTGATAGTAAATTATTTAATGGATCATAATTTCCGTAAATTTATTTGGAGAGAGTAATTTATCTTTAGAGACTGTAAAATCTTTAATCCGTGGTTGGTAATATTCCACCGAAATCATAATATATACCCAAGTCATCTTCTCGTGGTCCTCCTCGACCACCGAAATCTTTAGAGACGATACGCGAGGAGGAGGGATGGCGGTGTGTCCACATCTCGGTCCCCGGATGTGCGTAAGGAAGGGGTCCCTCTCTTGTCCAACATCGCTTAGGAGGGAGTCATGCGTTAGTTTATAAGACCTGGGTCCCTCTAATCTGTGTAACACGTTTCATGTACGCTTCCGCTAGGCTAAAAATAAACTCGTGAGGGAGGACGGCGGAGGGTCGGTTCTCCAAAGCAAACAATATTATGGCTTGGGAGAGGAAAGGCCTGAGAGATGGCCCGCTGCCCCTGAATAACGCGTTTTAAAGCCATGAAGACTTAGTGTCCAAAGCGGATAATATTACACAGTGAGCTCGGGTCGTTACAAATGGTATCAGAGCCGACTCCCAACCGCGTGTGGGGCCACAGAGAGGACACTGTGCTCTTAAGGGGTGAAGAGTGTGACATCGCTCGCTGTGCTCCTAAGGGGTGAAGAGTGTGACAGTCCAAGTGACGGTACGCGGGGAGGAGGGATGGCGGTGCATCCACACCTCGGTCCCTGAATGTGCACAAGAAATGGGTCCTTCTCTTGTCCCACATCACTTAGGGGGGATTCCTGGGTTAGTTTATAAGGCTTCGATCCCTCTGTGTTGAAAACAAACCCGTGAGGGAGGACGGCAGTGGGTTGAGCCTCCAAAGCGGACAATATTAAAGCTGTGACACAGTGGGGCCTAGATCGTTATAAAATGCGACGACATTGGCACAAATGCAACCAACTCGTTTGCACTTGGATCAGAAATTGTGTGGCCCTCACAGTTGCGGCTGGCCTCTAGGTCGTTATAAAATGCGACGACATTGGCACAAATGCAACCAACTCGTTTGCACTTGGATCAGAAATTGTGTGGCCCTCACAGTTGCGGCTGGCCTCCCACTGACTGAAGATTCGAAAGTCATGTGGGAAAACATTCGGGAAATGTATGGGAAATTATGAGCCACCTAATGAGACAAACGTGCGGCAACCACAGTTGGGTTCACAAGAACCATGCATAGACTATGAAACACATGAAGAAGCAACAGTCTCTGTCTCAAGTGATTTACCAGTTCCATCCACTCAACAGTAGTCTACTCACCCAATGCAAACAAGGTTGAAATTGAGAATAATAATTCAAAATATGTTCTCTCCATAGTCCATGAGATTCCAAAGGAGCCGAAAACAGTTAAAGGAGCACTAAGTCATCCGGGTTGGAGGAAAGCTACGATAGATAAATTGGAGGCTCTCGAATTAAATCAAACATGGGATCTAGTACCAAGATCTTCAGATATGAATATCATCGGATGTAAGTGAGTGTCCAAAGCCAAATTGGATGCGGAAGGAAACCTTGATAAACTGAAAGCACGATTAGTGGCGAAGGGGTACCATCAAGAGGAAGGTGTTGATTTCATTGAAACTTTCAGTCTTGTGGTTAAATAGGCAACCGTGAGAATTGTTCTCTTCGTGGCAATTGTTAAAGGATGTTTTATCCATCAATTAGATGTGAAGAATGCGTTTCTTCATGGGTCATTAAATGAGACAATGTTTATGGAACAACCACTAGGCTTTGTGAGTTCTACGATGCCTAACTCGGTTTGTTTACTTAAGAAAGCATTATATGGCTTAAAACAAGCTCCGCGAGCTTGGTTTGAAAAATTCAGCAACTTTTTGTTGGAACGGGGATTTCATTACAGCTCTACCGATCCATCGTTTTTTGTTCTTCACACGGGTCAGCACACCTTGGTATTATTATTATACGTTGATGATATTATTTTAACCGACAGTTCATCATCTCTACTTCGGGAATTAATAGAAACTTTAAGTAGAAATTTTCTATGAAAGATCTCGGACGACTTCACTTTTTTCTCGGTATTGAAGCCAAGGTTACTGGTCCAGATCTATTTTTAACATAATCTAAATATGCTGGTGATTTGTTGCAGAAAGCAGAATTACAAGATAGTAAGCTGATTAAGACCCAATTGCCTATCAAAACTCATCTAACGGTACAAGACATGGAACCTTTTCATGATCCTCAATTTTTTCGAAGTCTTGCGGGTGGATTATAATATCTCACAATTACAAGATTGGACATCTCTTATTCAGTAAATCAAATCTGTCAAAAAATGCATTCTCCTACGAATGGTGATTTCAAACTGTTAAAACAGGTGTTGCGGTATGTAAAAGGAACTCAGCAACTAGAGCTTTATCTTCACTCTAAAAGCGCAATAAATTTATACGATTATGTGGACTCTGATTAGGCTGGCTATTCTGAGACTCGGAGGTCAACAATTGGGTTTTGCATGTTCTTGGGATCAAATATCATTTCATGATCCACAAAAAGGCAAGCGATAGTGTCAAGATCATCAACGGAGGCTGAATATAGGGCATTGGCTTCTGCCACAATGGATCTTACATGGGTCTCTTTTGTATTGAGAGATTTGGGTATTCCGCTCAAGGGGCCGACTTTGCTTTATAGTGATAATCGCTCAACCATCTCATTGACAGCAAATCCAGTCCTTCATGCAAGGACAAAGCATGTGGAGATTGATTTTCATTTCGTTCGAGAGAGAATTGCTCTCAAGTTACTTGAAGTTCGCTATGTTCCTGCTATTCATCAACTTGCTGACATATTTACAAAAGCTTTACCGCGCTTTGATCATTGCAGGCTACGATACAAACTGGGACTAGGTTTTCCACCTAATCCCAGTTTGAGGGAGGCTGATAAGATTGATAATATTATTAGTAAACCGTCGGAAGATTAGATTAGAATATGATTTGATTTTGCTATCAGAAGATTAGATTAGAGTGATAGATATGATTTGATTCCGATTATTCCAATTGTAGATAAATTGATCTGGTCAATCTGTTAGATTAGATATTCGAAATATAGAATATGAAATCTAGTTGTCTTCTTAATATAAATAACAATATGTATTGTAAAATAACAGTGCGTATTATGACTTTTAATGAAGAACATTCTTTTCCTGAAAATTTTATCTTTGAATTATTATTTTCTTGAATCCTCTTATTTTCTTCATGTTTGTAGGGATTTTCTACTATTCTCTAGTGGAGAGCTTGTGATTAAAATGTTTCCCTTTCAATTTTACAGATAAAACTTGATTACCCCAAAGAATATTTGACTTTGTACTCTGGTTACCTACTTACTAGAGGTTGGATCAGTTGTTACTCGCTACCTCACACTTCGGAGCAACAAAAGAACTTATGGGTCATTTGGCATTTGAGAAAGCGAAGTACTTTTCATTTCCTTCAACTGGTCAAAAGCTCCTCGGATTTTATGGAAAATCTGGAAATCATCTGGATTCACTTTGTGCGCATACCGGGCATTATTATTGAGAGCTGATTGTAATATTGGCTTTCTCTTTGTTTTTTTTTTTTTTTGGGGGGTCGAGGGCTTTTTCTTTGTTGACTCAGTCAAAATGGACTTCAGAGTAGAGAGAGTTCTCTCTGTCGGTCGAGAAAACATTGGGTCGTGCTGGATGTTGTAATTATGGTTATAATTATGGTTAATGGATCAACGGAAGCCAATAAATTAAGATACGTTTTTTCTGTTCACGTATCTCTTTTTGGATTCATGAATTTCCTATACTTTTATGTTCACGTATCTATTGAATTCATGAATTTCCTAGATTCATGTATCGTTTAGTTCATGTATTTATTGAGTTCATGAATCTCTTGAATTCACGTATCTTTGGATACATGAATCTCTTGGATTCACGTATCTCTTTATTCATGAATCTCGTGGATACACGCGTCTATTTAATACATGTATCTCTTTAGTACATGAACTAAAAAGCTCTATAAATAGATATGAGCATAGAGCTTCATAAGGGGTTTTTTGGTTTTTCCGATTCGATTCCAAAAAAGAGCTTTGATGTCCTCTTCTACTCTTCTGATTTTTCTGAGTGTGCTGGTTCAATTGAACGGTTCGACTGAGTCCTGTTTGCATAGTGCTAATCCAAACAGGTTCGAGGTGTTGTATCTTGGGAGGCATAGTTCGTGAATCTGCGGAGCACCATTGGCAAGAACTAATCGCCTTAAGGAGATTCGGTTATCCGTACCTCACCTCCAATTTTATGTTATTTTTCAATGATATCTTATTTTATTCTTCTCCAAGAGTTGTAAGTTTACATAAAAAGAAGAATATTATATAGCTGTTATCGTCTTCCAATTTCATGTTCTGATTGCAACAAATAGTTTGTGTTTTCTTTTGGATTAATTTCCAACAATCTTAAGGCAATTAGTATCACTCACTGTTTGTTGTTCTTGTCAGATTATTGAGATGGCTGAAAACAATCAAGTGCCTTTCGATGTCCCAAATGTTTTAGGAGATGTTCCTATGGTCGATTCGATCGTTGCTATGGAAGATGTTCAACCCTCAGGGTCTGAATTTGTAGCAGTCAATGCTACGGGCCCTTGGGCCAACACCAATTTTGGTGGTGCGGGTACAAGTCATACGACTGGTATGCCCCGGACTGTTTTTTAGAACAGTATAGGCTAAATGGCCTTTGGCTTCGTTTCTGGAGGGATGGTTCAACGAACCTTGCCTACCGTGATGGCAACACCTCCAGTTACAACTAATGAGAAACCGGAGAAATTCACTGGAGTGGGTTTTAAACAATGGCAGCAGAAGATGTACTTCTATCTGACCATGCTCAATTTGACGAAATATTTACCGAATGTGTGCTCGATAATTAGTCCAAATGAGCAAGATGTCACGACGCTCAGTGCGTTGGAGGCTTGGAAGCGTGGGGACTTCTTATGCTGAAATTATATTCTTAACTGTTTAATGAATTCTCTATATAACGTTTATTGTAATATTGAATATGTTAAACAGTTATGGGAGTCCTTAGAGAAGAAATATAAGATTGAGAACGCTGGCACCAAGAAATTTGTGGTTGCCAAATTCTTGGACTACAAGATGGTGGATTCTAAATCTGTCATGAGTCAGGTCCAGGAATTACAATTAATTCTGAGTGACATATCGGCTGAGAGAATGATGCTTAGTGAATCATTCCGAGTGGCAGCTATGATTGGGAAATTGCCTCCTGGCTGGTCAGACTTCAAAATTATTTGAAGCACAAACGGAAGGAGATGTGCCTTGAAGATGCCTCAGGATAGAGGAGGAGAATATAGTTCAATCAATTTCAAAGAGTTTTGTGCTAGCTTTGGAATAATTCTCCAAACGACTGCACCTTATACTCCACAACAAAATGGAGTTGCCGAACGATTGAACATGACATTAAAGGAGATGGCTAACGCCATGCTTTTGAGTTCAAGTTTACCTCAGAACTTGTGGGGGGAGGCAGTTTTTAACTGCAAATTATATTCTTAATAAAATACCCCACAAAAAGACAGGTAAAACTTCATACGAGTTATGAAATGGAAAGTTGTCATCCTACAATTTTCTAAAAGTGTGGGGGTGCATAATGTGATTTATAACGATAAGTCTAGACACATTCGTCGTAGACACAATACCGTAAGGCAGTTGCTCTAAATAGAATTATTTTTTAGACTTTGTAAAGTCAAAGGAAAATGTTGCGGATCCGCTGACAAAGGTTTGTCAAGAGAGCATATAAACTGCGCATCGAGGGGAATGGGTTTAAAAGCCTTAACCCAATAAAGAGATTCCAAGGTGGAAACCTAACCTATGCGATTGGAGATCCCATGGACTAGGTTCAATAGGACAACGCAAATTTTGGAAACTCTAATGTAAGCACTGTCTCCCATTCCTATGATGCAACAGTGCTTTCCTACAGCGTTATTAAGGGTACGCTATGCGTTTAATGATTCCTATAACTTGGAATATAACATCCAAGTGAGATATGGTAGGATATCTTTAATAGGAATGCACCTATATGCGTGGAGCTGGCTGACTCTATGAAAATCTTTAAAGGCTAGATTTTCTAAAGCACGCATGAATCCTGAGAGGTTCAGGGCCGAAAGAACGAACACAACCGAGAACCAATCTTGAATTGGAAATACTCCGTGTGAGGTTTATTGTCTAGGCTTACACAAACAACGGCGATTCAAGGCTTAGTCCATCGACTAGTTAAGTAAGTCCGATAAGCTTTCACTAAAGAAGGTTCAAAGCGAAAGCTACCTATCTTGATGCGGTTTATTTCAACAGGCATGCTCAGATTCCTTCGAGTCAAAAATATTTTGTTGATCCATTAATGTGGGGGATTGTTGTAATTATGGTTATAATTATGGTTAATGGATCAACGGAAGCCAATAAATTAAGATACGTTTTTTCTGTTCACGTATCTCTTTTTGGATTCATGAATTTCCTATACTTTTATGTTCACGTATCTATTGAATTCATGAATTTCCTAGATTCATGTATCGTTTAGTTTATGTATTTATTGAGTTCATGAATCTCTTGAATTCACGTATCTTTGGATACCTGAATCTCTTGGATTCACGTATCTCTTTATTCATGAATCTCGTGGATACACGCGTCTATTTAATCCATGTATCTCTTTAGTACATGAACTAAAAAGCTCTATAAATAGATATGAGCATAGAGCTTCATAAGGGGTTTTTTGGTTTTCCCGATTCGATTCCAAAAAAGAGCTTTGATGTCCTCTTCTACTTTTCTGATTTTTCTGAGTGTGCTGGTTCAATTGAACGGTTCGATAGAGTCCTGTTTGCATAGTGCTAATCTAAACAGGTTCGAGGTGTTGTATCTTGGGAGGCATAGTTCGTGAATCTGCGGAGCACCATTGGCAAGAACTAATCGCCTTAAGGAGATTCGGTTATCCGTATCTCACCTCCAATTTTATGTTATTTTTCAATGATATCTTATTTTATTCTTCTCCAAGAGTTGTAAGTTTACATAAAAAGAAGAATATTATATAGCTGTTATCGTCTTCCAATTTCATGTTCTGATTGCAACAAATAGTTTGTGTTTTCTTTTGGATTAATTTCCAACACTGGATGCCTCTATTCGCCGGGCGACATGTGTCGCCCCAGCCCACCGTGCTCTCTCTCCATTTCCCGGCTCCGAAAGCCCCCGGTTCTTTCCTCTCTCCCCCCTCCCCCCCAACTTCATCCTCTTCCTCCTCATTTCTTCTCTTCAATTACGCGATGCTTTCTCTCCCCTTTCTCTGCATCTTCCGAGCTCCTAATCCCCACTCTCTTCTTTCTCTTCCCCCTTCTTTCTCTTCAATTACGCGAAACTTTGCTTTCTCTCCCCTTTCTTCCGCATCTTCCGAGAAAAGAGGAGCCCGCTCTTTTTTTTTTTTCTCAAAATACTATCCATCCCTCTCTCTCAAGAGCCTGGCCGGTGGCCTCCCAAGCTCAGACCTGCCGCCTTCGGCACATCGCCTCCGTGTCCGCTGTCGCCTTCAGGAGCCACTTCCTCTCTGTCGCTCCCAAGAGCCCCACCGATCGCATCCCGAGCTCAGATCCGACGCCTCCGCCACGTCGCCTCCAGGAGCCACTCCCTCTCCCTCTCTCTCTCTCTCTCTCCTAAGAGCCCCTGCCGGTCACATCCCGAGCTCAGAGCCGCCTCCACCGTAGCTGCCGGATCCCGAGCTCATATCTGCCTCCGCCCTCCTTCTTAGCGTCCTTTTTTGTGTTTTGGTGATGTAGAGGCGGTTCATGTGCCCGCCATAAGGAGATTGAAGGACATACAGTGCTACAGAGCCAAGAGGTACTTCCAGGCTGCCTCTTGGATAGTGAGGAAGGATGAATAAAAGGCAGTGATTTCTTCAACACACCGCATATCAACAAGACAAAAACCATGCCTTCTTCTTCTTCCCATTCATGGAAATACGACGTATTCGTGAGTTTCAGAGGCCGGGACGTGAGGAGGAAGTTCATATCACACCTCTTCCATCGGCTAAAACGGGATGGGTTTAACTACATCAGCGACAATGACAAAGATAACATTGGGGAAAAGATCAGGGTCAAGCTCTTCAGAGCGATCCGCTACGCGAGGCTCGCCATCGTCTTATTCTCCGTGAAGTATGCCGACTCCAAGTAGTGCCTGAACGAGCTGGTCCAGATCCTCAAGTGCAGAAGAAAGCGCAAGAAACAGGGCCACGTGGTTATTCCAGTATTTTTTCGTGGCGTGGACGCAACCGAACTTTCGAAGTTGACTAGCGGAACAAAATTTGGGCGGGGTTTCAAGAGGTTGTGTAGGAAAGCGAGAGACAAGGAACAGATTCGAAAATGGAAGCGTGCCCTAGCAAGGGCTAAGCATATTTCGGGTTTCGATTTGCAGAACGACGCCAATGGGTACGTACCTTTGATTCTTACTCCATGTCGAAGCTTATCGCAATCTGTTATTTGTTCTTTTTTTATTGTTATTTCTTTGTTTTGTTTGCTTTGTAGATGGAATTTGTGTGTAATCGACAAAATTGGTTGAGGGAGCGGAACAAGTAGAAGCCTCTTTTTACTTTCCTAAAAGGTTCTATTGCCATTTCTAAAAAATTTACGAAAAGATTGAAAAGTTTCAAGATTTTATATGTAAAATAAGGATAATTCCAAAAATCTTCTCCACTTATAGTTCTAATGTCACTTAACATCCTGAATTTTCAAAATTTACAATTTGTATTCCTATACAGAATTCTGGTATTCAAGAGACTAATCTATAGGGGTGAGCATGGTCCGGGTTGGTCCGGGCCACCCACTAACCCTAGGACCAACCCGTACAGTGTTGGTCATCAATTTTTAGGACCGAGGACCGACCCTATTGAGCCTGGGACCAAGGACCGGACCAACCCAATGGGTTCGGTCCGGTTCCAAGGTCAACCCGGGACCGATCAATAATTTTTTTCGTCTTATTTTTTATACTCCTAAAAAAGCAAACCTACAAATTCAAATTACACATCCATCGACAATGTGGCATTGTGCAACTAAACTATAAATACCAATACATATTTAGCAAATTTAAAATGACATAATAATAGAAATTTCGTACCTGCTAACCGCTTATCGAGATATGGGACAAGATTGAAAATTCTTGTAATCATCTATCTTTAATATTCATAACACCATATGCAAAAGCGTTTTCTTGCATTTGATCATGTAGAGTCCATTCAACCAAAAAATGAACTTCACACCACTTGACTAGCATTTGATCATGTAGAGTCCACTCAACCAAAAAATGAGATTCACACCACTTAACTAGCAAATCATCGTAGCAACTGTAGTACTACTCTACTCTTCAAAAACTTCTATCATTTGATACAAATTGAAAAGCAAAGTGCAGCTAAAATTCATTAGTAAAATACAATTAAACCATAAAAAGTTCAAAATACTTAATAGAAACCATGAATATATAACTTTACATCTTGTTAATTCACTTGAACTTCTAAACACCCGAAAACAAAACAAACGACACATAATTAATACTCAACAAAAGTTTTAAATTGAAATTACTATTAGTGCTATCGATAGAACATCTCAATATAATATAATATAACAGACATTTTACTTATGTTTGAATATATAAAAGAATTATAAATAATATAATATAATATACAGGGTTGGTCCAGGGTTGGACCGACCCAAAACTCTTTAGGACCGAGGACCAACCCGCACAGTGTTGATCCTGGAATTTCAGGACCAAGGACCGGCAGGGTTGGGCCGGTCCAAGGTCGGTCCAGGGTCGACCCTAGACCGCTGCTCACCCCTACTAATCTATGTTCGAACTCGTCCAAACCAATAAACCATTTCCCCCTTCCTCATCTTTTTCTCTCACCTTTGCTCTTTGAGTTGTGGGCTCACACCACCGACACCAACCAACGTCACACCGCCTCTGACCCATACTGAGCCCTCTCTCTCTCTCTCTCTCTCTCTCTCTCTCTCTCTCATTATGTTCTATGTGTCTCCCTATTCTCGGCCACTGTTGCTGTTGAGCTCAACAGGTCATGGCTCAGCTAGGGTGGTCGTTGGTGGTAGGGGTGAGCATGGTCCGGGTTGGTTCGGGCCACCCCCTAACCCTAGGACCAACCCGTACAGTGTCGGTCCTGAATTTTTAGGACCGATGACCGACCCTATTGAGCTTAGGACCAAGGACCGGACCGACCCAATGGGTTCGGTCCGGTTCCAGGGTCAACCCGGGACCGATTGATAATTTTTTTCGTCTTATTTTTTATACTCCCTAAAAAAGCAAATTTACAAATTCAAATTACACATCCATCGACAATGCGGCATTGTGCAACTAAACTATAAATACCAATACATATTTAACAAATTTAAGATGACACAATAATAGAAATTTTGTACCTGCTAACCGCTCATCGAGATATGGAACAAGATGGAAAGTTCTTGTAATCATCTATCTTTAATATTCATAACACCATATGCAAAAGCGTTTTCCTGTATTTGATCATGTAGAGTCCACTCAACCAAAAAATGAACTTCATATCACTTGACTAGCAAATCACCATAGAAACTGTAGTACTACTCTACTCTTCAAAAACTTCTACTATTTGGCACAAATTAAAAAGCAAAGTGCAGCTGAAATTCATTAGTAAAATACAATTAAACCATAAAAAATTTAAAATACTTAATATAAACCATGAATATATAACTTCACATCTTGTTAATTCAGTTGAACTTCTAAACACTTGAAAACAAAACAAACGATACATAATTAATACTCAACAAAAGTTTTAAATTGAAATTACTATTAATGCTATTGATATAACATCTCAATATAATATAATATAACAGACATTTTACTTAGGTTTGAATATAAAAAAAAATTATAATATAATATAATATAATATAATATAATATAATATAATATAATATAATATAATATAATATACAGGGTTGGTCCAGGGTTGGACCGGCCAAAAACTCTTAGGACCGAGGACCAACCCGCACAGTGTTGGTCCTGAAATTTAAGGACCAAGGACTGACCTAGTCCCCTTGGGAACCGGACCAGGACCGGCAGGGTTGGGCCGGTCCAGGGTCGGTCCAGGGTCGACCCTAGATCACTGCTCACCCCTAGTTGGTGGCTGGTAGGAATAGCACACTTGAGTTGGCGACTCTGGGAGAGGAGGGGTTGAGCAGTGAGTGATGGATGTGTTAGGATTTTGGGTAAGTGAGTTTTTACTCTGAGTGGATTTGTAAGGGTGGAAGGGACAATATTGGAAGGAAGAAAGGCAATTTGGTAAGTAGGACCAATGTTAGATGCAATTGGAATGCTTTTTTTGGGTTTGCAAAACTCAAGGTGTAAATTAATATGACATTGAAACGTGAGAATGCTTTGTGATACTTTCCCCGTAAAAAGAAAGAAAAGAAAAGAAAGTCAAAGCAAAAGGCCGCATCAAATATTCCCCAATTGGCCATTGTTGAGAAATCGGGAACAAAAATGAAAACTATAAACTGAGTCAAATGCAAACAAGATAGATCCTCAGTTCCAATTAGTTCACTCCAGAAAATGTATAATGGGGTCAACTATCTTTCTTCCGCTAAAAGTTCCTTTTGAGGTTTCATACCCTTCTTTAGGCCGAATTTTGCAGTTTCATACTTAAAAACATGATAACGTAGGAGAACTGGGAAAAGTATTGACAAAGAGTTCTTATTGCTTAATATTTACTGTTTTTGAGGCTGTAGTGTTGCTTCTTATTGTGCATGGTAAAATGCAATGTAAAACGATTGAGAAAGACCATAGAAAACAAAGTAGGCGCACCCTCCTCCGCCGTAGGATGAGGTCGCTATGGAAAGTAGAGCTTAGTTGATCAACATTTCTTCGTTGCACATGCCAATGCCTGTGGTGATTTAGTCAAGCCCAATTCTTCTATTCATATACTGTTGAAATTCGAGTACAAGGTTTTTTGTATGTTGTCTCTTGGGGTACAATGTGCATGTTTATTCCCTCATTCACATTGCTCATATAATTTTTGTACTAACATTTAACATCAGCAATGAAGCGCAGCTGATTGATATAATAATCGAGTCCTTACACAAGAAGTTCCGTCAACATGCCATCGAGACAGAACCTACACAAGGTTGTGAGGAGGGGTATACAAGAGGAATTCACTGTGCAGGACGTCATCCATTGGCCTTGAAAAGGTTTTTTTTTTTTTTTTTTTTTTGATACCCTTTTTTTATTTTTTATTTTTTGATACCCGCCTTGAAAAGGTTTGATTTCTGCCTTAGTGATAAGTCAGCAGATCGACGGCCTAAAATATTGGAATCCGGGCCATCCGGAGGTCGAGGTGGCAGTGCTTATGATGATGGAACATACGCTGGTGGAAGAAAAATTACTGTCCGTGTTAACCCGGTTATCAATTCCATCACCTTCGATTATGATCGAGATGGGTTTTTCTTGTGTTCTTTGGAGCAAGGCAGACATCCTGACAGTAAAAATTTTCTGGTCAGTATCCTGTTACTCGTAAAAGTTTTATTGGACTGTAAGTTTCTTGCATCTGGATCATCATGGTTAAGAGATGGACGGAAGTAATTTTGTGCTTGACTCACGCATAAGCATATGGACAAGAAGCAATACCGCATGATATGATTAATATAACTCTCTTATAGTATTGTGGAAAAGAAGTTCATGTAGAGGGAACAACGGATCAAATGAAGTTCCTCTTTTTCCGTTTCTACTTAATGTTGTAATTTTATTCATCTAGCTTATCATAACATTAGTCTGATTACGGCATTATGAACTTTGAGATTCTTAACAATTGCTCCGCAAGTGCACATGAAAAGCTCATGCCATAGGTACCCGAGGATCAGCACGATTGTTAGAAAACCAATTGGGACAATTAATGACTTCACTTTATTAAAATTAGGCTTAGGCAAAGACAAACCTAGCCACAAAAAAAAAGGTCAACTCTTGATTTACAAAATGAAATGTACTACCAAGTTGATTATGAACGTAATTTACACAGATCTTATCATATGTAATTTATTGTATAAATCCGAATTGTATTCCAAGAGAGATCTGCCCATTTATTTTGCTCATTGAATGATGCAACATACACAAATTGAATATGTCCTTTTGTGACCTATTGTAGGTTAAATCTATCAAAGCACCAGTCGACTATTGCGATATGTGCGATACGTCAAGGTCTGGAATGTTGGATGGGAGTTTTAATGCGTCAATTTGGGATGATGGGAATGGTGACTGTACCAATGTAAGGAAAATCATTCTTGAATTTGCACGAAGTAAGAGATTCATTGGATCAACCACTTTTCACTATGAAGTGAAGAATAAAAGATCGTGGCAACAGGAGAGACGTCTCGGCATTCTAGGAGAGGTTGCCGAATCCCATATGGTACGTCTCCTTTCATGCATGTGCTTGGTAAAATCCTTATGAAACTTGCATTGCCTACGTGACCAGGAGACTCCTTTCAGATTTATTAAATCACGAGTTTGATGGTTCTGTCTATTATTGCAGATCCGAACAGATGTAGATGAGTATCTGCCTTTATTTTCTGGGCGTTGCATGGACGACGGCATTACATCTCTCAAGTTTGAGACCAACAAAAGAAAGGTAGAACTTATTTTTCGCGAAGAGGAAGTACACTTCTCATCTCACACGACGGATGGTAAACTTGTTAGATTTTACGGGAGGGGTGATGGAAATCTTGATGTAATTGGAGCATATTTTGAACTGATCTCAGATCTCTACCTAGTTAAATTAATCGGGCTAATTGGAATCCCTGGATGTGTTTGGGATCATGGGAAATTCAAAGGTGTGAGGAAAATCAAGGTAAAGCACAACATTTATATCCATTACATTAAGTTTATGTATGACGATGGTAGTGACCAAAGTTGTCTAGTTACGGACGAAGACTGCCCCATGGTCACCACGGTTAGTGCCTTATTCCCTTTTACATTTATCTCATCGGTCGAGACGATCTTGATGTGTATCCTATTACGTGATTCAGTAAACTAATCACAACAAATAGGTCTTGTTTACACCGCTTGTCCAATTTTAAAAGATACTTTTGAGATTGTGCAGGTTACATTGGATTATCCATGGGAGTACTTGACATCGATCTCTGGTTACATGCGAGATTATGCTATCCAATCTCTCACATTTTACAGTAATAAAGGAAGATATGGTCCCTTTGGCAAGGAGATAGGGGAGTACTTTTGGTATCCATTGAATGGAAGCAGAATCACTGGCTTGAATGGAACAGGGGACCCCGACAACAGGGACCCCGACAACGGGATTCTCAAATCCAGAGGAGTGTATGTGGAGCCCATACCGCGCATGTATCCTTTTAAAACTGTTGGACTCTTCGGAGGCTCTGTTGGGACTCAATGGGATGATGGAGTGCATACTAACGGGAGGGGATTTCGTATCAGTTTCACCGAAGCAATTAAGGCGATTGCGGTTACATACGATAACAATCGTTCCGTCTGGCAAGGCTTTAAACATGGCACAGAAGGCAATGATTTTTACGAGGTTTCCTTCTCTCTCTCTCTCTCTCTCCACCCCCCCCCCCCCCGCCGGGGCCGCCTTCTTTTCTCACAAGTACAACATGTTTCACTTTGCTATTCTTGCAGGTCTGCTGGGTGGATTATCTCAAGGAGCGTATACGTCGGATAGATGTTTGGATGTACGAAGATGGAAAAACTGGTCATCCTAACATCCGTGACCTGAAAATCTTTACGAAGGGCAACCGGTCATTCAGGATTAAGGGGCCATTTCATATCCCATAGCAAGAGAATGATGGCAGGATCGTTGGCTTTTTTCGGAAGGGTGGGAAGATATCTTCATTCTATTGGAGCGCGTTTGGAACCATACTCAGATTAAATCCATCCCTCCCCCAACTTTTTTTTTTTTTTGATGACCCGGGAACCCCCGTACAGCCGGTAGCCGGCGAGGTAAACCCGGGGGACGCTAGCGGAGGACCCACCACCCCGACATCCCACTTAATACATCAAATGCCTCCGCTGGGTTTCGAACCTCTCACCTGTGGGGAAGGATCACTGAAGCTCTTATCCAGCGGAGCCACCACGGCCGGTGGTACCCTCCCCCAACTTTCATTTCTCTTTGGTATGTGATTGCAAGAATCTTCTCTGTTTCTCTTTTGAGATGACGATGAAATGACTCTTTTACTTTTCAATCCTTGCTCATGGCAAGTTTCGCCTTTGGTGATTAACTATGAGATGCTCCGAGGCGAGGCTTATGTTATGGTTGGATGGGAAAGCTTGTCGTAAGAGCGAGTACAGTGAAGGACTTCTCAACCACGAAATAACCCTTGGCTTCACTTCTCAACCACGATACAACCCTTGGATTTTTGGATAGATTCGAGAATTAAACTGACACTTCCATCTTTCATGCTAGCTCATAAATTAAGAGAATTTGTTAAAATGATTAATTTTGACTATATATATGATTAATCCATTGTGAATACTAATTTGAAATAAAATGAGTGGAAAGTGTAAGAAAGTACCCCTTGTTAGGAACATAATTAATCAGTTGCATATCAGAGTCCTAGGTGTCAACTGTAGTAGCAACCCTTAAAAAAGAAATAATTGTCATATATTTATATAGATATAGACAAATTCAACTTGGTGGATATTTCATTCCTATTCGTGCTCAATTCTATCCCAATGGAACAGTTATTCTATACCGTTGACACCTTATTTTTATTTATTAAATAAATAAAAAATATTTAAAAAGATAATAATAAAAATTCAAAATCGGCTGGGCCGCTTCAATTCAACCCATTTTTAGCAGAAGTTTCGGCCTACTAAGCCCATCATCCGGCCCAGTGTTTCCTTCTCTTGACCCAATTATTATTTCTATTCGGGCCCAAGTTCTTTCTTTCTTTTAGCCCAGGATTTGAGCCCATCAGTAAAAAGGAAAGCAAGGTCCGGCCCCTTTGTTGTTTCCTCTCTCACGCAAGCTCACGCCTGTGAGCGAAGCACAATGAGCGTGGCAGGTGACAGAAGCAACTCGAAGGCTTCTAGAAGGAATGAGCTGGCTGGGGATCCTGTTAGCATAACAGAAAAGTGATATTTGGGGGAAGGAGGGGCATGTTAGCTAGGAGCGTGCAAAAAAATGAGGAATCGCCCAAAAGCGTATCATATCGAACCAATTTATAACCGTGGTTTTTAAAAGAATTGGTTCGCAACCTATGGGTACCAGTCTAGTTCCGATTCCAATTTATTGGAATTGGTGCATACTAGTCCAATTTCTAGTTTCACGAGTGGAACTGCCCATCCGTACCTTCGAACTAAATTAATTTTTAACAATATATATTAAAAAAATTCAAATTCTCTAAATCTGAAATTTTCCACCAAAACCGAGAGCCATAGTTTTGTTTATGTGAAGATCGACTACAATTGAGGTTGTTTTGATGATAAGATTTTGTATAATTCTACATATAAATACCTTGGTTGAAGTGCACTTGACATATTCAATAAAATGATTGAATGATAGTGCAGTGCACACTTGTAGAAGAAAACAAGTTCAATAATTACTTTGTTCAATGTTTAACCACACGTGATTTGATTATTGCTTTCTTAGGCATTTTTATTTCTTTTTTCATGCTTGAGAATCGCATTATGGGGGAGACTACAATTGCAACTATAAATATACTTGATAAGATCGGTTCCATGAATTCACTCAAGAATCGAACTAAACTAGGTTGATCAATAGAATCAATGGGTGGTTTTCAATTCCAATTTTTTGTGATTAATTCTTAGTGGACAGTTCCCGATTTTAGGATAAGAATTGTCCATTCGGACCATGTTGACCCCTAGTGCTGTCCAAAGGAGGGACGCTTGGTTTGAGAAGCAAAGAGAAAAAGGGGGAGAGAACTCTGATTTTCCAGAAAAAAACGGAGAGCTCGCTTGAGAAGGAAAAAAACGAGAGAGAGAGAGAGAGAGAGAGAGAGAGGCTTGTTTTTGAGTGAGAGTTTTCTCTAGAAAAGACTTCTCACCGAAGCTCACCAGAGCTCATCGTCGAATTTTAGAGCTCCGACCAAAGCTCAAGGCCGTCAATCGTGCCTCATCGATTCTATGCCGAAGGTCGCGTGAAACCGTAATTCATCTACAGCGAAGAAAGGGGCCTAGCCAGACACTCTTTGCCGTCGCCGATCAGATCTCTTTGGTTCGGTCAGGTAATTCCCAACTCACCCCCTGTCATGCTCTGTTTTGCTCTGTCCTTGTGGTTCGAGGTCACCGAACCGAATCAGTGGCTTTCCAAACAAATCAAGCAAAACCGAAACAGGATCGTAATGATTTGTAATATTTTGGGGATTAATGCACCACTTCTTGACTGAGGAATGCCTTAAATATGAGTATGGAATTCTTGTTCTTCAATGCATGCTATTCTCTAAATGAAGTATTGAGCGCTTAAGAGCACCGAATTCGATTGTGAAAACCTCGAGTCAATTATGACAGACTAAGACAGAGTTGATACGAAATATGCTAATTCAGGTCTTCATACATCATACATGAGCCGAAAATCGCATTAAACCTTACTCTGGAACATACATTTTAAATCACACGCTAATTGCTCGAGGAAATGCCTAAAATAACTACTGAGTTTGATTTTGCAAAATCGATGCATTGGAGCTTCGTTATACACTCTTTGTGTTCGAGTATTGTCACTGATTCCATGTTATCTTTCTTCTTTGTATGATTTCGTGGCATATTGACTTCTGTTTGAGTTAGCGTGTGTGCATCTCTTCTCGGCCGAAAGCTCTTCGTTGCTGGTGAAGCCTGCAGTTTGAGACCACTCCCATCAGTCATTAGGATTAGATTATATTTGGCATGTGTGATTTTTTTTTTTTTTAATCTTGAAAGTCCCTCGCTGGAGTTAGTTTGGCGGCGGTAGAAACCGCCAGTCAATTAGTGACCGTTAGTGGTGTTCAGATAAGCATAGGCAGTGGCTCGTCGGTGACCATCTTTATAATCGAACTAAAGTTTCAGTCAAGTTGGTTGGTGGTTGAAGGAGGCTCAAGAGGAAGGACGTCGTTCGGGAAAGGGGGGTTGCGCGCCTTGATTAGGTGATTGCTCCCTACAGTCGTGCGCTCCGCAAATCTGCAAAACTCATTTGCGGCGTTCTACGGTTGGCTTATCTAAAAGTGATTTTGTATTCAACTAGTATTTATTTTGCAGCAATTCTCTCCGATTTAAAGTTAAATCTAGATTTCTGTCCCGATTTAGTTATAGATCTAGGATTTACAAGGTAATCTGTATTCTTTCAACCTATTGGTGCTGTTGGTATTGGGAAGGCCGCTTTTTGCAAAACTCAAATGTGTAAATTAAAATGATATTGAGACGTGAGGATGCTTTGTGATACCTTCCTCGTAGAAAAACAAAAGGAGAAAGAAAAGAAAAGAAAGTCAAAGGAAAAGGCCATATCAAATATTCCCCAAGTTTGTAGTGGGCATTGTAGAGGATTCGGGAACAAAAATGAAAACTATACTGAGAAAATGTGTAATAGGGTCAACTATCTTTCTTCCGCTAGAAGTTCCTTTTGAGATTTCATACCCTTTTTGGACCAAATTTTGCAGTTTCATACCTAAAAACATTATAAAATAGGAGAATTGGGGAAAATTATTGACGAAGAATTCTTTTTGCTTAATATTTACTGTTTCTGAGGCCCTAGTGTTGCTCCTTCGTATGCATGGTACGGTGCAACGCAAAACGATCGAGAAAGACCATAAAAAACGAAGTAGGCGCACCCTCCTCTGCTGTAGGATGAGGTTGCTAGGGAAAGTAGAGCTTAGCTGATCGCCATTTTTTCGTTGCACATGCCAACGCCTATGGTGATTTAGTCAAGCTCAATTCTTCTATTCATATACCGAAGAAATTTGATTACAAGGTTTGTCATATGTCGTCTCTTGTCTTGATTGGAAGATCCCCTATATGGATAATATATATTCCAGAAATTCAATAGACAAAATAATTTGATCTATGGATAATGTGAATGTTTATTTCATCATACACATTGCTTATATAATTTTTGTACTAACATTTAACATCAGCAATGAAGCGCAGCTCATTGATATAATAATCGAGTCCTTGCACAAGAAGTTTCGTCAACATGCCATCGAGATAGAACCTACACAAGGTTGTGAGGAGGGGTATAAAAGAGGAAATCATTATGCAGGAGGTCATTCATTGGCCTTGAAAAGGTTTGGTTCCTGCCTTACTGATAAGTCAGAAGATTGACAGCCTAGAATATTGGAATCCGTTCGGTCATACGGAGGTCGAGGTGGCAGTGCTTATGATGATGGAACGTATGCTGTTGGAAGGCATATTACTGTCGTCCGTGTTAACCCGGGTATCAGTTCCATTAACATCGATTATGATCGAGACGGGCTTTTGGTGTGTTCTTTTGAGCACGGCAGACATCCTGACGATAAAAATTTTCTGGTCAGTATCCTGTTACTCGTAAAAGTTTCATTGGGCTATAAGTTCCTTGCATCTGGATCATCATGGTTAAGAGATGGATGGAAGTAATTGTGTGCTTGAATCACACATAAGCATATGGACAAGAAGCAATACCCCATGATATGATTAATATGAACTCTCACATAGTATTGTTGAAAAGAAGTTCATGTAGAGGGAACAATAGATCAAAAGGATGGAAAAGAGTACGAAATTTAGGTTTCATCCATGAATCAAAGTACTTAATCTTGAAAGAGAAATGGTTAACATTCACAAAAGTTCTTGCACTTGTTGCAGGTTCAACTAGATCATCCAAATGAACACCCGACTTCAATCTCAGGCCAAATAGAGACTGCCGAACTCGATCTCTTGGATCCCATACCCTCAGAAAGACACGGAGCATTTAGCTTTGAAGAAGGGCAATCTTTTCATTTTCCACAAGTCAATGGCGGAAGAATTATTGGGCTTCGTGGAATATGTGGCGGCCATCTTGATCCAATGGGAGCGCACTTTTGGGGTGATTATGGTACAGCCATTTCGAACTGTGAAATACGTACATCTCGCGTCATGGTTTTCGGGCCTTTTGGAAGCTTAGGTGAAACATCCTGGGATTTTGTTGACATAGAGGGGATTGCTACTCGCTACGCTGACTTAATTAAGTCCATTACTTCCGAAGTCAACAAGGCCACCAGCTTCGAACCGCAAAATATTTATGACGCAAATGGCGGGGGGAATACTTTCGGGGTTGTATCTAGACTCTTTCCTTTTTCTCCTTTCCGTTTCTACTTGAACGTCATAAGTTGATTTTTCTAGCTTATTATAACATTAGTCGATTATGGCATGATGAACCTTGAGATTCTTAACAATTGCTTCGCAAATGCACATGAAAAGCTCATCCCAGAGGTACCCGAGGGTTCAGCACGATTGTTAGAAAACCAATTGGAACAATAAATGACTTCACTTTATTAAAATTAGGCTTAGGCAAGGACAAACTTAGCCACAAACAAAAAATAAGTGAACTTTGATTTACAAAATGAAATGCACTACCAAATTGATTTAAAACGTAATTTACACAAATCTTATCATACGTAATTTGTTGTATAAATCCGAACTGTATTTCAAGAGAGATCTACCAATTTATTTTTCTCATTGAATGACGCAACATATAGTCACTAATGTTGAATATGTCTTTTTGTGGCCTGTTGTAGGTTAAACTGAAAAACGGAGAGCATGTATCTTCCTTTTCTGGATATTTCAATGCATATGACAGTCATACTCCAATTAGCTCACTCACACTCTGAACAAACAAAAGAATTTGATCGAGAGGAAGAGGAATACTTTTCCTTAACATCAAAAGCTGGCAAAGTATTGGGTTTTTCGGGACAAGTGGTAATTTTCTCAAATCTATCAGCGCACGAGTCGAGCTATACTCTAACAAGCTCTATCCCTTTAGGTCTGGGGTTATTTGGGCGGCCAAGTGGGTTAGAGTGGAATGATGGCAATCAGCACAGCACTGTGACCAAAATCACTGTTGAACTCGATTCAGGTAAAAAGCAATTCATCCGATCTATTGCATCAGAGGTATTAGATCTCTCACTTTTCAAACCAACAAAAGAACGATCGAGCCTATTGGTGATGAAGAGGGAAGGTATTTCTCATCTCCCGCAACAGGTAGCAAAATTGTTGGATTTTACGGGTGGAGTGGAGAACATCTTGAAGCAATGGGAGCATATTTTGAACCCATTTCTCATCTCTACCCAATTAAGTTAGTCGGGCCATTTGGAGGCCTAGGTGCATGTGCTTGGGATGATAGTAAATTCAGCGGTGTGAGGGAAATTGTCATAATGCACGATGATGTTATCCATTATGTCATGTTTGTATACGACAAGAGTGGTCAAACATGGTGGCCACATTAGAGAATACAAGGCCAAAGTCACCTAGGTTAGTGTTTTTCTCCCTCTCCAATTTGTGGCTGTTTAAGGGTGCGTTTGATAACCACTTTGTTTTCGGGAACAATTTATACTCATAAATGATTATTTTTTATTATATTTTCTTGACAAATTTCTAAGCATTTGAAAGCGTTTGGTAAATATCTAAAATTTTTATTCTTAGAATAAAAATGCGATGGCTATAACCCTTATTTTTTTATTCTTTTAATTTTTTAATACTTTTATTATAATTTTCTCTTTTTTTTTTTTTTTGCTTCCCTCTTCTTCTTCTCTAGCTAGTCGTTGGCCATAGCAATGACCAGCAACTGGCTGGGCAAGGTCTAGCGACCTCATTGGAGCCTGTTGGAGCCTCACTAGGCTAGGGGGAGTTTTGGTGAGCTCATCGAAGCGAGCCTTCCCCAGCCACCAGTGAGGTCAAGCCTCACTAGGCTAGGGCGAGGCCAGCCTCGCATTGGCTAGGTGAGACTCACCTAACCAAATCTTGGCGAGAGCCTTGCCTAGCCACCAGCGAAACTCGGCCTTGCCCAAATCTGGTGAGCCAGTTGGACCTGATCCAATCGGTTGCCGGCCACGGCGAGGTTGTCAGACTTAGCCCAACTAGTTGCCAGCCATTGCCATGGTCGGCGACTAACAATAAGGAAGAAGAAGAGAAAAGGAAAGAAAAGGAAAAGAAGAAAAGAAAAGAGAGAAAAAAAAAAAGAAAAAAGATTGGCTTTATTCTGGAGTTGTTTCTAGGAACAAACAAATATTTTTTTCCTACTTCTTGATTATGTTCAAAATACATTTTTGAGAACAAAAAATTATTAAATGCATTTCTGTTTTTTGTTTTGTTTTGTTTTGTTTTTTTGTTTTTTTGTTTTGAGGAACAAAAGAATAAAAACATGCACTATTTGGCACATTATCAAACAGACCCTAATTATTCATGTCTCATTGGTCGAGATAATGTTGATATGTGTTCAATCATGTGATATGGTAAATTAACTCAACAAATAGGTTTTGTTTACGCCACTCATCCAATTTTGAGATATACTTTTGAGATTGCACAGGTTACATTGTATTTTCCATGGAAGTACTTGACATCGATCTCTGGTTACATACAAGAGGATGGTGCTATCCAATCGCTCACATTTTTCAGTAATAGAAGAAGACTTGGTCCCTTTGGCTAGGAGGCGGGGAGCTACTTTTGGTATCCATCGACCGGAAGCAAAATCATTGACTTTTATGGAACATGGAACGATGGGACTCTCAATTCCATAGGAGTGTATGCGCAACCCGTACCGAGATTGTATCCTTTCAAAACCATCAGGCCCTTCGAAAACTCTCTGGGGATTCCTTGGGATGATGGAGCGCATACTGATGAGAGGGCATTTCATACCATTGCTGCCGACGTAATTCACTCTATTAGCATTGTGTACCATAATAATGGTTCCTTCGTCGATTGCTCTCGAGATGGTGGAGGAGACGAGTATCCAGGCATTTGGGTTAGTCAATATCTCAATCCCTCTCTCTGGTTTTTTTCTTTCGTCCGTGTGTTTTTTCTGTCTGTTAGTCGTTCATGTATGCATGGTGCTTTTCACGCCGTTCTTGGCTTCATGAAGCACAGTTTCTTTTCATTGAAGAATGAGGCACTTCTTTTGGCATCCTGTATCTCCACCCTTCATGAAGCATAGTTTCTTTTCCCATTGGTTGACCCGGCCATTCATTTACGGGAGAGGGCAGCCACCACCCAGTCTTTCAATTGGCGCCATCATTTCCCTGTACCACGCCCCAAGTTTCCCTAGGGGAAGGCGTCGCAGGGATCAGACGTGGCTATCCTCTCCCGTAAAGGAGTGGCCGAGTCAGCCAATGGGGCCAGAATCTTTATCCAGGCCCGGATCCCGGCTTGGGAGAGGCGTAAGGGGTCACTCTCCCCGGGGAGGTTCTCCCTCTGTTTCCCTCATGAGCAGTTTAAGGACTTGCTAAGGTCCCGAGGCACTTCTTTTGGCATCCTGTATCTCCACCCTTCATATGTTTCCACATGCAAAACATGTCTCTCTTTACTATTCTTGCAGGTAAAGTTGGATTATCCTAAGGAGCATATAATTGCAATATCGGGTTTCATAAAAGGAAATGAAAACACTTGGGAAAAGTACCAAAAAAGTTCTAAACCTATTGTATTGGTACAAATTCAGTCTTAAACTTTTCAATTAAACCAATTCAATCTTAAACTTTTTTACATTTGTACCAATTCAATTCATCCAGCCAATTTTATCCGGCCAACGCTGATGTGGATCTTGGTCAGTGGTCAAACGCTAACGTGGATGCCGAGCAGTGGTCGGACGCTAACGTGACAATTTTTTAATAATTATTATTATTTTTTCATTTTTCTTTTCATTTTCCTTTTCTTTTCTCTCTTCTTCTTCCTTGAACCGTCCACGCAGTGGCAAGTGAGCCTTTTGGGCGAGGGTCGCGACCCTCGCCCAAGGCCACGGGCAAGGGGGTTTCACCCAGATCTAGGTCAGGTCAACCTGGCCTTAGCCTTGTTGCGGGTGAAGGTGACCTTGCCCATGGCACTAGGTGAGGCTAGGTGAGGACTACGGCCCTCGTCGATGGCCAACCACCACAAGGATGGTTCAAGGAGGAAGAAGAGAGAAAAGAAAAAGGAAAAAAAAAAAAAGAAGAAAAGAAAATTAATAAAAAATTCAAAAAATAAAAAATAAAAAATTGCCACGTTATGTCTCGCCTACTAGCTGGCATCTACTTCTGTGCTAGTTGACCAAAATTGGTCGGATGGATTGAATTGATATTAATATAAAAATGTTTATAATTAAATTGATCAACTTGAAAAGTTTAGGACTAAATTGGTACTAATGTAATCGATTTATGGCTTTTTCGATACTTTTCCCAAAAACACTCCTAACACTAGGGGTGTGCATAGTCCGGGCGGGCGATTCCCAACCTAGAACCGGGAACCGCCTGCTAAGGACCGGTTCCGAAAAATTAGAATCAGGATTCACCCGTTTGTTGCATGGATCCACTCGGCAACCGGACCGTCGGTCAGGTTCTGTTCCAGGGTGGATCCATGGAACCGATCTTAACGCGAAACAATTTTGGTTTTTAACATAGAATGGTCGGATCTATGAGTTGGGAAGGAGGGGAGGAGGTCTATGGTCGGGTTTTCAACATAGAACGGTCACGAAACAATTTTCTGCGGCTGTGGTGGGTGGCGGCCGACGCAAGGGGGCGAGCAACAGTGGTGGAGTAGCAGCGGCGGCGGCGTCAACGTTCAGGGAGGAATCGAAATGGCGATAGGATTAGGAGGAACCGAGGAAGAGACAAAGAGAGAGAGAACCGAAGACAAATGGAGTGAGGAGATGAGATCTAATCTTGGGTTTCTTTTAGTAATTTCTTTTTTAATATTAAAAAGGTTCCGATCCTATCTGGGTGGACGGATCTGCCCATGGAACCAGGAATCAAACCAATACCCACCGGTTCCAAAAAATTGGAACCGGGAACCAAATTAGTTCCCTCAAGAACCGCTGGTTCCGAGCAGTTCCGGTCCGATTCCAAGCAGTTCGAGCGATTCCTGGGTATTTTGCACACCCCTACCTAACACTACCATTCACGACCCGAGTATACATACTACGACCACTTACAGGCCATTCGCATGGAGCAAATGGTCAAAGATTGATCCTAATATATCAACGGAATTTCACATCCCATCGAAATCAGGTGGTGGCAGAAACGTTGGCTTTTTCGGAAGGATGGGATCACGTCTGAATTCTATTGGAGCGCGTTTGGAACCCTATTATACTCAAGCCACTCCCTTCCCCCAAACTCTTTTTCTTTTTTCTTGGGCTTTTGATTGCAAGAAACTTTTTTTTTGTTTCTTTTTTGAGACGATGATGAGATAACTCTTTCTTTCAAGTCATGCTCTAACTGAGAGACGCTCCGCGGCACAGCTGGGGTTATGTTTGAATGGGAAAGCTAGTAGTAAAAGAGAGAAAAATGAAGAACCTTTCAACCACAACATAGCCCTTGGATTTTGGAGAAATCCAAGAGTTAAAACGGGCAAAATTGTTAAAAGCATTACTTTTAAATATATAAATGTTATTTCGAAATAAAATTACTGGAAAGTGTAAGAAAGTACCCCTTGTAAAGAAAATAATTTATTCTTACAAATCATAGTCCTATGAGTCAACCTTAGTAGCAATCCTAAGAAACCTATGAGACAACCTTAGTAGCAATCCTTAGAAAAGACTTATTATCATATATTTATATAGATATAGATTCTGAAAAATAAACTTTGTAGATTTTTTTATTTCTATTGCGCTCTATTCCACATATATTTTATTCAATTTCGCAAGCTAATATCATTCTGATATAGTCAAAACAGTTGGGCGTCTATCATCAACTGATCATTTCTCCTCGTCTATGCCTCTCATGTCTTGGCTTTCCAGAGAAAGAAAGAACGCACAACTAGAAGTTCTTAATGAAATAAAAAGATAAATATTTGAATGTAGCCAGGTAAAATGATTCCACTCACGTCTCCATACATTAACAGATTCGAAGTGTCACACCCCGATTCTCGGGTGCGCGCCCATCCCGACTTGGACGACTAAATAGCGACATCCCAAGACGCATTGTTGACCCATTAATTTTAATATGCATGCAGAAGCAGATATAAAATCCCTAGATAATAAAACAATGGGAAAGGAAAGGTAGGACTAAAATCTCGAACCTGAAAAACCAACACACTTATATACATATATAACAACTGAGTCATATATATATATATACACACAGTACTTTAACAGGTTAGGTTCTTTTCAAAGCCAATCTAACAACAAAGTCTGAAAACAGGGGTGAGGGCTTCAATCCTTTGCTGGGTCCTCCTCTAGATCTTCCTCCGGGTCCTCTTCAACAATCTCGCCTTCTTCCTGGCTCCAGCTGGAGCCCACGCCAAAGTACATTGAGGAGTTAGGATCGTCGAGCTTAGGATTCTTCGCATCCACAACTAATCCATCTTTAGGATCTACTGTCCCCTTCCCGAACGCAACCTCCAAAATGTACAAATGCACATTAAATTCCGGCATAGGACCCTTCTTTCGCCCATTATGGTAGTGACGATACCATGCCCAGTACTTATGGGGCACCTTGTTGGGTCCACCCACGTCAACCTAGACGGTGGATTTCACCAGTACATATTCCAATCCTTCAGGGTAGGGGTGTATTGGAATATGATAACCTATTTCTGTGATTTCTTCCGATATATCAAAATGTTCGAGAGGAGCTGGATGTGCTACCATCTATGGACCTGAAATGATGTCCCACAACGGGGTGAGACTATGTCTCAGTGAGTTCTACCCCCTAAGACTCGATTAGGAAGAAAATATGCCCTAAGGGCTACTTAAGCACACCACGGGTCAAAAGACTTATCTTGGCCTCAATTCCATCCTGCAAATCAATTCAATTAGTACCAACATCGAATCATATCAAATCAGTACTCAAATAGAATCATCGATCAATCAACTTAGTCGATTACATGTCATCACGACTATTTATTGGTCAACCCATTCGATACTATCTATAATTCCAACCATATTAGGACTGCTCGCTCTAAGTTGATAAATAGATAGTATAGCTCGCGCTAAGTTGATAAGTAGTGTACTACTCTCACTCTAAGCTGACATACCACTCATAGGTTAATATAGTACACTAATAATTCTCCCTCTAAGCTGATTAAGTATACTGTTCACAATCTAAGCTGACATATCATAGCTCGTAGGATGATATAATATACTGTTAATGCTCTCCCTAAGCTGATTAGGTATACTGCTTGCAATCTAAGCTAACATATCAAAACCCGTAGGATGATATAGTATACCGATATACTGCTGTCAATCTAAGCTGACATATCGCCCATAGGCTGATATTGTATACCATCCCAAATCATACAATTTCATTTACCATTTTTATCATTCCCAATAAAAATACATGTGTGTGGGTACACGGCCGGCCTTAGCCAAAATATAAGGTTTTCATTTTTGAACCTCCAATTATTTTTAGCAATCCCAAAAAGATTTTTGGTGCTATAGAATGACGTCTCGTAATTTTCCAATTAATTACCACAATTATTAATTTTTGGGATAATTACCCACAAACACTAATCATATTCAATTTGCACAATCAGGTACTCAATTAAATAAATATAGAGCACCACTGCAATCAGCATGAAATTCCGGTCACCGGTTATCTCGGTCTAATTTCCAGAAAATAAATAAATAATTAAATAATTACGGAAAATATTAAATAAATGCCAATAAATCCAACTTAGGCCCGTAATACCTAATTGGATGCCGAAACGGACCTAGAAAAATTTCGAATCACTCTAGATAAATACTAGAGCTCATCTAGGCCCTAATTGCGCTAACTATCCACCTAACATGCATCGACAAGTAATTAAATTTCATTAATCTAATCTATCTAACCACCTAACCATACTTAACTTAATCTAATCAGCCATTAAGCGTGATTAATCTACTAAGTGAGGATTAGTGAGTTAAACTCACTTGTTCGGCGATCCGATCGGTGCAAATTGACGGGGACACAATGGGGCTCACTTCTCTCCAAAGTGGGCCTAACTTTCGGGGCCAGGAAAGTCCTCAAAACGGGCCTCTAAGGTTGCTGGAAACCCACACCTTTATGCTATGTTCTTGGCTGAAACAGAGAGCAACAAAGTTGGTTTAAGGTGGGAATGGGCCGAGGAAGGTGGAAAGGGCTAAATCGAGGCTTGGCGAGGACTTACGGAGGTCGGAGGCGGGCCAAACAACCCTGGCACGGCTGAAACAGAGGTTAGGACGCAGGGCAAGGCTATTGGAACGATGAGGACGGCACGACGGGTGGACGACGCGCACGGATAGGCTCGATGGCATGCGAGGCAGTGGGGCGGCATACAGCGACGAGTGGTGACGTGCGACGGTGTAAGGCTGCTCCGGTGGTCTCTCTGGTTTGCTGGGTTCCGAAAATGGCACAATGAAGAAGGCAAAGAGGGTGGTCGGCAGCCTAAAGGGAGAGAGGGGGCAAGAGGGGGCCACTTGGTCTTATTTTGCCAACTCTTGGTTCCCTTGACCATCCTCATCCACCAACTGAGTTCCTAGGCCACAAATCAGCCAACAAGGCTCCCAATACAAACTTTGAAGTGGTCCAAAAGTATTAGGTAAGGGGGAGTTACGAATTTCAAGGATTTCTCCCTCAATTGGACTTTAATTTCCTTCTTGATTCAACACAAACCGGCCTCTATAAAATCAACCGACACCTCACCGATCCAATTGGCATTTTTTCTCATCAATTGATCTCACTTGCTTTCCAATTTCGTGATAAAAAACGATTATTGACTTTTTCTGGATAAAAACGGCCCTAGGACGATTTTTTCCCAAAAAGTCTCGGGTTGCAGAAAAATCTTCTGAGACTGAGTCAACACTCTTAGAATTAATTGTAATATGAGAGAACTTTCAATTTCTGAAATCAGACTCAAATTCATGGTTAATTTCCATTTGGTGCGATTTTAATGTGACCTAAACTACCGAGTAACTTTCAGAAATTTTCAATACAAATGACTCGTGGTCGATTTTTTTCGAGTCACAATAAACCCACTCGACACATTGGCAACTCTTGATTATCATAAAAATCTCGATGATTCAAATACGGACATAGGGTACCAAAACAATAGGAAAATCAGTTTAGTGCTAGCCGACGAGAATTTTCTAATTTAGTGGTGTCAACCACGATTAGCCACACATTTTAGTCGAATCGACTTTCTCTGATCTCAAATCGATTTTTAACTGTTTTATAATGGCCTCTATAAATGAACACGGTCGAATAGCCGATTCTTGGTCGAATTCTCAAGTCTATTGCCTTAAAATTTCTTAATGGCTTCTCCAGATAATCTAGTAATCTCGAGAGTGATCAGCTGTGAGAACAGTCCTATAGGTGCATCAATGAAATGCCCGATTGATTCAATAGAAAATATGATTGAAAATCTAGGATGTCACACGAAGCATCTTCTTCTACCAACGCATGTGCTATGAAGGTTCAAATCCACGTCTGCGTTTTTGGACATGTCTATCACATGAAACAAAGCTCTTTAAGCTTGACTTAACGAATTCAAACCAAATTTTCCTCAAGCAAACAAGTTGCTTCTTCAGTTCTTTGAACCAAACCAACTCCACTCCTCAACTTGTCTGAACATTCAATTGAATAAGCAGTCCGTCCTGATGCCGAAGCCATCATTCATCCTTTCTTCTCATTCGCAACTAGGGCCTCCTCTTTACATGTACACTCTACCTGCAAGGAAAAGTTGCAACCTTCTTTGCATTCTCTCACTCAATCAAGTATTGTGCTGATGGGAACCGATGAGATCAAGCGGCACATTTCATCTTTGTCTTCAATCCACCAATGGAAATATGATGTGCTCGTGAGCTTCAGGGGCAATGACATAAGGAAAACCGTCGCGGCCCACCTTTTCCATGCGTTGAAGTAGGAGGGGATCTACTATTTCAGGGACAATGACAAAGTGGAGATCGGGATTTTCATCGATCACAAGCTGCTTGATGCAATTCGCTATTTTGGGGTTGCTCTTGTCGTGTTCATCACCAATTATGCTGACTCGGTGGTGCTTGAACGAGTTGGTGGAGATCCTAGAGTGCAACAGGAGGTTCAGAAATCATCAGGGTCATGCGATTCTGCCCATTTTCTATGATGTTGAGACAGAGTGTTGAGAAAACTCCTCTCAAGTTTTGAAGTTGACATAATTTTCTTGTTCTTGTTTTATTGTTCTTATGCTGAAGAGTACTAGACTTCTATGGTATATTGTGGAATGTTGTCAATGTCTATTTTACTCCAAAAGTCTTTCCTACCATGAGATCCAGACTGAAACCAAATCCAAAATGAAGATATAATCAGACTCGGGATTATTGATCTCTCGACAAGGATTCAGTATGAACGAGATTCATCCTTAATATATGGCCTTTTGGCAAAAAATCTCACTTACCTTTTTATAAATATATTGATGGAATCGATCACGAATTGATGAAATCAATCTTGAAGACAATTTCTTTTTTAGGAAATATCTACTTATAGAAATCTAGATCCTGATTGTATGGATGACTAGAATCATCAGATTTTCATCTCAATTTTCAAACGGCTACAAGGTTTCCTTAATCGATTATATCCAACGGATTGATTAGAAGAAATTCCTCTGAAGAACGCCAACAATTAGAAAGGCGTAGAAGAGTATTTAAGGAGGTCATTCAATCCATTTGAGAGTGTATGTGAAAATTGAAATTCCAAAGTTTGAGGCATTTCTAATTACTTGTTCTTTGTCAACAGTGCTTACAAATTGTATTCAAGAGAGAAAAACACAAGAAGAGTGATTTAGTGAGAGAAAAAGAAATCCTCCACTAAGTGTTTGTACTTAAACCATTGTATTTCTTTGTTGATACCTTAGTGAATTTCAGTCAGAAGGCTGTCAGCGTGGAAGAGTGGATGTGGGTTTGATCTAAGCCGAACCACTATAAGCCCCGTGTTCAATTTTCTCTTCCATTAACTCTTCTGATTTGTTCGTTACAATCTTTTCAAAACTTTGCAAATATTTTTTAACCATCTTTAATTGAATCTGAACTTACTTCAGAAGTCTAGTGGCACTTTTAGTCAGACTTTGCTTGCAAAATAACTTATTATGCATTTATTTGCTTAATTTGTTTTTACATCTATTCACCCCCTTTAGGTGGTAATACTAGCATTTTCACAGGGGACATTCGGAAATGGAGTGGGCGATTTGGGGATGGTTTCAGAAGGTGCTTGGCCACCTGCTCGGATGATTTGCTAGTGCAGAAGTGGAGAAGGCGCCTAAAGAAGCTGGGAATTCGGCAGGATGGCACTTGAATAATGATGCTAATGGAAAGCATTTAATAAGATCACTGCTGAAAAAGCTCTAATTAGTAATTGATTTGAAACATGCTGTTGATTGAGTCTAGTTCATGGGTTTACCGCTCATCTGCTGATAGCCTCTCTATGCTATAGTTACTCATATTGGACTTTTTCTTCCCATGCAACTACAGGGATCAATCAAATTTCATCAGCAATCGTAGGACATCTCTTCAGGATCAGTCCTAGACCAATCTCCCCCTATTTTGTCAAAAATGCTATGGGGGTAGATTCCTTTCTGGAATTTTTTTCGGAAATATTGCAAGAGGTCTAGTCTTTCCTCTTTTCTTCAAATAATATCCTCATTCCTCAAATATCAGTCTTCTATGAACCAACATCTGCGAGGAAAATCGAGAATTAACAAAATCATATAAGGTGGAAAAAAAAAAGAAAAAAAAAAGACACTATTTACACTTGGTTATTACTAAAATAAGCACTTTGTAAATAATTGATCAAATTACATTCAAATTAAAAATTTAACTTTTTAACTATTCTCCCTCTTGTCTCCTCATGGTAGGATTTCACTCTCTCTCCTTCATTAAGGTGATGCTTTTGCTTCAACTTGAATGTACTTTTTTCTTTGCTTAGAGAGGTGCATAAGAGAGAATAACCCTTGCCATTGAAGCCACCTCTGATGAAACCATCGCTAGCCACCACACGACCACCACTTGATTCAACCACCGGCACCCTCTCCTTACTCATGCCTCTCTTTCTCTTTGTTTGTCTGATCTCTCTCTCTTCCCGCTCTATCTCTTGCTAAGGCCTTCTCGGCCCCATGCTTAGCAATGGCCATGACCTCAATCTGTATTGATCCGAGCCCACATAAACTCCTGATTTGATTTGGGGAATTCGAATGAGCTCTTGAGTCAAGTCTGCGGCGACACGGGCGTCGAGCTGAAGGCAGGGAGGAGTGGTGGCGAGGGCCAAGGCGGCGATGTGACGATGGAGAGAGAGATGCAAACTTAGCAGAGCGGATCTGAGGAAGGAGAGGGATGTCATGCTGCGACTTTAGAGGCGAGTGACCGATATGGGACGTGTGCACGGTGTGTGAAAGCCGGGGATGGAGGTGGCATACGATGTTAGGCTTGGCGTGGGGGTAGGGACAGGGACAAGTCCGTTAAAATTTCAAGGATTCAAGACAGTCTAATAATTATTTGAGGAGACAACAAAATCAATGCAATCTTCTCTTATGTACCTCTCTGCTCATTTTGATTGGGCAACAAGCACGTCGTATCAAAAGCATTAACTTGATAAAAGAAGGACTCCACCAGGAAAAAATAATGAAACAGTTAAAAAGTGAAAAATTAATTGAAGGGTATTTTGGTCATCTAGTTACTAATGAGCGGTTTTAGCATTAAATAGGGTGGAAATAGTGGCTGCCAAAAACATTAATAAAGTCAAATAGATTTAACTTAAAAGAGATACGAACAATTTGGTATTGGTTTTCACAAATCCATCTACGTTCTGCTCTGTCAACTTCTGCTTCACTTGATATCATATACCACGTGTAACTTTTAAATAGGTTTTAATTATCTCATTTTGTGATAGCCAAATATATAATACTAGATCTATTTGCATGTGTTCATTTGTGTAACTATGTCCATGGGAGAGACCTAGTTAGGAGGAATTCCAGTCGGTATATAAGGTGAATACATTGGCCCGCAATTTCTTTTTTTTTTTTTTAAAGTGAGTCCTTTACCATTGTCTTGAACTCATTTTTGCATATGATATGATACCGATGAACTATATTGAACTATTTACTTTGTTCCGTGAGACTCACTGTGAGCACCACGGATCTTGACATTTTTTGTTAGTTAGGCTAGACGTTAACGACACATTCCATGGACTATTGGTGTATAATCATTGCTAATACTTATCCACATTCCATGGACTATTGGTGTATAATCGTTGCTAATACTTATCCAATTAAATTAAACATTGTCATGTTTAAGCCCTAAAGAACAAACAAGTTCAACTCTTTCCTTGTGTTCCCCTCTCTCCCAATGGAGCTGTGGATTATGATAGAGAAAAGTGATATTAAAGCACAGAAGCTTTTTACTGCTAATGGCATACATAAAATTTTCATGTTAAAACAGAGAATAAAGTTCTACCGCTAATTTACTATAACTTGTTTATCTTAAAACTTCTGCTATATATTGTGATAATATCTTTTGTAGTTGTAACTTAGAAATTTGATACTGATAGTAAATAGATCACCTAATTCTGATTTTGAAAAGGTTTTTCAAGTAAAACTCTGTGTTTCTTCTTCCCTATTTTTTTTTCTCTTTAACCAGTCTCGTTCATAACAATTGATATCAGAGATGATTTGGTTGAAGAATTCCCTGCAAGATAGCAATGTTAATTTTAATGACAATCAAAGTGCTATTAGTCTAGTAAAAAATCCGTTATTTCATTCGAGGACAAGCATATTGAACTAAAATATTGTCACATTCGTCAGCTAATAAATAATGGGACACTGTCGTTGAAGAAAATTCTTGGTGCAAAAAATCTAGCAAATATATTAACCAAGATTGTCACCATCGAAAAACTCAAGATGTGCATTACCTTAGCTGGCCTCTGTGGTTAGCGATGAGGAGGCCATTATACTAGGACAATTTGGCTGATAAAGACAAGGGAAGACTAAAAGAATATTGTTGTTTTTAATATCAATCTCCAAGTGGGAAATTGATAGAGTTGTGGGGTCCTCTAGGAAAGTGATATTAGTAGAGAGGCCTTTTACCGTTAATGACATTTATGTAATTTTCATGATTAAAAAAAAAAGAAAATATTATTGCTAATGGTATGCATTCAATTTTTGCTATAACTTGTATACCATAGACTTTTGCCATATATTAAGGCAATATATTTTGTAATTGTAACCCTAAATCTTAATTCCGATAGTAAAGATATTGCCTAGTGTAATTTCATGATTTTTCACTTTATGATTCCCAACAATTAATTTGTTGGCACCTTACCAAAAAAAAAAAAAAAAAAACAATTAATTTGTTGGCAGCATGTAACCTAATACTTCCAGAGGGAAGATCATTAAGAGGGAGTTTAAATTCGAACTTGTCAACATATTCAGTTGAACCTACCCCTACTAAAACACTTAAGCCAATGAATTATAAACTAACTAGAATATATTAAGTGCTTTACACCATATCATATCTCCAATATGAGACTTTTCTAACACAATTCCTGCATATATCTCAATATTTTCACAAATTTTTTCCCACTTACACATTTCTCTTTGCATCAATATCTTTGTTAAAAATGGAACATGAAGTTCTTGAATTCTTAAAACTAAAGAATTACATGTGCGCCTCTATGAATTACCAGGGAAAGAAAAAGAAAATGGAGAGAAAAGCGAGTCCTCAGGCATTAATCCATCATCTTCAAGCACTTGAAGGGTCTATTTGAATGGGAGTAGAGAGCCAGCAAGGAAGTGAGAGATGAGAGAAAGGGAGATCTCTACGATTGATAGCTCGGCACCTGATGCCCCGATCCTCGCACCGTCGCGAACGTCCAAGTCTCCCTCATACACTTGCACGTACCCTCCGACCCACATGCGTCAGAGTCGGTGCGGATTACTTTTCAAATTGAGTCAGTTTAGGGTACGCATGGAAACACTTCATTTTTTTTTTGTTCCCTTAACGAAAAAAAAAAAGTGTTTCTGCTCCTAATGCAAAAAGAACGCGTTTGGTAAATGTAAAAAAAAAACTGTTCTTGGAATAAAAAAGAACAGTAAACATGTTTGGTAACTACAGATCATTTCTGTTCTTAGAATAGAAAAAAGAACGTAAACACGTTTGGTAAACGACAAAAAAATTTCTGTTTTTTTTTTTTTTAAAAAAAATTTAAATTTTTTTAATAAAGTTTAAAATTGATATTGAATTATCATTCTTATGAAATGCTCATTAATTTTATTTTGTTCATAGTTAGTGAAGACAAACATTTTTAGCATGATCATATAGCATATTTCGTGGAAAATTTTGTAATTAAAGTTTGTATCAAATTTTTTCAAGTATTTTTTTTATTTTTTAGTTTTAAAGCATATAAACTTGATATTGATTTCTTTTACCAAAAAAAAACTTGATATTGATTTCTCATTCTCAGTAAATGCTTATAAATTTAATTTTTGAAAAATGGGGTGTGAAATGAAAAATATTTTCAACATGCTCATATGTGCACCCTTAAACGAAAAATGACAGCTTGCCGAACGGAAAGCTGCATTCTTACATTGCCAGTGACTAGTCCAGTTCGTTACCTCCGTTGGTTCTCACGTATTAAAATTTGCCTCTTCGCATGTGATGCAAATGGGCATTTTTCACCATGCAAAAGCTGCGTGCTTAGCTCATTGTATTAATACGTGAAAAACATGCAAATATTGTATGGCCGGATTTCCGTTTATTTGAAGCATCGTTAATTAGGTAGGCACAGAAAATGTATGTGCTCATCTGTAGCTTGTGTTGATTTTAATCGTTTCACTACATCTTACAGCAATTCTATCAAATGCATGCGGATTCAGCAAGGGAAGTGTTTGATCTCTGTCGCACAATACCCATATAGATGTACACAGAATCGGAAAGTCACAGGTAGAAAAAAGAAATATCGTAGAAACAACTCAGGTACATAAATTCCCTTTAGTTATCACTCACCATAAGACCAGAAAAGAATTGATTAATCTCATTTTGTAAAAAGACAGGAAAAATTATACAACATACCACTGCACGCAGAGTCCGAGACCCACATTCAAGACCCGCACAACGATGAAAGCAATACCCACGCATCCAACTCCGGAAAGCCACAGGAAAGAAGAAAGGGGGAATAAAAAGGAGCCCAAGACAAAAGCTGATATTTATATATGCAAATGAAATTGGGAGGATGACGATCCATTCAACGGTGCATATGCTGTTTCTCTCTCAGCTGCAAGCCGTTGAGCCTTCTGAAACTCTTTAAGAACCGCCTGAAAATCTTTTGCCAGTTTGGCATCTGCAATCTTCTTGCTGGCCTGCAAGCAATGAAAGATACTCAATTTTCCATCTTAACATTAGAATGAAATCAAACACTTATATGCCCAGGTACCCAGCACCCCGACCAATGATGTCCGACTGCTCAATAATGAAAATAGATAATTAGGACGATGGATGTCCAATCAAGTATCGTTAATTCGTTCATTCCATCGATGAAGCGATCAAGGGAACTTACGCTAACTCCAGCATGATGATCTGTTTCGCTAGCTTGTTTAAGCTTGGCCGATGTATCCTTCACCAACTGTCCAATATGTAGCCTTGTCTTGTGCCTGCAGATTTGAAGAAAAAAACCAAGAAGGCTGCTTTAGCATTGCCAGAAATGCCGGGCAACGAGGCAACGAATGCCGAATTGGCTTTGCACAGCGGTTTCGAAATCATCAAAGCAGAGCTTAGGACTGTCCGAAATGAAGAATCGCGCGATAACCACACACATTTCCGCACGCAAAAACATCCTACTCCTCTTCTATCCAAGCGGCCGACAAATTCAACCGAAAGCTCACGTGCAATCACGCTCACGAACCGACAAACCAACCCCTCCCCCCCCGGGGCCACACCACATTTCCAGAACCCAAAGCAATTTAACGATCAATTCAGGACACTCTCGCCGTGGCGGCACGGCGGCGTCGACCGCCGGACGCCGCCGGAATCGTCGCAAGAATTTCGAACGGACAGGACAGGAAGGGGGAGAAGGGGGCGGGGGAGGCTCACAGCTTCTCGCGGAGCTCGGGGGTGTCCTTGGGCGTGCCGAGGGTGTTGACGAGGTGCTGGAAGGTGTTGACGGCGGTGTTGATCTGGAAGACGTCGGAGATGACGGCCTGCGTGGCGTCCTGCCGGCTGCCATTGTTGAGCAGCTCCCCGCGCCTCGACCCTCCCGGCCCGCGGCCGGCCTCGAGATCCTGGAAGCTCATCCTCTACTCCTCCACCACCACCACCACCACCACCCGCGGCGGCCGCCCGACCACGCGCCGCTCCCAACCCCTCGGGAATCTCGACCGGGCGAAATCGAGAGTACGAGGAGAGAGAGAGAGTGAGAGAGAAATCCCTGCGCCTCGTTCGTTCTCGGAAAAATTGAGGAAATTTCCGATCGGGAATCGGGATCGGAAATTTCCGATCGGGAATCGCTGGAGCTCAAGCTGCAGCTCGCTGGAGCTGCTACTCGAGCAGCTGCAGCTCGAGCTCGCTCGAGCAGCTGCAGATCGAGCTGCAGCTCGCTCTCGAGCGAGCGTTGCTCCCCCTTCGGCGCGGCAGATCTGGGCGAGCAACGCTCGCTCGAGGCTCGAGCGAGCCGTCCCAGATCTGTCGCGCCGAAGGGGGAGCAACGCTGACCGGAGAAGGAGGAGTACCAGAAACGTACCTGGAGTCGCCGGAGTGAGGAGTCGCCGGAGAGTCAGCTGAGTGGGAGCCGCCGGAGAGATGGGAGAGACGCCGGAAAAGGGAGAGCACGAGAACGAAGCTTCAGCCGAGAGCCACGAGCACGCACGAAGGAAAAGAGCTTCAGCCGGTGTTGTTCCTTTGTTCCGGTTTTGTTTTTTTGTTCTTTTCGTTTTTGTTCTTTTGTGCCTTCCAAGAAGTGTTTCTTTTGAAAAAAACAACTTTTTTATGTTTCTTTTTTTTTTTTATTTTGTTTCGAACAAAAAAAAAAAAATGTAAACGCAACTAAACGCGTTTACTTTTTTTTTTGTTCCCTAACAAAATCCGTACAAAAGTGTTCCGGAAACGTTTCTAAGAAACGTTTTCATGCACGCCCTTACTCTAAAATAGGCATGGAAACAATTGAGCCGCCTCACCTCGCCCCCAAGGAACCAAGGATGCCATGGAATGTTCGTCGGGAGTTTCATCTTGCTAAGAGATCTCCTGGTCGAAGTCACCGGCACTCCTCTATCCGTATCGCCGCTGCATTTTCAAAGATTCGTTAGACATACCCCCACTTCAATGACCGAACAGTGTATTTTTTTTTTTTTTTTCTGTTTTTTTGTTCACCAGAATACCCAAACACGGAGTCCACTGGACATGAATTTCTGTAGGAGAGGGAGGACGGTGGAAGGGCTATCTCCCCAGGTCTGGATAACAACTTCGCTGCACTCTTCCCAGTCGTGATCGAGCTTCGTCACGTTAGCATGAAGTGCCTCTTGCACATCTTCTCTATTCATGCACGCATGCACATAGATGTCGCCACACGGGGCTAAGTCCATGATCTGAGAAAACAAAACGCAACCCTAAAATGGATGATCAATGTAAATTTAAGGTGAGGCTATTCAAATTGTCCTACAAAAGTGCAAAATTTTGAGGGAACCAAAAAATGCAGATGGATTTGAGCTCAAGTCGGTCGTCTTCTTGGGATGAGATGTGAGCTTGGAAGAGAAGCACAAAGGGGGCGTAGATGTTGTAAATTTGAAGGTGAAAAACGTCGCTACTCGCATCCTGCACGGCCGAAAGGTACTGGCTTACTTGACTGGTGGCATCCGGTGAGAAGTTGCAATACTTTTTGAATCGCATATCCTGTTTCGTCCGATATCAATGCATGCGGAGCGAAGTACTTGAACATCTCACGTTGGTCCGTCTCATCGTTGATTACTGCATTTCCAATCTGCATGCATGTTCGATTAATCCATATACATTCTCTAGGCCCAAGGGCTCCATTTGGCCATAGAATGATGAGTAACAGAGATAAATTTTTAGAAGCACCAGATTCAATGAACCCAAATTCTAAATTATTATACGCTGGAAAGACAAAAGGAAAGACAAAAAGCATCACATGAGGTGCGTTTTATGGCGCTATTAGTTTACAGTCCAAAACCTACTACAGCAATGACGATGCAGCATCCACATTATTTTTTTATTAAAAGATGCGGCATTGGTATCGAATATTCCTCGAGTTGACTACGATAATAAGCACATGCTTAGTTGTTAGTTAAAATCCATTATAGCGAATAGAACAATTGAAGAACTAGCAACTCCAATGATGAAAACAACCAACAAAGACACTTGTTCTCCTCATTATGACAGCTAAAGTGATTTTTCTACGTGTCGATGATGTTAAATGTGGAAAATAGATTAATGGCCAAGTATCATGTCAAGTGTGCGAGCTCGGTATCCGACCATTTGCTTTCTCCAAGAGGTGCATTCGCAACATGACTGCACGCTCAATTAACGTAGAGAGGCCAAAAGAGAGCTACGACACGGCATTGAAATGTCAATACGATCTTTAAAATATATTGACATATCTATATATAGAGAAGAAAATTTGCAAATGTGTCAAAAAAGCCCTAAACATTTTATTGATATCGGTTATAAACCTTTTTTTTTTTTCACTTAGCGTCAATTTAGTTTTAAACATTTTGACTTGATACTAATTCAGTCATTTCTAGTTAATTTTGACTGGATTTTGCTGATTGAACGTCGATCAACTGATGTGACAGAACCGATACTGACGTGAACAACTTTTAATTATACTTTAATATTTTATCGAATCTTTTATTTTTTATTTTATTTTATTTTATTTTTATTTTCTTCTTCTTCTCCTCCTTCCTCCAGTCGGTCGTCGAACCTTGATGACTAGCTAGAGGTCATGGCTGATGAGGGTCAAGCCTTAACCAGTCTCTAGTGAGGTTGGCTCAAGGAGGTCCAAGCCGCAATGACAGCCTCATTGGCCATGGGCAAGGCCCGACCTCCCTAGATCTAGCGAGGTCAAGCCTCACCCAGGCCGTGAGGGTGGCCTTATGCTGGACAATGAGGCTCGTCCTCACCAAATCCAACGAGGGTCAAGTCTCACTGACCATGGGTAAGGCCCGACCTTGCCAAATTTGGCGAGTTCAATCGAGCAATGTCGAGCCTTGCCTAACCTTTGGCAAGGCTAGCTAGAGGCCGCCTAGGCCACGAGGGTAGCCTTGCACTGGGTTGGTGAGGCTTGCCCTTGGCCGACCCTCTTGAGCCCTCGTAGGTGCAACCTCACCGGCTGTCGCCTCTGGCCAGTCATCGAGTTTCGACAACCGACTGGAGGAAGGAGGAGGAGAAGATAACAAAGAAAAATAAAATAAAATAAAATATTTGAAAAATATTAAAATGTTATTAAAATTTGTTCAAATCAACATCAGCCGTGCCACATCAACTTATCGGTATCTAGGTTAGTAACATTTGGCCAAAATTAGTTAGAAGGTTTATGACTTTTTTGATATTTTTCACGAAAAAATTATGATGATGACAATCATCAAGTCAATAGATCATACTTTATTTTTACCTTGCATGCATGAGCAAAAGCCATAAACTATAAAAAAAAAAAAAAAAAAAAAAAAAAGGGAAAAAAAGGAAGAGCGTACTTACAATACGTTGCTATTACGTGAATTCATCGCATGCATATTTGTGCCGTTTGACATTTTCCTTTCCTTATAAAAAGTCTCACATGTTTGAACACGCACAATAAGTGCAATGCCAATATACTTGCACTACGAATTTAATCCCTTTATTTATTATGATCCTTTAGTAAGTATTAAGTTAAATTCAGAATAACAGGAGGGCAACTCCATATAGGTTGGAGTTTGCAAGATAAAATAAGAATCGTGGTATTAATCAAGCTAATGGGAAGATGTATTGTATGATTCTCATAAGATTTTTAATGGAAGGCACGGAAACTTTTATGATCGGTGGCCCCTTCTCATCTTTTTTTTTTTTTTTTTTTTTTTTTTTTTTTTTTCTCAAGAGGAAAAGAAGTGGTAACTAATAATAAATAAATAAAAAATTGTCCCTTTCTAGTTCTCTCTCCTTTATATAATATATATATATATATATATATATATATATATATATATATATATATATATATATATATATGTATATTAATCGTCCCGATTTCTTCATCCAATTGATACGAGTAGGGGACCACAAGGAGAGTCTATTAGATGGACTTGCTTCGGGCTGATTGGTTCCCTCCCTTTGATTAGACTGGTCCCCTCACTTTGAGGTTAGGGCAGCAAAAACTAGATAGGAAAGAAAGGCTATCACGGCCTAACCAAGAGAGACATTCTAACTCCCCATGCGGTCTCAGCTACGACCCTCCTGACTTTTTGTGGATTATATACATACATACATACATATGTATATATATATAGTCCCCTCACTTTGAGGTCAGGGCAGCAAAAACTAGATAGGAAAGAAAGGCTATCACGGCCTAACCAAGAGAGACATTCTAGCTCCCCGCGCGGTCTCATCTACGACCCTACTCCTGACTTTTCGTGGATTATACATATATATATCAACATCCTTTTCTATTGCATTGCACACGTGGTTATTCCACCCCCGGCGTGAATGTATAGGTGTTAGGTGTTTCCAATGGTCAAACATGCATCATTCAATATTCAATATAGATAAAGACTATGCCATTTATGAAAACAACTTACCATAATCCCTTTGAGGTGGATAAGGGTCTTGTTTGCCTTCTTGTTGTTGGATAGGATGTTGTGAGTGAGCTGAGGCATGTAATGACCCCCTAGCTCTCGCCTAAAATGTGAAAATCCCGCTTCATGTATTCGAGAAATCTCTCCAGCCAATTTGGCAAGAATACGTAGGATGTGTTTAGTTCAACATTTCCAAGGGGCTTTCAGCCTCTAAAGTCCCTTGGGGAAATATTGGACCGTTTAGCAACAATTTTGAATTAACTATTAAGTAAAAATCAGCATTGAGAATGCTGAAAGCTCAAAACTGTTGAAAGCCCAATGCTAATAAGGAATAGATTTGAGTTTTCAGTATTTAGCCAAATGCTGAAATTTATTTTTTCTTCCAAAATTATCATCACCCATTTTTCAAATTTCTGATTTTGCCGTTCTTATTATTATTTTTTAAATGCCAAAATAATGCTAAAAAAATCAAATATATATAAATGCTAAAAAAGTAAATATATTTCGGTCTTTTTAAAAAAATTATTTATATATTTGATTTTTGTAGTAGTATTGTCAAAATTTATATTTAAAAAGTTGCATGCATCATTTTTTCAATTTTAAACAAATAAAAAATTCAAAAATTCCGATGATGGGTTTGCTCTTTTAAAAAAAAAAAAATTATATATATGTATTTGATTTTTTTAGCATTATTTTCAAATTTATATTAAAAAAATTGCATACATTATTTTTTCAATTTAAAAAAATAATAAAAATTAAAAAAATTCAATGAAGGATTTGGTCTTTTTTTTTTGTTAAATTATATATATGATTTTTTTAGCATTATTGTCAAAATTTATATTTAAAAAGTTGCATACATCGTTTTTTTTTTTTTCAATTTTAAGCAAATAAAAATTAAAAAAATCCAATGAAGGGTTTGGTCTTTTTCTTTTTTTTTTTTTAAAGGGATAAGTGCAATAGAAGTCCTAAAACTTGTAACAAAAATGCAATTGAGTCCTAAAACTTATAAAAAGTCCAATCAAATTCTTTAACTTGTCAAATTGTTTCAATCAAATCCTAAAGTTAATATCGTCAACTTTTTTATCGAAAAATGTTGACGTGGCGTGGACGTGACATTTAAAATGAATTTTTATTTCCATGTGGCTTTTTGAAAATTTTTTTATTTAAATTAGATTTTAAAATTAGAAAAGAAAAGATAAAATTTATTTTAAAAAATAAAATAGTTTTAAAAAAAAAATGGCTAGCGCTTCCTTGGCCGCCGCCCATTGTCGAGGGGGCGACAACAAGGGTGGCCGGCCCTCACCCGGCCAAGGCAAGGCCCAAGTGAGGGCTAGCGACCCTTGCCCCGGCTTGGCAAGGACCGGCCACTCCCGCCCAGGTCACTGGCCCCTTCGGCGATGGGCAACGATGGGGGAGGAGCTGCCATTTTGTCTTCTTTTTTTTTAACAATTTTAAAAAATAAATTTTAGCTTTTTCTTTAGTTTTTAAATCTATTTAACAAATTGAATAAAAAAATTTAAAAATCCATGTGGAAAATGAAAAATTATATAAAATGCCACGTTCACGCCACGTTAGCATTTTTCGTTAGTAAGTTTGGCGGTGTTAATTTTAAGACTCGATTGAAATAATTTGACAAATTTTAGGACTTGATTGCACTTTTTGCAAGTTTTAGGACTTAATTGCATTTTCATAACAAGTTTTAGGACTTCTACTACACTTATCCCTAATATATATATATGCATTTGATTTTTTTAGTATTATTGTCAAAATTTATATTTAAAAAGTTGCATATATTATTTTTTTCAATTTTAAACAAATAATTTTAAAAAAACTAATATTAATCATTCAAAGGGCTTTTCAAATGTGTTTTCTACCAAGTGGCATTTCCTTCAAAATTGCTTCTCAAAGCATAGTTTACTGCTTTACATTTTCTCAATGGGCTTTCATAATGTTGAACCAAACACACCTGTAAATGTCCGCAGCTGTTGTGTTGTCTCCATTCTTGCTATAGTCCACCGTTGTGTTGGAATAAGAAAAACCGACACCAGCTGGAGACCCTAGGAACAACGTGTTCGCAAATGCCCTCGTAAAACAAACAATTACTCCGCTCTGTCAACCACGAGAAAAGTTGAAATGCTTTTGCAAAGAGTACACTGCATTTTTTAAATACTTTACCATTATTCCATGCAAATTTATTTTTGTAAAGAGTCTTCCCATCGCTATGGACTCGGAATGGTCCGAGTTCCTGCATTGCTTCATAGGTGTGGGAGGAGCAACCGGGACCTAAACAATCAGCACCGTAAATTTAACCATTTACTCACTAAAACGTACCGGAAAATATTCTTAAGATGATTTACAGTACAATGACATACATACATAACCAAAGAAATGATATAGATGGCTCATCTGTGCTTGTATATGCACGTAGAAATATGAGGACATTTAAATCTGCGACATTTCATATCACTGATAATCCTTCCAATTCGGAATGACGGGAGCATCGAACAAGGGAGATTAGAATATGGCAAATCCTGATAATAACTTCTATTAGTATACCTAGACTGTACGCGGTACGTGAAAATATAAAACATTTGTACCAATGTGACAGCTTGCAGTGTTTCCAAAGTGATAAATAGCCAACCACAACAAATAGAGACATGCTTAGCTTTCGTGACAAAGCAGGTACATCGAATGACCAAGTTTCATTTCAGTCTGAAATGACCGTGAAACTACGACGTTGACTATAAAACCTGTGATGAATTCTTAAGTAAAGAGAACACTGTACTTGCATTGAAAGAGAAGAAAACTTTACATTGCTTTCTAAATCAGAAAAAGACGCTGGTGATCAAGCGAAATTGGGAAAACTAAAGCACACACTTCCGTTAAGCCATAAAAGAAGTGGCATCGACTCCTCATTTCTCACTCCTTCAGCAAAATAATAATAAAATGCTCGACCGGCCAATTCATCTACAGTGACATATCCACCATAGTGATCGAATTTGATCAACGGTTGTCCAGGCAACCTTTTGATCCCGTCTTTCTCCCTCAGTCCTTCTTGAAGATAAATTCTAGAGTTGAGAACTCCATGGTGATTACTTGCCTGAAAAAGGCTCGTACCAATCCTGACTTCTCCGACTTCGATATGTATAGAGAATCAAGAACATCTCCTAGCTTCCTTCCCTGGATTTGAACAAGGGATGACAGAATACATAAAGAGAAAAGAAGGAGAGAAGAGTGGGTTTTAGAGTTTCTCGCCATTCTCTTTGCTCTCAGCTTCCTTCCTCTTTGAGCCACGAGAGAGAGAGCTTAATTGAATTGGATTTGAATTAATTGTATATATAGAAGATCGGATGTTGAATTGGATTTGAATTAATTGTATATATAGAAGATCGGATGAAAGAGAAGATGGAAATTAAGTCTTAACATAGATTCGGCTAGGTCAAGCCTCAACTAGCCTCTGGCGAGGTTGTGGCTCGAGGCCATCCAAGCCGTGAGGGCAACCTCACTGGCCATGGGCAAGGCTCAACCTCGCCCAATCCCGCGAGGTTGAGTCTCCCCCAAGTTGCAAGGGTGGCCTAGCACTGGGTGACAAGGGTCAAGCCTCGTCGGCCATCGCAAGGCCCAACCTCGCCAAATCTAGCGAGGTTGAGACTTGCCCAACTTCTGGCAAGGCTAGCTTGAGGTTGCTCGGGCCGTGAAGGCATCTTCACGCTGGGTTGGTGAGGCTTGCCCTTGCTTGGCCCTCTTGAGCCCTCGCAGACAAGACCTTGTGGCCTTTGGTGAGGTTGACTTTGACCTCGCTGACCATCGCCTTTGGCCGGTTGCCGGGTCCCACAATCGGTTGGAGGAAGGAGGAGAAGAAGGAAAAAAAAAAAAAAAAAAAGAAAGAAAATATAAATGATATAAAAATAAAAGATTCGAAAAAATATTAAATATTATTAAAAGTTATCCAATCGGCATCGGCCATGTCACGTTAGCCAATCAATGTCCATGTTAGTAAAATTCAGTCAAAATTAGCTAGAAAAACTAAATTAGCACAAAATTAAAAGGTTTATGACTAAATTAGTACCAATAAAATATTTATAACTAAATTGGCACAAATACAAAACTTTTTTTTTGACACTTTTCCTAAAAATTTTTTGATGATGACAGCTGTCAAGTCAATAAATAATGCTTTATTTTTGCCTTGCACGCATGAGCAAAAGCCATAAACCCAAAAAAAAAGGGGGAAAAAGACAAAAAAAAGGAATATTATGTCAATTCATCGCGTGCATATTTGTGGCGTCTGACATCTTCCTTTCCTTATAAAATGTCTCGCATGTTTGAATACACACAATAAGCGAAATGCCCCTATACTCCCACTACGAATTTAGTCCCTTTATTTATTGTGATCCTTTAGTAAGTACTAAGTCAAATTCAGAATAATGAGATGGCAACTCCATATAGGTTGGAGTTTGCGAGATAAAATAAGAATCACGGTATTGATCAAGCTAACGGGAAGATGTAGCATATGATTCTCATAAGATTTTTAATGGAAGGCACAGAAACTTTTATGATCGGTGACCGATTGTCTTTCTTTCTTTCTTTCTTTTTTCTCAAGAGGAAAAGAAGTGGAACTAAAAAAAAAAAAATTGTCACTTTCTCGTTCTCTCTCTCCTTTTTTATTTTATTTTATTTCTCAGTGTCCTTCTATGTTGCATTGCACGCGTGGTTAGTCCACTCCCGGCGTGAATGCATAGGCGTTAGGTGTTTCCAATGGTCAAACACGCATCATTCAATATTCAATATAGATAAAGACCATGTCATTTATGAAAACAACTTACTATAATCACTTTGAGGGGTTTTGTTTGCCTTCTTGTTGTTGGATAGGTTGTTGCGAGCGAGCTGAGGCACGTAATGACCCGCGTAGCTCTCGCCTAAAATGTAAAAATCCCGGTCCTTGTACTCGGGAAACCTCTCCAGCCAATTTAGCAAGAATACATAATTGTCCGCGGCTGTTTTGCTGTTCACCGCTCGAGCTATAGTCTGCCGTCGTGTTAGAATAAAAGAAAACCGACGCCAGCTGGAGACTCTAGGAGGAGCACGTTCGCAGCTGGCCCCGCAAAACAAATAATTACTCCGTTCTGTCAGCTACAAGAAAAGGTGAAATACTTTTGCAAAGACTACACTATATTTTTTAGATACTTCACCATTATTCCATGCAAATTTATTTTGTAAAAAGTCTTCCCGTCGCTGTGGACGTGGAATGGTCCGAGTTCCTGCGTTGCTCCATAGGCGAGGGAGGAGCAACCGGGACCTAAAAAATCAGCAACGTAAACTTAACCATTTAGACACTAAAACGCACCAGAAAATATTCTTAAGATGATTTGCAGTATAATGGCACAAATATATAACCAAAGAAATGATATAGATAGCTCATCCGTGCTTGTATATGCATGTAGAATTAAGAGGACATTTAAATCTGCGACATTTCATGTCACCGATAATCCTTCCAATGTCGGAATGAGAAGAGCATCGAACAAGGTAGATTAGAAAATGGCAAATCCATATAATACTTGTATTAGGATACTTTGAATGTAGGCGGTACGCGAAAATATGAAAGATATATACAAATGTGACAGCTTGCAGTGTTTCTGTTGACCAAATTCAGAGGATCCTCCTATCTTGGTAGGAGAATATTATAGGATATTCTCCCGATTTGGTGTTCTTTCTTTGTTCAATTGTTACCTTGTACATTTCTTGTAATTCAGCAAATAATTATGAACATCTATCAATAAAAAGGCAATCCCTCTCTCAAAGAATTCATAACAAAACTTTGAGAGAGGATTCTTGAGGATGTAGTCTTACTTGGCCGAACCTCGTCAAATTGCATTTCTGTTCTTTCTCTCTAAATTTATCATGGTATCGAGTGGGTTCAAGCCTAACCTGTTATTGTTTGTTTTGGCCAATTTTCTAGTTACCTTGTTGCTGTGTTGTCACCATGGAAGAACAAGATGCTGGCAAGAAACTGCGGTACAAGTATAACACTCTAAATAAACTCTCACACAACTATCAAAATACTCACACTCAAAACAACGATACAATCACACACTCAGCTATTTTATCTTCACGGAGGGATAATTTGCTCACACAGAGTTACTGAGGCTGCGATGCCTCTCTCTTGACGCTCACTGTTGCACTTGGTGACTTTCTATTCCCAATTCCCAAGCTCTCACTGCTGGAGGCCTCCCCCTAAAGCTTACATATGTGTGGCTTCCCTAAAGCTCAACTTTGCCTGCGTGTGGCGTGACGTTATATGCTGTCACACTTGAGCACGCTGGACGACGGGAGACTCGTTATTTTTCGACAACTATCTCAACGCTCATCGTTTTTTCTCCACTGAGAAAAGGGCAACAGATCACAAAGAGAGTTATTCGATGAAATTAAAAAAAGAAAAAGAAAAATTAAATATGTACATGCAGCCGTGTAGATCCTGTCCTCTCTCTTCTCTTTCTCTCTCTCTCTCTCTCTCTCTCTCTCTCTCATGCATATCTTTACTTGCGAGAAAAGTTTGCAGCCTATTTCCCATTCTCTCACTCAATCACGCACTGTCCCCATGGGAACCGAAGAGATCGAGCGACGCGTTTCTTCTTCTGTTTCAATCCATCAATGGAAGTATGACGTGTTCGTGAGCTTCAGAGGTGAGGACATAAGGAAGAACTTCGCGTCCCACCTCTTCTGTGCGCTGAGGCAGGCGGGGATCTACTATTTCAGGGACAATGACAAAGTGGAGACTGGGATTTTCATCGAGTCCAAGCTGCTTGACGCGATTCGCAATTCTAGGGTTGCCCTCGTCGTGTTCACCATCAATTACGCCAACTCGCGGTGGTGCTTGAACGAGCTGGTGGAGATCCTGGAGTGCAACAGGAGGTTCAGAGATCATCAGGGTCACGTGGTTCTGCCCATTTTCTTTGATGTCGAGCCAGGGGACGTTCGGAAACAGAGCAAGCTAATCGGGAAGGGTTTCGAAGAGTGTTTGACCACCCACACTGACGATCTGCTGGTGCAGAAGTGGAGGGATGCGCTTAAAGAAGCTGGGAATTTGTCAGGATGGCACCTGAATAATGATGCTAATGGGTAAAGCATTTAATAAGTTCACTTCTGAAAAAGCTCATATTAGTGGTCGATTTGAAATATGCTGTTGATTGAGTCTAGTTCATGAGTTTACCGCTCATCTGCTGATAGCCTTTCTATGCTATAGTTACTCATATTGGACTTGTTCTTCCCATGTAACTACAGGTTTCAATCAAACTTCATCGAGCGAATCGTACAACATCTCCTCACGGTCAGTCCTAGAGCAATCTCCCCCTATTTTGTCAAAAATGCTATTGGGGTAGATTCCTTTGTAGAGGACGTGATATCATCGCTGAAAATTTGGTCAGATAATGTCCGTGTGATTGGAATATGGGGAATAAAAGGAATTGGCAAGACAACGGTGGCCAAAGTCATCTGCGATCGTGCTATTAGGGAATTTGAAGGTGTTAGCTTACTCGAAAATGTCGGGGATGCCAACCAAGATACAGTTTTACTTCTTCAGAAGAGACTTCTCCACGATGTTCTAAAGGTACAAGGTCTAGAAACGTTTGATCTTCACAGCAACATCAACGAGATAAAAGCTAAGCTCTGCTATAAAAGGATCCTTCTAGTCCTCGATAACATCACTAAGAAGGACCAAATTGAGTATTTTGGAGCTGGAGATCGAGATTGGTTCCAACATGGGAGCAGAATTTTGATAACTACAAGAGATGAGCAGTTGCTGGAAGATATCCAAGTAGATAACAAGCACATGCTTCCAGGATTGACTCCTAAACAATCGCTCGAACTCTTGCGTCACCATGCCTTCCGCAATGACCACCCTAAAGAAGGCTGTGAAGAGTTGTTAAAGAGGCTTGTCCACTACACGGGTGGACTTCCAATAAATCTGAAAAGACTTGGTTCCTTCCTTTCTAAGAAGAGAGAAAATCAGTGGCATGAGATATTGGAGAAGTTGGTGAGAGACCCTCATCTTGACTCAGTTGGATTGCCTTTAGAACCATTCTCCTCTGTTCTTCCCTTTCAAACAGTGGGGCCAATTGGAGGTCCTGGTGGGAGTCCTTACGATGATAAAACATACACTGATGTTAGAAAAATAACTGTAGTCGTAATGTCAGGGATTGTGTCCTTTTCTATTGAGTATGATCAGGATGGGTGTTTGGTCCGCTCGCCAAGACATGGTGGACCTACAGAAGGCAGAATATGCACGGTGAGTCCACCGTTATGGTATGCTATGGCATATATTTGTAAATATTTTTGCCAAGACATGGTGGACCTTTGCCTGTATATATATATTTATTTCTACTAATGCTGTGCTCCACATCAAAATATGAGGTACTGTTCGGTCATTAGAAAATAAGAGTCTCCATCGAAGGTAAATTGCTTAAAAGGATTCAACGGGGTTCGTCCACAATGCTTCATGATCTCCCAAATTCTCGATGTTTGTAAAAAAAGAAAAAGAAAGAGTTGTGTTGGTTTTATGTACTTGTCTTGATGTTAGATTTATCAAAGATTTTGATTTTGCTTTGATGTTCCCAACATAGAGTGTCATGAACTCCATCTGTTTATGCAAAAATCAGGGCTAAGATGGAGTTGAATGAGTTGAATGAGTTTAGTGAGACTAACAAAATGATTTTCTCAATGCTCATGCAATATCCTCTTTTTGAAGTACTTTTTAAGTCCTCAAAAGTATCCACTATCATTAGTTTTGGTAATATCCATTTCTTGAAGGTGATGGATGCAAGATTTGTGCTGCTGCCTGCAGGTAAAACTAGATTATCCAAATGAGTTCTTGACTTCAGTATCAGGCTACTTTATGGACGATCCCAGATTTGTCGCCATTCAGTCACTTACCTTCCACAGCAATAGGAGAACATATGGTCCATTTGGCTATAAGATGGGGAAATTTTTCAGTTTACCACCGGCTGCTGGGAAGATCGTCGGATTCTTTGGGATGTGTGGCAGTTGTCTTAATTCCATTGGAGCATATGTTTTACCAATCTCTCGTGCATATCCCTTTGAAGTCGTAGGCCCATTTGGAAATAGTAATTATGAAGACCGATGGGATGACGGGAAGCATACAGACGTTAGACAAATTGATGTTGTCTCTGGCTCTGCAATTGAGTCGATAACTATTACTTATGAGCGAGGTCGTTCATTTGCACACGGTACGGGTGGGGGAGGCACAACGAACAAGGTACCGGTTCTACTCGAGTAATGAATTGTTGATCTTAGCGTTAGATGAAAGCTACTCTTTATTATTTCTCATTCGTGCAGCCCATAATGACACGTGCTGAAGACGTGATGCAAGGATAGAAATCATTAGTCGCTATTCGCTAATGTTTAAAACTTGGCCAAGTTGAACCGCCATAATTATAACTCATCTGGGAAATATATAAGCAGGATGCATAACCGATGTAGCACCGACATAGACACGCGACACGCGATACGATACGACACGCCAACACATTATTTCTTAGAAATAAAGAATTTCGACACGTTCTGACACGTTATATATAAATATATTTATATATATATATATATATATATACATAAATAAATCATAATTAAAATAGCCTAGAATTAATTTACACAAAAATATTAAATAATATCATTCATTATTTTAATTTGTTACAATAATACATAAAACTTAGAGGAAAAAATATTATTTAAAGAAAAATGCTGAAATGATATTTTTAAATTTATTTATTTATCATATATAGCATTTTTTATTGCTTCTTTCATAGTAAAAGACTTTTAAAAAAACTAAAACAATTCTAAAAAAAATTGAAAAGAAAAATTGACCCCAATGCGTGTATATTTATAGTATTTTTTATTACTTCTTTTTTGTATATTTATATTTTGACCCCTTAAGTATTAGAAATTTTTAAAATTGAACCCTTGCGTGTCGAAATCGCATGTCGAAATTCTGGACTCGCGTGTCGGAACGTGTCGGAGAGAGTTGATCACGTGTTGGATTTTTTGACACTCGTTGATCGCGTGTCGGAGTGTGTCGGGACGTGTCGGAGCGTGTCGGACACGTGTCGGAGTGTCGGACACGACACGAAGGCTCCCGAAAAGTGTCGGTATTACATAGTGCATAACATAATAAAATTGAAAAACTATTCAAACAAGATTTATTTGTTTTTGAAAATTGGTGATTTCTATGCCTGTAAATGTTGTTTTGCGTCAATGAGTTGTTTCCATAATTACTTATGGAATAATTAACTGTCCCTCTCGTATATCTTTATTCTAATAAGTTGTTTTATGAAACTCAAGTGATGAGTTAATCTCAGAATTACAATGATATTTCATGTGCAATTCAAAGAGTGTCTACTTTTTATATGAGATATATGACATTACGGTGAATTACGAAAGATCATCTATTTTATATTTTTCCACTCATGCACATTTACCTACTATTTAGAAGTTGGTGTCACGTGCTTGTACTATCATGCATAATGTTTTTGTTTTACAAGTTACTGCATTAACTATTCCTTACATTCTAATGATTATTACAGATAATTCTGGACTGGTTAAGTGAGTATCTAACTTCAGTTTCGGGCTATATAACAAGTGGTTTTGGCTCTACTATCATCCATTCACTCACGTTTCAAAGCAATAAAAGAAGATATGGGCCATTCGGCGCTAAAACTGGAAGGAAATTTTCATTCCCCGCCACTGGGGGAAAGATCATTTGGTTTTTTGGGAGTTCCAATTCCCATCTTCAATCTCTTGGAGCATATTTCAAACCAATCTCTCATCTATATCCGATCGAGTTTATTGGACCATTTGGAGGCCAAGGTGGACGTTGTTGGGACGATGGAAAATTTAATGGTGTAAAGAAAATAAAGATGATGTCGGAAGATGTTGTCAGCTGCATCTCATTTGAGTATGACGATAATGGCGAATCCATTTGGTCCTCTACCCATGGTCACAGTGGTAGCGGAGATATCCATATGGTGAGTTCATTGCATATTTTTTATTCATATTACAGTTCCCCTTCTCTCTCTCGTGCGCGCCTACCCAAACCTCCTTATCGATTCTAGGAGAACTTCTGTGAAAGCTCTTCATTTGCTTATCTTCAATTGGAAGTTTTTTTTTTTCCTAGAATATATCCTAATTTTTGCTTAATCCTTCCTCTGATGATCGATCCAACCTATGAGGGAAAAAAAAGAAGAAAAGAAGATATGCCTTGATTATATTTGATCTCTTCTATAAGTTTAGTAACAAGCATAACAGCCCAATTGTTCCGATGGAAAGAAGAACTTATGATTATCCTTTTATAAAATTTGCAAATGATTAATTTCAACGAAATTTTTCAATTTCTTATTTACTACATTCACATTATGTATTCCTCTATAAGCACATTGAATGTACTGAAATGACAATAATGGAGTTTTTCTTATTGATATTAATAGCTAGAAGGAATGTTTTTATGTGGTTCGGTAAGGTACGGTGAAGATCTTAGGCACCTCCCACTGCCCTGCGCCGCCATTAGATCGAGTATTAGTTTTCTAATAAACTTAAAACCTTTATCAAACTAAATTGTGAGTGATAGTAACCTGCATACATGACGGACAATGATAAAGTATGGGTTGTGGACAGTTTCTTAAAGGGAAATGAAAACCGTCCAACTGTATTGAATGATTGAAATCGTCTTTTGATCGTTTGAACTTTTTCCGGTGATTTTTGTTTTCTACATTAGACAAAGTTCCATTTATATGTTTTATGCGAGATGGACTCCATGAAAGTGACCTTGTACTATTAGTTTTTTCTAATACTAAAGAAAGCGAATTGACAAAGTGCGCTAGAGAACCCAATGGTCTATCATCTTCGATTGCTGACCCTGAAAGTATGACGTAAGAATAGTAGGCCATCCATACATTAGTTTTAAGAAATTCTTGGGTCTAAGTCTTAAACTTCTACATTGTTCGTGGATGAGATGTTTGCTTAGGCCACTGCAGTGTATCATCTTTGATATTGATCAATATGACAATTAATTTCTAATTCTACAGGTTAACTTGGACTACCCTCATGAGTTCTTGACCTCAGTGTCAGGTTATATCAAACATGATAATTCTGTTATTCAATCACTCACATTCGAAAGCAATATAAGAAGGCATGGACCCTTTGGTAAGGAAGAAGGAAGGTTCTTTAGCTGTGCACTGGCATGCAGCAAGATAATTGGCTTTCACGGAAGGTCTGGCATTCAACTCGATGCGTTAGGAGTCTACTCTGAACCAATTTCTGATCTTCATCTCTTGAAATCCATTGGGCCATTTGGAGGACAAGGTGGCAATCCATGGGACGACGGAGATAGCACAGGTGTGAGAAAAATAATTGTAAAAGGTGGATCAGCTATTGACTCCATTACTGTTGAGTACGACGAGAACAGGTCTGTGGTTCAGGGCCCTAAACATGGTGGAGATGGAGGACGTCTAACGTTCGAGGTATGGCCTTTAACATTTACTTAATTTTATGAACGTGCAACTTCTATGTCATTGCTAAGGTTTGGTGTTTATATGGTTTGGAGGTCACGTTTATGCATGAGTGTGATAGTATCTTATAAATAGAAGTTAAAGGTGGAAGTGAGATATAAGAACAGTCCGTAGATTTTGAGTTTAGATTGGCAAATTATCTGGAATGGGAACCTCTGAGAACGTCACTGTTGGGGCATGATATAATATCAACACAGAAAAGAAACCTCTTCGGTTTTCCTGTAAAACTCTTCCGACCTTCCTCGGTTCCATTTACGATGAGATCACTCAATACATAAAGAAAAGTACAGCCTCTGAAAAAGGGGAAAAAATAATATTAAAAGGTTTTTTAACTTTATGACTTTTAAGTCTAAGAATAACTTTCCTAAAATATGGGAACTGTTCTCAAAGAGTTGCCAAAGCATTTTTTTTTTTTTTAATAATCAATTGCCATTCGTTTTATAGATGAATGATTTGATAATGTGGCGGACCAAAATAGGTCGTATGCTCTAGATGCAGCCGATTATCTTTTTAGCTTTTACATTGTTTGTTTAACCAAATATAACTTATCAACTGAAGTGTTCTCTTTATGTTGTTTTTAGGATTATTTAGTTGGGGGGTTGGGATTAAATATGTTTGTCTTTCCAATTTGCAGATTAAGCTCGATTATCCTCGAGAGTATTTGACCTCATTTTCTGGTCACTTTGGATCTTTTTTTGGGTATACTATTGTTCGCTCACTCACATTTTTTAGCAATGAAAGAACCTATGGGCCATTTGGTGAGGAGGTCGGGGAGCACTTTCATTTTCCATCAATCGGTAAAAAGATCGTCGGGTTTCATGGAAGGTCTGGAGTATTTCTTGATTCACTCGGAGCATATTTTGAACCTTGACATGCTAAGCTCCACCTTTATGTGCACCTTGCGGTTGATGTTTAAGTTTACATGTAAATATGTATTATCTCGAATGTTGACATTTAAGTTTTTGCTAAATATTGCATAGAAAATTATGGACCAATTTAGCCTTAACAAAATGGATTTTCGCATCACATAAGCACTATTGTTATTTGTATCAACTGAGCTTTATTTTTATTTTTATTTTTATTTTTATTATTGCATTTCGGGTAAATATATAAAAGTTATTATTCATTGAAAAAATTCTTTTACATGAACCGACACGAAATGATCTCTCACGAAAGAAGAGCAAGCGCTCTGCCCATGAAATAAAAATAAAAATAAAATTAAATAAAAGAGAAGGGGGGGGGCTTGAGAAAGGACAAAATAATGAAAAAAGGATCAAAGAAGGAGAATAAAAATGGGGAGAGAGAGCGGGGGAGTCATCTTCTTCGGCCCCCTCCCCTTTTCGCCTCCATCCTCCCTTCCTCCCTTCCTCCTCTGTAACTCACGCACGCGCGAAGGAGAGAAGCAGCGCCGAGGCCGGCGAGAAACCCGGATGGATGGGACGCGTCTTCAATGCCGCGAAGCTACGGAGCAGGCGCCTTCAGTGCCGCGGAGCTAAGGAGCAAAGCAGAGCAGGTGGGGCGGTTGAGGGGACGCCAGTTCGGCCGCACCAAGGCTGGCTGGAGCCTCCGTTGACCGACCTCCTCGGCCTATATATAGGACGTCCCGGAGCCAAGGAAAAACACACGAAGAGAGAGAGAGAGAGGGAGATCTGAGGGGAGGCCTTTGGAGAGACATCCGAGAGTCCTCGAGGGAGAGAGACCTGAGAGAGCGAGCCCAACTAAAGGTCGAGGGTCGGTGAGTGCTCTCCGGTGACGAGACGCTCAAAGAAACAGCCGGACTCACCGGCGTCACCTCCCTTCCCGAGCCGACGTTTGGTGGGTGGTGCTCTGTTTTTTAATTTTGTTTTGTTCAAGTTCAGGGTCGGCTCCCCAGGGATCTCGACTCGGAGGTGTGCGAGGCGGACGGACGCAGTTCGACCCTCGAGCTCGTCCGCCGTCCGACACCGCGAGCCGCGTAGGGGATCCGCGGCCGACCACCCTGTCTACGTGCTCTGTTTGCCCTGTTTTGGGCGACGCTGGACCGGCGCTCTCGGCCGTCTGGCCAGCGCGAGTTCCGGTCCGCATCGCCCCTGCGTTTTGAACCTGTGATCGTGTATACAGATTGTCGAGAGTGCCGGCTCGAGTTCGAGTCTCGTTGGAGCCGAAAGCCCCTCCCGTTCGATATCGCACATCACTTCTTCAACAGAACGCCCCAACTAGATCTGATTCCCTTTCCCTGTTGCGGCTGAGATCGAGCCAATGAAGGCGACGGCTGGAGGCGCCCTCAAGCAGACGGAGGCGAGCGGCGCTGCTGCGGACGAGAGGAGAGAGGCACGATGCCAGGTCGTGAACCGGGTCGGGCACGGGTCGTATTCGGGTAGCGTCTCGTTTGTCCGGGCCGACTGGGTCTGGGTGTGCATGGGCTTGTAAGGTCATGGGCCTGGCTTTTCTTTCAAGTAAAATTTGGGTCTAAGAAGAATTAATTCGAACTGGGCTCTTGATGGAGCCCGGTCCGGCCAAACTCAAGACAAGGGCCCAGTTTAGTAGGCCCTGGTCAGTCCGGGTCGGGCCGAGCCAGATCGGGATTGGTAGCCCGACCCGGATCCGTTTATTTTATAATATAATAATTTTAATTTTAAAAAATATTTTCATAATAAAAAATCAAATCAAAAAATTCAAAAATGATTTAAGTTTTCCAAAAATCAGAAAAGGCCTAAAAGATGATTTTATTATCCACAAATGCATGAAAATTTCTTAAGAATACAAAAAAACCTTTGGGTTTAAACATGATTAGGTACCAAAGAGACATTAGTCATTAATTAGTTATTGTAATCAAGTCATCAATCCTAGTTTCTCTAGTTGCGTAGGAGTGAAATATTTCTAATATGGGTTTTTAATCGATCTACCTTAAATTGATTAGTAGCAACTCTTAAATGAAATTAACTTGTAAATTAAAAGTTTAAATCATAAGTTGTAAATTGGTATGCTTAGGAGAGCTCGGATTAAACTTAATACTTAGCAAGCCATTAGTCTAGTCTCGAGTGCATAAGAGCACCAAAAAAAGAGGTCGCGACATCGGACATCGTCAGAAATCTAGGGACATGAATAGTCTATTTGATGTATCTTCTAAGGATAAAGTGTGTTAAAGCATTTATTCCAATGAATCAAATCTTCATCAACTAACCTTGTAACTTAGGGATGACGCCATCGACCGGGAAGCAAGTTTTTATAGAAAAAGGGTTTGTTTAAAAAATGCCATAAATCGGACACTTCTTAAGTTTCGCATTTGAAAACGGTGGATAAAGGAGAGTGAATCAACTGTTCTTCTCCATCTATGGACTTTCTGCAGGTGGATTTTGGTCGGTAGGACCAAATCTAGTTATTCTCACTGGGCATAGTTGTTCCAACGATGAGCTTTTTCCTTGACAAAAGAGCACTAGCAAGGACCCGCCCAAGATATACCGTTAGCAACCTTCAGTGCATTTCTATCGTGGCAAATTAATGATTTGGAAATGTTCATAAAATAAATTATGTATATAGCTTATAAAAATTAATTGACGGATTTTTGTTATCAATAATAATTTATTTTTAAATAATTTCATTGACGATGGAAATCTTTTTGTTAATTCATCTTTATAAGTGATGCTCATTATCAATTTTAGGAAAATATTATTCGAATTGTCGATTTACCACCAAAAAAAAAAAAATTCATGGGTTGTCGTTTTTCTTTTTTTATCTAATATATGTTGATATGATGCTGAAGTAGACAAGATAATCTACTGTTTTCCAGACATGCACTATCATCTCAATCATCAAAAGAGTGGATCATACACTAAGCATCGTCATCTCTCATTTTTGCTTCTCGACTTGTTGCATTAGCATTTCTTGACACGTATACATAATGTACAAGGACAATGTATGGGGCGTGGAAAGCATCTTGAAGGAAATCAAAGCCATTCAAATGTACTGAAAGATTGAAGTTGTTTTTTGATTACTTAGGTTTCCTTCCTTAATTTTTCTTATATAAGTGAACCGGTAATCTAAACACTTGTTGCAAGTACAATCGAGTTTTAGAGCTTTTGAAAAGTATAATTAAGTCCAGATCTTGTCAATTAAGTATAATCAAGTCTCTTTGTTAGGGAAAGATCACGTGATAGGGAAAAATCTCATCATTTTTCTATAGGTAGTAAAAAATATGTACTATAATATTGTGATAGGGAAAATCTTTTATTTTCTCTCAAGAAAATTCAAGAGAAAAAGATTAAAAAAATTAAATCATAAGTATCACTTATATATAGTAATAAGTTGTGAAAGTAAACTCCATAAGAAAGAGAAAATAATTTTGCTTGTAAACATAAGTAAAATTGACATATTAGGCACGACATTTTATGTGGTAGAAAGAAACAATACGAATTAGGCACGGTATTTTATGTGATAAAATAATGCAAGTTAGAGAAAATTTGATTTTGGGATGGTAATGGAATTTGTAGTGAAACAAAACCGACGCTACATGAAATGATATGTCAAGTATAGGAAAAAGAATTGATTATAGTATAATTGATCATACCATACACATTATGTTATGTGAGAAAACATAGATAATTATTAGCATGAATCAATATTAAAACACAAAAATTACTTTGGTTCAAGATTATACAAAATATAGTAAAATACAGTGTTAGGGTTAATTTTACTTAATTAAAGAATGATGATTGATTAAAATGACAAAATAGTGGTGTCAAATTAAAAAGAAAAACAGGGCATGATAAATTCATTTTAGTAAAATAGGACATACAAGATAGTTGATAAGTGTAAAATGAATTAATATATGAGACAGTACAACCTATAACATTTGATCGATTTATAAATGATACAATATTGATTTCAAATAATATAATTTTCAATTTTTAAAATTTGATGGCTACGGTGATCGCTGTGGCATTGAAAAGATATTATATATTCATGCAAGTTGGATTTGTTTATGTGGAGAAGGAATTTTGGTAAATTTTCAAGCAAACTCTGAAATATAGAACCTTGCAAACCATGTGCAGCAGCCATTGCTCCTGATGCAGCCACGGCGGAGACGGCTGAGGGTACACCTTGGCAATGCCCTAGCTCCCACGGAGAAATTAGGTGAGAAAATATTGGCTGGGTTTTACCCTCTACGTAGGCCAAATGTAAGACCACTTAGCGATTGACACGTGGCTTTGCATGCGCCGCTCTTGGGACCCACCACTCTGACGCTCTCTCTCCTCTGCTCGTCCTCTGCGACCTGTCGACTTGTCCTCTCTCTCCTCTCTCTCTCTCTCTCTCTCTCTCTCTCTCTCTCTCTCCGTTCTCCGTTCCGGAGAACAAGGGCGCGTTGGTAATGTTTCTTTCAAAAATTGTTCAAGAGAATAGAAATTTAAAAAAAAAAAAGTGTTTACATTCCGAAAACAATTTTTGACCAAACACGCATTTGGTAAACTTGTTTTGAGAATAAAAAATTAATAAAAACACGTTTGGTAGATTTATATTCTTTTTTTTTTTTTGTTTTTTAATTTTTTAATATTTTTATTTTGTTTTTCCTTTTTTTTTTTTTTCTTCTTTTGGCCGGTCGCCGCCTTCGGAACCAGCCAGACGGGGGGCCGATAGCCTCGCCCCCGCCATGGCGAGGCTCGCCAGCGCGGGCGAGGCTCGGCCTCGCCTTAGCCGAGCCTCACCAGGGGCCGGCGACGCTCCGGCGAGGTCACCAACCCTCGACGACGTCACCAGCCCTCGACGGCCGGTCGCCGGCCATGGCCGAGGCCGGCGACCGGTCAAAGAAAAAAAGAAGAAGAAAAGATAAGGGAGAAGTATTTCTTCAAAAGTGTTTCAAAAATAAGAAATATAAATTTGTTGTTTCTTATTTTTGTTCCATTTTTGTTTTTGGGAACAAAAAACAATTTTGGAACAAAAAGCATCAAAAGCGTTTCTGTTCTTTTTTTGTTCCCAATAAACGCAGCCCAAAACGCAAGTGCTTCTCTCCATATTCTCTTCCCCCTCCTCTGCTCTCTCTCCACCGCTGGTTGCCCGCGACGCCGACGCCCTTTCCCCCCGCCGACACCTCTGCTCTCTCTCCTTCGCTGGTTGCCCACGACACCGACGCCGACGCCGACGCCCTTTCCAGTGACCGCGATGCCTCCGCCCCCGACGCCGTCGCCGACGCCCTTTCACCTCCCTCTCACGACCTCTGCTCCGCTCTCTCCCTCTTTCCTCTCGTGACGTTCTGCACATGTTTTGGATCGTTTCTTGGCCTTCGTTGCTGAGGGGGCGTGAGTCGAGAGATTTTGAGCGTTGAAAGTCAGTAATCCATGCTGTACATGGTTTTCGTTCGACCAAAGGTGCCTCAAATGGGTGCATCCGCCTTCGCGGTTCGGTGAGGTCTCGGGTATGCCCTCGTGCTGTGTCTCTTCTTCCTTGCTCAGCAACACCGTACTGCCTCTCTCTCTCTCTCTCTCTCTCTCTCTAAGTGTGTCTCTGTGCATTCTTTCATCCACGAGGCAAGCATTTCGACTAGGGTTCAGGGGTTTCGCCACCCCTTCTTTGAGGTTCGTCCGGGTACCTCTCATTTTTGCGTGAACCTGGTGTGAATGTTATAGTCTTTCTTTCCAGATGACTACCCTTTTCACTTCAATCGGTCCTTCGGCAAAAGCGACTGCTAAGCAACAATGCGACGGCAGTTTCGAATCCTTGGGTTTCGCTCTGTGATGCTAAGCCTTGCTTTGGTTCCTTAAAAAGTTGCTGACTTTCTTGCACGTTGTAGCTTCGTGGCTGCTCCAAGATTCTGGGTTGGTCGTTTGTCTTTCTCGGAGCGAGCGGAATGGTGTCCAAAAGGGGCGTGTCAAATTCGTGGACACCTGAGTTGGCGGTGACTTCTAAGGACAAGAAAGGGAAGAAATTGAAAGGATTGTTGGCTTCAGTTCCTAGTTCTACCAAAAGTCATGTCAAGGTATTGTCTTTTAATCGAACCTATCATTCCACCCCTGTTTTGGGGACTTGACCATTTAGCATTCATTTTTTCAGCAGAAAAATTCTGGTGCAAGCATCGGTGAAGTCGTGTTGCCTAATAATGACCCAGCTAAAATTGAGGCAATGACATTTCACGAATTGAGAGCTACATTGAGGTGGGGATGAATTGTTTTAGTTGCAAGCATTTGATAGTTGTTATAGCATTTCCTGCGTAACCTTTACAGTAAGCAAAAATCAAGTTTTTCTATTTGATACTTGCAAGGGAGATTATTGAGCAGGGAAGTGAATATTACTGATGGAAAACCATGAGGTCTTGAGAATTTGCCTTCAACAAAGAGCAATTTATTTATGAAAATGAAACTTTTTGCATCACGCTTTTTCTCAAAATGATAACGAAAACTATAAGTCCTTTTTTATCTTTCTATGGTTGTTTCTGAGGCTTGTAAATTGTTATCATAAAGCATGTGGGAAGAATACACGGAACGACTGGGTTGAAGGACTGGCTCCCTACCTCCTGTTGCAGTTCAGAGGCATTCTGATTTGTTACGGCGAGTGCATTTGACCCCAAGGAATTGTCATATTTTGACCGAGAATGTCGAAGTCTGTATAGACATTCTGATGTTTTAATCTAGTTAATTGATATAATAATATGCTTGTAGTAGGGTTAGTCCATTTGCTTTGTGTCTATTCAAATGAAATGCTTCTCATCTTAAATAAAGATCACAGCCAATGATCAGTTAAGTTGCTTATGAGATATAATTAGCATCTCAAGTGATGTTGGACGAATAATAAAATCGACATGAGTTGCACTTTGTATGCTGTGAGTTCCACTCGAATCTCTGCGAAGCATAGTCACAAAAAACAGGAGAGAATTAAGTCTTGATCTCTATTCGATAGATAAATAGCTGCTCCAAGCAAAGAGAGAAATTATGTTACTTAGTTGAATATATTTAAGATAGCATGGTCCATAGACTCTGTGCTTTGAAATGGCCTAGCTAAAATGTGACGAAAGATGATCAAATTGTGATATACTTTAAGCCCAAGTATAATAGTTTATATTATTGGGCAATTAGAGTTTTCTTTCATTATTGCGAGTGCTTTTTCTCACATCTATCTTCCTGGTACTTAGGACCTTGCAGGGGAAGTTGCTCAGAATCTGCACGAGTATTTTAGAGCTGTATACAAGGTTGATCATATTCTACCTGGAATGACATCTTTCTGATGTGAATGACATTCTCTTTGCATGAATATCTCTAGGTTTGAAGTTATCGACATGGCTTCATCCAGTGGTTACCGAAGCACATCGAAGAGTTTGAGGCAAACTATAGAGGTTCTGATTCTGAAAAGAATGATCTTAGCTGGAAACTATACGAGAAATTCAAGGGTAACATGAACAGGTGGGGTTGATATGTCCTTTTTCCTCTTTTTTTTTCCTTTCTTATAGATGCCTATCTGACATAAAAGTATTTGAAATCTTTTGTACCTTTTCCTTCACAGGCTTTTCTATTCGATGCTCTGCTCAGATCCCAAGCTTGATTACCACCACTTTAAGGATATCATTGATGATGCAATAGCAGCAGGTTGGTTTTTTGACAATTTGATCTCTTCTTGACCGTTAGATTTACTCTTAAACCTCGCCGAATTTGAGACTTCAAGCGGGGCCGGGCTTCATCGTGTTTTATAGAGTTTAGTAACAGTGAGGTCAATATGTAAAAAATAATTTTCTTTCACAATGATAAAATTTAGCACAGGTTGCTCATTTACTTTTATGGACAGCATCCTTTTTTGTCTTTTTTTGTTTATAAATAATGCTGGTCTGAGGATACTGGTGTTTAGTAGCCTAGATCTTATGCTTGCTTGATAATGTAGCATACACTATCCTGTTATAGTGCTTAATGCATGCTCTGTTTCTCTGTGTCCTACAGGAACGTTGAAGACAACCAAGGCATGTGAGAAGTGGGCAAAGCAAATTTCCAAAACTGAACCACCTACAGATCCTCTTAGAAAGAGGGGGAAGTGAGTGACAGCTGCATTGGGCTTTCTATTCTACATAATTTTTGCTTTGATTTCTTGACTGTACTGTTAGTAGTATGTTCTTCTTTTGAATTGGAATGCTAACCTTTGTTTCCCATTTCTGATAGAGCGAAGAAGAAGTCAAGAGGATCTTCTTGCAATTATATCTTAGCGCTGTAGCGAGTGAAAGGAGCATTTTGATTTTATGTTTTCATCTCTGGTGAATAAATATGGTGGTGGAATGCAGAGTTCAGAACCCAGTGAAGAAGAGTTTGAGGCTGCAAGAAAGAAACTTGAGAGCCAAAAGTCTGCCAAAAGTCCAGGCGAAATAACAAGAACATGTGATGTAGCTTTTGATTGGATTAATCGTGTATAGCTTTGGTTGCTTTGAGCACTCTCTTATGCTCCTAATTTCGTAGCCAAAATTGGTGTGTTTGATTTCCCCTTTGTTTGGATGATATTCGGGATGACAGATGCTCAATGCACTCTTGGTTTGTTTCCTTATCTTACGCGGCGCAAGAACTACATTTGTTGTAATACTGGAAATTGCTGCCCATAGTTTTGTGCATGCTTAAGTTACAGGAACTTTACTTTCCCAAATGGGATTGGACTACTTTTCTACCAAATGGTTGATCATTCTCCAGGGGTTCATTTGAACATTAAAAAGACCGCCAATGAATGTTCAACAGCTTCTAGATGAAGAAAAACTAGAGAAGCTCAAGTTTTGGATTATGAATATGGTTTTATTCATTCTGCTTTCTTGATTTCATCAACGCCACCTGTTTAATTTCGGTCTATCGCGTAAGGTGATGGCATGAACGAATTGTTGTAAATATTATTTTAACATGAACTCAAGACATCGTTGATTATCCTTGAGAGATTAGTTTGAGTTGATTCCATATTTATGCTATCCTTGAATAGAAGGGGGATGTACATATGATCTTTTGAGCGGAAGACTTGCTCAATATACTTCATCTCAATTGTCATAAAACAGTGGAGCCAGATTTTAAGTATATAAGACTGACTTGTTCTCAAATCTCTTTGTTAGCTTGGCAAAACAAAACTTGTTAATGCTTCCCGCAAAACAAGTAGGCATCAAGCAATTTTAGGTTGCACTAAACTCTCAATTCTGAGATGAATAAGGTGAAAGCTTATGCAATAGTCAAAATTATTGATTGCAACTTCAGAGCAATGTCTTTGTCTAATCAGATTAGAACCGATCAAGATTTTAGTATAATGCCATGGCTGCATCTTGGGGTTAGGAGCAATGTGTCCTACTTGACTTAGCTGGAAACATTTGAAAGGTCCAGCGCAAGGACGATCAACAAGTTGGGAATTGGATATCCATTTTGTGCAGATTTTGTTTGCAGAGCCTAGGCCAGTTCACATGCTAAAATGCACAAGAGACGTTCTGCATGCTTACGATTTGCCAAATCTTAACTAGTAATACTTCAAATCACAAATTTTTACAACCAGAATGACACCATCCATCCGAGATTCCGAGTGGCACGTCGTTAGAGACACAAATTCCGTACCCAACAACAAATAAATTGTGCTATCATGAGCTGTGTTGCAAATGCTGTTTACATATGAGAAAATGACCTCAATGCTGAAGCTTCAAGACATGAGCTAGCTATAGCATGTTGCGCTCACAGGAAGTCATACTAGCATCAGACTAAAGTCTGAGACCCTTCAACGTGAGAAAATGAAGATGCAGGTGATGAAGAATAGAATCAGATGATGATGATGAAGACTAGACTCAGAAGAAGTAAAATCTGTACAAGAAATGTTCTATATAGCTTTGTATCAGAAGATCATGTTTGTACAAAGTATTAACTACAACAATCAATACAAATCCTCTGTTCTTCCTCCTCTGTTCTCTCTACTCTGTATCATTGTATGTGCATATCATAGTTGAGCTTGACTCTCATTTCTCTACGGAGTTTTCTTTCTCTCCATATATAACAAAGGAGAGAAGTTGACTTTTTCCAGTAACAGAAAAACTGAACTACCAAACTTAGCTAACTGTTTACAACAGAATAACAACTCGTTAACTAAGCCAGCTTGGTGATCCGTGTCTTCTACATCACATGTTCTTCACCGTTGATTAGTCTGCTGGCTTGGCAATCCATGTCTTCTGTATCAACTCATGTCAGTCTTCATCACCAGCTTTCCATTGTTAATCATCAGCTTGTTTCTGTTTTTCGCATACTTGATCTATCTTTTCCTTTCTCGAATTCACCAGCTGACTTTATAGTAAAAGGGTGAGATAAAGATGATCCTGTTCCTTTAACACAACGCAGCTCCCGCATTCTAAGATATTATCAAATTCTTATTGCCTTGATGACGGATGGGGTTTCCTTTAGCAATAACATCCTGGGCAGCGGTCTAGTGATCAGAGGGGCAGCCTTGCATATCAAAATAGTGATGCTGATGCACCATCTCGAAGAGCAACCAGAGGTCATCCGTCTAATCTCATCTATTTAGTGCAAACTGCTTTGGATTAGGGCCACCTTGATATAGCTAGTACGAATACCTAGAGGGGGGGTGAATAGGTATATAAAAATTCTCTTGATGTTTGCACGATATTTAGACAATTGAAGAATTCGCAACAATCAATAATCAATCGTAAGACTGAGTAAAGGAAAGAGAGAATTGAACACGCGGTTTATAGTGGTTCGGCTTGATTCAAGCCTACGTCCACTCTTCTGCACTGACAGCCTATTGGCTGGATTCCACTATGAACAAAGAGATGTTACAGTGTTGATCTTCCTTGACTTCTCGGTGTAGATGATCTACCACACTCGCTCAAGGTATCACTATGAATAAGTACTCTCTGTGTATACAATTTCGCTCAAACTGTATCGACTAATAATCAAGGGTCTTCAGACTCTGGAATTTTTCTATCGATCACACTCTCTATAAAATAACTAGAACGTCTTCCTTTTTATACTCCTTTATGCCATCATAGCCGTTGGCACTTACCAAAGGAATTCCTCCAATCTACCCGTTGGACGGAATCAATCAAGAAGATCATTCGAGCTATTTAAGGAACCTGGTGATAGCCCATCAATCCTGTTCGCCCATACAATCAGGATCTTGGTTTCCAAGAATAGAACATTCCAAGAATAATTCGTCAACCATTGGATCTTCAATCGTTCTTAGATAAGAATCAAAGAATCCGAAATGATTATCCAACCAAGGGATCTTCTCTAGAAGATAGGATCAAATCCTCGACCATATACTTCGGCTCTGGATTTCCTTCGCCACTGGATTAGAAAGACTGTCAGTGAGAATAGTCTTGAGTCTTGAGTCTTGAGTCTTGAGAACATAAAGTCTTCAGACTTTAAACTGTCGGTCTCCGAATATCCAGACTTAGACTGATAGAAACGTTTTGTCAACTTCAAAATATTCTGGAAAGATTTCTCCAACAATCTCCCCCTTTTTGATGGTGACAAAACTTTCTTTGTAGATTTGAACAACTTTGACCTGCAAAAACATTTCTCAAGCAATATGGCTAACTCATAAAGATTAGTAAAACAACCAGACTCTGCATCCACAGCAAATTGGTTAGTCTTTCATGAGTAATACCATAAAACAATACTTGATATGAATGCAACCAGTCAAGCATATAAATCCACAGCTAATTCAGTCAAGTTTGGCACACAAGTTCACTCAACTCAAACTCAAAAACACAACCAAAAAATAACCACAAACTATTCAAAGTTTAAAAGATGATAAAAGATGTTGGTTCAAATTGGTTCTCCCCCTTTTTGTCATCATTAAAAAGATGAGAAAGGGATCATGTCTGCTTGGGAATGCGAACGATATGGAAATCTCCCATAGACTGAACTATGCCTTCTAGCCTCTTCAAGTCTTCCCTTAGATGAGCTACCTCGTCTCCTTTAGCATTGGCTTGAAGTTGTAGAGCGAGGTCTTTCATTTTGTCCTCCAGGGTAACCGAAGATGTTTGGCCAGCATTCTTGATGGTTTGAATTTCACAGTCTAGAGCATATATCTGTCCCCGCATTTCCATAAGAATATCAAGAATACGACGAAAATCTGCTGAGTTATCCGTCTGTGTACTTGCATGAGCTTTTTCAGATGGAGTGAATGCAGACGTTGGAGCTTCTGTATAATCTTGCAGATTTGGAGTCGACGTATCGTGACCTTCTTCAGGCAATTGAGAAACCTGAACTCCTTCTGGCTCTGCTGGAGATTGTCTTGGACCTTCACTATCGGCAGCATGTGGTGATGACCTTTCTTGCTCACCAACTCCCCCTGTCTCTATGACATCACAAGGGGAAGAGTGATGATCATGCTCTTCATCTCCCTTTTCTCCAGATTCAGTTGCAGACTTTTCTTTCTCTCCTTCTCTTTCTTCTTCATCTTCTTTCTCCTTCTCTCTCTGCTCTTCTTCTTCTCTGATCTTGGCTTGCTCCTCTTCTTCTCTCTCGTTTCTTCGAAGTTAAATCCGTTGAGGCACATAACGTCTGGTTCTTGTTAAAGCAATGATAGTGGGATTTTCATCCTCTTCATCTTCATCCTCTAAGATGAGAGTTCTTTTCTTCTTTTTCGATGAGGCTCCAATGGCCTCCTTTCCTTTTCTCTTCGAAGCAGATGGAACTGGAGATTTTACCCTGAATTTCTCCATTGCCTTGGAAAGCTCTTGCAGACGCATCTTCGTTAACATCTTCAAACCTACCACCATCTTATCGCACGGTCGAATACAAAGAGTATGGGGTGGTTCAATATTCATGTGTCTGAAGATCTTGGTCACCAGACCAGCATAAGGCAATTGTCCCTTGTCTTTCGACATTGCTCTGTACATGTGGAAGAGTATTGTGTGAGGGAGAGAGAACTTTCGTCCTGAGTTGATTGCGTACATCAATTTTGCTTCAGAAAAAGACACGGAAGTCTTTGACGTAGACTTTGGTCTAAGACAGTTGATCACAATCTTATGAAGCACAATGTTGATGGCCTCCATCCTGGAATAGGTAATTTTCTTCTCTGTGTCTCTATCTTTGACAAGTTCAAGAGTAGTACGAGTAGGTGAGAGTTTGATTGGAAGATAACTTCCTCGTTCAACTCCAACTATATCCGCCAACATATTCACATCTACCACGTAGACTTGATCTCGTACACTGAATGAAATTCTATTCACATCCAAAAAGCTAAGATTTGAATAGAAATAAGCGGTCAGTTGTGCATATCCGTCCGTAGAGTCAGAGCAAAAATTCTCAAGTTGAAGTAAATTCAACTTCTCTCTCAAGTTCATGTTGATGACGTCCAGAAAGTCAAAATCGACACTTCTAGGGTTTATTACCCCTCTTTTCAACAGCCTGAAATACAAATTCTCCTGCTCCTTTGATTTGAACAAATTCATCCGAGTTCCTTTCACCTTTGCTGCCACTCCCATTCTCGGTTGGAATTCAAGGAACATTTTGTCATCATCGTTCCCTTCAATCAGATTTTGTCCTGGCATACGAGGATCACTTGGAATATTCGCAAGTGCGTCCTCTGCTTTTCCTTTCGGGGCAATTCCTAACTCCTCCATTCTCCGCAGAAAAAGATATTCATTCCCATAGTCCTTTTTCTTAAGGAAATCGTCTATATAGTTCAATGGTGTACCGATGCTTTTCAAAGCACGATAAAGCTTATAGATAAAGGAGGGTTTTTGGACTCTTACTGGGTCTGCATCCTCGATTATCTCTTCTTCCAGATGTTGACTTGCACCTTGTGGGGTAGGAGGCGATGAATGACGTGGATGAGAGCGAATCGGACTTTGTCGCTGACTTGATAAGTCTTCCTCCTCAGTGAGATCGAAGTGAGTCGGTCCCTTCTCCATTCTTTGTGGTCCCCTGCTTGCTATTCTCGATGATTTCCTCGAAGAAGACATTCTTCTTTGTCGATTGAAAGATTCCTTCGCTTGCTTTCCCAAGAAAAAGATGACCACTTTCTCGACGAAGAATAAGAAGTTGAAACAGGATCGGGAGGAGAGTGTTTTTTAGGGTTTTGATCATTTGGTAAAAAAAACTGTATATATATAACTCAGTTTTGAAAAGGGAAGTTCAAACGGCACAAGGAAGGTGTACGAACACTTCTTTTCAAAATCAATAACTGCCAAAATTTAATCCCTTTTGAAAAGACAAGTTTTCAATTTTCACACATATTATAACTGAACGAAAAAATCGTACCTTTTCGAGTCCGGTTAAAATAGCAACTTACAGTCTATAGCCATGAATGTCTGAGTCTGAGGATTTAGAGTCTTAGAGTTGATGAGTCTCTAGACTTTAACTTCTTCAAGCTTCAAAATGTTGAGTCTTGAACGGATAACGTCGAATTGATTTTTCTCCAAAGGCTTTGTGAAAATATCCGCTAGTTGACTCTTTGAATCAACAAATTGAATCGAGATTTCTCCATTTTGAATATGATCTCTAATGAAGTGATGTCGAATCTCAATATGCTTTGCTCTTGAATGAAGGATTGGATTTTTGGTGAGATTGATCGCGCTGGTGTTGTCACATCTGATTTCTGTGCATGAGTCTTCAATGCCAAAGTCTTGTAGTTGTTGTTTTATCCATAGAATTTGCGGACAACAGCTTCCAAGAGCAACATACTCTGGTTCTGTCGTTGAAAGAGCCACGGTACTTTGTTTCCTTGAAAACCAAGACACTGTCCTATTTCCAAGCAATTGACAAGTTCCAGAAGTGCTCTTTCTATCGACTCTGCAACCAGCCAGATCTGCGCGTCGAGTATCCTAGAAGATTAAAGTCTCCCCTCTTTGGATACCAAAGACCGATGCTTGAAGATGAGGCAATGTATTTGATAATACGTTTCACCGTATCTTGAGATGTGATTCTCTAGGATCCGATTGAAACCTAGCACGGATGCAAACACTCAACAAAATATCAGTCTAGAAGCGAAGATAAAGAAGTGAACCGATCATGCTCCTGTATAGCTTTTGATCTACTTTCTTCCCTTCTTCATCCTTGTTTATCTTCTGAGAACATGACATTGGTATGTCGGTCTTTTTGCACTTTTCCAATCCAAACCTTTTGACAAGATCATTTGCATACTTTTCTTGATGAATGAAAGTTCCTTCCTTCATTTGCTTCACTTGGAGTCCAAGAAAGAATGTTAACTCTCCCATCATACTCATTTCAAACTCATCCTGCATAGACTTAGAGAATTTCTTGCATAGACTTTCATTAGGAGATCCAAAAATAATATCGTCCACATATATTTGAACAAGTAAAAAGCTTTTGTTCTCCTTTTTAATAAACAAAGTAGTATCTACTTTACCTTTGACAAAACCATTCTGTATTAAGAACTTACTTAGTCTGTCGTACCAAGCTCGAGGTGCTTGTTTTAAACCATACAAGGCCTTTTTCAGTCTGAAGACTGAGTCTGGCTTCTTTGGGTCTTCAAATCCAGGTGGTTGTTCCACATAAACTTCCTCATGGATGAATCCATTTAGGAATGCACTTTTGACGTCCATTTGGAATAACCTTTTGGTTTAGATGTCAAATCCCAGACATCATTGATGTTGAACTGTCTGAGTTCTTCTTACATAGCTTCTATCCAGCTTTCATCAGATAATGCTTCTTCTATGCTTTTCGGTTCAATTTCAGAAATTAGAGCCACAGCACTAGATTCTTCATGCCTTTTTGATCTGGTGCGGATTCCTTCATTGATTTCGCCGATGATGAGATCTTTGGGGTGACTGGACTTGTGCTTCCAGTTACTGGTTGATTTGCCTGGTTGATGATCTCTTTCTTTATTTGAATCTTCATGAACATTTTGATGTTGGACTTCCAGAGACTGAGATGCTTCTCGAGTTGTAAGCCTTGAAAGGTCTGGAGTAGGTTCAGACTCTTCATACTGAATCTGACTGGATTCATCTTGCATTGAGTCTTGGAATTTTACATTCATTGATTCCTCCACTGACTGGCTTTTCTTGTTATAGACTCTGTAGGCTTTGCTTGATGAAGAATATCCAAGGAAGATGCCTTCATCTGATCTTTCTTCAAACTTACCAACTCGATCATTTGCATTTTTCAAAATAAAGCATTTGCAACCGAACACATGAAAGTATGAAACAATAGGCTTCTTACCTTTGAACAATTCATAGGGGTTTTCTCTAAAATAGGTCTTAGAAAGACTCTATTGATGATATAGCATGCTTTGTTGAAACAGACTTCAAAAAATCGAGAAGAAATTTTACTTTCAATTAAAAGTGTTCTAGCCATTTCTTGAAGAGATCTATTCTTTCTTTCCACAACTCCATTTTGCTCGGAGTATATGGAGAGGAAAACACATGATTAACACCAGATTTATCACAAAATTTTGTAAAATATTGATTTTCAAATTCGCTTCCATGATCTGTTCTTATACTTGAAATGGCACAACCTTTTTCATTTTGAACCTTTTTAGCAAACTTTTCAAAGTACGAAAAGGTTTCTGACTTACTTGCAAGAAAATATACCCAGGTAAAGCGAGAGTAATCGTCTACAATTACTAGACAATATTTCTTACCTCCAATGCTCTGGGTTCTTGTTGGTCCGAAGAGATCCATATGTAGCAACTGTAGTACATGATTAGTAGAGACATGATTTATTGGCTTAAATGAATTTCTTACCTGCTTTCCCAGAATACATGGTGTGCATGAATCAGACTTTTGATATGGCAATTTTGGTAGACCTTGAACAAGCTTCTTTGATGAGATTTTGGCTAATTGCTTCACGTTGACATGGCCAAGCTTTCTGTGCCATAAGATCGCTTCATCTTGAACAGAGATTAGGCACTGTGATTCATTTGGTCTTACATCAAGAAGGTAGATATTTCCATGCCTTCCACCCATGAAAAACTGAGTCGAGTCTTTACTAATTCCAGAACATATTCCTTCTTGAAAGGAGATCTTGAAACCAGTATCACACAATTGGCTAATGCTGAGAAGATTGTAGTTGAGTCCTTCCACTAGAGAAACATTGCTTATTGTGAGATTTCCAATTTTCACGCCCAAATCCCACAATGCTTCCTTTGTCTTTGTTTCCACCAAATGAGACTTTTCCACCATTTACTTGAATAAACTTTATGAAGCAATTTGAGTCTCCTGTCATGTGTCTTGAGCATCCGCTGTCAAGATACCACTTTACCTTCTTTTTGACAGAGACCTGCATTCAAAAGAGAGTCTCAAGCTTTCTTTGGTACCCAAATTTTCTTGGGTCCTTTGGTGTTAGTAGGATAAGCATTATTAGGCCATGCCCTTTTAACAGGCTTCCAAACCATAGGACACTCTTTTTCAAAGTGATCTTGATTGTTACATTTTGAACACCTTAGAGCATTTCGTCCTACAGACTTTACAAAAACTTTCTTGAAATGATTTTTGTAAGCCTCTCTCGACGGTCTTTTCTTAATTCTTTCTTTTACTTTCGGAAAATCAATCAAAGAGATTGTTTCTGCTGTCATACCTAGACCAGACTCATTGAAATAAGGTCTTTGAACTGAAAGAACTTTTTCAAGTTTTTCAGATCCTATTGAAAATTTCTTTGAAATATTTGATAAGTCAGTTTTTAAGAAAGCATTTTCTTTTGAAAGTTTATCTTCATTCTCTTTAAGAGTAGAGATATTCAAGTCTAAACTTTTCACTTTTTCTTCTAAAGTATTTTCCTTTTGTTTTAGAGCTGAGTTTTCCTTTTTCAGTTCGGAAATCTTTTTGAGAGAAGTCTTAAGACTAAAACATAGTTCATCAATGTATTTAGAGACTTTGACAGGAATTTTAAAATCACTTACCTCAAATTCACTGTCGAATCGATCCAGTCGAGTCGATTGTGCCATCAGACACAGATTGGCATATTCCTCATCACTTTCTTCACACTCTGTATCGCTCCAAGTTTCGGCTTTGAGAGCTTTTCGAGACTTTTCGGCTTTTCCTCTCTTTTTCTTCAGAAGAGGACAGTTGGGTCTGATGTGTCCCTTTTTCTTACATTCGAAGCAGACTACATCTTTGTTTGGTTCCTCATTATCAACAAACTTGGTTTGCTGTTTCTGAAAACTTTGTTTTCTTGAGTTGAACCTTCTTCCTTTTCTATTCAGCTTTCTGAATTTTCTTATCATAAGAGCAAGTTCCTCATCGTCCAGATCTTCTTCAGAATCTGTATCATCAGAATCATCATTAGATTTTAATGCAATGGATTTCTTACCTCTTGGATCTTCGTCTTCATTAATTCGTTCCACTTCATAAGATCAAGAGTTCCAATCGGCTCGTCTACGAGATAATGGCATAATTCTTTGCGTCTCTCTTATTGAAGTCTTTATATGATTCCAATCCTTGGAGAGTCCACGCAGCAGCTTGTTCACCTTCATGGGGTCAGAAATTTTCTGTCCTTGATTCTCAAGGCCATTGACAATATCTGTAAAACGACTAAACATGTCAGTTATAGATTCTCCTGATTTCATTTTGAAGGCTTCATATTGACCAAGGAGAATATTAATTCTGGTCTCCTTCACTCGGTCTATCCCTTCATAGGTGATATGTAATCATCCCCAGGACTTCTTTTTGTAACACAAGAAGATATTCTCATTATATTCAGTTGGCGACAAAGCACAATATAAAGAGTAAATTGCTTTTGCATCTAGTGCTTGTCTCTTGTTTATCTCTTCTTGAGACATTCCATTGGTCTCGACAATTTCTTTCCCTCTTTCAGACACTGATGCAGCAATAGGAGTGATTCCTCTTTCCACAACGTCCCATTCCAGAGGATCCTTTGATCGAAGGAAAGCTTTTATCTTGTTCTTCCAGATGTTGTAATCCTTTCCATCAAAGTAGGGAGGTCTGGTATTGCTTTGCCCTTCCACCAACCCTGGTGTTAGCATACTAGCCATGGATCTTTTACTCTGAAGTAAAACACTTCAAATAACGTGAGAACACAAGCTCTGATACCAATTGATATAGCTAGTACGAATACCTAGAGGGGGGGTGAATAGGTATATAAAAATTCTCTTGATGTTTGCACGATATTTAGACAATTGAAGAATTGATATAGCTAGTACGATTACCTAGAGGGGGGTGAATAGGTATAAAAGATTTTTCTTTTGATAATTACACACTACTTAGATAGATAAACGATTTGCAGCAATTAAAAAACAATCGTAAGACTCGAGTAAGGGAAAGAGAGAATTAGACACGCGGTTTATAGTGGTTCGGCTTGTTTCAAGCCTACGTCCACTCTTTTCGCACCGATGCCCAATTGGCTGGATTCCACTATGAACAAAGAGATGTTACAAAGATGATCTTCTTTGACTTCTTGGTGTAGACGATCTTCCACACTCTCAAGGTGTCACTAGAAATGAACACTCTCGTGTATACAATTTCGCTCAAATAGTATCGACTAATAATCAAGGATCTTCGGACTGGAATTTTTCTATCGATCACACTCTTTAAAACAACTTGAATGTCTTCCTTTTATACTCCTTTATGCCATCATAGCCGTTGGCACTTACCAAAGGAATTCCTCCAATCTTCCCGTTGGACGGAATCAATCACGAAGATCATTCGAGCTATTTAAGGAACTTGGCGATAGCCCATCAATCTGTTCGCCCATACAATCGGGATCTTGGTTTCCAAGAATAGAACATTCCAAGAATACTTCGACAACCATCGGATCTTCAATCGATCTAGATAAGACCAAACAAAGAATCCGAGATGTTTATCCAACCAAGGGATCTTTTCCGAGAGGATAAGATCGAATCCTCAACCATAAGCTTCGGCTCTGGATTTCCTTTACTACTTTTGGATTAGAAAGACGTCGGTGAGAATAATCTTGAGTCTTGAGTCTTGAGTCTTGAGTCTTGAAATAATAAAGTCTTGAGACTTTAATCTTCGGTCTCCGAATATGCAGACTTTAGACTGATAGAAACGTTTTTTCAGCTTCAAAAGACTCTGGAAAGATTTCTCCAACAAGAATTCGCAACAATCAATAATCAATCGTAAGACTGAGTAAAGGAAAGAGAGAATTGAACACGCGGTTTATAGTGGTTCGGCTTGATTCAAGCCTACGTCCACTCTTTTTCGCACCGATGACCTATTGGCTGGATTCCACTATGAACAAAGAGATGTTACGTGTTGATCTTCCTTGACTTCTCGGTGTAGATGATCTACCACACTCGCTCAAGGTATCACTATGAATAAGTACTCTCTGTGTATACAATTTCGCTCAAACTGTATCGACTAATAATCAAGGGTTTTCAGACTCTGGAATTTTTCTATCGATCACACTCTCTATAAAATAACTAGAATGTCTTCCTTTTTATACTCCTTTATGCCATCATAGCCGTTGGCACTTACCAAAGGAATTCCTCCAATCTACCCGTTGGACGGAATCAATCAAGAAGATCATTCGAGCTATTTAAGGAACCTGATGATAGCCCATCAATCCTGTTCGCCCATACAATCAGGATCTTGGTTTCCAAGAATAGAACATTCCAAGAATAATTCGTCGACCATTGGATCTTCAATCGTTCTTAGATAAGAATCAAAGAATCCGAAATGATTATCCAACCAAGGGATCTTCTCCAGAAGATAGGATCAAATCCTCAACCATATACTTCGGCTCTGGATTTCCTTCGCCACTGGATTAGAAAGACTGTCAGTGAGGATAGTCTTGAGTCTTGAGTCTTGAGTCTTGAGAACATAAAGTCTTCAGACTTTAAACTGTCGGTCTTCGAATATCCAGACTTAGACTGATAGAAACGTTTTGTCAGCTTCAAAATATTCTGGAAAGATTTCTCCAACACACCTGCATAAGCCAAAGGTCTAGATTTAATCAGTTCATGAGATTTGTCTTTATTGCATGGTCTCTAGGTAGCTGGATCTTCTCACCCGTACTGAATTATAGGAAGTTGCTGCACCTGCAGTTGAACCCGATCAAATCCACCTGCTTTCATCAGGCAGTGCACCCAGTAGGTCCAAAACTTTTGAATAACATTATAGTTGAATTACCAGTTGCATTGGATTTTGGTGAACTCTGATTGAGGAGACTTTGACATCCAGCGCAACCCTTGCACCAGCAACTGTGTGCTTCCCACTCTTGCCAGAGCTTCCCGTGACAATGGTGCTACCAGGACAAGCTGCAAGCTTAGCTTGTTCTTGCCTCGGCAGCATGTCCATGTGGCACTTGGAAGTTGGGAAATATATTGGCTGTGGTGGCACTTCCAAAAAAGCCTCAGTTATTGATGGAAAGGATGGGACCTTTTGGAGTCTGGCATCTTCACTTGCCATAAAGATTCCTATAGAGTGAGAGAGAGAGATAGTAAACAGGGGCTTCTGCATTCTTAAACCTGGATAATTCACTCTGAACACAAAAATCATTGATCACTCAATTCCCCTTGACTAGATTATATGACAGTTTCTTTTATATGTACGATTTCGAGTGCTCCATCTCAAATCATAGTGAATTCTTTCATTGGTCTAATCATTAAAAAAGGACCCACCCTTTCGCACAGATCATTGATTGGAAGAAGACAAGAAGTAAAATGAGTTTTTAACTGCTCCCAAGCACGAGAGCACAACAGCTTTGAAATGACAACTAAAGATTCACAAGAAAGCATCAACAAATGACAACTAAAGATTCACAAGAAAGCATCAACACAGGTATTGCTAGTCCCTAACAGAATATACCTAGAGCGTGTAAGCTGATAAACAGAAAGACTGTAGATCCAACACAATAAGTTGACAGCAAAGGCAAACAAATATTTCGCAATGCCTTACTTCTTAATCATTCTTGCAAATATGGTTTGTAACAGCACAGAAAATACTCTCCAAACACTTGTATGAGACAGTTGCCTTCTCAGTTTGAATTTTATGAGCTCAGACAAAAAAAAAAAAAAATCCTTGCTTATTGTCATTCCGTAGACTTTCTTTCATTCTAAAAACATCAATATAATTCTTAGGAGTATCTTTTTTGTTGTGGGTGCAACTTCAGACAGTCTTGAGAATATTGACTTCAAAAGAGCAAAATCTTCGATGTCTCTAATTATTGACTTCAAAAGAGCAACATGTAGTTCGCCCAACAATCTTGAATCCTGCCATGAAGTCAATAAATATTGAAAGTCACCTGCTTACATTTCTTGTTGATTTTTGCAATAAAACAATCGGTTGTCCACATTGTTCCCACTTTCTCAGTAAAAAACGGTCACTGCAACCAAAAAAATGGATCATGGGACTTTGACCATGTTGGCAAGAAGTAGCAATTGGTGAGATGCAGTTCTCTATTGATATAGCAACATAAAATGCTGGTCAACGACTATCGGAGTATCTAAAAACTGCAAAGACAAACTTATACTTCGCGTACAAAAAACGGACTTTTTTTTGGTCAGACATTAAAAATACAGAATGAAATAGTCATGCTGCATGCACTATAGATAACTTTCCTCAATCGCATCCTGAAAAACCAGTGAGTTGTCATTTGATTAACATTGACAGCCAGCAAAACGTATGCTTAAACAACATCTTGTCTAACACTTGAAGAAGATTGTATGATTTAATAACATATCCACATCAAAGCATCACAAAGGAACGCGTTTCATTTCTCATAGTGTCGCATTGATTAAAAAGAAGGAAACTAGCTAGAGAGTAAACGGGCCTTTCTCCAATTGGACATGTACCACTTGCAGAGTCATCACATACCTCTGCATCAGCTCTCCGTTCATCCCCGTGGCAGCATCTGGAGTTCATTAGAAATAAGCTAATGAACACACAAGGACGATAAGGGAAAGATTGGCGATAAGAGAAAGAATCGAGACAAGTGTAGACAGTAACTGGAGATATAGATGTCTTACGAGCACATTGAGAAGCAATCTTCCCTTGTCCCATCTTAAGGTCCTGCCTCACCACTAGAACCTGCAATGGGCAAGCTCTTCATAATTAGAGTCCAGAGAAAACATCCCATGAACATACCATCAAGTAAGTATCATCTATTACAACAAAAATTGCCAGACGAAATGAATGGGGATTGCAGACAAACATGTACAAAACACATTTGGTGAATGTTTTTATCCAGTTAAAAGCAAGGCAGTAATAATGGAAAAGGTAAACACTAGATTGCTTAAAAGACACCATTTTGAGGTCCTGGTCACCTCCGCTCGAGACCAGACACTGCTCTTGCTGCTTTCCTGGCAAAAAGTTTCTCCTCCTCGTATTGCTCTTGGTGGGCTTGGATAAATCAATGAACCATCCCAAAATGAAACCGATAATGAGTCCTGGAACGAAATTCTCGGGCCGGAAACTCACGGCGAGCCATTCTTTCTCTTCCTTCTTCAGCTGCTGCGAGCAATATAAAGACAATCAACCAACCCACGAATGAAACAAGAAGAAAAAACAAACGCCACGAGCACCCAATTGCCCAGTCTCCCATAATTTTCACAGAAAATGAAAACAAGAGCGAAAATTTGAAGCACCTTTGGTCGAACGAAAACCATGTACAGCATGGATTACTGACTTTCAACGCTCAAAATTTCTTGACTCACGCCCCCTCAGCAACTAAGCGGCCAAAAAACGATCCAAAACATCTGCAGAACGTCGCGAGAGGAAAGTGGGAGAGAGCGGAGCAGAGGTCGCGAGAGGGAGGCGAAAGGGCGTCGGCGACGGCGTCGGGGGCGGAGGCGGAGGCGGAGGGGCGTCGGCGTCGGAGTTGGGGGCGACGGAGGCAACCGGCGGAGGGCCGTCGGCGTCGCGGTCATTGGAAAGGGCGTCGGCGTCGGCGTGGGCATCGTGGGCAACCAGCGGAGGAGAGAGAGCAGAGGAAGAGAATATGGAGAGAAGCACCTGCGTTTTGTTCTCCCGCAATGGAACGGAGAACGGAGAGAGAGAGAGGACGAGTCGACAAGTCGCAGAGGACGAGCAGAGAAGAGAGAGCGTCAGAGTGGTCGGTCCTAAGAGCGGCGCGCGCAAATTTTGAACCTCTGATGCCGTCGCCAACGTGGAGCCACGTGTCGATCGCTGAGTGATCTTACATGTGGCCTGTGTAGAGGGTAAAACCCAGCCAATATTTTCTCAGAAATTAGGTACCCTCAAAAGACCACGTCATTCGTGCTCTGATTCATTCACGGGTCGACACCTATCCGCTGGCAGGTCCACATCGGCTCCCTCGACTCCCTCTTCTCTCCCACGTCGTGCACTTCTTCCTAAATCGCGCTCTCTCCCGACGGCCGATTTCGCTCGCCTCTCTCCGTCCCCCGACTCGTGACCAAGAAGCAATCGCTCTGCCCTGCTCGAAGCAATCGCTCGAGAAGCCCTAAATCTGCGACCGCAAGTCAGATTCGATTTTATTTCTCGAGGTTTTATGTTCGCATCTTTGTTTTGTGGGAGAAAGCTTGGCCTAAATCTGTGATCAGAAGTTCACTGGTTTATTGCTTCTGATTCTAAGCGCAGCAACGCGAGAAGTAAAACTGCGACTGTCTCTCTCTCTACCCTTGTCCGGTTTTTCTGTTCTTGGCAAATTCGAAGATGAGCCCACTTCTGGATACATGATCTTAGGCCGACCCGTCAAGTCGAAGCCCGACGTAATCTCGCTGCTTCGCTCCACTGAGCTGTTGAATCGCTTGTGTCTGGGGGGTTTCCAGATTTTCCGGGGGGCCAATCGCCTGTTCCGTCATTGCAGACTTCCAGGCGAGAAGAAATGTGCCCACAATAATCACCCCAACACCGAACCGCCTCCTTTGTCCTCTCTTGGTGTGTCGTCATCTCTTCTCTGCTTTCGTTTTTTCCCTCGTCGTTTGGTTTCAGGAAGTGGTGGGGATGTTACAAGTAAAAGAAAGGAATCGGGCCGTGAGGTTTCACCTGAATTGTGAGAGATTAATGCGGGAGTGGTCGACCCCACGTCCCGTATATGGCGAACGGTATGATTTTTGAATGAAAGCGGGTTCCCATGAGCTATGAGCGTTGGTGGGGAACGAGCAAGAAAGTGGGTTTTGCTGAAAATTTTGATCTTGTTGAAGTTGGATTTAAGGGTAGGGATTTTCTTGGATTTTGGGCTCTCTCTCTCTTTCTTGGTCGCGCGAGCACGATCTTATGCGTGGAAATACTTGTGTTGATCCGTTCTTTTCTTTCAGTGGGACTTTGATTGTGTATTTTCCCTTTGGAAATTGTGACTGGACTTTCGATTATATGTCCCTCCGCAAGCTGAACTGTGGACCCAATTTTGCCGCACGAAGTGGATTTTTAGATCAGGCTGCCATAGCAAAATCATGCATGGGTATCTATACGTCTCGATTATTGACAAGTTGGGAGTCACGGCATTTCTGTTTGTTGAAAGCTAGTTAATCTTAGATGCTGTTTGTCAAGAAAAATTATAGGAAGAGTAGACATTGAACTAATGTGACTCTTTCGATGAACTGAACACATGGGGAAGCTGATATCACTTGAGATCTCTTGGAATAGTTGGTGGGTGTATCTAGATTCATGAACACCTTGGAATTGAATTAAATGGCTGCATTTCTTCTATTGATAAGCATTTTCTGCTCCTCTGCTCATGCTTTGTATCTGACTTTAGTGTCCATTTTTCTTGTTTTCTCATTCTCTTTTTTGGTTTTGCCGTAAAGGGAATTAGTCGAATTGCTTGTCAGCAATGTAATTCAAATCAATCCCAAAGTGCCTTTTATCCTAGCAATGTCGGCGGTCCTTCGGTAAATCTAAATTTTCACAGTTAGGTATATTGCTATTAGTTCTCAATTTGTATTTACATCTTACTAATTTGATAACCTTTTTTTTATATAAGTGCAGCAGCCACCATGTTTCGTGCCTCTAAGGATTATTGTGACATCCAGATTTTCGGGTTCTAATTTCGACTGGATAAATATGGCCGTTTTCGTTCAATTGAAGCCGGGAATTGTGAAATTGAGAAGCATGAGAGATTTTTGGATGAAGAAAATAATCAATTTGATAATGGAAATATCAATTGATTTTTTTGAGATTTATTTGAGAGAAATTAAAAGAGAATTTGGATGCAGAAATGCAAGTGGGAACCGAGTACTCTAATCTAAAATTTCTTTTGAGAATTTATGGGCTTATAAAAAAGAAAATGGGATGAGAATTTTCTACTCTAGGAAATTCTTTTGTTTAGTCTTCCTCCCATTTCCCTTTTATTTTTCTATTTTTGGGCCAATCACCTTTTCTCTTTCCCTTTTTTTCTTTTGGCCGAAATCTCTCTCTCTCTTTTCTCCTCGTGCAAAATGCCTCCACCAACTGCCCCCTTATCAATTTCAACTTTGCTTCTCTCTCTCCTTTTTACTTTTGACTAGTCAAACACCCTTATCTCTCATTTTCTCTCTCACTCGACACTCCCTCTCTCCCTCTGGTTCGAACAAAGGCAGAAGACAGAAGCGGAAGCTGCACGAAGACAGGAGTAGCTCACTGTCATCGCTGCGCGTCATCCACGCACACCGTTGCTCACCGTACGCCTTCCGCCTCCCTCTCTCCCTCCGGCTGCCATCAGTTTCTTCTTCTTTGGGTTGTTCAAAACCCAGTAGATCTGGGAAGCCAAAGACTGAGCTGTGCGACGCCCCCGCAAGTTGAAGACCAGCGAAGACAGCAGCTCTCTCATCGCCGTCGCTTGCCACACGCCGTTCTCGGCCCGTGTCGCCTCGCCTTGCCATTCGTCGTCCCGTGCTCCGCCTGCCTCGACCTTCCCCTCGCTCAGCCTTCCGTTCCAGCAGCTGTTTCAGACGTGGTGGAGCTCCGCCAGAGCCGTTCAGCCCACCTCCAGCCACCGTGCACCGCCACCTCGACCCGTTGGAGTCCCCTCGCCCTTCGCTGGCCCTGTCCAGCTCGAATCAGCCTCGAATTCGCCTCATCCAGCAGCGAGCAGAGAGAGCAGAAAATGGGTATGACAGTGAGGTTTTGGCCCATTTTGGCTGCCTTCTCGAGCCCGAATGCTCGGCCCGCTTTGAGGAAAGTCGATCCTTGCGTCGAGCCTGTCGTTTTGAGTGAGTTTTACTCACTAATGCCTTCTTAGTATGCTAATTATACTTAAAGGTTGATTAGTGTTAATTAAGTGTAATTATGCGGTTAGATTAGAATTGATTAGTGATTATTAGTTAATTGCTTTGCATATTAGTTGTGTGATTAGTGTAATTAAATAGAAAATTGCCTATAATATTTATTGGATGCTTCTTGGGATTTTTTCCGTCCCTTATCGGGTGTTAATTAAGCAAATCGGGCCTAGGTGGAATTTTTAGGAATTAAATATTAATTTTCGAAATTAATTATTTAATTATTTATTTCCCAGAAATTCAACTGGGATGGCCAGTGACCGGGATTTTATGTTGATGATCATGGTGCAGACCGTTTATTTAATTGAGCTTTATATTATGCTAAATTGAATTTATTGTATTTATTTATTTAATTTTCGAAATCAATTATTTAATTATTTATTTCCCAGAAATTCAACTGGGATGGTCAGTGACCGGGATTTTATGCTGATGATCGTGGTGCAGACCGTTTATTTAATTGAGTCTTATATTGTGCTAAATTTAATTTATTGTATTTATTTATTTAATTTTTGAATTAATTATTTAATTATTTATTTTCTGGAAATTCAACCGGGATGGCCGGTGACCAGAATTTCGTGTTGATTGTCGTGGTGCAGTCCGTTTATTTATTTGAGCCCTACATTGCGTGGAATTGATTTAATTGTGCAATTTTAGTGATTTATCCCAAATTGAATGAAATTGAATGATTGATTGGTCGCTTTGGCCGAGTGTTATTATTTAGCATCGATAATGCTGTAATGAACTGTGAAGCAGAGGGAACTGTGAAAGTGAATTGGGGAAATTCTCGGCTGAAACCAATCGGAAACGATGTAATGAGACATACGTGGTTCGGTGATTAAAGGATATCATTGGTGAAAACGGCGCCTTAAAGAACGCACGAGTGCTATCTATTACATGCAGCAGTATGGACATACGTGATTCGGTGATAGAGGATATCACTGGTGAAAACGGCGCCTTAAAGAACGCACGAGTGCTGTCCATTATACACATCACCTTGGCGGAAGCAGCGCTCGAGAGCATTAATGAGGCTCTGTGACTAAGTGTACTGTTGGAGGTTATCGTGATCGGTAATTGGTACGTCACCTTGGCGAAAAAGACGCCCGAGAGCATTCATCTGGCTCTGTGACTGAGTACCCGAATGGAGATTATAAAGTATGGTGTTGATGTGATCGAGAGGTGGTCTGAATGACATGTAATCGATTAGGTCGATTGATCATTGTTTTGATCTGATGTTGTGAATTGGTTGATTGAATGGGAATGACCGTGAGTGGTCTTGTTGGCGTGTAATCGACTAAGTCAATTGATCGATGATTCGATCTGAGTGTGATTTGATGTGATTCATTGCCTTGATTTGATGTTATGAATTGATCGATTGAATGAAAGTGACCGTGAGTGGTCTTGTTGGCGTGTAATCGACTCGGTTGATTTGATCGATGCTTCGATCTGTGATGTGATTGCTTGGGTGCCTATTTGATCTGTGCTAATATACGAGTGGAATCTGAGGCCAAGGTAAGTCCTCTGACTCACATTGTGCATAGGTAGCCCTAAGGTGTATTAGTTTACTAATCAAGTCTTAGGGGTAGAATTTGCTGAGACGTAGTCTTAATAGTTATTGAATAACCATTTCAGGACCCGGATGAAGACCCTAAGGAGGAGAAATCTGACGAGGAGATCCCTGTTGAGGAACCCAAAGAGGAGTACGTGGAGGAGGACTCTGAGGATGACCCCGAGTACGACCCGAATGAGAACTGAGATCCCATCTTGTCTTGTTAGACCTTGTCTACATGTGAATAAATGTTAGATCAAACTTATGTATAGATAGTATTGTGGAATACTATGAGATGTGTATAAAAAGGAATAGTTGAGAATTTCAGTACGAAAAATATGGCCTACTTTTCTATCACATTGTTTTATTGTCTGGGGATTTATAATTGCTTCTGCATGTGAATATATAAATGAAAGGGTCGGCAATATATAGTCCTGGGATATCGCATTTTAAAATCGACCAAAAGTAAGGGATGTGTGCGCGCCTGAGGATCGGGGCGTGCCAATTATGAATGGGCGGTTTTGCCCATTTCCCAATCAGATTTATTTAGTAGTTTGATGTATTAATTTATCTATATTGGATCGTGCCTTTCTACAACTATAGATAACATATGATTTATTTTATGTAGATGTAATACTCATATACTATGCCGCCAGGGAATATGAATGGATATTTGCCATTCACTAATTAGGTGCTTATTATGAAAGCATTTTAGATCCTAATGTTATCTCATATTGTTTTTAACATTTTAATGTTTATTGTTAATGGTTTCTTCTAAATAGATGTTGGAGTACCATAACAGATCTCACGGAACTATTTTGAGTCAGGTATAACTTGCGCTTTCTCTTATCGAACCATAATGTAGCCGTACTTGGAATGTCTATCACTTTTAGTTCCTATGTGAAATCACCTTCTTGGTAGGGAGCGATTCTTGATGGTTTATAACATACGATGGCGGGTGCATGGTATGAAGTTTTAGAATAAAAAATTCGCAAGTAATGCCGCATCTCATATGATACTATCTCACTAAAGCTATAATGTTAGTGTCTTGTGAGGCTTTTGTATTTTTTTTTAATGTTTGTCCTATCAATGCAATGCCCAATTCAACTCAGGGACGCCGGCTAGAGCTCGCAGACAAGGGTCGTCACAGTCGCAATGTCGGTTGAGGCTCACTCACTCTGTCTAAACTCTCTCTACCTCTCAAATCTAGCCATGTCTCTCTTCCTCCGTAAAATCCCCACCTCCAACCGAGATCACGGCTATCCTATATATAGGCCAAGGAGGTCGGTCGATGGCGACTTCAGCCGCCGATCCTTGGCATGCCAACCGGCGTCCGCCTCGGTTGAACTAGCATCCAATCGGCCGCCCTATCCACGCAGGCCCACCGTTTGGGTTTCTCAACACATTGAAGGCACATTGAAGGCGTCTACGCCGTCGTCCCATCAGTCTGAGTTTCTCATAGGATTTCACGTTGCTCCATCCAGCAACATTAATGGCACGTCCCCTTCATCGCCGGTCTACCCTACTCTGCCTCGGTAGGGCATCCTTCACACGCGTTAGTTGTCGAGGGAAGGAGGAGGATGAAGAAAGGGGGAGGGAATCGGGCCAAAGGAGAACAAAATGGGAATGGCCTTGGGCCCACGTGGGGAAGAAAGAAGAAAGTGCAAAAAGAGGGGGGCTGGGCGATGGGCTCTTTCTTTTTTTTTTTTCTTTTTTTTTGAAAATTTCCTTTTTATTTATATAATTATCCCAAAATAGGGTAAATGGGGGAAAATAAAATAGAAAATAAAAATTAATAGATGCAAATATTAATACCTAGGTAATGCAAAAATCATTTTTGTTAAGGCCAAATTGGATGCAATTTAATTTTAAAGGTTTAGCCAAAATTTAGGTGTTAACGGCTTTCCCTTTTTAAAAGTGAGCTTACAAAGGTTGCATTCAAAGACAAAATGATACCCAAATTTTGTCCATGCATATGCTGTAGATGATATATTGTTTGGGACCAGGTGTCCTATGCAAAAAAGGGCACTATAGCATGATACATACTTAGATAGATAAGAAAATACTTGTAGTACTTACAAAAAAGGAGTGATATGGGATGTGAGTCTGAGTTTTTTTGGCAAGTAGCAATGTATCATCTCATATGATGATGTGAGGAAGTTGCTTTTCCAAGACTCGAACTTTTCTTCGATCACCTATTAGAGCAATAAATTGTTTATTTAGGATTTGAACTTTTCTTCAGTCGCCTTGATGGGAAATTGTTTTTTGAGAACCTAAATCATTTCTCGATCAAGGAGATCGAAGAAAAGTTTGAATTCTAAACAAACAATTTATTGCTCTAATAGGTGATCAAAGAAAGGTTTGAGTCTTGGAAAAGCAGCTTCCTCACATCATCATATAAGATGATACCTGGGTAATCACAAGCACGCAAAGTAGTGGAATACTTGGAAATCTACAAGTATCCAAGGATGCAGTTTAGAGAATGCCTTGAGGACAACTCATATAAGTCGAGTGTTAATGAAATGGAGTACCTACACAGTGGCAGATGCTCGTAAATAATGGGTACTTGGGCAATCGCACGTATTCATACTCTAAGAACAACTCAAACGGGTCGAGTGTCGATAAGAGAAAGTACCTGCATAGTGGCGGATACTCAAAGAAAATGAGATACTTGGACAATCGCAAGTATTCATATCTTGAGGACAACTTGAACATGTCAAGTGTTAATAAGAGAGAGTACCTAGATTGTGGCGTACACTCAAAGATAATTGGATACCCGGATAGTTGCAAGTATTCATCGCGACCAAATTTTTCGGGTGTGAACCACCTAGAGTTTGGCTAGTGGATTGTTAAGCCTAGACTTAACTCGGACTCTCTCAAGCCCATACTAATTCGCGACTTTAGGTTCAAGTTTTTTTAACATGCAATTGATTTTTAACTAGGAGTCGCCACTGGCGACTAATCTATTTTTGGTGGGTCGATTAGAAACCCAAGTAAAGTAACGGGAGATTTACCTTACTCCTACGAACCAGAGATTTGGGTACGGGGACTTGGTTACGCTAAATTTCTCTAACGCCCTTTCGGTACCATTTCTTTTTATTTTGACAAAAAGGTTTTGCAGGCAACTTGAATTGATTTTAAACTATCTCCCTAACATGTAAGGTGATCATACGAGTGCGCAAACCATCAATTTAACACCCAGATAAACAACAAATAAATTGCAAAAACTTACCTCCAAGCAACGAAAGCATCTTCAATGTTAAATTAAAATCCACATCAACAACCCTAGATATGGTTTCTAATTAACACACAATTTTTTTTATTTTCACTTAATTAATGAAAATCATGCAATATGCAATGCGATAACTAAATGACATAATTCTAATGACATACAATTTCTAATTAAATGGGCTTAGCAAAAATACTAAATGACATGCATTTCAATGAATCTAACCCTAATGACATGCATATGGCATTTTTTTTTTATAAAAGAATGCATTTTATCCTAAATAATAAAACTAATTTAACCTATGACTTTTTTGTATTTTTCATGAAATTCGAAATTAGGTGAAATGTGAAAATTACCTAATTAGATTAAGATCCTAATTAATTTATATTAGGAATTAGGTTGAGCTAAATCCTAATTTAAACTAAAATATTATCTTAACCTAAATAATCCTAAAATGCAATCCATTTGATAAAATACCTAAACCTATAATAAATTAAGAAATAAAAAACATCATCTAAAATTAAACTAAATGCAATTTCACCATAATATGCAATGACGTGCAAAAATGCCTTCATTTCACATGACACATGCATAATGACTTTTTTTTTTTTCCTTTTTTGCCTTTTTTTTAAATTTCGAAATTAATAATCGCCAAATAATTAAACATGCAATTTAAATTAAAATCTAGCAACCTAAATTGATTTATTTGAATTTTGTTTTTTTATTTTTTTCTTAAATTTGAAATAAAATTCCTATTCTGAACATGTGAACCCTAAGACATGCAATATTCTAACTCAAATATATCACGAGATAAACAAGGCAATTAAGACGGGACAATTCATTTAAAATCATCAAAAATATCGCACATTCAGATCAAGAGATAATATTTCGCTAATAAAATTGATAAATTGATCTTAAGTCTTGAAGATCAAAATATCAATTTTACTCCCGCTTGATTAATTATTTTATCTAAAGCCTTATAGATGAAATAAAAAAACCATGGCACGGTTGCGAATCAGGTGACATATTGGGATTTCCAATTATGCATAGATAGGTATTTCAACCAAAGAAAACAACACATAAAAAGATAATAATAAAAAAAATAGAGAAAAACCTAAACTTGCTTAATAAAGTAAAGCAAAAATACCTAGTAAAATTTTTTTTTTTTTTTGCTCTCTTTTTTTTTTTTTTTTTAAAAAAGTACTTTGGCCACCGGTTTTGGGGGAGGCGAGCGGGATCGACGGCGAGGATCTCTGGCGAGAGTTCAGCAGGCACTGGCAGCAAGCGAGCGGTGAGCGCGTCAGCACGAGGTGGCGTCGCGAGCTGAGGAGGGACAACGGAGCTGGGCGCGAGCGTCGCGGGCGGTGGACTCGGGCGGCTGAGGCAAATCGATGGCAGGGATAGGGCAGATCTGGGTCGTTGAAGCAGAGGACTCCGGGTGACGGCGTCGATCGATGGCGGAGGCAAGCAGGGGCGGTGCGGGCTTTGGTGGCGTCGGATCGCGGCGGGGACAGCGGCGCGACGTCAGGTGGAGGCGAGCCGGGGCGCTCTGCTGCTGCAAGAGATCTCAGATCTGTCGGTGTCGGAGCTGGATCGAGATGATGGGGCGAGGCAGGGGCTTCGACGCGTTCCAGTGAGGCGGATCTGGGCAGATGCAGGCCGATCTAGAGCAATGACGTCGAGGGGCAACTCCGGTGCGGCGAACCGGGGTTGATGCGATAAATCGGCGACGGCGGGGCAGCAGAAACGTCAGATCGTCGCCGGGTCTGAGAGTTGCAGGCGACGGGACCGATCTACTGGGTCGACAGGCGCTGGGGCTCGCGAACGGAGATGCGGTAGCAGCACATCGGGAGGGCGCGAGCTTCGAGCGCCGGGGCTCGCGGTCGGAGATACGACGGCGAAACGTCGAGGGGGGGCGCACGTGCTTCGGGCGCCGGGGCTCAAGGTCGGAGATGCGGCACCGGTGCAGCGCTGGTGCAGCACCGTGGGACCCTCGGGGAAGATGAATAGTCCCCCGATTAGGGTTTCGCCCCTTTTTTTTTTTTTACTTTTTCTCTCTCTTACGTCACTCACTTTTCACTTTTTGCTTTTTTTGTGTTCTTTTTTACCCTACCGAAAAGAACCCCCCCCGCCGCAAACAAATTGCACGCGAGGTATTATATAGGTCTAAAAAATGTATCTCTGCGGTATATATTTTTTCCTTTTTGTTCGCGCATGATACCCCTAAATATATCGTTGAAATATATTCACCTCGCGCAATATTCCCCTTTTGTATTTTTCACATATTCTATCCAAAATTTTCCTTTTTGCTTGAAAATACATCCTTTAGTGTATATTGCCTAAAAATATGAAAAGCTTGAACGGAATATATGAAAAATCTTCCCTTCACCGGCAGCCTAAAATAAAATAAAACAAAATGAAAAATAAAATCCTTCTAAACTATATGCCATGTGTTTTTTTTTTTTTTTAGTAAAAATTAACCTAAAAATTGTGTAAAAATTTAGGTGTCAACAGCTGCTCCTCTTTGAAGGTGAGCTCGCAGAGATTGCCTTCAAAGATAAATTGAGACCTAAATTTTGACTATGCACGTGTATTAAATGATTTTTTTGTTGGAAAACGAATTCCATTTTTGAATGCAATTTATATGATGCATGAAAATACTAATGCAAATGATAGATGAACTTACCTAAAATAACTTACCTTCGAGGAGGATAGAGTAATTCGAGGTAGTGGGTGTTACCTGTCCAGGACCCGTACCATTCTACGGTCAACTAGAATAGTGACATGACTTTGTGAAGATGCTGCTTTCCTAGGACCCGCATCATTCTACGGTCATCCAGTATGGCGGCAAGGTTTCCTAGGACCCGTACCTTTCTACGGTCGCCTAGTATGGCAGTGTTTGGTTGTGTCTAGGACCTGTACCTTTCTACGGTCGCCTTGACAAGAGAAAATTGATTTTCCAAGACCCGTACCTTTCTACGGTCGCATGAATGGGGAAATTGCTTTTCCAGGACCCGTACCTTTCTACGGTCGCCTAAACGGGGATTCTCTTTCCAGGACCCGTACCTTTTTACGGTCGCCTGAATAAGGAATCATTTTCTAGGACCCATACCTTTCTACGGTTGCCTGAACTGAGGTAATTGCTTTTCCAGGACCCGTACCTTTCTACGATCGCCTATTAGAGAAATAAATGTTGTCTAGGACCCGTACCTTTCTACGGTCGCCTAAACGAGGATTCGCTTTCCAAGACCCGTACCTTTCTACGGTCGCCTGAATAAGGAATCATTTTCCAGAACCCGTACCTTTCTACGGTCGCCTGAACTGAGGTAATTGCTTTTCTAGGACTCTTACCTTTCTACGGTCGCCTGTTAGAGTAATAAGGTTGTCTAGGACCCGTACCTTTCTATGGTCGCCTAAACTGAGGTTTTGCTTGGCTAGGACTCGAACCTTTCTTCGATCGTCTAACGTTGCAGCATAGATCATCTGACCAGGACCCAAATCTTTCTTCGGTCGCCTTAATCAGATTGAATCTGGAAAAAAAATCTTTGGGGGACAGCTCGATCGAGTGTCAGTGTTTTCAAAAGGGAATATCTACACAATGACAAGTATTTAAGGTATGGATAAAGATATACTTACTTGGTATCATCTCTGTTCCTGGGGGAAATGTCTTCTGCAAAAATTGGTCATAGGAGAAGTAATATGCATTTGTGATCACAAACATGCGTTAATTTAAGGGAGGTTCATGCGTTGTGATTTATATCAAGCTTGCATCACCTAATTTCCATTGGGAAGGATTTCACAAAGAATGTTCCAATCTGAACACATGAGTGTCATGGATGTGCTAAATAGGGGACCTCTTGGTCTGAAAGGACTTTTCACTGATCCTCATTAAAATGAGTTGTTTTATCCTGACCTTTGATGCAGGATTTTTGACAATCATTCTATCTTTCCATCATCATGCCAAATAAGGGTTCGAGCAATCTCGCAAGTGGTACGACTTTACCAATTTGAGAGGTCTTTAATAAGGACCATAATATAGGCTTGATCAACGGCTTAACAAAGGAGACTCTTTGAGCCGAGGCTATTGAAAAATGACATTTCGCAATTGTCTTGGGGGTTTACAAGTCAAGAGACATACGAAATGAAGTAGAAATTATCTTATTCGCACTTCTTCAAGCGATGCTTTCAAACATTTGAACTTTTACGTTAATTCAAGTGCCCTAATCTGAAGAGACTTTGCAAGGGACGTAACGTAGGCTAAGTTCATGGGTTGAGAAATGAAAAAATGATTAGGCCCAAAAAGTGTTTAAGGGGTCAAAGTTGGTGATCATCTTGACATTTCCATCACTTTTTCAATGTTGAAGATTTTCTTGACATCACAACTTCATTGATTGCAACAACATTTGAGTTTTTTTTTTTGTTGGGTACCTCTTTGTGGGGGATACGACTCAAGTGTTTGAATTTTCTCTTTGGGCATTGGCCTTGCTTTTACCAGGCACACCGCTTTTTCGTGCCCCTCATTCTCATTCATTTTTCTTCACTTCTTTTTCATGGGCATTAGCCTTGCTTTTACCAAGCACACTACTTTTTATGCCCCTTAGTTCTATTTCAATTTTTGCGCACAGTACATGCATCAAGGAATTACACTTTGGATGACACCCGAACTTTCAAGGGTCTTCATCTGTCTTTTGCCTTACCCCAGTGTGGGGGATGATCACCAACTGGGTTTAATGTGAAACGAATTCATAGGCTCAAGGGGGCTATGCAATGGATAAAGTGTATATGATAGAGAATGAACTGCTCTTCATCATCCCAAGGCACTTCAAATTATCGTACAAGTTACACTGCGAAAGCAATACTCGAAGATTGATGCAAGTGTGAGTAAGAAAATTCCTATCATTCATTTGAAATCTTGTCCTAGTATGGGACGATCCTTGGCAGGGATAATTTAAAAAGCTCTTCATGTGTGTGGGCTCAAAGGGCTGAACAATGGATATATCTGTAGTGTTTCGGGTAGCAGAAGAAACTGCCTCTCATCACCTCGGTTGATGTACCTTTTGCGAGATCACCCTTTTTCTCGTAGGCATGGAATTTTTCCACACAACTCACTGGAGGTTAGTGTATGAAACAATGTATGGAATAGGGTTTGCCTTCCTTCATTCCAGAGTATTCCATTTGACACATTCAATCTATCTCACATAATTCATCAAGGAAAACATGCAATATTTGCAACAAGTTTACACAATTGAATTTGCAACTTAATGAGGCAATTTATTTATCATAAAATGTTTGCAATTCAAAACATGACATGGCAAATTCTATCATGGGTAATACTTCTTGACAACATATGGATTAACTGGGGTGGAAAACTCACGACCATCCATTTCTGCCAAGATCAAAGCACCGCCATGAAGTACCTTCTTTACCACATATGGGCCACTATAGTTTGGAGCAAACTTCCCCCCAGGATCTGGAAAAATTAGCAACAGCTTCCTTAGAACAAGATCATTTACCTCGAAATGTCTCGGTCGTACCTTCCGATTGAAGGATCTGGCCACTCTCTGCTGATAAGTTTGGCCATGACAAAGAGCCTTCAATCTTTTCTCATCGACCAAGTTCAACTGTTCAAGTCTTTGCTGCGACCATTCTGCCTCAGATAATTCCACTTGGGATAATACTCTTAGGGAAGGAATCTCCACTTCCACAGGCAAAACTGCCTCCATGCCATATACCAAAGCAAAAGGAGTTGTCCCGGTAGAAGTACGAATCGATGTTCGGTATGCCATCAATGCGAAGGGTAATCTGTCATGCCAATCTCGATAATTCTCAGCTATCTTAGCCAAGATCTTCTTAATATTCTTATTGGCTGCTTCAACAGCCCCGTTCATTTGAGGGCGATAAGGGGACAAATTCAGATGCTTGATCTTGAACTCGTTAAACAACTCATCAACAAGCTTGTTGTTCAAATTTGTCCCATTGTCAGTGATAATTGTTTCAGGGACACCATAGCGAGCAATTATGTCACGTTTGATGAACTTCGCAACATTACAGGCAATGACACTTGCAAATGACATAGCTTCGATCCATTTGGAGAAATAGTCTATGGCCACTAAAATGAATCGATGCGCATTGGAAGCCTTCGGGTTTATTGGGCCGATCACATCAATGCCCCACATTGAGAAGGGCCATGGTTCAGAAAACTGGTGCAGCTCAGTTGGAGGAACATTTATCTTATCACCATGGACTTGGCAACGATAACATCTTTGAACATGCTAAATACGGTCACCCTCTAGCGTGAGCCAATAATAGCCTAATCTCATGATCTTCTTAGCCAATATGTGCCCATTCATATGAAGGCCACACACCCCCTCGTGAACTTCTTGTATGATTTGAGTGGCTTCAGCTGCGCCCACACACCGTAACAAGATTGAATCATAAGATCTTTTGTACAAATTCTCACCACTGACGAAGAACTTTGAGGCCATCTTCATGATGTACTTCCTATCAGCTGGAGTGCTTCCTTCGAGAAATTCTTGCCTTTTAATGTAGCTCATGATATCGTAATACCATGGTTTTCCATCAGGTTCTTCAGTTATGATCATACAGTAAGACGGCTTCGGTAAAACCTTTATCTTCAAAGGCTCAACCTCTAACCCGTCAGTGACTTGCAACATAGACGACAAAGTCGCAAGTGCATCCGCAAATTGATTATGAGGCCTTGGCAAGTATTCAAATGAAATTTCGTCAAACTCCTTTACCAGATCCTCCAAGTACTTGTGGTACAGGAGCAGTTTGGCGTCTTTAGTCTTCCATTCACCTACAGTCTGAAGTATGATCAGTGCCAAATCTCCAAATACCATTAACTTGGCCACACCCATCTCGATTGCGGCTTGAAGTCCGAGGATGCAAGCCTTATACTCGGCCACATTTTTAGTGCATGGGAATATCAATTTTGCAGCTACCGGATAGTGCTGTCCATCTGGGGATATCAAAACTACCCCAGTACCAGAACTAGACAAGTTTACAACTCCATCAAAGAACATCTTCCATGAGTCTTCATTTACACTCAAGATACGGTCATCAAGGAAACTGTCATCGTCATTAGAGACTCCTGAATTTCCAGCCAATAGATCGGCGATCACTCGACCCTTAACCAACTTTTATGGCATGAATTGCATATCAAATTCGGAGATCAAAATTTGCCATTTGGCCAACTTACCCACCAAAGCTTGCCGATCAAGTAAATACTTGATGGGGTCGTTCTCAGTTACGAGGAATGTCTGATAATGTAGTGTGTATTGTCACAATCTATGCAATACCCACACCAATGCCGCACAAGTCTTTTCAACATCAGAATATTTCAGTTTCGATACAGTGAACTTCTTACTCAGATAATAAATGGCTCGTTCTTTTTTATCCACAGGACTCTCCTGAGCCAACATTGCACCCAATGACTCACTATGAATGGTGAGGTAGAAAATCAAGGGATGTCCCGGCGATGGTGGGACAAGAACTGGTAGATTCATTAGGTACTGCTTCAACTTGTTGAATGCTTCTCGACACTCATCATCCCAGTTGATTCGTGCATTCTTCTTTAGGAGCTTGAAGAATGGCTTGGCAGTTTCAGAGAGTTGGGAAATGAATCGGGCTATGTAATTTAGTCTTCCCAAGAGGCTCCAAACTTCTTTCACTGTTGATGGAGGTTGCAATTCACATATGGCCTTAGCTTTGGATAGGTCAATCTCAATCCCCTTACTGCTTACAATGAATCCGAGTAATTTACCGGATGTTGCCCCGAACACGCATTTAGTGGGATTTAGCCGAAGCTTAAATTCACGGAGTCGATCAAACAACTTCTTCAGGGTTTCTACATGGCTTCTTCCAGGCCGAGTCTTTGCAATCATATCATCAACATAGACTTCAATCTCCTGATGCATCATATCATGGAATAGTGTTACCATGGCTCGCTGGTAAGTTGCCCCTGCGTTCTTGAGTCCAAAGGGCATGACCTTGTAATGAAAGGTCCCCCACGAGGTGATAAATGCAGTCTTCTCCTTATCTTCCTCCTTCATCCTTATTTGATTGTACCCCGAAAACCCATCCATAAACGAGAATAGTTCAAATCTGGCGGTACTATCTACGAGGACATCTATGTGAGGCAGCAGGAAATCATCTTTTGGGCTAGCCTTGTTCAGATCTCGATAGTCGACGCAAACTCAAACTCGACCATCCTTCTTCATCACCGGCACGATATTAGCCACCCATTCAGGGTATTATGAGACTTCAATGAATCCAACCTTCAAAAGCTTCATCACCTCTTCCTCTATCTTCTTCGAGAGCTCGGGCTTAGTTCTTCGGAGCTTTTGCTTCTTAGGTGGTACGTCCGGATCAGTGGGCAAGCAATGCTCGATGACCGATGGGTCTAAACCAGGCATGTCAGCATAGGTCCATGCAAAGACATCATGATATTCCTTTAGTAGCTGAGTTAGGCGCTCGGCCTCGTCTTTGGGGAGATTTGCCCCAATTTTAACTTCCTTGATTTCTTCGGTGTCACCTAAATTAATAGTGACAGTCTACTTGGATGTGAGAGCCTTGGCTTTTCCATATTGTTCCCAGCTTCGCTGCACCTCAACGGAATCTTCATTCAAGTCCTCGAGGTCATCAATGCCAGCATTTGTTGTATTGGATTGGACCATTTCTGCACCTTTGTATGCCGTAAGGTTGATCCTGAAACATGAAGTAACTAAATTAGAAAGAAAAACAGAGTAATCTATATTTTCTGTTTTTTTATATATTTCTTTTAAAAAGCAAAAACATTTTTTTTGAAATATTTTGACACGAGAAAGCATGATGAAGCCCAGGCGTCAGAATTCTCCTTGGATTTTCTTTTTCTTTTATCGGCTGGATATCATCACCGGGCTGGTTTGGTATACCTCATCATGCCCTCAAAATAAAAATTGTAATTTTATTGATATTCATCAATCAATTACATTTATTGAATGGAAATGCTATTTTCAAGCCCTAAAAAGAAAACGAAAAAGAAAGAAATAAAAAACAAGCCCTAGAAAGCGATAAAAATTCTCGCGCGGGAAAGTGAGAAAGCAAAAAATGAGTTACTCTTGTGGGCCAGAGCTCATCTCCTTTGGAGGTCCTTCGTCAATGGTCCTTATGAAGACGTCATCGACGAGATTAGAGATTCCTTCCAATGCATCTTCGGGGTTTTCCGTCTCCAAGGGTGTCGGATCATCCTTGCCACCCCATCCATCTGAGACAATATTGCGAGGATCAATGTAGAAACTGGGAGGAGCTGAATACTTTACCAAATAGTCGAATTTTCCGCTTGGCTGCCACAGGGTGTCTATTATTTCTGCTTCATCCTGCATCATTATGGGAGGACCAGGAAATGTCTCGCGAATGTTTGGGGGTAATGGGTTTTGCCTTCCTCGCCTATGGTCAGGTGGCGGATTTCGCCTTTCTTGTCTTCGTGCCCCAGAACTTTCCCCACCTCTTCCATGGAACCCTAATCCAGCAGCACGGGACCTCTGAGGGGCTTCAATGGGGTTTCAAATCCCCTGACCATTTCTTCCAAGGCCACTACCAGGAATAAAACCATTCCCGACCATCATCCTTCCCACCATGAGAGAAGCATTTGAAACTTCAGGAGTTGGTGGTGGTGAGTCTCGAGAAGCATGAATAGTGGATACCAACTCAAATGAGTGGTAGCTCGATTCGAACTCAAAGTCTGGTTCTACATAGGGGATAGTTGTCTCATGATAAATTCGGTGATCTTCTTCGCCATAGACAGTGACCAGCTTCCCTTTGATTACGAATTTCACAGCTTGATGTAGACTTGATCGTATCGTCCCAGCAGTATGAATCCAGGGATGACCCAACAGGAAATTAAAGGCAGTAGGGATATCCATTACCTGGAAAGGAACATTGAAAACCACCGGCCCTATTTGCACATCAAGGTGAATCTCCCCAGGCACCTCCTTCTTCGTACCATCAAAAGCTCGATCAGAAGTCTTTGCAGCATGTATCTTGGACGGGTCCACCTTGAGGCGATGAAGAGTGGCCAATGGACAAATGTTTAGGGCGGACCCATTATCAATGAGTACTCGGGACACATGAGAAGTCTTATGCTTGACAGATACATATAGTGCCTTGTTATGCCCCCTACCCTCGAGAGGGAATTCCTCATCAGAGAAGGCAATCATGTCCTTAAGAAGGATCGATCCCACAAAATCTTCCAGCTTGTCCGCCTCAACTGTTTCAGGTACACGAATTTCACTTAACACCTTCATTAGCGACTTCCGATGAACAGGGGATGTAAGCAGGAGTTCAAGCAAAGAAATCTGGGCGGGCATCTTTCGTAACTGTTTGACCACCTTATACTCGCTTGCTTTGATCACGGCCAGAAACTCCTTAGCCTCTTCATCGGTGACAGGTTTTGCGAGTTGAGCATTGGTTTGAGAATAAGTCTGACCAGACCTTGTAACGAGGTCAACATCTAGATCATAGGACCAAGGGACCGCCTTATTATTGACATATTCATACAGTTGAGGCATTTCAATCACTATCTCATTGTCGGATGCATCTTCAAGTGGGGGCATGTCAACGAGTGAAGGATCAACTTCCTCCTTATCATCATTGAGCGTCGCTTGCTCCTCCTCCCAATCAATAATGATGGGGGAAATAGTGGAAACTATGCAGTTATGGTCAGCATAAACGATGATTCCGTCATCCACCATCCTGGTGACTCTTTCCTTCATCAGTGATAGAGGAACATCCTCCTGATCTGAATAATATCCAGCTCTTACCAGTCCATTGTAGGCATCCTTCACGTGCACCCTTGAGTTTCTGATTCGACCGGCCTCAGATTCCAGGATAACATTCACCCTTCCCTCATGCTCCGGTAGCGGATTTTTCTGGACATTTGGCTGAGCAGTTTGAAATGAAAAGGCCTTTGTGTCCAAGAGGCTTTGGATCTAGTGCTTGAGGGTGAAACATTCATCAGTTGAATGTCCTAGTTCACCGTTATGATAGTCACACTTCTTTGTCGGGTCGTAACCACGAAGGTTTTCGCGGTTGGGACGTTTTGGTTCACTAGTAAGCAAACCTTTCTTTCGGAGGATTGTTAGCACTTGGGATGGAGACCTAGGGAGAGAAGTGAATTGCCTTCTATTATTCGCTTGGGCAAATGATTGACGGCCAGCGGTTTGTGGTTGTCTTTGATTCGTCTGGATAGCCGGGGTGCGATCGGTACTTTCTTGGCCATAAGCCACATTCACATCTACAGCAGCCTCTTTCTCTTTTTTGGCAGAGAATCTTCTACTCGATGGTTCAGTAAACCATCCTTCTCTTATCCCCATCTCGATTTGTTCCCCCACAGGAATAAGCTGATTGAAGTTTTCAACGTACGTGCTGGCCATCCAGATACAGAACTCAGATGGGAGAGTTTTGATAAACAACTTCATCAGCTCCTTGTCAATAGGCTCGGGGGTGATTTGAGCTGCCAGATTTCCCCATCTCACGACATACTCTTTGAACGACTCGCTCTTCTTTTTCTCCATCCTCTCAAGATCCTCTCGGGAAGGTGCAATATCCATGTTGAACTTGTATTGTTTGAGGAATGCATCCGCTACCTCGTTCCAGGTTTCGAGAAGGTTTACGTTCTTCATGACATACCAATTCAGTGCAGGCCTAGTCAAACTTGCATGGAATGATTGGATCATGAGAGGCTCGTTCATGACATATTGGGCCATGCGCACGTGGTACATTTGCAAATGAGCTTTTGGGCAGGAAGTACCGTCGTATTTCTCAAAATCTGGCATTTTGAATTTCTTTGGCATCTTGACTTTCTCGTACACGGACAAGTCAAACGGGAGTGAACTTTGTGACTCCTGCAATTGTTTCAACTTTTCTTCCAATTTTGCAAAGTGTTCATCCTGCTCCGTCTTAGGGTTGTTGACAAGCTTAGCCTTTTCCACATTGATCTGGAATGGATCATCTTCTAGTCCGAGCATGTCATCCTCACCCATTTAGGCCTTGTTTGCCGGCTTCGGGACGACTATTTCAGGGAGAGCAGGTGGAGGACTCGGGTTCACTTGGAGGGATTGAAGTTGAGCTGTTATAAGCTGCATGGAAGCGGCTAACTGTTTGAGTTGATCTTCCACGGAGGACATGCGATCGCGCATCTCGCTTTGGTCGGCCATTCTTGCTCTTAATCGTGTGATAATGAGTGAGCGTGGAGGATCCGTTGCCACCTAATAAAATTATGAATACACATAAGCATTTCACATAAAACATGTCGGTCCATGACAAAAGTCTAATCGCTCTTATTCATTAATGAAATTGTTTGACATTATGGTCGAGTCTGAGTTTTTTTGACAAGTATCAAGGTATCATCTCATATGATGATGTGAGAAAGTTGCTTTTCCAAGACTCGAACTTTTCTTCGATCACCTATTAGAGCAATAAATTGTTTGTTTAGGATTCGAACTTTTCTTAAGTCGCCTTGATGGGAAATTGTTTTTTGAGAACCTAAATCATTTCTCGATCAAGGCGACCGAAGAAAAGTTTGAATTCTAAACAAACAATTTATTGCTCTAATAGGTGATCAAAGAAAGGTTTGAGTCTTGGAAAATCAGCTTCCTCACATCATCATATAAGATGATACCTGGGTAATCACAAGCACGCAAAGTAGTGGAATACTTGGAAATCTACAAGTATCCAAGGATGCAGTTTAGAGAATGCCTTGAGGACAACTCATATAGGTCGAGTGTTAATGAAAGGGAGTACCTACACAGCGGCAGATGCTCGTAAATAATGGGTACTTGGGCAATCGCACGTATTCATACTCTGAGAACAACTCAAACGGGTCGAGTGTCGATAAGAGAAAGTACCTGCATAGTGGCGGATACTCAAAGAAAATGAGATACTTGGACAATCGCAAGTATTCATATCTTGAGGACAACTTGAACAGGTCAAGTGTTAATAAGAGAGAGTACCTAGATTGTGGCAGACACTCAAAGATAATTGGATACCTGGATAGTTGCAAGTATTCTGTCGCGACCAAATTTTTCGGGTGTAAACCACCTAGAGTTTGGCTAGTGGATTGTTAAGCCTAGACTTAACTCGGACTCTCCCAAGCCCATACCAATTCGCGACTTTAGGTTCAAGTTTTTTTAACATGCAATTGATTTTTAACTAGGAGTCGCCATTAATCTATTTTTGGTGGGTCGATTAGAAACCCAAGTAAAGTAACGGGAGATTTACCTTACTCCTACGAACTAGAGATTTGGGTACGGGGACTTGGTTACGCTAGATTTCTCTAACGCCCTTTCGGTACCATTTCTTTTTATTTTGACAAAAAGGTTTTGCAGACAGCTTGAATTGATTTTAAACTATCTCCCTAACATGTAAGGTGATCATACGGGTGTGCAAACCATCAATTTAACACCCAGATAAACAACAAATAAATTGCAAAAACTTACTTCCAAGCAACGAAAGCATCTGCAATTTTAAATTAAAATGCACATCAACAACCCTAGATATGGTTTCTAATTAACACACAATTTTTTTTATTTTCACTTAATTAATGAAAATCATGCAATATGCAATGCGATAACTAAATGACATAATTCTAATGACATACAATTTCTAATTAAATGGGCTTAGCAAAAATACTAAATGACATGCATTTCAATGAATCTAACCCTAATGACATGCATATGGCATTTTTTTTCTAAAAGAATGCATTTTATCCTAAATAATAAAACTAATTTAACCTATGACATTTTTGTATTTTTCATGAAATTCGAAATTAGGTGAAATGTGAAAATTACCTAATTAGATTAAGATCCTAATTAATTTATATTAGGAATTAGGTTGAGCCAAATCCTAATTTAAACTAAAATATTATCTTAACCTAAATAATCCTAAAATGCAATCCATTTGATAAAATACCTAAACCTATAATAAATTAAGAAAAAAAAATCATCTAAAATTAAACTAAATGCAATTTCATTATAATATGCAATGACGTGCAAAAAATGCCTTAATTTTACATGACACATGCATAATGACTTTTTTTTTGTGTTTTTCCTTTTTTGCCTTTTTTTAAATTTCGAAATTAATAATTGCCAAATAATTAAACATGCAATTTAAATTAAAATCTAGCAACCTAAATTGATTTACTTGAATTTTGTTTTTTTTATTTTTTTCTTAAATTTGAAATAAAATTCCTATTCTGAACATGTGAACCCTAAGACATGCAATATTCTAAATCAAATATATCACGAGATAAACAAGGCAATTAAGACGGGACAATTCATTTAAAATCATCAAAAATATCACACATTCAGATCAAGAGATAATATTTCGCTAATAAAATTGATAAATTGATCTTAAGCCTTAAAGATCAAAATATCAATTTTACTCCCGCTTAATTAATTATTTCATCTAAAGCCTTATAGATGAAATAAAAAAACCATGGCACGGTTGCGAATCAGGTGACATATTGGGATTTCCAATTATGCATAGATAGGTATTTCAACCAAAGAAAACAACACATAAAAAGATAATAATAAAAAAAAAAAAAAGAGAAAAGCCTAAACTTGCTTAATAAAGTAAAACAAAAATACCTAGTAAAATTTTTTTTTTTCTTTTCTTTTCTTTTTTTTTTTTTTTCAAAAAAGAACTTTGGCCGCCGGTTTTGGGGAAAGTCGCCGGCGAGCGGGATCGACGGCGAGGATCTTCGGCGAGAGTTCAGCAGGCACCGGCAGCGAGCGAGCGGTGAGCGCGTCAACATGGGGCGACGTCGCGGGCTGAGGAGGGACAACGGAGCTGGGCGCGAGCGTCGTGGGAGGTGGACTCGGGCGGCTGAGGCGAATCGATGGTAGGGACAGGGCAGATCTGGGTCGTTGAAGCAGAGGACTCTGGGTGACGACGTCGATCAATGGCGGAGGCGAGCAGCGGCGATGCGGGCTTTGGTGGCGTCGGATCGCGGCAGGGACAGCGGCGCGACGTCAGGCGGAGGCGAGCCGGGGCGCTTGGGTCGCAGCTGCTGCAGGAGATCTCAGATCTATCGGTGTCGGAGCTGGATCGAGACGACGGGGCGAGGCAGGGGCTTCGACGCGTTCCGGTGAGGCGGATCTGGGCAGATGCAGGCCAATCTGGAGCAACGACGTCGAGGGGTAACTTTGGTGCGGCAGACCGGGGTTGATGCGATAAATTGGCAACGGCGGGGCAGTAGAAACGTCAGATCGTCGCCGGGTCTGAGAGTTGCAGGCGACGGGACCGATCTGCTAGGTCAACAGGCGCCGGGGCTCGCGAATGGAGATGCGGCAGCGGCATGTCGGGAGGGCGCGAGCTTCAGGCGCTGGGGCTCGCGGTCGGAGATATGGCAACAAAACGACGAGGGGGGGCGCACGTGCTTCGGGCGCCGGGGCTCACGGTCGGAGATGCGGCGCCGGTGCAGCACCGTGGGACCCTCGGGGAAGATGAACAGTCCCCCGATTAGGGTTTCGCCCCTTTTTTTTTTTACTTTTTCTCTCTCTTACATCACTCACTTTTCACTTTTTGCTTTTTTTTTGTGTTCTTTTTTACCCTACCGAAAAGAACCCCCCCGCAAACAAATTGCACGCGAGGTATTATATAGGTCTAAAAAATGTATCTCTGTGGTATATATTTTTTCCTTTTTGTTCACGCATGATACCTCTAAATATATCGTTGAAATATATTCACCTCGCACAATATTCCCCTTTTGTATTTTTCACATATTCTATCCAAAATTTTCCTTTTTGCTTGAAAATACATCCTTTAGTGTATATTGCCTAAAAATATGAAAAGCTTGAACGGAATATATGAAAAATCTTCCCTTCACCGGCAGCCTAAAATAAAATAAAACAAAATGAAAAATAAAATCCTTCTAAACTATATGCCATGTGTTTTTTTTTTTATAGTAAAAATTAACCCAAAAATTGTGCAAAAATTTAGGTGTCAACATATTCATATCCCAAGGACAACTCGAATAGGTTGAATGTCAATAAGAGAAAGTACCTAGATAGTGACAAGTAGTCAAAGACAATGGAATATTTGGACTGTCACCAATATTCATATCTTGAGGACAACTTGAATGGGTCGAGTGTCAATAAGTGAGAGTACTTGGACAGTGGCAAGTACTCAAAGGAAGTAAAACACATGGTTAGACAAAAGTTTCTTTCTTTTTCTTTTTTTTGGAGGGGGGGAAGAGGGGGAAAGATATACTTATCTGATGATATATCCGATTTACAAAAGTATGTCTCCTATTAATACATGCAATACGTACACATGGTGTAAATTCATGAATTCAAATGAAGTTCATGTATGATAATTTTGTCAATTTTTCATCATCAAAGTTCCGATGGTAAAAATTTAGAAAGACAATGCATATTCAAAATATGGATGTCTTAAACATGTCAATTGAAGGACTTTCAATCCGAAAAGGCTTTCCACTCACTCTCATTGAAAAGGTTGTTTTATCTCGATCATTAATGCAAGATTTACAAAAACCACAGCATCTCACTATCATCATGTCAATAAGGGTCCAAGTATTCTTGCAAAGTGGTATGACTTTATGAATCTAAGAGGTTTTTGTCAGGATCGTAATGTAGACATGGTCAAAGGCTTATCAAAGGGGACTGTCCAAGTCAAGGCTCTAAAAAAAATCATCCGCAATCATCTTCGAGTTTATAGGTCAAGAACCCTGCAAAATGACATAGAGATAATCTTGCTAACACTTTTTCGAGCGATATTTATAAACATATGAAGTCTACGTTAATTCGAGTGCCTTAGTCTAAAGAGAATTTTTCAAAGGGACGCAACATAGCTTGGTTCATGGGTTGAGAAATGAAGGAATTCACAAGCTCAAAAATGTGTATAAGAGTTGGTGATTATCTTGGCATTATCACCGGTCTTCCCTCTCACTGCCAGGAATTATCTTCATGGAGGCTCCATTAATTGTACCACGACAATAGCTTTATTAGGGAATATGAATGGCTGAAATTTACTTTTTTTGTCTAAGGGCATTGGCTTTATTTTTATCAGATACACTGTTTTTTTATGCCCCTAGTTTTTAACCTACTCTTCACATCTATGAGCATTAGCCTTGCTCTTACTAGGTACACTACTTTTTTATGGCCCTAGTTTTCATTTCTATTTGTTGTTTTGGAACTGGCCTAGACAAGTTTAAACAAAACATTGCTATTAGATTCATGAGTCTCCCTCTTCATTTGCCGCTTTGGATCATGTTGTTTGAATAGTAGCAACCTCTAACTTGCCCCAATGTGAGGGGTTATTATCAGTTAGGTTTATACTAAACGAAATTACATACTTATTGGGGCTGTACAACGGATACAAAAGCATAGGATAGAGAAATGAATGCTCTTCATCCTTCTAAGGTACTTAAATTATCGTGAGTGTTCGTATGCGCTAAAGACACCCAAAGATTGATGCAAGTGCAATCAAAAAAATTTATGTACATTTTCTCACCTTGTGACACCGCTCTCCTTCCAACCCCAATGTGGGGGTGGTTCTTGATAGGAATAATATGAAAGAAACTTCACAAGTGTTTGGGCCTAAATAGGTTAAGCAATGGATAATCTACATTGTTTAGGATAGAGAAAGGAAATGCCCTCATCACTTTGGTCATTGTACCATTCGTAAGAGAACTCTTTACTTTATAGACATGAAACTACCTACACTCATCTCACAAGTGTATAAATAGGGAACTGTGTATGAGATATACATTGCCTTTTATCATTCTGACACCTCTCGTTTAGCATAATCAATCCCACATCATTCATTGAATTGTCTATTTTGATAATTCTCATTGGAATTAATGATTTAGATAGATAAAAAGATCACGCAAAATTCCCTTTGGAAAGACATGGACCATTTTAAGCAAGAGGGAGTTTTTCATCAAAAGCATGGGGAAGGAAAACTGTCCCTATAGATGTGTTAAATTTTGAACATAGAGGGGATTATTCAAAAAAAGGGCAAGGCACTAGCAGTACCTATGGGGCACCTCTCTTTCTCTCTCTCTCTCTCTCTCTCTCTCTCTCTCTCTCTTAATCGAACCGGATCTAGGATGATATGTCTTTTCACATCAAGTTAGGTGAATTCGATATGGGTCATTTCCATGCACTTGCTTGGCCAGTATTAATTTGCTCAAATTAACCCATTGAGTTTGTTCCTTGAATCCTAATGTTGCTTGTTTAGAAGACACTGCTTAGACTTGAGACAAAGTCGTGCAGGTGTAAGGCGAAGCATGCAGATCTTTAGGGATGGCTTGTCGAGATAACTTGAAAATGGGGGAGGCTAAGAGCAGCTTGGAGGAAGCTTCCTACATTGCTTCTCCTTAAGTCATTATGATCGCATGCTCCAAGTTTAATCGTGTGCATTTGCCTATTTTGTCTTGTCTTTCATCTCTTGTAGATGGAAAAGAGAGCGAGTATGCCATTCCCAAAATTATGTTCGGGGAACAAGACACATCTTTTGTTTTTCTGCAACATGGTGATATTTTTGTTCGCCCATGCTTTCTTGAAATGATGTTTTTGAATTCAACAAGTCCACATGATTTGCCAATTTCAAATGCCCCCTGTCATGCTAAGTCAAAGATACAAAATAAGTATATAAAAAAAAAAACACAAACAAAGTTAAATCTAACACGTGATTTGGGAAAATATTTTGGTAATGAAATGTCTTCTATTTTCTAAAAGATTTTTTTCAGGGGGGGAGGAAGCATGAGGAAGCCCAAGCCTCATAATTTTCTTTGGATGATATTGTCTTTTTCATGGTTGGATATCATCATGAGATTGGTTTGGGGTACCCCTCATGCCCTCAAAATGAAATATCGAAATTATACTTTCATTGGCTAAAACCAAATTACATTATTGGAATGAAAAATGTGACAGTACCATACATATTAGACAGAATAAAAAAAACAGGATGTTATAAAAACAACTGAAATCCGTGAAAAAGCCCTTGCAAAAGGGAGTATCCCGATAATCGATGGTGTCAAGCCCTTGAATCAAGCACCATTGAGTTCTTTGCCTTTGGTAGACTCGAAGTGTTCATACAAGAGGCCCCTTTCATTAAAACAATGGAAGTGCATTCCATGCAACTAGGAACAAAGGTTGTTGGTCAAGGTTTTTATGAACAGCTTTATTATTTCTTCTTCAATCAACTAAGGAATAGCTTGCATCATGAAAGCCTCCCACCTTCCTACATATGCTCAAAAATCTTTCATTGGTCCTCTTCTGATGCGAACTAAATCCTCGTTAGGCAATATAGTTCCAACCTTGGCTTCGTATTAATGCAGGAATGCGGAAGATAGCTCACTCCAATCCTTCACAAGGTAGATCTTTGCCATGAAGAACTATTGCAATGCAGGCCTAGTGACACTCTCTTGGGAGGCTTGAATTATGAGTAGTTTCTAGTTGACGAACCAACTCATTTTGGCATGACAGTATTGCAAGTGTATCATGGAGCAAGTTATGCCATTATATTTATGGGGACTAGGTACCTCCATTCCTTCAGGAATCACAAACATGTTGAGGCAAGACAGACCTACTGTGTCTCAATTAGGGAACTAACCCTCCCTCTGCATTACCATTCCCTTTATCGCGAAAATGAATTCTACTACTTTAGGGAAATTGGACTCTTCTGAGACTATTTCATCGCTGTCTTCTAGGTCAAAATTTCCAACTGAAGATGATGCATCTATGTCACCCTCATGGTTGGGTGAAAAATTTAGTGACTCATGGGGAGACAAGTCCTAAAAGGGAAAATGTTCCCCCATCTAGCAGACTTGGACCCTGTGCACGAGTGGAGGTAATTATTCGATGAATAACCGACATCATCTGTATAATATTGGTAGCTCTCCATGGGACTATACCATGGGCGATGTTCAAAGCCTTGGCGTGGTTGTTCATAGGCTATCAAATTTTTCCTACATTTAGCAGCAAACATTGGCTTGGATTGCTTGGAATTTCCTTTCTTGACATGTGGTCTTGACCTCTTGAACATTGCCCCTTGCTTCGCCAATTTGAGGTGGTCAGGAAGACTGGGAGATAGTAAGGTCTTGTTCCTTGGATTGATGGCGGTCAACACTCTTTGGGTCCTAACTCTTGCGGTAAGCCTGGAAAGTTGTGTTGCCATACTCCGAACTCGAATAGACTTTTATAATGTTGACCTCATCCACAGGGTTTTTGCCTTTCCTAGTGGGAAGCTTCTCCATAATGGAATACTACTCGGTGGTCCCTTCATCATGCAAGACTGCATTGATATTTTCTCTCATCGATCCTTCTTCTGTTGGCTGTAGGTCAAACTAGGTGGTTAGGCTCCTCCTTAACATGGCATGTTCTCTTAAGAACTCATTATCCTTTATCTCCATGCCTACCGATTCTTCGAAGGTGGGGTAATGTCGATGCCGACGTCAACATTATATTCTTTGCAGAAAGCATCAGTCAATTCTTCCCATGTCTTAAGGAGACTAACTTTTCTTACAATGTATCACCATAGGTTGGAGCCAGTCAAATTCGATTGGTACGATTGAATCACCCTTTGAACTTGGTAGGCTTGCAAATGGATCTCTGAGTAAGAAGCGTTGGCATATTTCTCGCACCTAGGCACTTTGAATTCTTCTGGAATTTTGATGGCGACATAACTGGATAGATTAGTGGGGCCTTGATCATGCAACTAGCTCAACTTTTCCATGTTCCTCATAAAGTGTCCATCTTGTCTATTCTGCCCATTTTCTGGTGCTCCTATGGGTGTTACAAGAGCATCCTCCCCAACAAAGATTGGATGCGGCTCATCGGGTAAATTGGTGATTTCGCTATCAACAGCTAGATTTGTACTATCTCATCTTGTGAGAGAATGGCCATGGAGTTGAGCTTGGTCTGAAAAGACTCCACTTGTTTTGAGAGTTGTTGGAGTGTACTAACAACTCGTTTCATCTCACTTTCCATGATCGCAAGGTGGCCAGGCATATCTTTACCGGCCATTTTTGCACTTGCTCTCATGGGGTTCAGATTGGTGATCGGTCCATGATTACCTAGTCATGAATAAACAAGCATGTGTAAACAAGAGGCATAAATAAAGAGTTAGTCCATGATGACTACCTAATCCCACCCCTTTTGTATTCACGAAAAGTTTGTTCATGGAGGAGTCTTCCTTAAGGACGGACTAGGGAAATAAAGACATGTGACATGTTAACATGGATTAAAAAGATATCGAATTTGAAATAGAAAAACTCGAATGACAAAAGTATAATTGAAAATAAATTATCAAAAGTTTTCTTCCCTTTTCTTTACACCATTTTTCCTTTCTGAAAGAACCTAAAAATTCCTTGGGAAAAACAAAATTTAGCATGCTTGAGACAACAGAGGCATGAACGAATAGTAATTTTTTTTTTCCAAAAGTTTTCCATCTTTTTTTCAAAAAGACTCCATGACAATTACTTCGAAATTGGAATATTGGAATGACCATGGTATTAAATTCATGACTAACCTAGTCAAATCATGGACCAACCGAGACATAAAGGGAACTAAGTAAATTGCAAAGTGTAAAACTCAAGATTTCCATTAAGTGTTTGCTATCTTAGAATGTTGCCAATGATCATGAATTGATTCGATCTAATGGGATATTTCTAGAAAAGCAAGCTGAACTGAAATTGAAAGTTTCAAGGAAAGAGGAATATCGAATTTGGAGAATCGCATTCTAGTTTTGTATTCACCGGTCGACCAATTATGATTGTTTTTTGGATAATCATAATTGTGAATACAATGTATCATTATTTAAAAGAGATCAAGAGAGATATAAATGTGATTGTTTGATCTAGGGTACTACATACTAAATCTACTCATAGTGTGATACCCATTATAAGCTGCTATATATTCCTAACAGATGTATGACAACGAGCTCTCAAATTATACTGGTCGCATGGATTATTCACCGGTATAAATATTGCAAAGAGGTAAAGAGGATTCTATTCGGCCCACCATGTGCGAGTGGGAGATAATGGGTTTTTTCTATGTGTTGATGGGCCTAAGTAGGCCTGTCCGCCCATGTTGGGCCTAAGAACCCAACCCGCAGGATAAGGGCCCATGGAGGAATGGTTACGATGTGAAAGGTTGCGTTGTTTGGATACAAAGGATTACATTGTTTGAAGTAGCGTTTTAGATAGAGAGGGAATACGTCTCTCTCAGTAGCAACGCTCCAAAAAAACAAATGTACGTCTCTTCAGAGTTTTCTCCCCCTCAAAGCAACAGTACGCTCCTCGGTAAAACGGGATCAGAATTCTTCCTCGAACTTCTACTTTAGTATTTAATTTGTGAAAGACAAAGTACGTTCAACTCCGTAATGTACTTTTAATCGGTGATACATGTGACTCTCGGGCTCGTCTTTCGCATTCGTTTTAGGGATTCGATTGAGTATCAGATTGGTTTTAGGGAATCCGTTATTCCCAACAGCCATTAAAGAATGGGGATAATGTGAATGCGACGGACAACTTGAAGCAAACTGCACTGCATTGGGCCGCCGTTCGAGGATCCATTGCGGTTGCGAATGTGCTTTTGCAAAATAGAGCTTGGGTAGATGATGCGGGAGCATCCAACGTAGCTCCATCAACCAACTCAGAACCATCGATGTTTATCCAAGCCAAGAAAGAAATTGGACATTATGTGCTTCGATGGATAATTTTGAATGAATAATGTTAATTACTTATTGGTACTTTATGGTATATCAATAACTATCAATGGGAGGTTTTCTGGAATCACTCACCCCATTACGCATCAGTAGAGGCAGTTGATACAAATGGGTATCAGGTACTTGTTCATTCTCCACATTTTTCTTCTGAGATAATTGTTATTCTTATTTATTTACTTAACGTAGTTAGAGGGATTATAGCATTGGCGTGAAGTAAAGAGCGAATTTGATAATTGTAGCATTTTTTTTTGTCAGTCCTACTCTACTCCTATTCTAACTCTCACTCTCAGACTTTTGCCCTACTTCCTTGCAGAGCGTGGGAGTCGAAACCCACTCCTGAAACTAATTCATCCCCACCCTCAACTCCCCTAAGAATATGGGGATCCAAACCCCCCACCTCCCCCTTCCATGTTGGAAGGGTAGCCACTGGGGTGATAATTGTAGCATTGACCTACTAGGTTTTGTCTTGAGTTTAAAAGGGATTTTGTGCGTTTTATATGTGACTTTTATTCTATACTGAGGAACAGTAACGTGTGATGCAACCATGCAAGCTAGTGGTCATTTCTAGGTCATGAAACTATTTCTGCCAAAGATTACGGAATTTCATCTGCTGAAGTTGTGATTTATTCTGTTTGAATATATTTCTCTATTTAGTTCAATGTTGACATCTTAACTTTGGCTAAATATTTAGAGTTAAATTGAATAAGAAAATTAGGTTCCATTTTGGCCCTACCCAAAAATATTTTCATCACATTACATAGGCATTAATATTATTTGCATCAACTAAGCTTTATTTTTGTATTTTACTGCATTTCGGATAATTAGATTAAAAGAAAGATGAAAAAAAGAGCAGAAGCATGTAAGGGCTCGGCCCCTCTTTTTTTACTTTTCTTTCCCCTACACAGGCCCAGCCCCGTGCCCTCCACCTTTTTTACTTATCTTTGTTTCTTGTAAACCATTGGGCCGTTTGGAGGTCAAGGTGGCAATCCTTGAGATGATGAAAATAGCAGGGGTGTGAGAAAATACTTTTAAAGGTGGATTATCTGTTGACTCCGTTACTATTGAGTATCATAAGAAAGGGTCTATGTTTCAGGGCCCTGAATATGGTGGAGATAGGGGATATACAACTCTCAAGGTATGGCCTTCAGATATATACTTAACCTTGTAAACGTACAACTTCTGCATTGGTGCTAAGGTTTGATTTTAAGGGGTCAAGGCTTGATCACGTTTGTTATCTATTTAGGTATTACGTCTTTTGTCTGACAAAATACAACTTATCAACCCGAGTGTCTGTTTCTGCTTATTTTCAAGATTCTACAACTAAGCGGTTGGGATTAAATTTGTGAATGTTTGTAATTTTTCAAATTCAATTCAATTTTTTTCGAGATTACTTTACTTTATTTTCTGCTTACTATGGAGATTTTTTCGAGTGCGTTATTGTTCAATCCCTCACATTTTAGAGCACTAAAAGAAATTTTAGGTCATTTGGTATAGAAGATGAGATGTACTTTCCTTTTCCATCAACTGCTAAAAAGATTGTCGGGTTTCATGGGAGGTTTGGAGTCTATCTTGATTCCCTTGGAGCACATTCTGAGCCTTGATATGCAAAACTCCACCTTTACTTGAACCTCGAAATCACCATGTCAATGTGACACTCTTGCACTAAGTTATATTCCTTTTCTACTCCCTCCCATCAAGAAACGGAACTAACTAATCCTAAGAGAAAGAGTTTTAAAAATCAACGCCACTATTCCACTATTCTTGAACAACTTGGAGCCAGGCATTCGTTTCACACTATTACGGATACGAAAATAATAGAAAAAATTAGATTCAATTCTCAACCGCTCCTATTAGAAATATGATTGAATACGGATTCGAACCATAGCACATGGTTTCATAAAACCGTACGATTGTCCTAATCTAAATCAAGTAGGTTTTATATGAAGAAAATTTGGCTCAACATGTTCTATTCAATATGGGTAGGAAAAACGGTATTCTTAAAAAAAAAAATAGAGAAATTAGAACCAAATCATGACAATATGAGTCAACCCCCACCAAAAATCTTACTATTTTCGAAGGAACTAGAGTTACATTTCTTTTTCATTTCCATTCAAAAGTTCTTATGTTTGAGTTATGCTTTGCTTGGCATGAAGGTTTGCCCTATCTCTAGCAATTTATTTATTTATTATTTTAATTATTGAGTGTTATTTTATTGATTACACATCGAGAAGATCACCTCTCACATGTTAGTGGCTAGGTTCAAAATCTACTTAAGTTGCTTGCAAAATATTAAGGTATAAAAATGGCGTTAATTTAATATAGCGTAATCAAACCCTCGAATCTTTCAGACATAAGTAAAATATTCTCCTTAGGTGTCTAATGGGCTTCCCAATAACTACTTAGTAGTGACTCTTGAATAAGTTGATTTGCATGTTAAAATTGTTCCAAAATTGCGATTGGTAGGACTTAGGAGAGTCGGTAATAAATTTTTGGCTTAATAATCCATTAGTTTTTCCTTAGTAGTCCACCTTTAGTGAGAAAAACACATTGGGGTGAAAGATTCACTTGGCTTTGGGATTTGTACATGGCGTCGATAGATGAGCACCGCAACTTTCAAAGCAATGGATAAAAAAAAAAATATGAATTGCTATAAATGCACTTTAAAGTGGTCGATAAAAGAATTAACTAATGGTGGAAACCGCAAGACTTTAGTGCGTACATGAATGATTACAATTAATCACGGATTGACTTTATGGCTAATTAGTTTTCTTCTATTGCCGAGTGGCTTGGAACTTAGAAGAGTGTACGTTTGTTCTAGCATAATTTCTTAATGATGATTTAACTCCAATATTAAAATTACACATTTAAAAAAAAAAAAAAAGGTGAGGAAAGAGATAGGATGAGTTACATCGAAAAGCCTGGCACACCTAACCCACATATTTTATCAATTTATTATATTAAAATAAATTGAAAAAAAAAACAATAGTTAATTTTATTACTTTGGATTGAGATTCTAGGTAATTCTTGATTATGAATTTGAAGTTTGACAAAAGATATGCTTGTAAATCATGTTATTACTCCTTCATTTAGCAGTTAATTAGTTCTTGTCCAGATTCTTAGAATACGGAGAGTGAGTAGAAATTTTAATTGAAGAAGTAACAACATTAACTATTGATTCTGGGAGTAAAATTTCTCAAAAATAAATAAAGCAAGAAAGGCATCTTAATCCAACCGATACTCGCATCATTATCCCATCAGAAGGATCTGCGAGCTTTGTGGACCGGATCACCGGCATCGACATCGGCTTCAGTCCTGCCTCCACGGTCGATGCTTTTCTTTATGATCCCGTCCTTTTCGGCTCGTGTATCGTCTCTATTATCAGCACCGATAGACGGTTGCTCCATATTTAACGTAGGGTTTGTGTAGTTTGGATTGGTGTGCGGTCTTTGTTGAATGCTTCTTCACCTTTACGTGGGTTGAGTTAGCAAAGATGGAGTGCCATATACATGCTTTAGCTCCCGAGTGTTTGAGCAGCTTTCAAATTATTATCATTATCTTGCATTTCTACTTTGAATCGCCAAGACCACCCTTCTCATTCTTGTTCTTGATTTTTTTTTTTTCAAATCAAGATGAGTAATTTGGATCATCCGAAACCTTAATCGAAAGTTTTTGGTCAATCCTCCAAAGCAGCGGAAGAGCTAGAGATGTTTATCAGCTTGTGCAGACAACAAGAAAACAGATGCTAAAATATAAATTGCGTTGATGATGATGAAGCTGCTGCTACATAAGGGAAGTCGTCCGTTCCCTCCCTCAGTGAATCTTGAAGAGCAGACCACCGTGACTAGCGAAGAAGGGAGCGAACACAAGCGACTCGACTGCCATTAGCTGGATGAGGATGTTGAGTGGTGGGCCTGAAGTGTCCTTCCGTGGATCGCCAATGGTCATTCCTTCTTCAGCAATTATGCGAAGCCTCGGATCTCTACGGCGATGTTTCTCCGCATACTCTAGAGCACCAGCGTAAAAGTAAATTCAATCCCTGAGGGCTGGCCCGTCTTGCCATTAGTTCAAATTTTGAAGCATGCAGTATAGTCAGGGACCACATGACCATCCCTGAGGGCTGGCCCGTCTTGCTCGCAGACTTGCACAGCCATCTCCAATCCTAAACGTCCCAAATTTTTCATGGTCATAGCAGAGAAACCGAAAGGAAGCCCAACGCACATGATCAAACCGATGATGACCTTTGGTGTCAGGACATCAACAGAAGACATTGCTAGACGACTCACAAATGCACCAAACAGAGTGATAGACACCAGGGCAGCTGATTCGATGGCGAATCCCTACATACCAGAGAAGAAACGAAAAAAGGTCCATCTAATATTAGATTTAAACAAGTAAGTAGAATTTGCCAGTAGGGCTAATATTGAGAATAATAAATGAAAGGCAGCACCTAAAGGAAAGAAAGGCGATTTTAGCCAAACATCATGCCGCACCAGCAAAAATCTGAAAGGACTCGAAAAATTAACATAATATTTAGCCATTTATGGTAAGAAAGATAATAATTGACCAATGTTTACAGATTCTGGATGACATGAATGCAATCTCATGAGAAGTTCCTACGCACAGGCACCCTTTCCTCTGCCATGTGATAGATTTTATCAAAATAAGCTACTAAAAGGACAACAGGACAGTGTCGACACCATATTTACATGCAGGGATTGCCTGTACCTTTCCAATGGCAGCTGTAGTATTGCCAGCTGCACCATTGCCGGCTGCAGTATTGCCGGCTGCGACAGGGGCTGTCACGCCAGCCATCTCAACAATACGTTTAGCATTGTTGCTGATGGGACGGGAAGCTTCTATGGCCAGTCGAGTGGCTTTGGTCCTTAGCATTTTAAGGGTAGCCACAGCAATTCCATACGTGGCAGCAAAACGTGAACTCAAAAAAATGCTAACGGTCGCAAGAAGGGGGATCCTGACAGAGCCAAGGGCGACACTAATGGTCTTTAGAGCATCATCTTGTACATGGCTCAGAAATGAGGATTATTACTTGGTCAGCACATGACTATCAACAGTAGCAAAGATTCGTATCAGTCATTTACTTTATCAATTTTAACACCTGAAGCCATCGTCGGTGTAATATTAATTGACAAACCCAGTAATTTGCCCAGCCCAAAGACCAACACCAAGACACAAGGGCAGCTCCCTGCAAGATCATGTCCATAATTAGCGACTACATACGCTCAACGTATTGATCCAATCCTATAAAAGTCCACTGACATTTAAAGCACATCATATGACCAATATTAGAAGAAAGCAGCATTAGGATAAGAAAGAGACAAGTATCATCAAAGAGTTTACCAGTTCTTCACAACTTTCTGCGACCCAAAGTTGTAAATTTTGAATGATGAGGCAGAGCAATCCAGGTAACAATAGCAATTCCGACAGTCATTAGAATTGTGGAAATAATAAGTTGCTTCTCTTCAATGTAGGTTTGATTTCCCCACAAGAGTTGTGATCAAGCAAACAAGAATACACGTAGAGCTGATAAGCAGAGGATAACACATAACAGTGAAGTCGTGTTCAATCCTAAAGAAGAGATGGAAGCAACGACAAGGGCAGCGCAGGATGATTGGGCGTAAGAGCCAAAAGAATCAGGCCCCATACCCGCAATATCCCCAACAGTATAACCAACATAATCAGTAATCACCTGAATGATTAAGGTCAACCCCATTTATGACTAAAAGTGAATGATATACTTAGGGATAGAGCTACAGTAAGAGAGTACGTACAGCTGGGCTTGGATTATCTTCTGGGAAATTTGACTGATTCTTTTTAACCAGATGAACACAAACATCAGCAGCGTTGGCATAAATTTCACCACCAGCTTTTCCAAAGAGAGCCATGGAAGATCCACCAAGACCATAACTGGTAATAGGTTCAAAAAGACCTTCCCAATCATTGCCATTGTCGCGACCCAATTTTTCGGGGTGTGAACCACCTAGGGTTTGGCTAATGGATTATTAAGCCTAAACTTAACTCGGGCTCTCCCAAGCCTATACCAATTCGCGACTTAGGTTCGAATTTTTAACATGCAAATAATTTTAAATCAGGAGTCGCCACTAATCTATTTTTGGTAGGTCGATTAGAAACCCAAGTAAAGTAACGAGAGATTTACTTTACTCCTACGAACCAGAGATTTATGAGTTCGGGGACTTGATTACACCAGACTATCCTAGTGCCCTTTCGGTACCTTTTTATTTCATTTTCAAAAAAATGTTTGGCAATTGAATTGATTTTAATTTAACTTCCTAGCATGTGAGGTGATCATACATGTGCGCATACCACCAATTTAACACTCAAGAAAGCAATTAAATATTGCAAAACATACCTAGAAGCAACGAAAGCATCTGCATTGTTAAATAAGAATTCAAATCAAAGAACCCTAGATATGATTTCTAATTAACACGCAATTTCAATTTTTGTTTTCACTTTATTTAATGAAAATGATGACTTATGCAATGCATGTCACTATTCTAACATGAAATAATATGATAACATGACCAAAATTGTATGTCATAAATAAGCATGCAATTTATCCTAAAGCATGAGATGAATTCATTCTAATTCTTTTATATTTTCCATGAAATTTGAAATTAAAGAAATGCAACAATTAAATATGCAATCTAAATTAATCAAATGACCTAATTCTAATGACAGGTAATGCGATGCAATGACATACTAAAATGACACGCAACATACAATTTAGTATGCGAGTTATATGTCACGCGACATTTATTAAATGACTTAGTTTAATGACGAGGAGGTTCTAATTAAATGAACCTAATGAGAACTAAATGACGTGCATTTGATATTTCTATTTAAAAATGCAAAATGATCTAACTAGATTAAAATTCTATCCAATTTAAACTAAGGATCAAGTCACATTAAATCCTAATTTAAACTAAGATATTATCTTAATCTACCATGCAATTTATCTAATATGCAATGACGTGCAAAGAACGCCTTAATTCAACATGATATATGCATGATGATTTTTTGCATTTTTTTTTATTAATTTCGAAATTAAAATTTTCACATGCAATTCAAATAATGATAAAACTTAGTGCTTTCTTTTTTGGTTTTCTTTTTCATGATTCAAAATAAACTTTTTATTCTAAATAAAAAAGATAATAACCTAATCCTAATTCAACATTTTTGGATTTTTAAATTTCGAAATAAGATTGTAATTTTAATCCTAAACAAGAAATATTCTAAAGTAAATCTAATCCTAACTCAAATATTTTTTGGATTTTTCTTTTACGAAAATCAGATTGACTCAACCAACTTGACGATAGCAAATCAAATAAGATAAGATTGATATCCAAAAATTGACGAGCCATATCTCGCGCATGAGATCGGGTTGGCCAATTTTAAATTAAATCGCAAATCGAATCTCGGGCTTGAGATTGGATTGTCGATTTTTGTAAGGGATTGCAAGTCGGATTTCGGGCGCGAAAATCGGACTCCAATCAATCCCTAGCTTGAGGGACTATTTCATATTGGAATCTCAATAATATATTAAGGAACAATTCCACTAAAACATAATATTAAAAAAAAAAAGGTAAAATAAAAGAAAAGAAAAACCACGTAATCAGATTTTCTTTTTGTTTCTTTTTTTCTTCCTTCCTTTCCACGCACACTGTTGCTGTGGATCTCCAAGGGGAGTTGGCTGATTAGTCCAGCAAAGGGGATCCGGCAAGGGCAGTGGCTGTGGTGGTGGGTCACCGTCAACGAAGGTCACAGTGGTCGGAGCTCCGGCGAAGGGACTCGGTGGCTGGTGGACGCAGCTACAGCAGCTGGTCACGAGTGCTACAGCGGCGTCGCTCGGATGGGGAGTAAGCTCGGAACGGTGTGCAGGGGCGGAGACTGACTCGGCGGAGGGCTGCTATCGGCGTCGTGGGTCGTCGCAAGGGCTACAGTGGCCGGCGCAAGGGCTTGGGTGGCAACAGGCCGCTGGGATCGCAAGATCTGAACAGCGAGCCACGAGCAAAGGACTCCGAGTCGTGGCACGGCAGAGCAACTCAGGTGTCGGCACTCGGGCAGCAGGAGCGTCGGATCGTTGGGCCTCGGGGCAACGGCGTCAGGCTTCAACAGGGCCAGCGGCGAAGCTTCAGGTGCTGGGCTAGGCGAAAGCAGCAAGGTGCAAGCGGTGGGCGGACGAACGGCGATGGTGTTGCGGGCAAGGCTGACAGGGCGACGAATCAACGCTGGGTCGCCGGTGAGGTGTAGCTCCGTTGCTGGGGTCGAACAGCGAGGCGAGAGCAACGTGTTTGAAGAAGAGCTGGCCGGTTAATTGCAGAGGTGGGGCAGTGAATTTGGGAAGACAATGAACAGTAAGAGTCAAATCACTCCCCTTCTTTCTCTGTCTTCTCTCTTTGCCCTTTCTTTTACACTTTTGAGTTTTGGCTTTTTCCTTTTCTCTCTTGCTTTTGTGCAGGGTTCTTAAAAGAACGAAGAGAAGACCAAGGAAAAGCTTTTCCTTTCGGTGGAATTTTTTTTTGACCTAGCACTCGAGAGAAAAAAGCCCCCCCCTCTCATTGATCTCCGTACGCATCCTTTTATAGGCGAAACAAAGCGTGATCTTTTTTGTTAATATTTTCATCTCACGAATATTGCTTATAACCTTTTGATCACAAAAATTCTTATCTCAAAAATATTCTCCCCCGATTTCCTCATCTATTGATAAAGATAAGATTACAATACGATTTTTAATTTCCAAAAAATCATCATAATATCGCATCAAATCTTAATTTTTCACAAGATAATTAATTAAACAACAACGGGCTTGAGTTAATTTTCTCCATTCGTGGGCCTAGCCCAACCTGCTAATTTAAAACCCAAAACCGCTAATTCAATCCATCTGCCACCGGTCCAGTAAACAAATGTAAAAAAATGCAAATTAAAAACAAATGCACCTAAATCTATATGCTATGCAATTAATATTTTTTTTAGGGGTTAAAATTAATTCCTAATTTCTTAATGCGACAAATTACTAAACGGGTAGCCAAAATTTAGGTGTCAACAGCCATAGTACAACTTCAACAGATCGAGTGCAAAACAAAGCACAAGAAGATCGACAGCAGCAAGAAGAAAACTCATAATTGCACCAGACCTCAAAGCAGCAATGGAAGTTTTTCCGACAAACTCGCTTTCTTCCAAGGCAGTCCTTGCTTTAGCATAGATAGCAATTTTCATGCCAAGTAAACCGGAGAGGGCTGATGTGAAAGCACCGAGTAGGAATGAAACAGTACTGAAAAAGGTAGTGGCAAGTGCAGGCTTGCACGTGTTTGAAGAATCAAACTTGCAAGGCCGGCTTTGGGTGCTGAAGCTCTCAACAGAGCCAAGGAAGAGGAAGATTAGAATCGCAAAAGCAGCAATGAAAGCTACAACATACCGGCACTCCTTGGACAGAAAAGATTTCACACCTGTTACAAGCACAAACGATAATTGAGCCCTCTCTATCAAGCAAATTAAGTAACATATCTGATTCCTGACATTCTACGTTATGTGTGACGAAATAAGGTAGAACTCAGTTAAATCCAGTTACTTTATTCCGTTGCCTAATTTTGTTGAACCTAGTTTCAAAAAATAAGAAAGTCCAATCTACAGAACCTCCAAAAAAGAGTATGGTTATGTTATGATTCACCTCTAGCAAGGTGGACAGTGTAAGTGTTGTCACAACCAAAATTTCGGGTGAACCACCTAAGATTTGGTTAATGGATTACTGAGCCTAAACTTAGCTCAGGCTCTCCCAAGCCCATACCAATTTGCGACTTAGGTTCAAATTCTTAACATGCAAATGATTTTTCAATCAGGAGTCGCCACTAATCTATTTTTCGGTGGGTCGATTAGAAACTCAAGTAAAGTAACAGAAGATTTACTTTACTCCTACGAACCAAAGATTGTGAGTTTGGGGACTTGATTACGCTAACTTTCACTTCACTAATGCCCTTTCAGTACATTTCTCTTTTTATTTCGAAAAAATGTTTGGCAAGCTATTTGAATTAATTTTAATTCATTTCCCTAACATGTGAGGCGATCATGTGAATGTGCAAACCATCAATTTAACATCCAAGAAAAGCAATGAATAAATTGCAAGACTTACATCATAGAAACGAAAGTATCTGCAATGTTAAATCAAAATTCACATCGACAACCCTAGATATGATTTCTAATTAACACGTAATCACTAAATCTTTTTTTAAGATTTTCTTTTATTCAAATGAAGCCTAGAAATTACGTGCAATGCAATGCGATTACGTACAAAATGACACGCAACCTGCAACCTAACATGCAAACTATATGTCACGTGACATTTATTAAATGACCTAATCCTAATGACGGGCATTTTCTAACTAAATGGATCTGGCAACAATTTCATCAAATGACATGCATTTCATGAACCTAATTCTATATGACGTGCACATGATTTTTTATTTTTCTTAATAAGCATACAATCTATCCTAGTATGCAATGATGTGCAAAGAATATCATAATTCTAATTTTTTTCTTTTTCTTTTATGAAATTCGAAATTAAAATTGCCAAATAATTAAATGTGCAATTCAAATTTTAAAAAAAAAAATCTTAAATGAATGCATTTTTTTTTCATTTTTTCAAAGACTCAAAATAAATAAATCCCATATTCTAGATATGCAAGATAACCCTAAGACAAGGAATATTCTAAAGTGAACCTAATCCTAATTCAAATATTTTTTGGATTTTTTTCCTTTTTACAAAAACAAAATCGACTCAAACCACACGACGGCAAATCAGAGCAAGATAAGATTGGTATCCAAAAATTGACGAATCATATCTCGCGCATGAGATCAGGTTGATCAACTTTCAACAAAATCGTGAATCAAATCTCAAGCGTGAGATTGATTGGCGATTTTCCAAGTGATTGCGAGTCGAATTTCGGGCGCGAAAATCAAACTGTCAATCCCTAATTTAAGAGACTACTTCATGTCGGGAATCTCAATCATACAACGTTGACTATTTCAAACAAAGGATCAAAGTATTAAAATAAATAAAAAAATAAAAAACTACCTAATTTGATTTTCCATCTTCCCTTTTTTCTTCCACACACGGCTTGGCCGCTAGTGGTGGGTGCGCAGCTAAGTGTGGTGGAGCTGCTGGCATTCGGAGCTTCGGCGAAGGATAGCAACCGGCGGACCAGCAGCAGCAAGCTTCACCGGATTCGCAAGGGATGTAGCTGGGCAAAGGGCTGCTCACGGACAAAACAGAGGCGGCAGCAACGTCGCGGGCAGATCAGGAGTGACCAGCGAGAGCTGTTGGACGCTGGAGCAGAGGAGTCGTGGCAAAGCAAGTGTGTGGTCGGCGCTCGGAGACTACGAGCAAGGCTCGAATGCGCAATGAAAGTGGGACAGGACCGGCGGTGCTAGTGCAATGGACAGCAGGTCACTTTGCAGGTCGGTGCGGTGGTGCGGTGGCGCGGTGCTCGCTAGTCGTCGGAGTCGCAATCAAGGCTAGTCACAGGGGTGCGGTAGGGATTGGCACAGCTTCAGCAAGCGCCGATGAGAAGCTGCACAAATTGCAAACAGAGCAGAGGTGTTGCTCGAGCGGCGGTGGCTTGGCAGCAGGGAGCTCCGGCGAAGGCTGAGATGGCGTTAGGCACTGGGTCACTAGCGAAGGCGTTGGCGCTCAAAGACGTTCGACAGATGGTTGCAAGCGGCGAGAGGGGTCAAGCGGATCGCGGTGGAGCGGCTTCGCTGCTGGAATCGCAAGGGGGTCGAGCGACGGTGATGTTCAGTGACTCGGGCAGTAGGGTACGCCGGGGCGGAAGTGCAGGAGTGGGCGAAGATGGTGGTTACGGCAGCGGCGGAGGCGCGGTGACCGGTGCGGGGCTCTGCGAGCACGGTGGGCAACAACGAACGCCGGCGGGGACTTCACGAAGAAGAAGCACAGTAATCTTTGTGGAATATTTTATCTATTTTTCAATATACACAAAGATTGCCTATAACCTCCCGATCACAAAAATCCTTTTATTTTCCTCATCTCTTGGATATTCTCCATTGATCTTATGGCCTATTACTAAAGATAAGATTGCAATGCGATTTTCTCAAATTCCAAAAATCCACCCTAATATCATATCAAATCTCTATTTCTCATAAGATAATTAAAAAAAGGGCTTAGGCTAATTTGCTCCCCTTGTGGGCTTAGTCCAACTCGTTAAATTAAAGTTCAGAACTACCAATTTAAACCCATTTATCATCAGCCCAATGCAAATGCAATAATAACAAATAAATGCACCTAAAATTATATGCTATGCATTCTAATATTTTTTTGAGGATAAAATTAATCGCTAATTTTTATGCAATAAATAAATAACCGAGTCGCCAAAATTTAGATGTTAACAGCTGGCCCTTTTTGAAGATGAGCTCGTAGAGGTTACCTTCAAATACAAATTGAGACCTAAATTTTGACTATGCACACACTGAATAATTTTTTTTGTTGGAAAATGAATTCCATTTTAAAGTGCAATTTGTATGATGCATGAAAATGATAATGCAAATGATAAAGGAATTTATCTGGAATAACTTACCTTCAAGGAGGGTAGAGTAATTCAAGATAGTCGGTGTTACATGTCTAGGACCCGTACCTTTCTACAGTCGCCCAGAATAGTAATAAGGTTTTGTAAAGAGACTACTTTCTTAAGACTCGTACCTTTCTACAGTCACCCAGTATGGTAGCAAGGTTTTGTAAGGAAACTACTTCCCTAGGACCTGTACCTTTCTACGGTCGCCCAGTATAGCAGTGTTTGGTTATGTCTAGGACCTGTACCTTTCTACGGTCGATTTGACGAAAGAAATTGATTTTCCAGGACCCATACCTTTCTACAGTTGCCTAAATGGGGAAATTGCTTTTCCAAGATCCGTACCTTTCTATGATCGCCTGTTAGAGCAATAAATGTTGTCTAGGACCCATACCTTTCTATGGTCACTGAAACGGGGATTCACTTTCCAAGACTCGTACTTTTCTACGGTTGCCTAAATAGGAAATCACTTTCCAGAACTCGTACCTTTCTACGGTCGCCTAAACAAAGGTTTTGCTTGGCTGGGACCCGAACATTTCTTTGGTCGCCTTAATCAGACTGAATCTGAACAAAAATCTTTGAGGGACAACTCAATCGAGTGTCGGTATACTCAAAAGGAAATACTTGTGCAATGACAAGTATTTAAGGTATGGATAGAGATATACTTACCTGGTAACATCTCTGCCCCTAGAGAATATGTCTCCTGTAAAACTTGGTCATGGGAGAGGCAACATGCATTTGTAGTCACAAACATGTATTAATTCAAGTGAGGTTCATGCATAATGATTTCTATCAATCTTGCATCACCTAATTTCCATTGGGAAGGATTTCAAAAGAACATTTCAATCTCAACACATGAGTGTCATGGATGTGTCAAATGAAGGATCTTTCAGCCTGAAAGGACTTTTCTCTCATCCTCATCAAAATAGCCATTTCATCCTGACCTTTGATGCAGGATTTGACAATTACTCTATCTTACCATCATCATGCCAAATAGGGATCCGAGCAATCTCGCAAGTGATACGACCTTACCAATTTGAGAGGTCTTTAACAGGGACCGTAATGTGGGCTTGTTCAATGGCTTAACAAAGAAGACTCTGTGAGTCGAGGTTATTGAAAAATGAGTGATATTCTACAATCATCTTGGGGTTTACAAGGTCAAGAAACATGCGAAATGAGGTAGAAATTGCCTTACTCGTACTTCTTCAATGGATGCTTTCAAACATATGAACTTTCACGTTAATTCAAGTGTCCTAATCTGAAGGGACTTTGCAAGGGCCGTAACGTAGGCTTGGTTCATTGGTGAAAAAAAAAAAAAAGATTATTAGGCTCAACAAGTGTTTGGGGGTCAAAGTTGGTGATCATCTTGACATCTCCACCAACTTTCTTCTTCACCATCAAAGATTTTCTTCATATCGAAATTACATTGAGTGTAACATCTCAGCATTTGAGTTTTTAGTACCACCTTGTTGAGGATACGACTTCAACCAATGTTTGACTTTTTTTTTTCTTTCTGGGCATTGACTTTGCTTTTACTAGGCACATTGCTATTTCATGCCCCATTTTTTGCACTTATTATCTTTGTACTCACACAGCCTCCATCTTTTATCATTCTAGACCATGCCATTTGAATTTTTCCTTGCCCTAGTGCGAGGGAATGATCACCAACTGGGTTTAATGTGAAACGAATTCATAAGCTCAAATGGGCTATGCAATGGATAAAAATGTATATGATAAAGAAGAACTATTCTTCGTCATCCTAAGGCACTTCAAATTATCATATGAGTTACACTGCGAAAGCAATTCTCAAAGATTGATGCAAGTGTGAGTAAGAAGATTCCTAACATTCATTTCAAATTTTGTCCTAGTATGGGATGATCCTTGACAGGGATAATTTAGAAAGCTCTTCATGTGTGTGGGCTCAAAGGGCTAAACGATGGGTATACTTGTAGTGTTTCGGGTAGAGGAAGAAACTGCCTCTCATCACCTTGATTGATGTACCCTTTGCGAGATCACCCTTCTTCCTTGTGGGCATGGAATTTTTCCACACAACTCACTAGGCATGAAATAGTGTATGGAATAAGGTTTGCCTTTTGTTATTCCAAAGTATCACATTTGACACATTCAAATTATCTCACACAATTTATTAAGGAAGAAAAATGCAAGATTTGCAACAAATGTGAACAATTCAACTCATTGAGGCAATTTATTCGTCATAAAAACGCTTGCATTTTAAAACATGACATGACAAATTCTATCATGGGTAAAACTTTTTGACAGCATCGGAATTAACTGGAGTAGAAAACTTACGAACATCCATTTCTGCCAAGATCAAGACACCTCTAGGAAGTACCTTCTTCACCACATATGGGCCGCTGTAATTTGGAGCAAACTTGCCCCCAGGATCTGTAAAAATTGGCAACAACTTCCTTAGAACAAGATCATTTACCTCAAAATGTCTCGGTCGTACCTTCTGGTTGAAGGATCTGGCCACTCTCTGCTGATAAGTTTGGCCATGGCAAAGAGCCTTCAGTCTTTTCTCATCAATCAAGTTTAGCCACCCATTCAGGGTATTGTGAGACTTTAATGAATTCCAACTTCAAAAGCTTCAGCACTTCTTCCTCTATCTTCTTTGAGAGGTCGGGTTTAGTTCTCCGTAGCCTTTGCTTTTTAGGTGGCACGTCCAGATTAGTCGGCAAGCAATGCTCCACGATTGACGGGTTTAAACTAGGCATATCAGCATAGATCCATGCAAAGACATCCTGATATTCCTTCGATAGCTAAATTAGGCGCTTGACCTCATCTCTGGGGAGATTTGCCCCAACTTTCACCTCCTTGGCTTCTTCAATGTCACCCAAATTAATAGTAACGGTCTGCTCGGATGTAAGAGTCTTGGCTTTTTTCATGTTATTCCTAGCTACATTGCACCTTAATGTAATCTTCGATTGAGTCCTCGGGATCATCATTATCAGCACTTGTTGCATTAGATTGGACCATTTCCACACATTTGCATGCTATATGATCATCCCTGAAACAGGAAGTAAATGAAACAAAAAGACAAATAAGTTAAATCATATTTTATTTTTTTGAAAATTTTTTGAAATTCTTTTGCAAAAGTATTTTTGAAACATTTTGACACGAGAAAGCATGATGAAACCCAGGTCTCAGAATTCTCCTTGGATTTTCCTTTTCTTTTATCGATTGGATATCATCACTGGGCTAGTTTGGTGTACCTCATAATGCCCTCAAAATAAAACTTGTAATTTTATTGAAATTCATCAATCAATTACATTTATTGAATGGAAATTGTGATTCTTAATCCCTAAAGAGAAAGTGACAGAGAAAAAATCAAAAACAATTCCAAGAAAGCGAAAACAATTCCTAAAAAGCGATAGAAATTCCTAGAAAGCAATAAAAATTCTCGCACAGGGGAATGTGCAAAAGTAATGAGTTACTCTAGCGGGCCAACGCCCATTTCTTTTAAAGGTCCTTCATCAATGGCTCCTATGAAGAGGTCATCAAACAGACTTGTGATTCCTTCCAAGGAGCCATCAAAGTTCTTTGTCTTAGGAGGTGTCGGATCGTCCATGCCGTCCCATCCGTTTGGAACTATGTCACGGGGATCAATATCAAAGCTAGGAAAAGCCTAATACTTCACCAAATAGTCGAATTTGCCACTTAGCTATCCCAAAGTGTCCATTACTTCTACTTCATCTTGTATCATAGTTGGAGGACCAGGGAACGTTTCACGAATGTTCGGAGGTAGTAAGTTTTGCCTCCCTCGCCCTTGCTCAAGTGGCTAGTTCTGCCTTTCCTATCTTTGCTTTCTAGAACTTTCTCCACCTCTTCCATGGTACCCTAATCCAGCAAAACGGATCCTCCAAGGGGCTTCAATGGGGTTTCGAATACTTTGGCCCCTTCTTCCAAGACCACGGCCAGGAACTAAACCATTCCCAACCATCACCCTTCCCACCATAAGGGCAGCATTTGAAACCTCAGGAGTGGGTGGTGATGAATCTCGAGAAGCATGTATGGTGGACACCAATTCAAATGAGTGATAACTAAATTTGAACTCAGAGTCTGGCTCCACATAGGGGATAGCCATCTCATGATAAATTCGGTGATCTTCTTCACCATAGACAAAGACCAGCTTCCCTTTGATTACAAACTTCACACTTTGATGTACACTTGAAGGCACCACTCCAGCAGTATATATCCAGGGACAACCCAGCAAAAAATTAAATGCGGTAGGGATATCCATCACTTGAAAGGGGATGTTGAAAACGACCGGCCCTATTTGCACATCAAGGTGGATTTCCCAGATCACCTCCTTCTCCGTCCCATCAAAAGCTTGCACGGAAGTCTTCGCAGCATGTATCTTGGATGGGTCTATCTTGAGGCGGTGAAGAGTGGCCAACGGATATATGTTTAGGGCGTACCCATTATCAATGAGCACTCGAGACACATGGGAAGACTTGTGTTTGACCGATATGTAGAGTGCCTTGTTATGCCCCCTACCTTCAATAGGGAAATCCTCATCAGAAAAAGCAATTAAGTCCTTGAGAAGGATTGATCCCACAAAATCCTCCGACTTGTCCGCCTCGATCATTGCTGGCACACGAATTTCACTCAATACCTTCATCAACGACTTCTAATGTACAAGGGACGATAGTAAGAGTTTGAGCAAAGAAATCTGAGCAGGCATCTTTCGCAGCTGGTCGACCACATTATACTCACTTGCTTTAATCAAAGCCAGAAATTCCTTAGCCTCTTCGTCAGTGACAGACTTTGCAAGTTGAGTGTTGGCTTGAACATAAGTCCGACCGGACCTTGTAACCAAGTCGACATCTAGGTCATAGGATCAAGGCACCACCTTATTGTTAACATACTCATAAGGCTAAGGCATCTCAATCACAATCTCCTCATTAGATGCATCTTCTAGTGGGGGCATGTCCATGAGCGAGGGATCTATTTCTTTCTTATCAGCATCGAGCGCAGCCTGCTCCTCCTCCCAATCGATAATGATATGGGAAATAATGGAAACTATACGGTTATAGTTAGCATACACAATGATGCCATCATCCACCATTTTGGCAACTCTTTCTTTCATCAATGATAGGGGAATATCTTCATGATCTAGATAATATCCAGCTCTCACAAATCCATCGTAAGCATCCTTCATGTGCACATTCGAGTTCTTGATTCGACCGGCTTTAGATTCCAAGATAGCATTCACCCTACCCTCATGCTCCGATAGCTGATTTTTTTGGACATTCGGCTGAGCAATTTGAAATGAAAAGGCCTTCGTGTCCAAGAGGCTCTTGTTCCAATGCTTGAGGGTGAAACATTCATTAGTTGAATATCCCAATTCACCACTATGGTAGTCACACTTCTTTATCAAGTCATAGCCACAAATGCTTTTGCAGTCAGGGCGTTTTGGCTTGCTAGCAAGCAAGCATTTCTTTCGGAGGATTGCCAACACTTGGGATGGAGATCTAGGAAGAGGGGAGAACTATCTTCTATTATTTGCTTGAGCAAATGATTGACGGCCAACAATTTGTTGTTGCCTTGCATTCATCTGGATAGCCGAGGCACGATTGGTACTTTCTTGGCTATAAGCCACATTCACATCTACAGCAGTCTCTTTCTCCTTCTTGGTAGAGAACCTTTAACTCGATGGCTCGATAAATCATCATTCCCTTATTCCCATCTCAATTTGTTCTCTCACGGGAATAAGTTGATTGAAGTTCTTGACGTACGTGTTGGCCATTCGATTACGGAACTCAGACGGTAGAGTCTTGATGAACAACTTCATCAACTCCTTGTCAATAGGCTCAAGAGTGATTTGAGCTACTAGATTTCGTCATCTCACGGCATACTCCTTGAACAACTCGCTCTTCTTTTTCTCCATCCTTTCAAGATCTTCTCGAGAATGCGCAATGTCCATGTTGAACTTATGTTGCTTGAGAAATGCGTCAGCCACTTCATTCCATGTGTCAAGAAGGTTCACATTCTTTATCACATACCAGTTCAGTACGGGCCTAGTCAAACTCGCATAAAATGATTGGATCATGAGGGGCTCATTCTTGACATATTGGGACATGCGTACGTGGTACATCTGCAAATGAGCTTTTGGGCGGGAAGTACCATCGTATTTCTCGAACTCCGACATCTTAAACTTTTTCGGCATCTTAACCTTCTCATAAACTGACAAGTCGAACGAAGTGAACTCTACAACTCTTGCAATTGCTTCAATTTCTCTTCAAGTTTTGCGAAGTGTTCATCTTGCTCCATCTTAGGGACGTTATCAAGCTTAGCTTTTTCAGCAGTGACCAACAGTGGGTCATCTTCTAGCTCGGGCATTTGGGCCTTGTTTGTCTGCTTCGGGACTACTATCTTAGGGAGAGCGGGTGCAGGAGTTGGATTTGCTTGGAGGGATTGCATTCGAGTTGTCATAAGTTGCATAGAAGTGAGTAACTGTTGGAGTTGGTCTTCAATAACGGACATACGATCACTCATTTCGGTTTGGTCGGCCATTTTTACTCTCGATCGCGTAATAATAAGCGAACGTGGAGGATCCGTCATCACCTAATTTAAAGAAATGAACAAAAATAAGTATCTCATATGAAACATGCCGGTCCATGGCAACGGCCTAGAAGCTTTTATTCATTAATGGAGTTTTTGACACATCCTAACAAAATAGAAACTTGAAATGCCCTAAACAAATAAAATAGAAAGGCAAATGACTCAACTTCCTAGACATTAATCTAGAAATGAAAATAACTAGATTGATTCAAGCCGCTTCATCTAGCTTGATCAATATACACTCAGGACACCACTCGGCACAATTGCCTATTCTCCTCTTGAGCTTTTTCGGCAACTCTTTTGAGACGTCTATTCTCAGCGCAGTTGGTGATCTTCAATGGCACCTCTGGTATCTTAGGAAGTGGCTCCTCTGGAACCTTGTATTGTTGAATGTATTTAATTGAGGCATAGTACTTCCTTTCTTTGCCATTCAGCTCCTCCTCAGGTCATTTGAGCTTTTGTGGATGACACATGTCCCACATTGATTTGATCGTGAGAATGGAATCCTCATGATTTTGATCTCCATCAACGAAGCTTACTCAAAGCGGATCTGCTTGCAACGCCGGGGGAAGCTCTTGCACAACTTGATACTGACGGGTCACTCTAGTTGGATAGTACTCCGTTACTCCAGTGCATCTTAGTAAGGGATTGGGCCAACACCTCCATATGAAAGTCTCGCCACACGAACTTGGAACCACTTAGCATGCCATAGGAAATCCTTGGAAGTCGGCTTTTTCATGAAAGCTAGCCATCTATAATAATGGTAATCTGGTGCATGTTTTTGGTTGTTCTCAAATCTCATAATAGGGTGATTAGAATTACTAATATCATGTATAGTCATTAAACCACCAAACCCTTTTCTATAAGAAACCAAATTTGCAAAAGCTCAGGAGAGGAATGGAAAGTCTTATCACCGCCTCCTTTAAATTTAGTGAGGGAAAGAAAAGTTTCAGCCAAAATAGTGTTTACGAAACTTTTGCCTTCCAACACTTGTTTAACTAAATGAGCAATCAAAGGGTTAATAGCATTCTTGCAATAAGAAAAAACTATAAACCCAAAGAAAGCTAAAAGGAAAACCCTACACATTTGAAATGAAGTGTCATTTTCAAAATATTCTTTTAGAAAAGATAAAAGACATGTATTGCGGTGAACCTTTAAAACCTTTCTTATATTGTCCTCCTTAATTCTCAAAAAATCATATAAGGTCACAATGGGATCTATTCCGATGGGCAGACTAATTAATTTAGCTTTCAAGGATTTTCCTACGGCAATGCTATACTCTTCCAAGGTGAGAGTGAGCTCATGTTTACCGCCAAAGATAAAAGTAGAAGTCTCGGGGTACCAACAATGGCCTAGTGCTTGGATGAGGCTGCCATGGATGTTGATACACAACAATGGAAGTAGTTGACTAATGTGTGACTCTACAAATTGACGGCCAACTTGGTCTACCCACCATGCGCTAAGCTCTTCCTTTGGAGCGAGAATAATTCAAATGTCCGGTATTCCCATTGTATATTGACCAAGACTCACGACAATCCTAATGCCATGGATCGACAAAATAATATAATAAAGTAAGTAGATTGCAAGGGTGTGAATTTAGAAAACTTATGTTACCAATAAACAAGGGGCAATCACAGAGATATGCACATGGTAAGTGATTCGATTTCTAGTCTATAAGGCTTAACAAAGTGGAGCCACAAGGATAATCAGACTAGCCACGGGCGTGCAAACCACGTCGGGTCCTCATGACTCCGGCTTGGTCAAAGAGCCGACCTGGGTTATGGGCATACGAACCGAGGTGGATACTCTTGTTAACACCTAAATTTTGGCAACCCATTTAATTATTTATTGTATTAAAAATTATGAGGTAATTTTATCCCTGAAGGAAAAAATATTAATTGCATAACATATAGATTTATGTGCATTTATTTTAATTTACATATTTTGTATTTATTTACTGGACCGGTGACGGGTGGGTTCGAAGTGGTGGTTCTGAGCTTTAACTTGGCAGGCCAGACTAAGTTTATGAAGCGAGTAAATTGACTTAAAAATTAATGATAAAAAAATTTTGAAATTTTTTCAAGATGTGATGAATCTTTTGGATAAGACAAATTTGAAAAACAAATACTGCGTTCGGCAAAACGAATATTGCGTTTAGAAAAAGAATCTTCATGAATTTCGATTTGGGAAGATTAAAGCCCTAATTCGTATCGTATAAAAAGAAAAACGCGTAGGGTTTCGAGGGGGCTTCTTGAGGTTGATAAAATTCAACACAGAAAGTAGAAGAAAAGTTTTTCCCCGTTGGCGTTCGTTCCTTTGAGAAAAAACAAAAGAGAAAGACTTTTTGGAAAAATGAAAAAAGTCAAGCAAAAAGCTTCTGCAGAAAAGCGAAGGGGGGCAGAGAGGAAGTGACGTCGATCAGCAGGGAAAGAGAGAAAAAAGAAAGAAAGAAAGAAAAGAAAAAAAATTGTTCATCTTCTCCGTAGCATCCGAGCCCTCGCGCCCGCGACCCTCCGCCTCTGCCGACGCTCGCTGCAACCGAGCCGAAGCCCATCGTCGCCGCAGCAGCAACCCAAGCAGGTCGCCACACCCCTGCTGCTCGCTGCCACCTTACCGAGTTTTCCTCCGCCAGCCCGGTGTCAACGCCGACCGTCCCTCTGACGCCACAACAAGCCGCGAGCCCGCGCCTCCACCTGAAGAGCCCACGAGCGTCGCTTCAGCGAACCCGTCCGTCCGACGTCCCTACGCGGCATCCCAAGACCAGAAGACATTGCCAAGTCCCGCCTCACCAGAAGCTGCCGCTAACCCACGTCTGCCGCCCTGCTCACGCACGAGCGCTGCCCCGTCGCCGCTGCTCCCACTCCAACTGACGCGTCGATGGCCGTCCGTGACCACCCAGTGCCCGAGCTCCGTCCCTGCAGCTAGATCCGACCAGTGACCCGACGCTGCAAACGCCGCTGATCCACCCAACGCCGTTGGTCCACGCAACGCCGCCCCTGTTCAGCCCGCGTTGACCCGCGACGATCTAGCGCCCCTACAGCTGCCATCGCCTCGCCTTGGCTGCTCACCAGCCTTGCTCTGAGCTCTCCTCCCGAGCTCCGACCACCGACGGCTGCGCACCACACGAGCTGCCAAGCCCTTTTTTGGAAACAAAAACAAAAGAAAAAAAAAAAATCAAATTAGGTAGAGTTGCGTTATTTTACTAGGCAAGTTTATGTTCTCTTATTTTATTTTTTATATCTTGGTTTTCTTGTTTGAGATATATCTCTAGGCATAATTGAAAATTCTGATGTACCACCTAATTCGCAACCGCACATTGATTTTTTAAGGCTTTAGATGGAATAATTAATCAAGTAGGAATAAAATTGATATTTTAATTTTTAAAGTTTAAGATCAATTTATCGATTTTATCAACGAGGTATTATCCCTTGATCTGAACAATGTATGATGCATTTGGTGATTTTGAATGGTCTGTCTTATTTTGATTGCTTTATTTATCTTGAAATACGTTTGGGTTAGAATATTGCATGCTTTAGGGTTATTTGCATATTTAGATTAAGCATTTAATTTATCATGGATAATCGAAATAAAAAAAAATAAATCTAGGAATGTTAGATTTTTGTTTCATTAGCTTAAATTGCATGTCTAATTATTTGATTTTTTTATTTTCGAAATTAATTATAAAACAAAAATCATCATGCATATATCATGTAGAATTAGAGCATCATTTGTACGTCATTGCACATTAGGATAAAATTGCATATTTCATTTTAAGTTTAGATTGATTTAGATAGACTCGAGTCTTAGGTAAGAGATTGCTAAGTTAAGATAATATCTTGGTTTAAATTAGGGTTTAGCCTAACATAATCCTTAATATAAGTTGGATATAATCTTAATTTAGCTAGATAATTTTCACATTTTTCTAATTTCTAATTTCATAAAAAAAATACAAAAAATACCTTAGAATAAATTAGTTTCATTTTCTAGGATAGATTCATGTGCATGTCATATAGAATTAGATTCATGAAATGCATGTCATTTAGTGATTATTGCTAGGTCCATTTAATTAGAAATTGCATGTCATTAGAATTAGGTCATTTAGTTATATTGCATTACATAAAGCATGATTCTCATTACTCAAACGCAAACAAAAAGAAATTGCGTGTTAATTAGAAATCATATCTAGGGTTGATGATGTGAATTTTAATCTAACAACGCAGATGTTTTTGTTATTATAAAGTAAGTCACGTAATTTATTCATTACTTTCTTGGGTGTTAAATTGGTGGTTTTTGTACCCCTATGATTACCTCACATGTTAGGAAAATAAATTTAAAATCAAAATCAATCCAAATTGCTTACAAAAACATTTTTGAAAATAAAAAAAAAAATGATACCGAAAGGGCATTAGAGAAGTCTAGTGTAACCAAGTCCCCGTATCCAAAGTTCTTTGGTTCGTATGAGTAAAATAATCCTCATATTATTTTATTTGGATTATTTTACTTAGATATCTAATCGACCTACCGTAAACTGATTAGTGGCAAATCCTAACTAATAATCTTTTGCATGTTAAATATTTAAACATAATTCGCGAATTGGTATGGACTTGGGAGAGTCTGAGCTAAGTTTAGACTTAGTAGGTGATTCACCTGAAATTTTGATCGCGACAACTCTTGACACCAAGAAAGAAATTTCGGGATCAAAATGGGCGACTCGTACCGCAGGCATGTAGTCAGAGTGATATCCATCTCGATACCATCTTAGATAATCCTACGCGGCCCAGGTCCGACAGAGAATTGTGTGTGCTAGAATGTAATGCAAATGCAAGGCATGCACAACAGTTTTTATCCAACAACACTTTAATCATGAAAATAAACCATACATTCCTACACCTCCCTACAAAACAAAGGTTAGCAAACACTTCCCATTATACCTCTCATCCCGCAAGAACATTTAACACTTTAAATGTTAAGGACGTACCCGGGATCCTCACTACCAAACAAAAACCTTTTCAAAAGAAAAGAAAAATTGGCCTAAGTCCACTAAGAGTTTTAACTCAAGTCCTCAGTGAAGTCGCTAAGCTGTCATAACCAAAATTTCGGGTGAACCACTTAGGATTTGGCTAATGGATTACTAAGCTTAAACTTAGCTTAGGCTCTCCCAAACCCATACCAATTCACGACTTAGGTTCAAATTCTTAACATGCAAATGATTTTTCAATCAAGAGTCGCCACTAATCTATTTTTCGGCGGATCAATTAGAAACCCAAGTAAAGTAACGGGAGAATTACTTTACTCCTACGAACCAGAGTTCGGAAACTTGATTACGCTAGCTTTCACTAACGTCATTTCGGTACATTTCTCTTTTTATTTCGAAAAAATGTTTGGCAAGCAGTTTGAATTAATTTTAATTTACTTCCCTAACATGTGAGACGATCATGCAAATGCGCAAATCACCAATTTAACATAAAAAAAAATAATAAATAAATTGCAAGACTTGTCTTATAACAACGAAAGTATCTGCAATGTTAAATCAGAATTCACATCGACAATCCTATATATGATTTCTAATTAACACGCAATCACTAAATCTTTTTTAAAGATTTTCTTTTATTCAAATGAAGCCTAGAATTCACATGCAACTAGAGGTGTCAAAATGGGTGTTAGACCCATATATGACCCATTTAAATCATAAATTGGTCATATATGGGTCACTTGTTTTTAACAAAAAGTAGTTAAATTGGTTTACTTTGATATGTGAGTTTTAAGTGGATCTTAAATGGGTCTTAAATGGGTTTAGTTTTAAGTGGGTCTAAAAGGAGAGACTCTCTTTTAAGTGACTCTCTATTTTCCTTTTAACTTTACAAAAATATTTTTCTATAAATACCAAAATTATAATTATTTTTTCTTTTTTCTTTCCTGATCTTTTCTTTTCTTTCTTCTTCCTCCAGTCGCCGGCACGGCAATGGCCGACAACCGACCAGGCGAGCCTCGAGCTTGCCGGCGTCAGGCGAGCTCGAGCTCACCGGATCTAGGGAGGCTCGAACCTCACGGATCTGGCGAGGCTCGAACCTCGCCGATCTGGCGAGGCTTGAACTCGCCGGCATCGGGTGAGGCTTGAGTCTCGCCAAATCCGGCGAGGGGCGAGCTCACTAGATCTAGCGAGACGGAGGCCTCATTGACGTCCAGCGAGGCTCGAGCCTCACCGATCCGGTGAGGGGCGAGCTCGAGCTCGCCCAACGTTGGCGAGCCTCGAGCTCGCCGGATCTGGCGAGGCTCGAGCCTCGCCGATTTAGCAAGACTCGAGCTCGTCGATGTAAGGCGAGGCTCCGGCCTCGCCGATCCGGGCAAGCCTCGAGCTCACTAGCGTCGGGCGAGCTTGAGGCTCGCCCGTGGCCGGCCACCGGTCGTCGTCATGGCCGGCGGCTAGCCAAAGCCAAAGAAGAAGAACCAAAAAGAAAAAAAGAAAATTATATTTTAAAAATAAAAATAAAAAAATTTAAAAAAAATTTAAAAAAATAATTAAAATTCGATTTTTTAAAATAATTATTTTAAAAATTATAAAAATTGTCCATTAAATTTGTGCTGTATAAAATTATTTTAGCAATACCATTTTTTTATAAAAAAATAAGAATAAGTTTTCCTAAATTTGGTTAAATATAAAAATATTTTATTAATATGAATCGGGTCGGTTATGGGTCGAAAAATTTACATTATGCTTAAATGGGTTATAAATGGATTAATTGGTCAATTTGGGTCGACCCATTAATGACCCAACCCAAACCTGACCAACCCACCTGTTTGACACTTCTACGTGCAAGGCAAGGCAATGATGTATAAAATGACACGCAACCTGTAACCTAACATGCAAACTATATGTCACACGACATTTATTAAATGACATAATCCTAATGACGGGCATTTTCTAACTAAATGGATTTGGCAACAATTTCATCAAATGACATGCATTTCATGAACCTAATTCTATATGACGTGCACATGATTTTTTATTTTTCTTAATAAGCATGTAATCTATGCAATGACGTACAAAGAATGCTCTAATTCTAATTTTTTTTCTTTTTCTTTTATGAAATTCGAAATCCAAATAATTAAACGTGCAATTCAAATTTTTAAAAAAAAAAACTAACATCCTAAATGAATGCATTTTTTTTGGATTTCCTAAGACGAGAAATATTCTAAAACAAACCTAATCCTAATTCAAATATTTTTGGATTTTTTCCTTTTTACGAAAACAAAATTGACTCAAACCACACGACGGCAAATCGGAGTAAGATAAAATTGATATCCAAAAATTGACGAACCATATCTTACGCATGAAATCGGGTTGGCCATTTTTCAACAAAATCGCAAATTGAATCTCGGGCGTGAGATCGAATTTGCGATTTTCCAAGAATTACGAGTCGGATTTCAAGACAAAAATCGAACCGTCAATCCCTAATTTAATAGACTACCTCGCGTAAGGAGTGACTATTTCAAACAAAGGATGAAAGTATTAAAATAAAAAAATAAAAAACTAATTAATTTGATTTTCCCTTTTCCCTTTTTTCTTCCGCACACGGCTTGGCCGCTCGTGGTGGGTGCGCAGCTAAGTGTGGTGGAGCTGCCGGCGTTCAGAGCTCCGGCGAAGGACGGCAGCCGGCGGACCAGCAGCGGCAAGCTTCACCGGATTCGCAAGGGCTGTAGCGGGGCGAAGGGCTGCTCACTGACAGAACAGGGGCGGCAGCAGCGTCGCAGGCAGATCAGGAGTGACCAGCGAGAGCTGCTGGACGCCGGAGCAGAGGAGTCGCGGCAAAGCAGGCGTGCGGTCGGCGCTCGGAGACTGCGAGCGAGGCTCGGAGGCAGGACAGGAGCGGCGGTGCTGGTGCAGTGGACGGCAGGGCGCTTCGCAGGTCGGTGCGGTGGCGCGGTGGCGCGGTTCTCGCTAGTCGTCGGAGTCGCAATCGGGGCTGGTCACAGGGGCTGCAGTAGGGATCGGCGCGGCTTTAGCAAGCGCCAGTGAGAAGCTGGGCAGATCGCGAACAGAGCAGGGGCGTCGCTCGGGCGGCGGTGGCTCGGCAGCAGGGAGCTCCGGCGAAGGCTGAGGCGGCGTTGGGCGCTGGGTCGCTGGCGAAGGCGTTGGCGCTCGGAGACTTTCGACAGATGGTTGCAGGCGGCGAGAGGGATCGAGCGGATCGCGGCGGAGCGGCGGTGATGGTCGGTGACTCGGGCAGCAGGGTACGCCGGGGCGGAAGTGCAGGCGCGGACGGAGACGGTGGCTGCGGCAGCGGCGGAGGCGCGGTGACCGGCGCGAGGCGCTGCGGGCGCGGTGGGCAACAACGGACGCCGGCGGGGACTTCACGGAGAAGAAGCACAGTGATTTTTGTTTTTTCCTCTTTTTTCTACTCTCTCTCTCTCCAGTCACACGTCTCCCTCACTCTGTTTTTTCCCTCTGCTGCTGTCCTCTCCCTTCTGTCTCTTCTCTCTGCTGTTTGCTTTTTTGACTTTTTGTGTTGCTCCTTCGAAGAGAAGCCCCCGACGAACGAACAAAACAAAAGGAAATCTCTCTCTTTTTATGTTGAATTTCTGACCTTAAAAAAAACGAGAGAAGAATCCCCCGTCGACCTCTGTAAACAACCCTTTTATAGGCAAAACAAATGTAATCTCTGTGAAATATTTTATTTATTTTTCAATATACACGAAGATTGCTTATGATCCCCCAATCACAAAAATCATTTTATTTTCTTCATCTCCTGAATATTTTCCATTGATCTTATCGCCTATTGCTAAAGATAAAATTACAATGTGATTTTCTCAAATTCCAAAAATTCACCGTAATATCATATTAACTATCTATTTCTCACAAGATAATTAAAAAACGGGCTTAGGCTAACTTGCTCCCTTCATGAGCTTAGTCCAACTCGTTAAATTAAAGTTCAGAAATACCAATTCAAATCCATCTGTCACCAGCTCAATGCAAATGCAATAATAACAAATAAATGCACCTAAAATTATATGCTATGCATTCTAATATTTTTTTGGGGATAAAATTAATCCATAATTTTTATACAATAAATAAATAACCGAGTCGCCAAAATTTAGGTGTCAACAAGTGTTAGATCCAACTCGTAGAAGAAGTGATGAGAACATAAGAAAGTACCCAGTTCTGCAAAATAATTAATGAAATAAAAAAACTGAATATTCAATACATAGTACCAGACACAAAATATTATGGTAAATACATCTAAAACATTACTTTAAATTAAAGCATTACAAACAAAGAAGAAAGTAGAAACAGATTGACCTACCATAGTAAACAGTAGGTTAGGGCTAGAAATAAAATCGAGAATATGGAAAAGCATCAGAACTAAAGTTAGAACTGAGCTTAGATATTAGAACTAGAAGAGGAGAAGGGTGAACTGCTACCAGGGGAAATATGATTGGAAAAAAGTAAAGGAAATTTAAAAAATTAATTTCACATTAGAACTGATAATGCTCTAGTTCAAAAGATTATTCAAATTAGAATGATAAGAAAGAGGTATGAAACATTGTCACATACTAAGGACTTTAGTTAGGAGAAGCAAGAATGTAACACAAAGAGAGCCATGGCGAAAAATAAGCACAGCTCGTGATATCATGAAAATGAGAAACACTTTGTGTCAAGTCACGACGTATAATGATAAAACCCTTAAAATACGTTCATGCATGAAGTGAAGAAATACTTTAGAATCGAAGGTCGTACATCCACAACAATTCACCTTTTTAATACAATATGCTTCAACTAAAGCCAATTACATACAAAAATTACTGATAATTAACTTGACGTTGTGTCATTAGTTGCATTTACCAAGCTTCTTATAACTAATACAAATCAGATGGAAGAAGGAAATTAAACCTATGCGTTGTTTGTTTCATGAAAAACTTGACATTTCTAAAAATTATGCTCAACTAAGTCATTTTTCTAGGATAGTAATTTTTATATGTAATTGGCTTTAGTTGAAGCATATCACATTAAAAAGGTGAATTAAAAATTACTAAGAATATTTTATAGTGTTCAGCTGACATTGAAATAAGCTAAGAATTACTTTCCATCGTTTTGCACTAGTTGTGTGATATAAGGGCTACATTGTTGGGAGACACAACAAAAATCCGATACATTCTTCTGAGGAGATCGCCAAGAAGAAGCCCAAATCCAAACCTATCAATATAGCCAGTTGGATTCACTTTCACTAAATAACTTAAGCCAATACGTTACAGGCCAACTATGACATATTAATTGCTACACATCACACCACTTATTTGATATAAGATTTTTTAACATAACTCACACATGCATCATAACAATCTCTTCATCACATGTGAGCTTAGTGTTGGGTCCGCTTCCTTAATATAGGTATTCTTTTGCATCAACTTAATCTAGGTATTCTTCTACATCAACTTATCTCAAATTAAATATCCATCATTGCCCAACTTCATCCCTAGTTTTTTCTTCAAATTGATTGAATAGTGAAGTCTGTCCTAATTTTTTTCTCCAAATTGATTGAACCATGAAGTGTATCATCAAGCCCAAGTTGCTACATCACAATGCCCACTAACCTGAAAATTAGGTTGATCACTATATTCATTCTTTAAGATATTCGCCAAATACTTATACACATTAGGAAATAGCTTTGATATCAATTGTTGAGAGCGCGTAACAAAAGAAAGCTGATACCTTGTTCTGAGGAAATCACCAAAAGGGAGCCTAAGTTTGAGCCCGTAAATATATCCAATTTGATCCACCTTCACTCAAAATTTTAAGCTAATGAGTTATAAGCTAATTATGTTTTATTAACTATTTCACATCATATCACTTATTCGATGTGGGATTCTTTAACACAACTCACACGTTCGTCCTAACATGCATATGCTATATCATCAAATTTTAAGTATAATTTTATCAAATTATATTTTCATAACTTCAATGCTTTTATAAATTGTAAACAACTAACTTTTTTCTCTTATGAAACCTAGCCTCGAGCTTAGACCCCAGGCCTAACCTTGGGGTACTTGGCCTTGGGTGCAAGGGTACCAAGGACTTGGATGCGACTAGCAAAGACTTAGGCATGATGCCAACGTCTTGGGGCATGCCCCACTATCAAGAACCTGGAATCAATTTCGAGGACCTTGACTTGGGCATTGGGAACCTTGACTTAGGCATTGGAATCAATTGACCTGGAATCAATTTTTCTTATTAAGAAGGAGAAATCTTGTTCTTGATTTTAATCTTGTTCTTGATTGAATTATCATTGTACGATAAGAGATTTTTTGAAGCTCGAAGCTCTAAGCTTGGTTAAAGTTCTTTGATGCGATTTTTTGAAGCTCTAAGCTTGGTTAAAGTTCTTTGATGCTCGGTGACATGGAATAATACAAAACTTAATTAAGGAAAATGATTTTTTTTCTTATTAAGAAGGAGAAATCTTGTTCTTGATTTTAATCTTGTTCTTGATTGAATTATCGTTGTACGATAAACTTAAGGAATTTTGGGACAATTATCTCAGTTATTTCCTATTTGCAAGGCTGGAAGATCTTTAATTGGCAATGCATGGGAAGCAGGAACGCCCGAGTTTGTCTTCGTGTTCAGATTCCGTGACATTAATGTTTTCTGCTAAAAGATAACATTTACGACGACTTGACCATCGCGCGCTGGAATCCCAGGACCATTAGCTCTCCCATATTAATTACAATCCAAAAAGATTCCCAGTGCGCTGCACTCTTCTCGGAGGAGGAAATTTTCTGACAATGGTCGGTGAGCCCCGCATCTAATTCGACACAGGGGAGCCCCTTTCATTTCCCTGTACCACGCCCGGTCTAAGACCGGGGAAGGCATCGTCAGGATCTAGGATACTGCACTCTTCTCAGAGGAGGAAATTTTCTGACAATGGTCGGTGAGCCCCGCATCTAATTCGACACACAAATTCAAACGAAAATGAAAATTTAAAAGGCCCCGAATTGTCCACCAAACCCGGAAAACGCGTTCTTGGGAAGCTAACGGTCAACAATCAACGGTGAACATCGTGTTGCAGCTCTAGTTTCGGTGCGGTCAATTTTCGTTCAACTATTTTACATTTGATTCTGCATTTTACGACGCGGGAGAGAGAGAGAGAGAGAGATTTTGCTCCTGCATTCGCTCTGTCTTCTTTTACCAAAGTTACCGGGAGCTGATATGTCAAATAAATCCGAGTTGCCGACTCCAATATTTCCTACAACCAATCATGAACAAGTCTCTAATTGAATGACTTTTTTGGTGGAAAGAATGTGTCCCAGCGAAGAGCTCGTGATTAAAATGTCTACCTATTAATTTTTGCGGATAAAGCTTGAAATTGCCCTCAAGAGTAATTGATTTCATATTTTGGTTACATAAGAGATGATTTTGGACATATTGTGATTCGCTCCCTCGCATTTCGGAGTAACGGAAGAACTTATCGACCATTTGGTATCAAGAAAAGGAAGCACTTTTCATTTCTTTCTTTCTTCTTCTTCTTTTTTTTTTTCAAAGCACTTTTCGTTTCCTTCGGCTGGTGAAAAGATCGTCGGATTTTATTGAAGGTCTGGAACCCTTCTCGATTCGCTCGACGCGCACATAGGACATTACTATCGACAACTACCCACGTGTGCCTCCACTTGTGCGTGTCTCTAATTAAGTCAAATGACTTTTTTTGGTCAAAGAAATGCATGACCCGTTGTATATGCTCAGAGGAACATCATCGTTAGTGGAAAAGATGGTCTAAGGGCGTATTTGGTAACGATTCTCATTCCCTAAATAGATTCGATCGAAATGATTATTTTTTATTCTCGCTCCCTAATAGATTCTAAGATTTTAAGCGTTTGAGAATCGTCCAAAATTTCGATTCGGAATAAATTGCGTTTGGTACCGTGCTCATTAATTCTATTCCAAATCAATTTCTTTTAATTTTTAAATATTTTTTTCTTTTCTTTTTCCTTTTTTTCCTTTTTTTCCTTTTCTTTTTTTTCTTTTTTCTCCTATTCTTATGGCCAGTCAACGGACCGGCGATCGGCCGACGAGGGCCGGCGACCTCACGGAGCGTCGCCGCTCTCTCGTCGGCCGAGCCTCGCCGGCGCAAACTGGCGAGGCTCGCCTAGCCACCGGCGGGGCTGGGCGAGCCTCGCCGGGGCTAAGCGGGCCTTGCCCAGCCTTGGTGAGGCCCGCCTGGCCACCGATGAGGCTTGGCCTCGCTAGATCTGGGGAGGCCGAGCCTCGCCAGTGGTTGGGCTTGCCTCTGGCAAGCTTGCCGGACCTCGCCCTGGCCTGACGAGCCTCCGGCGAGCTCGTCGGACCAGCGAAGGCGGTGGTGGCGGTCGGTGGCCGGTGGCAGCGGATGGCGGTCGATGGCGGCCGATGGCGGTCGGCGGCGACGGACAATGGCGAGCAGTGGGGGACGACGGTCACGAGATGGCCGAAGGGAAGAAGAAAAGTTGTTGGTTTTGATTCTCAAATTTGTTCCCGGAACAAGAATCAACTTTTTTTTTTTATTCTTGATTCCTCCCGGGAACAAAAATTTTACTAAACGCGATTCTGGGCCCAAACTGATTCTGGGAACAAAAAATCAGAATTTGGCCCTGTTTGGATGGTTACCAAACAGGGCCTAAATCGTTCTTCTTAACATCAAATAAATCTTCGGTCCTTAACTTTATCTTTTCACATCACATTAATCAATGGTTCCATTTTCCTCCAATCAACTATTGGCACTAAACCCGATAACCTACGTGTTTATCTAGGCTAAGACGCAATTTGGGCGAGCTTAGATTCGATCCACCCTGCTCACATCAAACCATTTTATGAAAAAATTTAAGATTATCATGAGTGAGCCTAGGTAAGGACTTTATGCTCAATACCCACACAAGAGAAAATAATTCAAAGATAATGTTATTGTTGGTGATTAAAAGATTGGGATTATTAAATGAATAAGGACCCAGATCTTGTAAATTAACAGGACAGCTGAAAATCTACATATAATGGCTAATTCTCTCTCCAATGTCTTATATCAAACTTACAATCCATATAGCCCCTTAAACGAAGTTTCTGTTGGCGTGAGCTGATTTGTAGGAGTGATATGTATAGGAAGAAAATATTTATATTTGCGCGAGTTGATTTGTTGGGTAATGCATATAGAAAGCGAATAGTTTACATAATAGGCGATTGTTACCCTAGCAGTACTTGTATGTGTATATATATATATATAGCCTTGTAAAGAATCTATTGTTCAACATGGCATCAGAGCAAGAACCCTAGTTTTCTCCACATTCTTTCGACCAAATCAAATCGCTGCCACCTCATTGACTTGTTCTGTTGTTGCACTAATCTGACCTGACCAGAAATTCCTTTGCGAAGGAATTGTGATTGGCAACCATGACAAAGCCAACTGATGAGGTACCTCATCAAGACCAATGGGAGAACTCAACAACTGCTTTTCTTCTAGAGAATCTTACGATAAAGCTGACATAGGTTTTGACTCAGACTTCGACACAGGTATCAACACAATCCCAGGAGCCATCCACTGCACAAATCTCAGTCAAATTGGATGGATCAAATTATGGATTGTGGTCTCAAGTGGTGGAGATGTTCATCTCCGGCAAAGACAAGTTGGGTTATATTAATGGTGATCTCCCTCAGCCCTCACCTACCGATCCTCAATTTCGAAAGTGGAAGATTGAGATGCGATTGTGAAGGGGTGGCTAATCAACTCGATGGATCCTGCATTAATAGGAAATTTTATTCGCTTCCCAAATGCGAAGATGGTATGGGACTCTGTTGCAACAACCTTCTTTGATGGAAGTGATGCCTCCCAAGTTTATGACTTGAAGAGGCGGGTGACTCGGATGAGACAAGGTGGAGAGACAATTAAGGCTTATTACAATAATCTTCAGGGTTTGTGGAGGGAGATCGACTTTCGTCGTCCAAACCCAATGACATGCCCAGCTGATATTGAGCGGTACAATCTTGCCATCCAGGAAGACCGGGTGTATGTCTTCCTTGATGGGTTGGACGATCGTCTAGACAAAGTGAGAGCGGATGTTCTCCAAATGCAACCATTCCCAACTGTCGAGCAAGCATATGCACGGGTTCGTAGGGAGGATACGAGACAGTCGGTGATGCTCACCCATACTGATTCCACGTTTGGGTCTTCTACCATGGTGGCACGGGGAAGCAAGACAGGTGTCCGGGAATCACCAGTAATGCCAACTCTACAAATGAATAAATCAGGAGCTACGCAAGGGGGTAGGCGGACGAATAACGGTTCACGAACTACAATTTCATCTGGAGGATGCTCACACTGTGGGAATGCTAAGCATACTCGAGAGACATGCTTTAAGCTCCATGGCTATCCAAAGTGGTGGAAGGAATTGAAGGCGCGAAAACAAGCCGATGGGGGTACTAATAGTGGAAAAGGGAAAGTTTTTCTTGCTAAGATGGAACCTTAGCTGTCTTTGGTGCCCAAAGTTGAAATTCAAGACCAACCGGCTACGTCCAATTTAGGTAATATCCAAGGTAATTTTGGTTGTGCGCTGGTTCTCCCTAATCACAGTAGTTGTGATAGATGGGTTATCGATTCGGGGGTTACGGAGCATATGACCTTTAGCCCAGATGATTTTGTGAGCATTATAGAACCAAGACGATGCGGTATCTCAAATGCAAATGGGAATACATACCCAGTGACAGGGGCTGTTGTGGTTGCGGTTTCCTCTCAATTGTCATTGCCTAACACCTTACTTGTCCCGTCATTGACCACGAAATTAATTTCTGTTGGACAGCTCGCTGAAGATTTGAATTGTATTGTTCTAATGTATCCTCAATTCTGTCTTTTCTAGGATATCGTCACGAAGGAGATAATTGGACGTGGTACTAAACCGGGGGGCTATATTACTTGGATGATCTCAAGTTTGGAAGTGTGCACCAAGTCCGGGGTTCACCTAGCAATAAAGAAAAATAGATTTGGCTTTGGCATCGACGATTGGGACATCCTTCATTTGGCTATATGAAAAAGCTATTTCCTGAATTATTTTTGGATCTAAAAGAGTTGGATTTCCATTGTCAGACTTGCATTTTGGCTAAGAGCCACCGTGTTTCCTTTCCCATAAGTTTGAGTAAGAATAACATGCCTTTTTCGTTAGTACACTCTGATGTGTGGGGTGCTTCTCCTATTACTGCTATCTCGAGTTGTCGGTGGTTTGTTATATTCGTTGATGATTGCACGCGTATGACTTGGCTTTACTTGATGAAAACTAAGGATGAAGTGGTTAATGTGTTTAAAGTATTTCACAAGATGGTTCAAACACAATTTGATGCTAAGCTACAAGTTCTTCGAAGTGATAATGGCGGAGAGTATGTGAATCGACATCTCAAGGAGTACTTTCAGCAACATGGTCTCATTCACGAGACCTCGTGTACACAAACTCCACAACAGAATGGAGTGGCCGAAAGGAAGAATCGTCATATTCTCGAGACCGCTCAAACTCTCTTAATTGATGGACATGTTCCTTCCCGTTTTTGGGATAATGCTGTTGCCACGGCGGTGCATCTCCTCAACCGAATGCCCTCAAAAATGCTGGATTTCCGTACGCCTCTACAAGCACTCTCTGCATTTATCCCATTGCCATCAGTCTTGACAATTCCTCCTCGTGTGTTTGGATGTGTTGCGTTTGTTCACATTTCGAAGAACCAACGTACCAAACTTGATCCATGTGCTTTACGGTGTGTGTTCTTGGGGGTATGGTACTCATCAAAAGGGCTATCGATGCTACAACCCATCTACTAAGAAAACTTATGTGACTATGGATGTCACATTTGTCGAAGGAGAGTTCTTTTACCCGAGTACCAATTCTACCTTTCAAGGGGAGAATTGGCTAGAAAGGGAGAATTGGTGGGAGATTATTGCTGGGGTTATACCCAAGGGAAGAGACGCGATTGTTGGGGGTGGTGGTAGTGTTGATGATAGCTCCAACACTAGTGATAACGGGGCTAGGCAGGCTCTGACTGATGTTGGAGCAACCGTGGGTGGTGTTAGCGTGACTGGTGTTAATGGTGAAATTGTTGAGCAGGTGACAGATGGTGCTAGTGCTAGTGAATTTGCGACAGATGTAGCTACAGAAGCCTCGCAGGATCCAACGGGCGAAATACCCACACGTGAACAAGTTGAACAGCCCCCTTCCCCTCCAGTACCCGACCAAGTTCGTGAGGATTTTCCTGAGGTAATCTTCTCTATTGCTTCTGGTTTGTTTGATGAATCTAATATGTCAGTGGAATATAAATTACCTGTTAGGCATAATCGGGGAAAGCCCCCAAATCGATACTCACCAAATGCTGGAGAAAGGAGATCGAAATATTCCATCGCAAATTATGTCTCAACAGGAAGGTTATCTAAACCATTGAAGCAATTCGTGTTAGCTGTATCTTCGGTTCAAATTCTGAATGGAGTACAGGAAGCTTTGGAGGATCTACAGTGGGTTCAAGCTATGGAAGAAGAGATGAAGGCATTGCAAAAAAATAGAACGTGGGAATTGACGGACTTACCTAAGGGAAAGAAAACAGTGGGATGCAAATGGGCGTTTTCTATCAAATATAAGACGGATGGGTCCATCGAAAGATATAAGGCAAGATTGGTAGCAAAGGGGTACACGCAGACGTATGGAATTGACTACCAAGAGACTTTCTCTCCTGTTGCAAAACTTAATACTGTTCGAGTTTTGGTGTCTCTTGCAGTTAATTTAGCCTGGCCACTACATCAGTTTGATGTGAAGAACGCATTCCTCCATGGTGACTTGGAGGAGGAGATTTATATGGATGTACCACCAGGATACAAGTCTTCCTCACATCCAAGTGTAGTCTGCAAATTGAAAAGGTCCTTGTATGGTTTGAAGCAATCACCAATGGCTTGGTTTGGTCGGTTTAGTGTGGCAATGAAGAAGTGTGGGTACAGACAGAGTGAGTCGGATCACACCTTGTTTCTTCGACGACAAGAAGGGAAGATAATGCATTGATTATCTATGTTGGCGATATAATCATTATAGGGGATGACGTGAAAAAAAATCGCCTCACTCCAAATGAGGCTTTCTAAAGAGTTCGAGATGAAAAACTTGAGAGAACTAAGGTATTTTTTTGGGAATAGAGGTATCAAGATCAAAAGGGGGGATATTCCTATCTCAAAGGAAGTATGTACTAGATTTGTTAGCAGAAGTAGGGATGCTAGACTGTAAGCCAGCGGATACCCCAATCGCGGAGAATCATAAACTTGGAGAGTATCCCAATCAAGTACCAACAAACAAGGAGAGATACCAAAGGTTAGTGGGGAAGTTAATCTACTTATTGCATACGCGTCCAGACATTGCATATGCGGTAAGTATTGTAAGTCAATTCATGCATGCTCCTAGTGAAGACCATATGAATGCTGTGGTGAGAATAATTCGGTATTTGAAAAAAAGCATCTCCAAGGAGAGGGTTAAAATTCCTGAGGAATGGTCATCTTGGAATTGAAGGTTACACGGACGCAAACTGGGCGGGGAGTGTGTATGACAGGAGGTCAACTTCAAGGTATTTTACATTTGTGAGGGGGAATCTGGTCACTTGGAGAAGTGAGAAACAGAAAGTGGTGGCTTTGTCGAGTGTAGAGACAGAGTTCAGAGGGACGGCCAAAGGGCTATATGAGCTTTCGTGGCTTAAAAGGCTGATGTCTGAATTGGGATTTCCTCCTAGATCCGAGATGAAGCTCTTTTGTGATAACAAGGCAGCTATTGACATATCACATAATCCTATGCAGCATGATCGGACCAAACACATTGAGGTTGATCGTCATTTTATCAAGCAGAATTTGGATGCAAAGATAGTTCAATTCCCGTTTGTGAGATCTGAAGATCAGCTAGCAGATATATTGACGAAGGCAGTCTCAAGCAGAGCCTTCTATAGCTCACTTGACAAGTTGGGCATTAGCGACATTTATGCACAAACTTGAGGGAGAGTGTTGGCGTGAGCTGATTTGTAGGAGCGATATGTATAAGAAGAAAATATTTATATTTGCGCGAGTTGATTTGTTGGGGTAATGCATATAGAAAGCGAATAGTTTACATAATAGGCGATTGTTACCCTAGCAGTACTTGTATGTGTATATATATATAGCCTTGTAAAGAAAAAAGATATACTGAGAATGATAGTGATCTATTTTTCAACAGTTTCTGACTACATAACAAATCACCAGAGGAGCATTGAATCAATTTTAAGACCATGTCTACTTCCCCTTCTCCTCCTCCATCGCTGCTGCCGCAGCCTCCACCTCCTCAATGGAAATACGATGTGTTCGTGAGTTTCCGAGGCAAGGATGTGAGGAGAAACTTCATATCGCACCTCTTCTCCGCTTTCAAGCGGGCCTCGATTCAATTCTTCAGGTGAATATTTACTCAGACCAAATGAAGAAAATAGGAATCTATTCAGACCACCCAGTTTCTCTCTCCTCCCCTCCGTCCACAGCACCTTTTTGAGCTTGACCTCCGCACCTCCCCCGCCGTCGCCGCCGCAGCGTCCAGGCCAACACCGTTAGGCATCCAAATCGAGCCACTCCCTTCGTCGTCTTCGTCTTCTTCCGCACTAGGTCTGTAGCCATGGTCGTGTCCAGATCTTTTCTCTCTTTTTTTAGCCACAACAGATCCGGAGGCAAGGTCGAGTCCAGATTTGAAGCATGGCCGCATTCCTCTGCGCGTCTGCTTGTCTTCAACTTCGACTTCGACTTCCTCTGTTTAGCTCATAGTGCGGCAGCTGCCAGATCTGGACGTAGCGGCCAAGGACGAGCAAAGCTCGTTTCTGTGGACGAACCGCCTCGCCGGTCATGGACCAGCAACGTCGCTGTTCACATCTGGCCGGTTCCATCTTCCCGCCATCGGCAGGCTTTAGATCTGGTCGGCCAGAGCAGATCAGCGGCAGACGAAGGCAGACGGTGTAAACTCGCCGCTGGGTGCGACGGCCACAACGACGTGGAGGGCTCGAGGAGTTGCGGCTGCTTGAGCGGCGGCTTCGCGCTAGGGCGGTATGCCGGTGGCTTTCACGGTGGAGGAAGAGAGAGTAATGAAGTTTTTAATTTTAAATTTAGTTCTTAATTTGTATACTTAATTTCACATCAGCGTATAACCGTTTGAGATCGACACGTGACAGTTCGGCCCACCTTTCGGAAAAATTGTGTCCCTCCCACGCGCTCTCTTCCCCGTCTTTGTCGACCCCAGGCTCGTGTTGGGCGTGAGCGACGGTTTGAGGAGGGGGGAAGTAGAGCCCGTGAGAGAGGAGAGAGATAAAATTTTTCTGACAGGTGATGCGATTTGCTACGTGTTGATCTCTAAATGATTCAATGCAAATCCTTCGTCGCATGTTTAACACCCCTAATATTTTATCAGCTGTAACTAAATCTGAGCACAAAATCGCTCGCCCATGTCGGCTGATACTGATGAAAACAAACCACCAAATATTTTCTCAATGTTTTAGTGACAACGCGAGGGAAGACATTGGGGAAGAAATCAGATCCAAGCTTTTCAAAGCGATTTGGCATGCGAGGATTGCCCTCGTTGTGTTCTCCAGGAACTACGCGGACTCGAGGTGGTGCATGAATGAGCTGGTCGAGATTCTAGAGTGCAGGAAGAGGTTCGGAAACCATGGTCACCTAGTTGTTCCCATCTTCCACGAGGTAAAAACCGAAGACATTTCAAATTTGACGAGCGAAAGTGAATTCGCTCAAGGTTTTGAGAGATTGTCATTGTGTGGAGACGAAAGAGATGTAGTGCAGAAACAAAGATGGACAAATGCCTTGAGAGAAACTAAGCAATTGACAGGATTCGACTTGAGGAACGATGCCAAAGAGTACGCATCTCTTCTTCCTGTTCATTGCTTTATCATTTTGTGATTCACACATATTGATTTAGAGTTCTGTGTGTTTGATGTTAAATGTGAAGTTCAAACTCTTTCAAGTTTGCCTTTTTTTGGTCCATGATGGGTTCATACAAACCATTTCTCCTTATGGGTCAATTTCCTTGAATTTAAGTTTATCGTTTTCAGTTCATGGAAAATGTTTACATCAATTAATTTTCCGTCATCTAAATACTAGAAAATCAAAAAACTGTTTTACTTCAACCCTAAATTTCTTCTTTATCCTAATGAGATGATGTTTGCCCATCCTAACAATGTGCAAAACCAGGAGAGTATTTTGCTAAGTTGAATTTGTCCCCTTAATTAGCATCAATATCCAAAATGATCCGGTTTAGTAATTTTTGCACGAGAGATTGGTCAAAGATTTCTATTTATAAATAATTCGTTGGGGTTCTAATCATTTTAGCTTATGGTAGAGCAATGCTACGACTTCTCATTTCTAAAAAGCCTTAAAAAAAAAAAAATGGCTGACCGTCGCCGCATTTCACCTCTATGCTTGCCGTTATGGCACTAGTGACGGGTTGTTAGGCCCCTCGTTACCGCGCGTACTCGGGGCATTCACTATCCCCAGCCCCACAGCTAGTCGCCACGAGACCCTCGTGGAACCATAGGGACGGTGCTTGTATAGTTTTACGATGTGACCATCTTTCTCGCTGACTCTGCACATTGCTTTTTCTTCCTTTTTTTTTTCCTGTAATTTTGCAAAATATATGTTCAATTTGTCATCCATGAAAACCTCATTTATCAAATTACAGAACTTCGATAAATTCACCATAATTTGACAATCAATTACCAAAATGTATTTACAATACATTACAATTAAATGATATTTTACCCATCCAATGTTAAGGGCATTTTCATGCATTCAAATCAGAATCCAATGGTTATAGGCTTGATTTTTTCCCGGAAATGTAGATATAAGTGTTGCGGGGTTGGGGAGGGGGGTGGGGAGTGTCGTAGGGTGTTATGCTAATTTTCCTCTAGATAACTAGGCAATTACGGTTATACCCCTGAATTATAAAAAATTAAGAATATCTTGGGTTTTTCATATTTTTCTCATAAAAACAGGAGCGGTCCTCTGAAAAAATGCATAAAAAGAAAAGAAAAAACAAAAGAGAAGGAAGAGTGACCTCGAACAGCATAAGTGCCTCCCTAGAGGCATTATTGAACATCCGTCACAGAGGACTCCCAATGTGAAATAATTGGCGATAAGCGCATGCTACATCAGCTGAAGAACATAATAACAAGCACTGATCTAGCCAAGTTGGATGTTTTTTTGATCTATGAATGTGAAAAATCTTGAACATTTTGTCTCTTGTTGCATATACTTACATTTAATGCTCTTACATTCTTAACTACGCTTAACATCAGGGATGAAGGGAGACTCGTGGAGATTATAGTAAAGTACCTTGTCGAGAAAATCCGCAAAATGCGGCCACTTCACGTGGTGGAAAACACAATTGGAGTAGAATTGGTGGTAGATGAGGTAATTTCTTTAATTAGAATGGGCCAAAAGGAGGACGTGCGCATTATAGGTATATGTGGAGTAAAAGGAATAGGAAAGACGACGATGGCTGAAGTCATCTACGACCGTATTTGCCGCGATTTCGAGTCCTTTGTCTTTCTTGATAAAATCGGAGATGCAGATCAAGTAAATACATTAGGCCTACAAAAGAAGCTGCTCCATAATCTCATAACGGTGGAAGGATTCAGGACGTATGACGACATTCAGACCAACATCAAGGAGATAAATAGGAACATGCGCCATAAAAGGATACTTCTTGTTCTTGATAATGTAACTAGGAAAGAACAGATTGAATTCTTTGGCGCCGGAGAGAGGGAACTGCTTTGTCCCGGGAGCAGAATCTTGATCACAACCAGAGACCGAAGCTTGCTAAAAGATCTCAAGGTAGACGACAAGTATATCGTCAAAGGATTGGACCCGAATGAAGCGCTCCGGCTCTTTTGTCGCCATGCCTGGAAGAGAGAAGAACCTCAAGAAGGCTATGAGGAGCTGTTCCGAAATCTAGCTCATTATGCAGGAGGTCATCCGGAGTCTCTTAAGAGGTTGGGCTCATTCCTAAACGGCAAGCCGAAACATCAATGGCATCAGACATTGGAGAAGTTAGTTAGAAGCCCTTATCTCGATTCGCTCTTAGGTTCTCTCTGTTTCAAGTCAGTTCAGCCATATGGAGGTAAAGGCGGCAATGATTTTGATGATGGAAGACACACGGGTGTGAGGCAAATCAGGCTTTATTGGCAGGCAGTTATTGAATCCATCAGCATCGATTATGATCAGAACGGGTGTTTGGTGAGGTCCTCCTGGCACGGTGGATATATTTATGACACTGAAAGGGTCAGTTTCCTGCCATCCTAACAGACTGATTATATACTTAACTATTCAACATGTAAACATGTAAACATGTAAACATCTATGGAAGTGATAGTGTGTTACTACTTCACGTAACTTTCCCAAGTATGAAGGTATAACTTTTATCATTCCTTTTTCTTATTTTCTTCTTTTTATTTGATTACTTGGTCTCCTTTTAATTTGTTTGTGAGACTTTATTATCTTGCCTTTCATTTGCAGCAAAATTGGCATGCGGCAGCTTTGCTCGAGGACCTACTTATAGTTAAATTATATATATCCAAAACTCAAAATCTTCCGTTCGTTCCTTTTTTTCTATTAGGGATAAGTACTTAAACCGACCCGGTCAAGTAATTTATATTTTCACAGTCAAGGAATTATATTGATCCAAAATAACACCAAGGCAATACATATTGCACGTTAGATGGATGTGATGATGGTAACACTTATGGAAATTTTTTCACTTCTTGCAGGTTCAGGCAAATGTGGTGAGATTGGATCACCCGAGTGAATACCTAATTTCTATTTCAGGCTATATTGGTAATTATGGGGGTCAGGATGTTGTTCGGTCTCTCAAGATCCACAGCAACAAGAAGACGTACGGACCATTTGGTTCTGAAATAGGACGGCATTTTTATCTCTCACGTTCTGACGATCAACAGATTATCGGGTTTCACGGGAAATGTAGCAGCTCTCTCAACTCAATTGGAGCCCATTTCGGGCCAATTTCTCATGAGTATCCATTTGATGTCGTGGGACCATTTGGTGGTGATAGTGACATGGACATTTGGGCCGATGACAAACACACGGATGTGAGGCAAATCATCATAGGCTTTGATTCTGCAATTAAGTCCATCTCTATCATATATGACGAACGCGGACATCCAGTTGGTCCGTTCACGCATGGCACAAGCGGAGGAGGCGAAACATATACAGTAAGCTTCGATTTTGTTAAGGGTACAATGTGATTTTGTTTATGTCCTCGATGCTTTTTTTTTTTCTTTTTTTCTGGTAAACTCTATCTCTTCATTGTGAAAGTAGATGGTTGTTCTTGAATTTCTTTCTCAGATTAATCTCGACCATCCAAGTGAGTACTTGAAATCCATCTCGGGCTATGCTGAAGAAGTTTCCGAACTCACCATTCTTCAGTCATTGACAATCCATACTAATAGAAGGGATCATGGACCAATTGGAACAACTAAAGGAAGGCATTTTTCATTTCCATACACCGGCGGCAAAATTGTCGGGTTTCACGGGAGTTGTGATGGCCCTCGTCTCGTGTCCATAGGAGCTTTTTATGAGCCGATTCCTCATATATATCCTGTTAAGGTTTACGGGCCTTTTGGAGGCATCGGCCAAGAATCCTGGGATTTTGTTGATATAAAGGGGATTGATGTTCGCTACGCAGACTTCATCAAGTCCATCACTTTTGAAGTCGACGAAGCCACCAGTTCCGAACCGCAAACTGAGTATTGTAAAAATGGCAGGAGTAATACTTTCAAGGTTGTATCTAGACTCTTACCTTCTCTTTTTCCGTTTCTACTTTAATGTTGTAAGTTTATTCATCTAGCTTATCATAACATTAGTTTGATTACGGCATTATGAACCTCGAGATTCTTAACAATTGCTTTGCAAATGCACATGAAAAGTTCACATCTGAGGTACCCGAGGATCAGCATGATCGTTAGAAAACCAAATGGAAAAAATTAATGACTTCACTTTATTAAAATTAGGCAAAGACAAACCAAGCCATAAACAAAAAAGTAAATTAACTTTTGATTTACAAACTGAAATGTACCACCAAATTAATTGGAAACGTAATTTTACATGAACATTAGCATATATGACTTTTTTTATATATTCAAATCGTATTTCAAAAAGAGTTCCACCAATTTATCTTATCATCGAATGATGCAACATATAGTCACTCACATCGAATATGACTTTCTATGGGCCGTTTACAGGTTCAACTGAGATGGGGAGACTACATAACTTCTTTTGCCGGATATCTTGAAAATGCAGAGGGTCGTGGCACTCTAATCAAGTCGCTCACATTTCAAACCAACCGAAGAATATTGGGACCCATTGGTAGAGAGGAAGGGGATTACTTTTCCTTACCATCGGAAGCTGGGGAAGTTACCAGCTTTTCGGGAAGAAGTGGTGATTTTCTGGAATCTATCGGAGCACAAGTCAAGCCTTACAATCCCTGCCAGTATGCATACTTCTCTAATTGGAGTCCAGAAGTGTCATTTTGGGATGATGGCATGGAGCACACCAATGTAAGGAAAATCATTGTTGAATTTGAACCGAGTAAAGGCTCAGGCATCCGATCAATTGCGTTTCAATATGTGAAGGCGAGCAACGAATTAAGGCAATTAGAGACACATGGTGGCATTGATGGAAACAACTTCCATATAGTACGAAACCTCGAGAGACATACGGTATGTCCCCATATATAGATATGCTTTGTAAAATCCTTGCACATTTTGCATAGCTTACGTTAGCAGGAGACTCTTTCGAGACTTATATCATGAGTATGATGGTTATGTTTATTATTACAGATCAACATACGTGATCCGGATGAGTATTTGACTTCAATATCCAGGTATTATCTCAACACCAGCATTAAGTCTCTCACGTTCCAAACTAACAAAAAAACAATTGGACCTATTGGTGATGAAGATGCGGCATGGCACTTCTCATACCCTGCAATGGGTGGCAAAATTGTTGGATTTTGGGGGTGCAATCATGAATGTCTTGAATCAATTGGAGCATATTTTGAAACGATCTTGCATCTCTACCCAATTAAAATGATCGGGCCATTTGGAGGCCTAGGTGGATGTGCTTGGGATGACGGGAAATTCAATGGTGTGAGGGAAATTGTGGTAATGTTCGATGACGTTATCCATTACATTATGTTTGCGTACGACAAGAGTGGTGAACAATTTTGGTCGGATATGCACGGTCATCAGGCCGAAGGAGCTGAGACCAACGTTCATAGGGTTGGTATTGTTTTCCCTCTCCGATTCATCACTGTTTACTTACTTATATCTCATTGGATGAGAGGATATTGATATGCGTCTAGTCATATGATTTAGTAACTTAAACTTGACAAATAGGTCTTCTTTACACCATTCTTCCAATTTTTAAGATATACTTTTGAGATTGCGCGGTTACATTGGTTTATCCATGGGAATACTTGACATCGATCTCTGGTTACAAGCAAGGGGATGGTGATGATGCTATTGTTCAGTCGCTCACATTTTACAGTAATAGAGGAAGATATGGTCCCTTTGGCAAGGAGACGGGGAAGTACTTTTGGTATCCATCGACTAGAAGCAAAATTATCGGCTTTTATGGAAGTTATGGGGAGACTCTCAAATCCATAGGAGTATATGCGGAACCCATACCGCATCTGTATCCTTTCAAAACCATTGCACCCTTTGAAAGCTCTGGTGGTACTTCATGGGATGATGGAGTGCATACTGATGTGAGGACCATTTCTATAATTCTCACAGGCCTCGTAATTTCCGGCATTGCGATTGATTACGATGACGATGGTCTGTATGTCAATTGCTCTTGTCATGGCTACGAAGGGCCCGAGTCACGACGGGACGGGGTCAGTCCATATCTCAATCTTTCCGTCTCTCTCTCTTTTGTCTTTAGTCTTTTGCCTGTCTGGAAGTCGTACAGGTATACCTGTTGCTTTGCACAGTGTTCTTGGCTTCGTGCAGCATAGTATCTTTTGGCATCCTGTATCTCGAACCTTAATATGTTTTCACAAGTCTAACATGTTTCGCTCTGCTTTTCTTGCAGGTGGCTCTAGATTTTCCCAAGGAGCGTCTAGTTTCGATATCAGGATGGATGATCGGAAGTGGAAACACTTCTGACACTGTCATCCATAGCCTAAGTATACATACCACGAAGGGTGTTAAATTGCTAAAAAAGAGGAGAGATGAGACTGAAACTTCATCTTACGTACAAAGCAACCAAGTCTTTTACAAAAGACAAAATACATAACGTAAAACACACCATAACTACCCATGTTCTCCATAAAGCACTTGCCCCACTAACACCTAAAAATTAGGATAACCAACACACATGACTCCACTAATTCTAATAACTGAAAACCAAATCAGCAACATGTGAAAAAGAAAATAACTATTTTATCAACAAAGGGCACTTATGGGCCGTATGGAACGGACGAATTGTCAGAGGATGCTTTGGGAAGGTCAACAAAATTTTACATCCCAGCATCCGGCAGTGGCAGGATCGTTGGTTTTTTCGGAAGAGCGGGATCACGTCTTAATTCTATTGGAGCCCGTCTAGAACCATATTAGATTAAACCCCCTCCCTTCCCCAAGCTTTTTTATTTTGTTAAATCTTTGGCTTGTGATTGCACAAATCTTCTTTATTTCTTATGGGAAATGATTAGCTGATGGTGCTACAAGTCTTTCAAATGAAACGGTGGCTTCTTCACCTTGGATGATATAAATGGATTTGTTTCTTAGAATAAAACCATTACTCTCTTAGCATGTGATCTGAATTACACCGTTACTTACGGCGCGAATGATAACTATTTATTCCAGAATTCAATTTTTGGCTAGAAATAATTTTTATTTTTATTTTTATTCTTCATATGAGTTTCTAAGCAAAAATATGCGTTTGATAACAACACAAAATTTTTCCTTCTCAAATGGCATCGGGAAGAGTCCAACAACAGATGGTGGCAATCGACAATTGTGAGTGGCTGGCAATCGATGGCTGACGGCAACTGATGGCGGACGACAGGCGGTGGGTGGCAGCGAGTGGTGACGGACGGTGATTGGTGGGCAACCGACTAGTAGTGAAAGCAAGTGATAAAAAGAATTTTTATTTATTACTTTTGCTCTAAAAATAGAAAAGTAAAAAAGCTTTTACTTCTAAATTATGTTCCAAACCTATTTTTGGAGTAAAAATTTGTTCTAGAAATTAAAAAAAAAAAATTAAATTGCATTACCAAACGAAATTTTGTTCTAAACCTATTCCCCTAATAGAAAAATAAAAAAAATAAAGAAACAAAATAATTACCATACACGCCCTTAACACTACTGTTAGGCTAGCAATGCTCATTTCTTATTTCATCTATTATGTGTTGGTCATGGCAAGTTTCACGTAAAAAGATAATTGGCTGTGAGGATACTCCAAGGAGCAGATGAAAATTATTTGGATGGAAAAACTAGTTGTCAAAGAAAGGAAAATGAAGAAAATAATTGCATAAATAGCCATCTAAGGATTATTTTTAACTTAGAGACAGAGATTCACATGAATACGGGAATAGAACTTCTCAATCAGAGTATGACCCTTGAATTTATTATTATTTTTTTTATTATTTTTTTTTACAGATCCAAGGGTTAGGCCAGCACTCCCTCTTCACGTTGGCTCTTAAATTGGGAGTGAAATTGTTAAAAGGATTAATTTGAAATATAGATACACAATTCACGTCCATTATAATTCATTTGGATATAGTTCGTAAATTTTTTTCCAAACTAATGAGAACCTAATGTCCAACAGTAAGTCATCTTGACATTTAATTTTGCCAATTGGTTAATCCAACAGTGACGAGCAAAAGAAGATGGAATGGCCTAGGACAATCATGTAAGATGGGAACTCCTTGAGTCCCTTACTAAAATTGAATAAGGAGGTCAGTCTATTATATTATATATTTAACTAATCCAATTATAATCTATAAATTAAATTGTAAAATAAAAAATTTGTAGAGAAATATAATGGATATTATCATTTCGGTATCTTCTCATCAGATATTAAATTTATGATCTTTTTTTTATCAGTAGCTATAAGTACAATCTATAGAAAGTTGAAGTAAACAATTTAATATATGTGAACTTACAGCTAAAATATGATTTTAAGTTGTTATTACATCATTATTGTTATCATTGATTATCCATTGAGAAAAAAAATCGTGGGTTATCATTTATTATCAGCTATTCAGTTTAAAAATAACCAAGCAATAATTAGATTATTTGAATGATAATAATAGTTATCTTAAGGAACCGATAGAGTTTAAAAAATATTATTACTTAAGACTATATTTATGTTCATTTATTTAATGTAGTCTTTGAATTTTAACCTAACATACAATGTGATTCTCAAACTTTTAATTTATTCAATATAATTTTTGAATTTTGGTACACATTCGATTAAATCATTGAGCTATACCTTCCATTAATTCAAGTTTAGGAACAACATTAATCATTTTCATATAATTTAATGAATAAATCAAAATATGTATGAAAAATTTGAGAATCGCATTGAACAAACTAAATGTTCGGAGACCAAATTGCACAATGAGCTAATATTCAAATATCACATTAAAAAATTAATTATTCAAAGGCGATATTATATATTGAGCCAAAATTCAGATATTAATATTGCTATCTTCTCAATAAAAAAGGGGGTTTAAAAGGAAAAGAGAAAAAAAAAAAAAAAGATGAGGGACAGATTCGGGTTCGACATAGAAATCGAAGCTCCCTGTGAGCAAGGCGGGTATAAACCCCACCAAGCTAGACCATCGATTCCTCCAAATCCCCTATTCAATCTTTCACGCAGTGATCGCACGCGGTGACGCTGGCATGGCTTCGTCGGAGATCGAAGTCACCGAGTCCCCTCCCGCCGCCGTCGACGTGTTCTCCACCTCCGCGTACGGTGATTTGGAGCAATTGAGGAGGTTCGTGGAGCAAGGAGGCGCCTCCCTCTCAGTTCCCGATGCTAACGGGTACTACGCTCTCCAGTGGGCCGCCCTCAACAACTTCGCCGACGTCGTCCAGTACATCATCGAGGTATTGCGCCTTTTCGTCGCTCGCTTCTTCTTCCTTCCGCCCGCCGTGAATTATTTTGCGCGCCCAATCGCGCGTTCCTCGCGACGTTGTCCTGAATTTTTTTTTGGGGGGGGTGGGGTTTGAAAAGTTGCTACTTGGAGCATTTGCTTCCTACTCGTTTCTGTCTTGACGTACTACTACTTCTTTTTGTACGTCGGCGTTGGATGATGAATTGCTTTTGAAATGGCCATTGAAGAATGGGGGTAATGTGAATGCGACGGACAACTTGATGCAGACTGCACTGCATTGGGCCGCCGTTCGTGGATCCGTTGCGGTTGCGGATGTGCTTTTGCAAAATGGAGCTTGGGTAGAGGCAGCTGATGTAAATACTAAATGGGTATCGGGTACTTGTTCATTCTCCACATCTTTCTTTTAAGATAATTGTTATTCTTATTTTATTTACTTACCGTTGTTAGAGGAATTATAGCGTTGGCATGAAGTAAAAGAACGAATTTGATAATTATTTGGTTTCCTCTTGAGTTAAGAAAGGATTTTGAGCTATTCATGGGTGACTTTTACGCTGTACTGATGAACAGGAATGCTAGGGACTTTCGTATCATTGCCAGCAACGTAATTCGCTCCATCGGGATTGTGTACAATAACGACGGTTCCATCGTCCGATGCTCTCAACATGGCCGAGACGGGCCGCAAGACACCCTAGTTAGTCCATATCTCAATCCCTCTCTCTCTCCCTTCTTTTTTCTTTTTTTTTTTCCTGCTTTTTTTCCGTCTGGAAGTCGTTTGTGTCGACAGGTTGCTTTTCACGATGTTCTTAGCTTCTTGTGGCACGGCTCCTTTTCGACAAAGACTGAGGCACTTCTTTTGGCATCTTATATCTCGAACCCAAGAAAAACATGTTTCTCTTTGCTATTCTTGCGGGTCGGTCTGGATTATCCCGAGGAGCGTCTAGTTGTGATATCGGGTTGGATGAACAGAAATGGAAATGCTCCACAGACTATCACCCAGAACCTGAAAATACATACCACGGAGACCACTCACGGGCCCTTCGGATCGGAGGATGCTCTTGGAAGGTTAACGGAATTACGTATCCCACCGGTACCAGGTGGTGGCAAGATCGTTGGCCTTTTCAGAAGGCCGGGATCATATCTTAATTTTATCGGAGCGCGTTTGGAACCATTTTAGTTACCCTAAAACCGTCTTTAAATTAGAGACAGCGATGCATATAAATACGACATGGGTAATCTTTTTTCGTACACAATTCACATCCATGATAATCTACTTGGTTATAGTCCGTCAACTCTTCAAACTAATAACTTATTGTCTAAAGAAATGTCGTCTTAATACTTAAATTTGTCGATCGGTTAATCCACGAGTTGCGTGCCAAGGAAGATGGAATAGCCTAGGCCCACTCCTGCACTATCCATTTATAATCTATAAATTAAATTATTAGGTAATAAATTTGTAGACAAATATAATCAGTATTATCGTTTTAGTAGCTCCTCATCAGAAATATAAATTTACTATCCATTTCTATTCACAGCTCTATGGATAATTTATAGATCGTTTGAGCAAAGACAATCAACTAATTGAGAATTTATAACTAAGTTATGATTATTTTTTCATTATTCCATCATCATCGTTATCATTGATAACCATTGAGAAAAAAATAATAAGTTATTATTTGTGATCAATTATTTAGTTTAAAAATATCAAGCAACAATTAGATTTTGTGAATTGTAGTTATTATGTGTTTACATAGATAAAGATTTTGCAAACCATGCTAGGCATATACACGATTCCTATTCGTACTCTGTTCAATTCTAATGAAATAATTGTTCTGTTCCGATCTTATTCAATTTCGCAAGCTGAGGTTTTCGTTTCCTATGGTCGTGCAAAAGAATGATTGGACCAAATTTGGACCAAAATGTGTAATTTTCTTTTGGCATCTTTCTAATATTTTTTTGTGAAATTAGGTGATATGCTGCCATTGACTATCTGGATGCTCTTCGCTTTTCTCCACAGATAAAAGGGAAAGAAAGAGATGACGAAGAAAAGTATTCCAAGAAATCAAAACTTAGTATTTACATGCGGCCATGTAAGATCGCGTGGAATCTTCCTTCTACCAATCAAGGACTGAAGCTTCAGATCCATGTCTGCGACATTTCAGACGTGTCTCTGTCGCGCATATTTTGAGAGAGATTCGGTTCATGGTCGTGGTCTGGTTTTGACGATTCAAAGCCTTATCTTTGAATCGTCCTCGACCGAGCAAGTTTTCTTCTGTTCTTCGAACAGACGGGTCTCACTAGCCGACTGGTCCGGAAAGTCAATGAAAGAAGCAGAGCACCTACCGATGGCGAAGCTTTGAATTTTTCGTCCCTTCTCGTTCACCGCTTGCACCTTCTCTCTCATTTATAGGCTTCGCCTGCGAGGAAAATTTTTAATGGTTTCGATCATACCCCTTGCCTCTTCTTGGTATTGCTCTTGCACAAGAGGAGCATTGAATCAATTCTAAGACCATGTTGACTTCCCCTTCTCCTCCACCTCCTCCACCTCCTCCACCTTCTCCTCCTCGCCGTCCTCCTCAATGGAAATACGATGTGTTCGTGAGTTTCCGAGGCAAGGATGTGAGGAGAAACTTCGTATCGCACCTCTTCTCCGCTTTGAGGCAGGCCACGATCCAGTACTTCAGGTAAAATCTATTCAGACCACCTGGTTTCTCTATCTTCCCCCCTTGACCTCCGCGCCTCCCCTGCCGTCACCAGCACGGCCTCCAGACCGCCTTCGGACCAGAGATTTGGAGGCATGGCCGAGTCTAGATCTGGAGCATGGCCGTGTCCGAGCCGGATCTGGAGACACCAGCCATGGACGACGTGGAGGGCTCGAGGATAAAGGTTGCGGCCGCTTGAGCGGTGGCTTGTGCTAGGGCGGTAATGTATGGCCAGGGTTGTCACGGTGGAGGAAGAGAGAGAAATGAAGTTATTAATTATATTTAATTCTTAATTTATTTAATTCTTAATTTATTTAATTTCACGTCGGCGTTTAAGTGCGGAGCTGTTGCTGGATATGAGCACAAAATTGCTCGCCATATCAGCTGATACGAAATGAGAACAACCTGTTGAATATTTTCTCAATGCTTCAGTGACAACGCGAGAGAAGACATTGGGGAAGAAATCAGATCCAAGCTTTTCAAAGCGATTTGGCATGCGAGGATTGCCCTAATCGTGTTCTCCAGGAACTACGCCGACTCGAAGTGGTGCATGAACGAGCTGGTCGAGATTCTAGAGTGCAGGAAGAGGTTCGGAAACCATGGTCACCTAGTTGTTCCCATCTTCCACGAGGTAAAAACCGCGGACGTTTCGAATTTGACGAGCGAAAGTGAATTCGCTCAAGGTTTTGAGAGATTGTGTGGAGGCGAAAGAGATGAAGTGCAGAAACAAAGATGGACAAACGCCTTGAGAGAAACTAAGCATTTGACAGGATTCGACTTGAGGAACGATGCCGGAGAGTACGTATCTCTTCCTCACGTACATTGCATTATCAATTTGTGACTCGGATCATCTTTGATTTAGAGTTATGCATATTTGATGTTGAATGAAAATTCAAACTCTTTCAAGTTTTTGCCATTCTAAGGTCCATGATAGGCTCATACAAACCATTTCTCCTCCTGAAAATATTGTAAAGTCGGAAAATAATTTTCCTTTGGCACTAAGTTTTTTCTTTATCCTAATCAGATGATAAACAAGTAGAGAATTTTGCTAAGTTGAATTTGTTCCCTTAATAAGCATCAAAATCCAAAATGATCTGTTTTAGTAGTTTTTGCACCAGAGATTGTTCAAAGATTTCTATTTATAGATAATTTGTTGGGATTCTAATCATTTAGTTTTAATGGTAGAGCAATGTTACTTCACTAGGGGTGAAACTTCTCATTTCTTAAGGCCTTAAAAAACACGCTGACCGTTGCCGCATATCGCCTCTATGCTTGCCGTTAAGGTACCAGTGACGGCCGCTCTGCTAGCCGTTACAGTGCATACTCGCGACGGTCCCTGTTCCCAAAGCTAGTGGTCGGAAGACTCTTGAGGAGGTCTACAGGGGCGGTGCTAGAATGGTTTTAGGACGTAACCAGCTCTCCTCATCGCCTCTACATATTGCTTTTTCTTCTTTGTTTTCTGCAATTGTAGTAAAATATATGTTCGATTCGTCATCTATGTGAACCTCATTTATCAAATTGCAGAACCTTGACAAAGTCACAATCATTTGACAATTTACATCATATTACAATTAAATGATATTTTACCCATCCAATAATAAAGGTTTTCTTATCCATTTAGTTCAGGATCCAATGGCTGTAGGTTCGATTTTTGCCTTGAGAATTTAGATCTAAGTCGGGGCCATTGTTGGGGGGTGCTCTGCTAATTTTCCTCTAGATAAATCAGGCAATTACAGTCGTGCCCCTAAGTTATAAAAAATTAAGAGTAGACATTTCATATTTTTCTCATAAAGAAAAAAGAATGGACGAAACAATGCATTAAAAAAAAAAGCATAAGTGCCTCCCCAGAGGCACCATTGAACATCCACCGCACAGGACTCCCAATGCGAAATAATTGGTGATAAGCGCATGCTACATCAGCAGAAAAACTTAACAACAAGCACTGATCTAAGCCAAGTTGGATGTTTTTCCAATCTTAGGAATGTAAAGTATCTCAAACGTATTGTCTCTCGGTGCATATATTTACGTTTATTTCTCTTATACCCTTAACTACACTCAACATCAGGAATGAAAGGAGACTCGTGGACATAATAGTAGAGTACCTTGTCGAGAAAATCCGCGAGACACGGCAACTCCACTTTGCGAGAAACGCAATTGGAGTGGACTTGATGGTAGGCGAGGTGATTTCTTTAATTAGAATGGACCAAGAGGAGGACGTGCGTGTCATAGGTATATGTGGAGTAGGAGGAATAGGCAAGACGATGGCGGCAGCAGTCATCTGCGAGCGCATTCGTCGCGATTTCGAATGCTTTGTCTTTCTTGATAAAATCGGAGAAGCAGATCGAGTTGATATATTAGGCCTACAAAAGAAGCTGCTCCATAATCTCATGAAGGTGGAAGGATTGAGGACCTACGGCGACATTCAGACCAACATCAACGAGATAAATAGTAACATGTGCTTCAAAAGGATACTTATTGTTCTTGACAATGTTACTAGTAAAGAACAGATTGACTACTTCTGGGCAGGAGACCGAGAACTGCTGTGTCCTGGGAGCAGAATTCTGATCACAACCCGAGACCAAAACTTGCTAAAAGATCTCAAGGTAGACGACAAGTATATCGTCAAAGGATTGGACCCGAATGAAGCGCTCCGGCTCTTTTGTCGCCATTCCTGGAAGAGAGAAGAACCTCAAGAAGGCTATGAGGAGTTGTCCCGAAATCTAGCTCATTATGCAGGAGGTCATCCATTGTCTCTTAAATCGTTGGGCACATTCCTAAACGGCATGCCGAAACAACAATGGCCTCACATAATGGAGAAGTTGATTAGAAGCCCTTATCTCGATTCGCTCATTCATTCCTTCGAATCAGCTGGGCCATATGGCGGTCAAGGCGGTGATGCTTTTGATGATGGGACACACAATGGGGTGAGGCAAATTAGGCTGTATGGACAATCAATTATTGAATCCATCACCATCGACTATGATCACGATGGGTGTTTCGTGAGATCCTCCCAGCATGGTGGACATGCCCATGACAATGAAACGGTCAGTTTTCTGCCGCTCTAGCAGACTGATTATATATTTTACTACTCAACGCTTATAAGAACGAAAACAGAATCAATTACGCGTTGAATATCATTATTGTGCGTCTATAGTAAAATCTACTTCAAAAATTATCAGAACGAAGAATTTAAGTTTGTCAGGAGAGGATGGCCAACATGTAAACATCTACGGAAGTGTTAGTGTGTTACTACTTCACGTAACTTTCCCAAGTATGAAGTTATAAATTCTATCATTCCTTTTTCTTCTTTTCTTCTTTTATGTAATTACTTCGTCTCCTTTTGATTTGTTTATGAGACTTTATTATCTTGACTTTCATTTGCGGCAAAATGGGCATGCGGCAGCTTTGCTGAAGGATGAAAGCTCAAAGATTTTCCTTTGTTCCTTTTAAATTAGGGATATGTACTTAAACCGAATTCGGCTAAGTAATTTATGTTTCCCGGTAAAGTAATATATATTCATACAAAAAGCTCAAAGTCAATATATACTAGGTGTTAGATGGATGCGTTGCTGGTAACACTCATGAAACCTTTTGCACCTCTTGCAGCTGGTGATATTGGACCATCCAAGGGAATACCTGATTTCTGTATCAGGCCACATCGATGATGATGGAGGTCATGATGTCGTTCGGTCTCTCAAGATCCACAGCAACAAGAAGACGTACGGACCATTTGGTTCAGAAAGAGGACGGCCTTTCGACCTCTCACATTCTGGTAGACAGATTATCGGGTTTCATGGAAAATGTAGCAGCCATCTCCACTCAATCGGAGCCCATTTCGGGCCAATTTCTCATGTGTATCCATATGATGTCGTGGGACCATTTGGTGGTGATAGTGGTATGGACATTTGGGACGACGGAAAACACACAGATGTGAGGCAAATCGTCGTAGGCTTCGATTCGGCAATTAAGTCTATCTCTATCTTATATGATGAACGCGGACGTCCAGTTGGTCCGTTCACACATGGCACAAGTGGAGGAGGCAAAACATATACGGTGAGCTTTGATATGAACGTCATCAACAGTATATGTGATTTTGTTGATATCCTCGTTACTTTATTTTTATTTTTTTTCTGGTAACTCTATCTCGTCATTGTGAAAGTAGATACCTGTTTTAGAATTCTTTAATTTTTATCCTTTTTCTGTCTCAGATTAAGCTCGACCATCCAATTGAGTACTTGACATCCATCTCGGGCTATACTGAAAAAGAGTCCGGACTCACCATTCTTCAGTCACTGACAATCCATACGAGCAGAAGGGATCATGGACCGATCGGAACAGCCAATAAAGGGAGGCATTTTTCATTTCCATACACCGGCGGCAAAATTGTTGGGTTTCATGGGAGTTGCGATGGCCCTCATCTCGAGTCCATCGGAGCTTTTTATGAGCCGATTCCTCATACATATCCTGTTAAAGTTTTCGGGCCTTTTGGAGGCAAAGGCCAAAAATCCTGGAATTTCGTTGATATAAAGGGGATTGTTGTTCATTGCGCAGACTTCATCGAGTCCATTGCTTTTAAGGTCGACGACGCCACCAGCTCCGAACCGGAAACTATTTATGGTGGAAATGGCGAGCATTGGACTTACAAGGTTGTATTTAGACTCTTCCCTTTTCTCTTTTTCCGTTCCTACTTGATTGATATAAGTGTATTCATCGAGCTTATCATAACATTAGTCTGATTACGCCATTATGAACCTTGAGATTCTTAACATTTGCTTCGTAAATGCACATGAAAAGTTCAAACCAAAGTACTTGAGGATCAACGTGATTGAGAGAATTATAAAAAAAAAAGTACTAAACTTAATTATGACAATTCATTTTTAAACTTTCTTTTTTTTTACCAATAGTGAGGCCAGTCAATATTGGCCGAATAGACTAAATTGGCACAATATGACTAAATTGACCAAAAAAAAAAGTTTAGAAATAGATTGTCATAATTGCAATAAGTTTAGAACTTTTTTTTTTGGTAATTTCCCCGGACATGATCGTTATAAAACCAAATGGAAAAAATTAATGACTTCACTTTATTAAAATTAGGCAAAGATAAACCAAGCCATAAACAAAAAGTAATTTAACTTTTGATTTACAAAATGAAGTTTACTACCAAATTTATTAGAAACATAATTTACATCAATCATAACATATATAACTTATTGCATAGATTAGAATTGTATTCCAAAAGAATCTACTAATTTATTTTGCTCAGCGACCGAGGCAACATATAGTCACTCATGTTGACTATGGCTTTGTGGCCTATTTGCAGGTTAAACTGAGAAATGGAGAGTACATAACTTCTTTAGCCGGATATCTCAAAAATGCAAAGGATAGTGGCACTCTAATCAACTCACTCACATTTCGAACCACCAGAAGAATATTGGGACCCATTGGTAGAGAGGAAGGCGAGTACTTCTCCTTACCACTGAAAGCTGGGAAAGTTATTAGCTTTTTCGGGACAAGTGGTGAATTTCTTGAATCTATCGAAGCACACGTAGAGCTGTACTCCAACAAGCTCTATCCCTTTAAGTCTGTGGGGTTATTTGGGAGTTCCGATGCATCTTTTTGGGATGATGGCAATAAGCATACCAATGTAAGGAAAATCGTTGTTGAATTTCAAGCAGGTATAGGGCCATGGATCCGATCAATCACGTTTCAGTATGAAGAGGACAATAAAGAATTGTGGCAATCAGGGACACATGGTGGCTTTGATATAAACTACTTCCACATAGTACGGAATGTCGAGATCCATACGGTATGTTCCCATACATACGTATGCTTTGTAAAATCCATAAGAAACTTTTATAGCCTCTATAAGTGGGAGACTCTTTCGAGACTTAAATCATGAATATGATGGTTACGTCTATTATTGCAGATCAAAATACATGATCCAGATGAGTATTTGACTTCAATATCCGGGTGTTTTTCTGATGAAGGCATTAAAATCACTCACGTTTCAAACTAACAAAAAAATGATCGGACCTATCGGTGATGAAAATGGGGCAACACACTTCTCATCTCCCGCAACAGGTGGCCAAATTGTTGGATTTTATGGGAGGAGTATAGTACATCTTGAAGCAATTGGAGCATATTTTGAACCGATCTCACATCTCTACCCAATTAAATCAATTGGGCCATTTGGAGGCCACGGGGGACGTGCTTGGGACGATGGGAAATTCACCGGTGTAAGGGAAATTGAGGTAATGTACGACAATATTCTCCGTTACGTTAAGTTTGTGTACGACAAGAGCGGTGAACAAATTTACTCAATTATGCACGGTGGCTACACTAGAGAAGACAAGGCCAAGGTCACCAGGGTTAGTATTTCTTTTTCCGCTCTTTGATTGGTTGTCGTTTGCTTACTCATATCTAATCCTTCGAGACAATGTTTCTAGTGTGTGCTCACAATTTAAACTTTACAATTGGGTCTTATTTCCTCCACTCATCCAATTTTAAGAGATACTTTCGAGATTGCACAGGTTAGATTGGATTATCCGCGGGAGTACTTGACATCGGTCTCTGGATACAAGCGAGAGGGTGGTCACAATGACATCGAAAACGCTATTGTTCAATCGCTTACATTTCATAGCAATACAAGAACACACGGTCCCTTTGGCGAGGAGAAGGGGAAGTACTTTTGGTATCCACAGACCCGAAGCAAAATCATCGGCTTTTATGGAAGATGCGGGGAAACTCTCAATTCCATAGGAGTGTATGCGGAGCCCATATCACACATGTATCCTTTTAAAACCATTGGACCCTTTGGAGGCTCTGGTGGCACTCCATGGGACGACGGAGTCCACACTGATGTGAGGGAGATTAATATTCATTTCGCCGGCCACGGAGCCTGCGGCATAGGGATTGTGTACGATAACAATGGTTCCTTAGTCCAATGCTCTCATCATGGCAGAAAAACCTCATCCACCTGGCAGGTTAGTCCATACCTTAATCTTTCCGTCTCTCTCTTGTCTTTAGAGTCTGTTGCGTGTCTGGATGTTGTTCAGGTTGACACGTTGCTCTTCACAGTTGTTCTCGGCTTCATGTAGCACAGTATCTTTTCATAAAAGAATAAGGGCTCTTCTTTTGGCATCCTATATCTCGAACCTTCGTTATGTTTTCACAAGTAAAAACATGTTTCGCCCTGCTGTTCTTGCAGATTAAGCTGGATTATCCTAAGGAGCGTCTGGTTTCAATATCGGGCTTGATTAACAGAAATGGAAACAGTCCTAACACTATCATCCATAACCTGAGAATACGTACCACGGAGACCACTTACAGGCTATTTGGGAGGAAAGAAGGGTCAAAGGATGAGAAATTTTGCATCCCACCAAAACCAGGCAAAGGTAGGATCGTTGGCTTTTTCGGAAGGGTGGGATCGCATCTTAATTCTATTGGAGCGCGTCTGGAACCATATTAGATTAAACCTACTCCCTCCCCAAGATTTTTCTTCTTCCTTTTTTTTTTCTCTGGCTTGTGATTGTACGAATATTTTTATTTGTTTATTATTTCCTTTAACATGAGTTGGTCGTGTCAACTTTCACATGATCGGATGATTAACTGTGAAGATGCTCCAAGGAGCAGTTGAGGTAATATTTTGGATGGGGAAACTAGTCGTCAAAGAAAGGAAAATGAAGAAAATAACCATATAGATAGTCATCTAAGGATTATTATGAAATTACAGACAAAGATACGCATGAATACGTAAATAGACCTTCTCAATCACAACATGACCCAAGGTTGAGGCCAGCACTCCCTCTTCGAGTTGGCTCTTAAATTGGGAGTGAAATTGTTAAAAGGATTAATTTTAAATATAAATACACAATTCAAGTCCATTATAATTCATTTGGATATAGGTCGTTAATTTTTTCCAAATTAATAAGAACCTAATGTCCAACAATAAGTCACCTTGACATTTAATTTTGCTAATTGGTTAATCCAAGAGTGACGAGCATGAGAAGATGGAGCGGCCTATGACAATCATGTAAAATGGAGTTCCCCGATTCCTATACTAAAATCGAATAAGGATTTATGTATATTATATTAATTATTTAACTAATCCCATTATAATCTTTAAATTATATTGTAAAATAATAAATTTGTAGAGAAATATAATGAATATTATCATTCTAGTATATTCTCATTAGATATTAAATTTATAATCTTTTTTATTAGTAGCTATTGATAATGCTAGTGCGAACGCCTAAAGTGGGTGAATATGTGTTTAGAAAAAATCTTGATAAATAAATGCAAAATAAAATAAGTTTTGAGTAAAGTCTAAATAAGGATCAAAGTTTGATAAATGAGCCATCGAATTTCTGTTAGCTGTTCAGAATTTGTTATACAATGGAACAGACTTCTGAAATAACCTGTAAGTATGCAACAAACTTAAGTAATATGAGTTGAGAGAAGGGAAGATTGCACGCGAAATTTATAGTGATTCGACTTAGATCAATCCTACATCCACTCTCCTACACTGACAGCCTACTAGTTAGATTATACTATATGACCAACAAGAGATTACAATTTTGAGTGCAAACACTCAATCGTAGATCACACTATCTCATGAAATCACTATTTTGGTATTTCTCTCACGATCACAAATGTTTAAGCTCACGAAAGACAAGTGTATGATCGAAGTTCGCTCAGACTTTGTAATTCTAGATTCTACGCTTCGTTTGTTACTTGCTCATCGGTCTTTGATCTCCTTAAATATTTCTCTACTTCCAAATTAGTCGTTGGATAGTATCTAGAATATCGTCTTCTAATCTACCCATTAGACAGATCTGTATCAAAAAGATTTAGTAGCCGTTGAGTGATAGAAGTAGAATCTCAAGTTGATTCTGATCGCCCATACAAATAAAATATTGGTTTCCATAAGTAGAGCTTCTTCATTTCGAAAGTTCTTGTCTATAAAATCTAATTGTTAATCAATTAAATTAAGTCAATCAAATATATCTTGATGCAAAATCCAAACTCGATCACTAGCCGTTGTACGTTTGAGACTTGTGTCATGTGCTAAATTGTCTCGTTCTGAATATACTATGTTCTAAACTTGATTCGTCACGTTTTGGATCATATGTCTCGTTTTGGACCTTGTCACGTTCTAGACTTGTGTCTCGTTCTGTATGCAATGTCTGAGTGTCTTTCGTCTGAAGTAGACTTTATAATCTAGACATAAGTCCGAACATATTTTGCTTTTTAACATATTTAACCTTAAAATCTGGATACAGTCTAAATAAGTTCAGCTTCAACATAAAGTCTATCTTCTGGTTTTTCCAAGTATAATCTTTGATAATGTCATTTACACATTATATCATCTGCATAGTCTAATACTTAATCATTAAATACGTAAGTAACATTTGATTTGTTTTGTCATCTTCAAATTATCATAAGAGATTTCCCTAACAATCTCCCATTTTCTTATGATGACAAAATAATCTCTGAATATACAGATGTATAAACACGCTTTTAAAGATATTAATAAATTAGGGTAATCTTAAGCACATAAATAGTTTTTAAATATGAGATATTCAAATAATGTAATTCAAATTAGAAACTAGCATAAGATAGTAAATAGATCGAGCATAATTATATATAGAAAGATAATTGCAGCTCAATAAATAATATCAACACATATGCATATGTATATTCTCTCCCCCATTTTGTCATAATCGAAAAGCGATAACAATGGAAATGGCATCACTTAGAGAATATAAAGCGATAACAAATATATCTTGCATGAAACACAATTTCTAGAAACATCAGCTTCTACAAAATAAGTTGAACACCAAATATATGTAATATAGCTCACTTCAATCATATATATCAGAAAATATCTAGTAAAAATCATGAGTGCATTATAAAATTCACTTACTATTTTTGTCATAATAAAACGACAATGTAATTAAGAGATATGTTAATGACAAAAAGTAATAAAAGATACACTAATCAGATTTTGTAGAACTTAATAAGTTCTAACACATTTACTTTTTCCTTTCTTCCATAATAATCAAGATCATGATCAATTTAAAAATATTTTTCCATAATTAATCAATGCTCCCCCTCAATTAGTTGCCTTTTTTGAGGTGATCACGATCTATCCCTTTCTTTTAGATTTACTTTCTTCCCCTATCATTATAACAATATTTGTGAATAGCACTTATTGCAGCTTGTGCACATTAAACTAAACATTGTTCCTTTATTTCCTTCATAGCAACAACATCCGCAACGATCATTTAATTTTTGAAATTCGAGGTAGAAATTTGTTTTCTTCAATCAAGCTTGTCTCAAATTCAATCTGCATAAACTCAACAAACTTTTTACACAAATACACTGTTATAATATCCACATAATATATAATGTCCTTTCTTCAAATAAATACATTGAATAGCATATATAAGACTATCAAATATTTAAATTCAAAGCTACTCAACCTTTCGTATGACACATTAGGGACAAGCTCAATAATTTGCAAGAACTTTGCGCAAGAATGAGAGTTTTTCGAGACTACAGAAAATAATACATAATCTCAATTATTTTTTTAATCAAGCTTTCCAAACTTATACTTTTGCCACTTGTAAATTCTTGTATAACAAATAACAATATTTGCAAAAATATCACGTAATACCTTCCTCCGATTTGCAGATCAAATGTGCTAGATATAAGATATCTTTTAAGAATATAGCAAAAGTATCCATGAATATGCATTAATATCTTTCACGATCAAAGGGATTTCCTTGATGATAAAACTCAAAAACATATTATTGATGCATTTCGCAAAAAGAAAGCAGATATTTCTATCACGTGCCAAATCAAGCAATAAAAAAAAAAATGCAACACCTTATGTTTATGACAAGAGATATTTGCAATATAAATCATATATAATTCATAGGCAATAATCTAGAATCCTCATAAAATCGAGTAGAAATTTGTAAGGCGGGATGATAAAAAAAAAAAAATTATTCTCTTACCAAAGGTATATGTTTGAAAGATATCATTGATTAAAAATGATCATTGCCAATCTTCGCATGAGATACTTTTTTGATTGCACCTAAATTTGCATAGATTCACAATCATTCTTCCTTTATAAGATTTCCTACAATAAGCTCATTTCCTTTTTGGTATCCATGAATTTGGATCCTTCCTTGACATTAGAGAAAAATATGCAATCTCCATAAATAATCAAATATTATTTCTAAAATCATATTAATAAAGTATTTAAGAAATAATATCTTGTATAATGAATTAATATTTCGTAGAACGGATTTTTACTTTGCAAAATATGACAAAATCTGAGAGCATAAAATCAAATCAAACAAACTCAATTGTCTCTAAGCAAGATATAAAAAATAATCACACATATTAAATCAAATCTCAACTCATCAATAATATATATATCACACAATTCTTCCTTCAATAAAACCAATCACAGAATACAGTCATAATAATGTTCGAATCACCCAAGGCACAAAGAGGATATATTGAATAATAAGTATAATGAGAATTTTTAAAATTATGTACCCAACCCAAATTGAGAATTTAAAAAAACAAAATTACATTTCTTACCAAATTCTCTTTCTTCTTTTTCTTTATTCCCTGCAAAAATAATTGATCCTTTCTTTGGTACCCAAATTTTCTTGGGTCCATGAAAGTTAGTAGAGTATGCTGTTTTTATCTACTCTCTCTTAATTAATCTTTAGGTTTTAGGACATTTATTCTCAAAGTGTTCTGAATCTCCATTGGCCAACAGGTTTTACAAAAATTCTTTGAAAATGTTATTTATAAACGAGTCTATGAGGTTTTTATCTGAGTTTCTCCTTAACTTTAGGAAAGTCTATTAGAGAATCACTTACCCTATTGAAACCAAATCCCAACTTGTTATAATAAGGTACTTGTATGGAAAGGATATACTCTAATGTTTTTGAATCCTTTGAAAATTTTGTTGAGATATTTGAAAATTCTTTCTTTAAAGAATTATTTTCTTTCACAAGTAAATCTTGACTTTCTTTTGTTTGTAAAAAATCTTTTTGCAAAATTTCAAAATTTCCTTTTTGAGAAAGATCTCATTGCATAAGCCATAAATTCTTTTTTTTTTTAGTTTGAAGATCCTTTTAAGAGTAGACTTGAGATTTAAGCACAATTCATCAATATATTTAGATACCTTATTATTGGAGAAAACATCCTTATTTGTTTTGAAGCTAACAAAACGTTTCTATCAATCTAGTCTGAAGACTTACAGATTCTTTTGTCAAAGTCTGAAGACTGCCAGACTGCCAGACTCAAGATTTAAAGTCTGCCATCATTGATAGTTTCTAGACCATCAATGAAGACTTATCCAAAATCGAGTATTTCTTTAAGGATTTGATTCGAGCGGCTAAAGAAGATCACTCTGTTGGAGATAGCATCTCAAGATCTATTATTCGTTTTGAATTTAATTCGAATAATTTGGATCCGTTGATTGGCGAAGTATACTTGGAAGGTTTTACTTATGGAAACTTAAATCCTGATTGTATGGGCGAGCAGAATTGGTGGGCTATCATCACATTCCTTAAATAACTCGAAATCTCCATAATTGATTCTGTCCAACGAGTAAATTGGAAGAATTCCTTTGGAAGGTGCCAACGGTTATGAAGGCATTGAGGAGTATATAAGGAAGACGCTCTAGTTATTCGAGAGTGTGCGCGATAGAAAAATTCCAAAGTCTAAAACTCCTTGTTCTTTGCTGATTTAATTGTTGAGCGTAAATTTGTATTCAAAAGAGAATTTAGATTCTTGTGAGACCTTGAGAAAGTGTAGCAGAGTCTCTACACCGTGGAATCAAGGATGTAATACTGTAACAACTCTTTTGATTCATAATGAAATCCAACCGGTGGGCTGTCAGTGGGAGAGAATGGATGTAGGTTTGGATTAAGTCGAACTACTATAAACCTTGTGTTCTTATTCTCTTCCCTGAACTCTTTTACTTTGTTTGTAACTCTATTTGATTGTTAAAATCTAATTTTCTCTTTAAAGTCTACTGTTAAACAAACTCAGGTTAAAAGTAAATTTTTATACTATATTCTGCAAAAGTTGCTTATGCACCTATTCACCCCCCTCTAAGTGCTTGTATTAGCTATCTCAATTGGTATCAGAGCCTGTGTACTCATTTAAATTGAAGTGTTTTTACTTCAAAGTTAAAAATCCATGACTAGTATGTTGGCTCCAGGTTTGGTTGAAAGGCAAAGTAACACGAGACCACCTTATTTCGATGGAAATGAATACAGCATATTGAAAAACAAGATGAAAGCTTTCCTAAGATCGAAAGATCATCTAGAATGGAATATGGTAGACAAAGGAATTATTCCTAAAGCTACAATAGTCTCAGAAAGGGAAAAAGAAGCTGTTGAGACTAACGAGATGATTCAAGAAGAGACAATCAAGAGACAAGCTTTTGATGCAAAAGTAATTTATTCTTGATATTATGCATTATCTCCTACTGAATATAACAAAATATCTACTTGTAAAACAGCTAAAGAAATCTGGAATAGGCTGCACATCACCTATGAAGGAACCGATTGAGTGAAAGAAACCAGAATCAATATTCTGCTCGGTCAATATGAAACCTTTAAGATGAAACCAAGAGAATCTATCACTAACATATTTAGTCGTTTTACAGAAATCATGAATAGTCTTGAGTATCAAGGTCAACCAATCTCAGGATCCATGAAGGTTAACAAACTATTGCATGGACTTTCCAAAGATTGGAATCATGTAAAGACCTCAATAAGAGAAACTCAAATGATCATACCACTCTCTGTTGACGAATTGGTTGGCACTCTTCAGACTTATGAAGTGGAGCAAATCAATGAAGATGAAGATCCCAAAGGTAAAAAAATCTAATGATGATTCTGATGTTATAGATTCTTAAGACGATATGGATGATGAAAAACTTACTCTCATGATAAGAAGGTTCAAAAAACTGAACAAAAAGGGAAGAAGATTCAATTGGAAGAAACAAAGCTCTCAAAAGTTTCAAAATAAATCAGCTAAGGATAATGAATCCAATAAAGATGTGATTTGTTTTGAATGCAAGAAAAATGGACACATCAGACCCAACTGTCCCTTGCTGAAGAAAAAAAAAGAAAAGCTGAGAAATACAGAAAGGCTCTCAAAGCAGAAACTTGGAGTGATATCGAATACGAAAAGAGTGATGGTGATTATGCTAATATTTGTCTAATGGCACAATCGAAATCAAATTCAAACTCTGAGACGGATACAGACTCAGACTCAGACAGTGAAATCGAGGTAAGTAATTTAAATATTCCTACTAAAGTCTCTAAATATATTGATGAATTGTGTCTTAATTTCAAAACCTCTCTCAAGAGGATTTCCGAACTAAAAAGGGATAATTCTGCATTGAAGCAACAGGAGATTGTTTGGAAAGAAAAGTTTGAAAATTTAGATAAAAGTTTTATTACTTAAGAAAATGCAAACTTTCTTTCAAAAGAAAATACACTTTTGAAAAATGATATTTCAAGCATTTCAAAAAGATTTTCTATAGGATCTGAGAAATTAGAAAAGATTCTTTCAACACAAAGACATTACTTTAACAAATCAGGCTTGAGAATGATTGCTGAAACCATCACTTTAATTGATTTTCCAAAAGTAAAGAAAAAGATTAAACAAAGACCTACAAAAGACTTTTATAGAAATCATTTTCAAAAAGTCTTTGTAAAACTTGTTGGCCATAGTGCTCTTAAATGTTCTAAGTGTAACGGCTTAGAACATTTTGAGAAAGAATGTCCTATGGTTTGGAAACCAGTTAAGAAGGTTTGTGCAAAGACCGTATATTGCACTAACTCTATTGGACCCAAGAAAGTATGAGTACCAAAGAAAGCTTGAGTTTCTTTTTTAAATGTAGGGCACTATCAAGAAAAAGGTCAAATGGTACTTGGATAGTGGATGCTTAAGACATATGATAGGAGACTCAAATTGTTTCATAAAGTTTATGGAAGTTAATGGTGGAAAAGTTTCTTTTGGTGGAAATAGCAAAGGTAGAATTGTTAGATGCGGAACAGCAAAGATTGGAAGTCTCACAATCAACAACGTTTCCTTAGTGGAAGGACTCAACTACAACTTGCTGAGTATCAGCCAACTATGCGACACAGGTTTCAAAATCAACTTTCAATAAGGAATATGTTCAGGAACTAGTAAAGATTTCTCTCAGATTTTCATGAGACGAAGACATGGGAACATCTATCTTTTGAACATCAAACGAGAAAAATCTCAATGTCTAATTTCAGTTCAAGAGGAAGCTAATCTCTAGCATAAAAAACTTAGCCACATCAACATGAAGCAAATAGCCAAGATCTCTACAAAGAAGCTTGTTCGTGAACTACCCAACCTAACATATCAAAAATCAGAATTATGCACACGATGTGTATTGGGAAAATAGGTTAGAAATTCTTTCAAACCAATAAATCAAGTTTCCACTAATCGTGTACTACAACTCCTACATATGGATCTTTTCGAACCAATTAGGACTCAGAGCATTGGTGGAAAGAAATATTGCCTAATAATAGTGAATAATTATTCACGATTTACCTGGGTATATTTCCTGACAAGTAAATCTGAAACTTTTTCTTATTTCATAAAGTTTGCTAAGAAAGTACAGAATGAGAAAGGGTATGTTATTTCAAGTATACGAACAGACCATGGAGGTGAGTTTGAAAATCAAGACTTTGTTAAATTTTGTGATGAATCTGGTTTTCAGCATATGTTCTCCTCTCCATACACTTCAGAACATAATGGAATTGTGGAAAGAAAGAATAGATCGTTGCAAGAAATTGCTAGAACACTTTTAATTGAAAGCAACATTTCTTCTTGTTTTTGAGCTGAAGCAGTTTTCACAGCATGTTATATTATTAATAGAGTCTTCTTAAGACTTATTCTAGAGAAAACTCCCTATGAGTTGTTCAAAGGAAAAAAAGCCAATTATTTCCTATTTTCATGTGTTTGGTTACAAATGTTTTATATTGAAAAATGCAAATAATCGAATTGGTAAGTTTGAAGAAAAATCAGATGAAGGCATCTTCCTTGGATATTCAACCACCAACAAAGCTTACAAGGTTTACAACAAAAAGACTCAATCGGTGGAAGAATCGATGAATGTCAATTTTCAAGACCTTATACAAAATCAATCGATCCAGACTCAACATGAAGAATCTGAACCTACTCCAAACTCTACAAAGTCTAAATCCCCAAAAGCAACTCAAACTTTAGAAGATCAACAACGAATGAATGTTGAAGAAACAAATGAAGAAAAATATCAGTTTGTCAAACCAACCAACAACTGGAAGCATAAGTCCAGTCATCCTAAAGAACTCATTATTGATGACATTGATGAAGGGATTCGTACAAGATCCAAAAGGCATGAATAGTCTAGCGTTGTGGTTCTTATTTCTGAAATAGAACCCAAAAGCATAGAGGAAGTTTTATCTGATAAAAGCTGGATTGAAGCTATGCAAGAAGAACTCAGGCAATTCAGTATTAACGATGTTTGAGAACTAACTCCTAGACCAAAAGGTAAATCTATTATTGGAGCTAAATGGGTTTTCAGGAACAAGATGGACGAAAAAGGAAAAGTTATAAGAAACAAAGCAAGACTTGTGGCCAAAGGATATACACAAGAAGAAGAAATAGACTATGATGAGACTTATGCACCAGTAGTAAGGTTAGAAGCAATTGGATTACTACTTGTTTTTGCTTGTTATAAGAATTTCAGGTTATTCCAAATGGACATCAAAAGCGCATTCCTAAACGGATTTATCCAAGAGGAAGTCTATGTGGAACAACCTCCCGATTTTGAAGACCCAAGAAAACCGGACTCTGTATTCAAACTGGAAAAAGCACTATATGGTTTAAAGCAAGCACCTCGAGCTTGGTACGACAGGTTAAGTAAGTTTTTAATCCAAAATGGCTTTGTTAAAGGTAAAGTAGACACTACCTTGTTTATAAAAAGAGAAAGTAAAATTTTTTTACTTGTTCAAATCTATGTTGATGATATGATTTTTGGATCACCTAACGAAAATCTATGCAAGAATTTCTCTAAGTCTATACAGGATGAATTCGCGATGAGCATGATGGGTAAACTATCATTCTTTCTCCGACTACAAGTAAAACAATTGAAAGAAGGAACTTTCATTCATTGAGAAAAATATGCTAAGGAACTCGTCAAAAAATTCGGTTTGGAGAATTGCAAAAATACTAATATACCAATGTCAAGTTCTTTGAAGCTGGACAAAGATGAATGAGGAAAGAAAGTTGACCAGAAGCTGTACGGGAGAATCATCGGTTCACTTCTTTATCTTACTGCTTCTAGACTTGACATTTTGTTTAGCATTTGCATTTGTGCCAGATTTCAATCAGATCCCAAGGAATCTCATCTAAGCGTTGCAAAACACATCATCAAATACGTTGTAACAACCTCTAATTTGGGTCTCTAGTATCCTAAAAAATGAGACTTTACTCTCCTTGGATATTCAAATGCAGATCTAGCAGGATGCAGAGTTAATAAAAAGAGCACATCGGGCACTTGTCAATTGCTTGGTAATAGGACAGTATCTTGGTTTTCAAGGAAGCAAAGTATTGTAGTTCTTTCAACAGTAGAAGCAGAGTATGTGGCTCTTGGAAGTTGTTCTCAAATCTTATGGATAAAACAAAAGCTAGGAGATTTTGGAATCGAAGATTCATGCACTGAGATCAAATGTGACAACACCAGCACGATTAATCTCACCAAGAATCCAATTCTTCATTAAAGAGCAAAGTATATAGAGATTCGACATCATTTTATTAGAAACCATGTTCAAAATGGAGAAGTATTGATTCAATTTATTGACTCAAAGAATTAGCTGGCGGACATATTTACAAAATCTCTGGAGAAAAGTCAATTTAAGTCTATTCGTTCCAGACTTAATATCTTAAAGTTTAAAGAAGCTCAAACTCAGGGATAAAAGTCTAAAGATGCTCAGACACGAAAGATCAAGGATCACGACAGTAAGTTATTTCAATTTTAGAAACTCATCGTTTGGATGAAATCTCAAAAAGGCACGATCGTCTATTAATCTGCAATTGATTGATGTTATCTTTCCAAGTTCTTGTAATTATAGCAATCATTCCTTTTCGAAAAAGAAGTTATCTTTTTTACAGTTATCTATTTTCAAAGAGACAGTTATTTTTTAAAAAACATTTTCTATTTTTCCTTTTACGGCGGTTCATATACCATGTTTCGATTGCTTTATATACTGTTTGTCTTCTTCTATTTTACTCACAAACCCTAGAAGCACAAAACATCACCTTCTTACTTTTACTCCCTAGTTTAATCCTCAAAGTTTTCATCTTTCTCACGAATCGAGTTTGGAATCTCTCTAAGATTGTGAGAATGTCTTTCCAAAGAAAGTCTTCAAGGCTTGCAAGTAGGGAACCACAGCATATGCATGAGGGTCCTACACACTTTGACCTTACGGAGGAAGAAGAATCTCCAAGACAGCAGCAGAATCCACAACATTCTCAACCGCATCATTCTCCTCAGGCTAGACCTCAAAATGTTCAACAACAAGCGGATGAAGAAATTATTGAGGATGCAGAACCTGTAAGAACTCAAAAGCCTGCTTTTACCTTCAAACTCTACTGCCTTGAAGGATGGAGTACTCCCTTGAACTTTATTGATGAATTTTTGAAAGAAAAAGGATACAGAAATGAAACCCACTTTTTGCGAACGATGGAACGTTTGGGAGTTGCTCCTCCGGGCTTGGTAGAAAGAGCCTTTGCGAATATCCCAAGCGATCTACATGTTGGAAGACTTAGTCAACCTGATGGAAATGATGATGAAAAGATGTTCACTCATTTTAAGCCTAGAATGGGTGTTGCCATGAATTTTCGAAGCAAAAGGACAGATCTGCTTCATTCTGAGGAACACAAGCGACTTTATTCTAAGTTACTGAAGCGAGGGGTGATAAACCCAAAGAGTGTGGATTTTGATTTTCTTGATTCTCTGAACGTGAAGTTGCGAGAGAAATTCACTTTACTTCAACTTGAACGATTTTGCTCTGAGACAACAATGACTCATCCAAAACTTACTGCATATTTCTATTCCAATCTAAGCTTTTTGGATGCGAATATATTTTCTTTTAGTGTTAGAGACCAGGACTATGTAGTTGATATGGATACTCTGGCTAATGTGATTGGAGTAAAGAGAGGGGTGTTCCAATCAATTAGTGTGTCTATTGGTCGTGCGACTGTAGAGCTTGTTCGGGATGGAATGGTGGAAGGTCGAATTTTGTACTTGAGGATGAATGCCTCAAATGTCTTGCTTCACAAGATTGTGATCAATTGTCTTAGACCCAAATCGACTTCTAAGACTGACGTCTCCAATTCAAAAGCGAAGCTGATGTATCCTATCAATGCTGACAAAAAGTTCTCTCTGCCACACACTATTATGTTTCACACGTATAGATCGATGGTGAAAGACAATGGTCAACTTCCTTATTCATTACTTGTTATTCAGTTATTCAGGCATTTTAACATTCAGCCTCCCAAAATTTTGTGTGTTCGAACTTGTGATCAAATGGTGGTGGGATTGAAGATGGTTTCCAAAATGCATCTGAAGAAGCTGAACAAGGCTTTAGAGCGATTTAAGGAGAAAACCCTTGTCAAGACTCATCAAATCTCTATGGCTGTAAAACGGAAAGGCAAGGAGCCCATGACAGCTCCATCTAAGAAAAGAAGAGCACTCATTTTGGAGGATGAAGAAGATGAGGATGATGTTACCATTTCCGCTCTTGCCTTAAGAAACCTTCAACGTTTTGTTCCAGAGTGAGAGGAGAGAGAGGATCAAGACAGAGAAGATATAGAGCAGAGAAGTGAAGAAAGGGAAGCGATAAGGAAAGCAACAGAGGAAGAAAGAACTGCAGAAGCAGAGGAAAGAGGAGAACAGGAGCATCATGTCACTGAAGACGAGACAGAGTATGAAGAGTACTTCTCTCCACCTGAAAGCACTGAAACAAGGGGAGCTGCTAAGAAAAGAGGTACTTCTTCAATTGCTTTTACTAGTGACGATGTTAGTCGTTCTCCTGCCGATCCAGAAGAAGTATATGCCTCTCAATTTTCTGAAGAAGGTCATGAGGTTTCATCTCCAAATCTGGGTGCTCATGCTGAAATGCCATCATCTGCTAATACTCCACAAACTAACCATGCTGAAGCAAGCACTCAAACTGACAACTCAGCAAACTTTCGAAGATTGCTTGATGTTCTTTTGGAAATGCAAGGCCAGATTTATGCCTTGGGATGCGAAATTCAGAATATGCAGAATGCAAGTCAAGCCTCTTCAATTTCGTTACACAATCAAGTTCAGGCCCTTAATCTTCAAGTTCAAACAACTACCAAGGGTCAGGAAGTAGAACAACTGAAGGAGGATTTAAAAAAGCTGGAGGAGATTGTCAAGTCGATTGGAGATTTTCAACTTGTTCGCGTTTCAAAACAATCTTAATTTTATTCCAATCTCTATTTCATTTCTACCTTTTTAATGCTGACAAAAAGGGGGAGAAGTTGGTACAAATTTGCAGATTTGCAGATTTGCAGATTTGACTTTTGTTTGACTTTACTTTTGTTTAGTTGTGACTGGCTTGGACTATGTTTTGATGGTTTGGACTGTGTTTTGATCACTTAATACTTGCAGTATCTTAAGCATCGTTGATATTCTCATGGCAAATATAGTTGTTTTTACAGGACTAACTCATTTCCTATGGATGCAGAGTCGATACTATCTTTATCCTAATTCATTTATCTTTTATAAGATATTCTTGTTTGCTTGAGTATTGTCTTGCAGGTCAAATTTATCCAAATCTGCAGGAAAGTTTTGTTACCATCAAAAAGGGGGAGATTGTTGGAGAAAACTTCCTTATTTATTTTAAAGCTGACAAAACGTTTCCATCAGTCTAATCTGAAGATTTGCAGATTCTTTCGTCAAAGTCTGAAGACCGCCAGACTGTTAAACTCAAGATTCTTGTGAGACCTTAAGGAAGTATATTAGAGTCTCTACATTATGGAATTAATGACGTGATACTGTAACGACTCTTTTGATTTATAGTGAAATCTAGCCGGTGGGCTATTAGTACAGGAGAGTGGACATAGGCTTAGATTAAGCCGAACCACTATAAACCTTGTGTTCTTATTTTCTTGCCTGAACTATTTTACTTTGTTCGTGATATAGCTAGTACGATTACCTAGAGGGGGGTGAATAGGTATAAAGGATTTTTCTTTTGATAATTACACACTATTTAGATAAATAAACGATTTGCAGCAATTAAGAAAAACAATCGTAAGACTCGAGTAAGGGAAAGAGAGAATTAGACACGAGGTTTATAGTGGTTCGGCTTGTGTCAAGCCTATGTCCACTCTTTCGCACCGACACCAATTGGCTGGATTCCACTATGAACAAAGAGATGTTACGGTGATGATCTTCCTTGACTTCTTGGTGTAGACGATCTTCCACACTCTCAAGGTGTCACTAGAAATGAACACTCTCTGTGTATACAGTTTCGCTCAAAATGGTCTCGACTAATAATCAAGGATCTTCATACTCTGGAATTTTTCTATCAATCACACACTCTAAAACAACTGGAATGTCTTCATTTTATACTCCTTTATGCCATCATAGCCGTTGGCACTTACCAAAGGAATTCCTCCAATCTACCTGTTGGACGGAATCAATTACGAAGATCATTCGAGCTATTTAAGGAGTCTCGGCGATAGCCCATCAATCTGTTCGCCCATACAATCGGGATCTTGGTTTCCAAGAATAGAACATTCCAAGAATACTTCGACAACCATCGGATCTTTAATCGATCTAGATAAGAACAAACAAAGACTCCGAGATGTTTATCCAACCAAGGGATCTTTTCCAGAGGATAGGATCGAATCCTCAACCATAAGCTTCGGCTCTGGATTTCCTTTGCTACTGGAATAGAAAGACTGTTAGTGAGAATAGTCTTGAGTCTAGAGTCTTGAGTCTTGAGTCTTGAGTCTTGAGATAATAAAGTCTTGAGACTTTAATCTTCGGTCTCCGAATATCCAGACTTAGATCGATAGAAACGTTTTGTCGAGCTTCAAAAGACTCGGAAAGATTTCTCCAACAATCTCCCCATTTTTGATGGTGACAAAACTTCCTTGTAGATTTGAACAAATTTGACCTGCAAAAACATTTCTCAAGCAATATGGCTAACTTATAAATATTAATAAAACAACCACATTCTCGTATCCACAAATTGGTTAGTCTTTCATGAGTAATACCATAAAACAACACTTGATATGAACGCAACCCAGTCAAGCATTTAAATCCACAGTCAAGAGTACTCAAGTCAAACTCAAAAAAATGACTACAAATAACCACAAATTCAAAGATTAAAAGATAAAATGATGTTTGAAGGTTGATGGTGTTGATTGTTCAAATTGATTCTCCCCTTTTTGTCATCATGAAAAAGTGAGAAAGGGATCAAGTCTCGCTTGGGAATGCGAACGATTTGGAAATCTCCCATAGACTGGACTAAGCCTTCTAGCCTCTTCAAGTCTTCCCTTAACTGAGCTACCTCCTCTCCTTTTGCATTTGCTTGAAGTTGTAGAGCGAGGTCTTTCATTCTGTCCTCCAGGGTAACTGAAGATGCTTGGCCAGCATTCTTGATGGATTGAATCTCACAGTCTAGAGCATAAATCTGTCCCCGCATATCCATAAGGATATCAACAATATGACGAAAATCTGCTGAGTTATCCGTCCGTGTACTTGCATCGGCTTTTTCGATGGAGTGAATGCGACGTTGTAGCTTCCGTGAAATCATGCAGATTTGGGTTCGAAGTATCGTGTCCTTCTTCGAGCAATTTAGAAACATGAACTTCTTCGTGTCTGCTGGAGATGGTCTCGGACCTTCACTATTGGCGCATGTGGTGAAGACCTTTCTTGCTCGCCAACTCCCCTGTCTCTAGGACATCACAAGGAGAATAGTGATGATCATGTTCTTGATCTCCCTTGTCTCCAGTCCGATGCACTTGTTCTTTCTCTCCTCCTCTCTCCTTTTCTCCTTTTCTCTCCTTCTCTCCCTCTTTCTCCTTTTGCTGATCTTCTTCTCTGATCTTTGCTTGCTCCTCTTCCTCTCTCTCGTTCTCGTTGAAGTTCTCGTTGATCGAGGCACGTAACGTCCGGTTCTTGTTAAAGCAAAGATTGTGGGATCCTCATCTTCTTCATCTTCATCCTCTAAGATGAGAGTCCTTTTCTTCTTCTTCGATGGGGTTCCAACGATTTCTTTTCCTTTCCTTTTTGAAGCAGATGGGACAGGAGTCTTCACTCTGAATTTTTCCATTGCCTTGGAAAGCTCTTGTAGACGCATCTTCGTCAGCATCTTCAAACCTACCACCATCTTATCGCTCGGTCGAACACAAAGTGAATGGGGCGGTTCAATATTCATGTGTCTAAAGATCTTGGTCACCGGACCCGGGATAAGGCAATTGTCCCTTGTCTTTTGACACCGCTTTCTGTACATATGGAAAAGAATCGTGTGCGGGAGAGAGAACTTCCTTCCGAGTTGATTGCATACATCAACTTTGCTTCGAGAATAAGACACGAAGTCTTCGATGTAGACTTTGGTCCGAGACAGTTGATTACGATCTTATGAAGCACAATGTTGATTGCATTCATCCCGGAATAGGTAACTCTCTTGTCTGCGTCCCCTATCCTTGACAAGATCCGAGTAGTACGTGCGGGTGAGACTTTGATTGGCGATAACGCCCTCGTTCAACTCCAACAATGTCTCGCCAACATATTCACATCTACCACGTAGACTTTGTCTCGAACACTGAACGAAATTCTATTCGCATCCAAAAAGCTCATATTTGAATAGAAATAAGCGGTTAAATGTGCATACCCGTCCGTAGAGTCAGAGCAAAATTTCTCAAGTTGAAGCAAGTTCAACTTCTCTCTCAAGTTCATGTTGATGGCGTCTAGAAAGTCAAAATCAACACTTCGAGGGTTTATCACCCCTCTTTTCAACAGTTGCCATATACTTTCTCCTGTTCCTCGGATTTAAACAAATCCAATCGATTTCCTTTCGTCTTCGCTGCCACACCCATTCTCGGTTGAAACTCAAGGAACATTCTATCATCATCGTTCCCTTCAATTAAATTTTGTCCGGCACACGAGGATCACTTGGAATATTTGCAAGTGCATCCTCTCGCTTTTCCTCTCGGAGCAATTCCTAACTCCTCCATTTTCCGCAGAAAAGATATTCATTTCCATAGTTCTTATCCTTAAGGAAATCGTCTATGTAATTCAATGGTGTACCGGTGATTTTCAACGCACGATAAAGCTTGTAGATATAGGAGGGTTTTTGGACTCTTACAGGGTCGGCGTCCTCGATTATCTCTTCTTCAAGATGATGACTTTCACCATGTGGGGTAGGAGGCGATGAATGACGTGGATGAGAACGAATCGGACTTTGTTGCTTGACTTGAAAAGTCTTCCTCCTCGCAAGATCGAAGTGTATTGGTCCCTTCTCCATTCTTTGTGGTCCCCTACTTGCTATTCTCGATGATTTCCTCGAAGAAGACATTCTTCTTTGTCGATTTGAGAGATTCCTTCGATTGCTTCCCAAAGAAAAATGACCACTTTCTCGACGATGAACAAGAGATTGAAACAGTTCGGGAGAAGAGTACTTTTTAGGGTTTTGACGATTGTGGAAAAAGCTGTATATTTATATTTAACTCACTTTTTGAAAAAGGAAGTTCAATCGTCGCGAGGGAAAGAGTACGATCATTTCTTTTCAAAATCAATAACTCAAAAATTAATCTTTTTGAAAAGACAAGTTTTTGATTTTCACACGATAATAACCGAACAACAAAATCGTACCTTTTCGAGTTCGAATAAAATAGCCACTTACGTCTATAGCCATGAATGTCCGAGTCCGAAGATCTCGAGACGAGAGATTAGAGTCTAAGGATTGTTGAGTCTTTAGACTTTAACTTCTTCAAGCTTCAAAATGTTGAGTCTTGAACGGATAGCGTCAAATTGATTTTTCTCCAAAGGCTTTGTGAAAATATCCGCTAGTTGACTTTTTGAATCAACAAATTGAATCGAGATTTCTCCGTTTTGAATATGATCTCTAATGAAGTGGTGTCGAATCTCAATATGCTTTGCTCTTGAATGAAGAATTGGATTTTTGGTAAGATTGATCGCGCCGGTGTTGTCACATCGATTTCGTGCATGAGTCTTCAATGCCAAAGTCTTGTAGTCGTTGTTTGATCCATAGAATTTGCGAACACAGAACTTCCAAGGGCTACATACTCGCTTCGTTGTTGAAAGAGCCACGGTACTTTGTTTCCTTGAAAACCAAGATACTTTGTTCTATTTCCAAGTAACCGACAAGTTCCGAAGTGCTCTTTCTATCGACTCGCAACCGGCCGATCTGCATCTGAGTACCCTAGAAGATCAAAGTCTCCCTTCTTTGGATACCAAAGACCGATGCTTGAGGATGAGGCAATGTATTTGATAATTCGTTTCACGGCATTGAGATGTGATTCTCTAGGATCTGATTGAAACCTAGCACGACACAAACACTTAACAAAATATCGTGTCTAGAAACGGTAAGATAAAGAAGTGAACCAATCATGCTCCTATATAGCTTTTGATCTACTTTCTTCCCTTCTTCATCCTTATCTATCTTCGAGAACATGACATTGGTATGTCGGTCTTTTTGCATTTTTCCAATCCAAATCTTTTGACAAGATCATTTGCATACTTTTCTTGATGAATAAAAGTTCCTTCCTTCATTTGCTTTACTTGGAGTCCAAGAAAGAATGTCAATTCTCCCATCATACTCATTTCAAACTCATCCCGCATAGACTTAGAAAATTTCTTGCATAGGCTTTCATTAGGAGATCCAAATATAATATCGTCTACATATATTTGAACAAGTAAAAAGCTTTTGTTTTCCTTTTTGATAAATAAGGTAGTATCTACTTTACCTTTGACAAAACCGTTACGTATTAGGAACTTACTTAGCCTATCATACCAAGCTCGAGGTGCTTGCTTTAAACCATACAAGGCCTTTTTCAGTCTAAAGACTGAATCTGGCTTCTTTGGGTCTTCAAATCTAGGTGGTTGTTCCACATAAACTTCCTCATGGATGAATCCATTTAGAAATGCACTCTTGACGTCCATTTGGAATAACCTGAAATTTTTATAGCAAGCAAACGCAAGTAATAGACGAATAGCTTCTAACCTTGCTACCGGTGCGTAGGTCTCATCATAGTCTATTCCTTCCTCTTGCGTGTATCCTTTGGCCACGAGTCCGGCTTTGTTCCGTACGACTTTTCCATCCTCGTTCATCTTGTTCCCGAATACCCATTTGGTTCCAATAACGGTTTACCTTTTGGTTTAGATGTCAAATCCCGGACATCATTGATGTTAAACTGTCGAGTTCTTCTTGCATAGCTTCAATCCAGCTTTCATCGATAAAGCTTCTTCTATGCTTTTTGGTTCAATTTCGAGATTAGAGCCACGACACTAGATTCTTCACGTCTTTTTGATCTCGTGCGGATTCCTTCATTGATTTCACCGATAATGAGATCTTCGGGATGACTGGATTTGTGCTTCCGATTCTTGGTTGATTTTCCCGGTTGATGATCTCTTTCTTTATTTGAATCTTCAAGAACATTTTGATGATGGACTTCCGTAGACCGAGATGCTTCTTGAGTTGTAAGACTTGAAAGATCTGGAGATGATTCGGACTCTTCATATTGAGTCGACTAGATTCAACTTGCGTTGAGTCTTGAAATTTGACATTCATAGATTCCTCCACCGATTGGCTTTTGTTGTTAAAGACTCGTAAGCCTTGCTTGTCATAGAATATCCAAGGAAAATGCCTTCATCCGATCTTTCTTCAAACTTACCAACTCGATCATTTGCATTTTTCAAAATAAAGCATTTGCAACCGAACACATGAAAATATGAAACAAAGAGGCTTCTTACCTTTGAATAATTCATAGGGGTTTTCTCTAAAATGGGTCTTAGAAAGACTCTATTGATAATGTAACATGCTTTGTTGAAACAGACTTCAAATTTCAAAATCGAGAAGAAATTTTACTTTCAATTAAAAGTGTTCTAGCCATTTCTTGAAGAGATCTATTCTTTCTTTCCACAACTCCATTTTGTTCGAATATATGGAGAGGAAAATACATGATTAAAACCAGATTTATCACAAAACTTTGTAAAGTTTTGGTTTTCGAATTCACTTCCATGATCTGTTCTAATACTTGAAATAGCACATCCTTTTTCATTTTGAACCTTTTTAGCAAACTTTTCAAAGTACGAAAAGGTTTCGACTTACTTGCAAGAAAATATACCTGTGTAAAACGAGAGTAATCATCTACAATTACTAGACAATATTTCTTACCTCCAATGCTCGGGTTCTTGTTGGTCCAAAGAGATCCATATGCAGCAAGAATGGAGAACATGATTAGTAGAGATATGTTTTATAGGCTTAAATGAATTTCTTACCTGTTTTCCCCGAGAATACATGGTGTGCATGAGTCGACTTTTGATAAGGCGCTTTTGGTAGTCCTTGAACAAGCTTCTTTGATGATATTTTGGCTAATTGCTTCATGTTGACATGGCCAAGCTTTCTATGCCACAAGACCGCTTCATCTTGAATTGAGATGAGACATTGCGTTTCATTTGGTCTTACATCAAGAAGATAGATATTTCCATGCCTTCGACCCATGAAAGACTCGAGTTGAGTCTTTACTTATTCCGAACATATGCCTTCTTGAAAAGAGATCTTGAACCCAAGTATCACACGCTTGGCTAATCTTTGAGAAGATTATAGTTGAGTCCTTCCACTAAAGAAACATTGCTTATTGTGAGATTTCCAATTTTAACAGTTCCAAATCCCACAATGCTTCCTTTGTCTTTGTTTCCACCAAATGAAATTTTTCCACCGTTTACTTGAACAATCTTTATAAAGCAATTTGAGTCTCCTGTCATGTGTCTTGAGCATCCGCTGTCAAGATACCATTTTACCTTCTTTTGACAGAGACCTGTAATCAAAAGAGAGTCTCAAGCTTTCTTTGGTACCCAAATTTTCTTGGGTCCTTTGGTGTTAGTAGGAAAAACATTATTAGGCCATACCCTTTTAACAGGCTTCCAGATCATAGGACATTCTTTTTCAAAGTGATCTTGACTGCACACTTTGAACACCTTAGAGCATTTCGACCTACGAGACTTTACAAAAACCCTTTTGAAATGATTTTTGTACGCTTCTCTCGATGGTCTTTTCTTGATTCTTTCTTTTACTTTCGGAAAATCAATCAAAGGGATTGTTTCTCTTTGTCATACCTAAACCGGACTTGTTGAAGTAAGGTCTTTGACCGAAAGAACTTTCTCAAGTTTTTCGACCCTATTGAAAATTTCTTTGAAATATTTGATAAGTCGGTTTTCAAGAAAGCATTTTCTTTTGAAAGTTTATCTTCATTCTCTTTAAGAGTAGAAACATTCAAGTCTAGACTTTTCACTTTTTCTTCTAAAATATTTTCCTTTCGTTTTAAAGCTGAGTTTTCCTTTTCGGTTCGGAAATCTTTTGAGAGAAGTCTTAAGACGAAACATAATTCATCAATATATTTAGAGACTTTGACAGAATTTTAAAATCACTTACCTCAAATTCACCGTCCGAATCGATCCAGTCCGAGTCCGATTGTGCCATTAGGCATAGATTGGCATATTCCTCATCACTTTCTTCACACTCAGTATCGCTCCGGTTTCGGCTTTGAGAGCTTTTCGAGATTTTTCGGTTTTTCCTCTCTTCTTCTTCGAAGAGGACGGTTAGGTCCGATGTGTCCCTTTTTCTTACATTCGGCGTACTACATCTTTGTTTGGTTCCTCATCAACAAACTTGGTTTGTTTGTTTAAAAACTTTGTTTTCTTGAGTTGAACCTTCTTCCTTTTCTATTCAGCTTTCTGAATCTTCTTATCATAAGAGCAAGCTCCTCATCATCCAGATCTTCTTCAGAATCTGTATCATCAAAGTCATCATTCGATCTTAATGTAATGGATTTCTTACCTCTTGGATCTTCGTCTTCATTAATTCGCTCCACTTCGTAAGACTGAAGAGTTCCAATCAGCTCATCTACGAGATAATGGCATAATTTTTGCGTCTCTCGTATTGAAGTCTTTATATGATTCCAATCCTTGGAGAGTCCTCTCGAACTTGTTCACCTTCATAGGATCGGTAATTTTCTGTCCTTGATTATCAAGTCCATTGACAATATCTAAAACGGCTAAACATGTCGGTTATAGATTCTCCTGGTTTCATTTTGAAGGCTTCGTATTGACCAAGAAGAATATTAATTCTGGTTTCCTTCACTCGTCTGTCCCTTCATAGGTGATATGTAATCTATCCCAGACTTCTTTTGCTTTGACACAAGAAGATATTCTCATTATATTCGTTGGTGACAAAGCACAATATAAAGAATAAATTGCTTTTGCATCGAGTGCTTGTCTCTTGTTTATCTCATCTTGAGACATTCCCGGTCTCAACAGTTTCTTTCCCTCTTTCGGATACCGATGCGATAATAGGAGTGATTCCTCTCTCCACAACATCTCATTCCGAGGATCCTTAGATCGTAGGAAAGCTTTCATCTTGTTCTTCCGGATGTTATAATCCTTTCCATCGAAGTAGGGTGGTCTCGGTATTGCTTTGACCTTCCACCAGCCCGATGCTAGCATACTAGCCATGGATCTTTTACTCAAGTAAAACACTTCAAATAAAGTAAGAACACGAGCTCGATACCAATTGATATAGCTAGTACGATTACCTAGAGGGGGTGAATAGGTATAAAGGATTTTTCTTTTGATAATTACACACTATTTAGATAAATAAACGATTTGCAGCAATTAAGAAAAACAATCGTAAGACGAGTAAGGGAAAGAGAGAATTAGACACGAGGTTTATAGTGGTTCGGCTTGTGTCAAGCCTACGTCCACTCTTTCGCACCGACACCAATTGGCTGGATTCCACTATGAACAAAGAGATGTTACGGTGATGATCTTCCTTGACTTCTTGGTGTAGACAATCTTCCACACTCTCAAGGTGTCACTAGAAATGAACACTCTCTGTGTATACGCTTTCGCTCAAAATGGTCTCGACTAATAATCACGGATCTTCGACTGAATTTTTCTATCAATCACACACTCTAAAACAACTGGAATGTCTTCATTTTATACTCCTTTATGCCATCATAGCCGTTGGCACTTACCAAAGGAATTCCTCCAATCTACCCGTTGGACGGAATCAATTACGAAGATCATTCGAGCTATTTAAGGAGTCTGGCGATAGCCCATCAATCCTGTTCGCCCATATAATCAGGATCTTGGTTTCCAAGAATAGAACATTCCAAGAATACTTCGACAACCATCGGATCTTTAATCGATCTAGATAAGAACAAACAAAGACTCCGAGATGTTTATCCAACCAAGGGATCTTTTCCAGAGGATAGGATCGAATCCTCAACCATAAGCTTCGGCTCGATTTCCTTTGCTACTTGAATAGAAAGACGTCGGTGAGAATAGTCTTGAGTCTAGAGTCTTGAGTCTTGAGTCTTGAGTCTTGAGATAATAAAGTCTTGAGACTTTAATCTTCGGTCTCCGAATATCCAGACTTAGACTGATAGAAACGTTTTGTCAGCTTCAAAAGACTCTGGAAAGATTTCTCCAACAGTTCGTAACTCTATTTGATTGTTAGAATCTAATTTCCTCTTCAAAGTCTACTGTTAAACAAACTCAGGTTAAAAGTAAAATTTTATACTATATTCTGCAAAAGTTGCTTGTGCACCTATTCACCCCCCTCTAGGTGTTTGTACTAGCTATCTCACTTATAAGGGATTTCGGGGTAATTTACCTCAAAATCTGTGTTTGATTCTGATTTCGAATTTGAATCTGAGTCTGAATGTGCCATCAAGCATATATTTTCTTGCTCATTATCTTCTTCCATTGTTCTTTTCTGCCCATTCTGCTTGTATTATTTCTTCCAATTGAACTTCCTTCATCTATTCAATTTTCTGTTTTTTTTTTTCATCATAAAAGCAAGTTCTTCGTCCTCCATGTCATTTTCTGAGTCTATATCATCATATTCAACGTAAGATTTATCAATTCATCAACGGAGAATGGCATAATCCTCTGAGTTTCTCGAATTGAAGTCTTGACATGATTACAATCTTTTAAGAGACCTTGCAAAAATTTATTGACCTTCATGGGAGCAAAAATTGGTCATCCTTGATGTGCTAAACCATTTACAATTTCAGTAAAATAGCTAAACATATCTCCGATGGATTCTCTAGGTTTCCTTTGAAAGTCTCATATTGGCCAAGCAGAGTGTTCACATTTGTCTCTTTTACACGATATGTACCTCCATAAGTAATATGAAATCTATCCTAGACTTTTTAAACTATTTCATATAAAGAGATTCTATTATACTTAGTAGGTGAAAATGCGCAATACAAAGAATAAACGGCCTGTCTCAAGAGCTTCTCTTTTGGACATCTTCGACCGAGACATAGGAGTAGAGTGTTTGGTTTATTTGTTTTTGTCATTCTTATTTGATGTAGACACAGCGGCGGGATTGATGCCCTTTTTCCATAATGGGATATTTGGATCATAGGAATGCCATCATTATGTTATTCCAAACATTGTATTCTTTTTCATCAGAATATGGTGACCTGGTATTGCTTTGTCTTTCCACAAGCCTTAATGCCAAGATACTAGCTCAGAAGTAAAAACACTTCAATAAATCGAGCACTTGGCTTTGATACCAATTTATAATGCTAATGCGAACACTTAGAAAGGGTGAATAGGTGTTTGAAGGAAGTCTTGACAAAAAAAAAATGCGAAATAAAATAAGTTGCAAGCAAAGTCTGAATAAGGATCAAAATCTGATAAACGAGCCACCAGATTTCTAGTAAATATTCAGAATCTATTATACGATGGAACAGACTTTTGAAATAATCTATAAGTGTGCAACAAACTTAAGTAATATGAATTGAGGGAAAAGAAGATTGCATACGAAATTTATAGTGGTTCAGCTTAGATGAAGCTTATATCCACTCTCCCACATTAACAGCCTCCTGGCTGGATTCCACTATATGATCAACAAAATATTACAACTTTGAATGCAAACATTCAATTGTAGATTACACTATCTCACTAAGTCACTATTTTGATATTTCTCTTACGATCACAAACGTTTAAATTCACGAAAGACAAGTGTATGATTAAAGTTCGCTCAGACTTTGGAATCCTAGATTGTACGATTTGTCTGTTACTTGCTCCTCAGTCCTTGGTCTCCTTAACTATTCATTCACTTCCAAACTAGCCGTTAGATAGTATTTAGAGGATCGTTTTCTAATTTAACTATTGGACAAATCTGTATCAAAAAAGATTTAATAGCCGTTGAGTGACAGAAGTAGTTACTCAAGTTGATTCTGATCACCCATACAAACAAAATCTTGGTTTCCATAAATAGAGCTTCATCGTTTAGAAAATTCTTGTCTTTAAGATCTAATTGTTAATCAATTAGATTGAATTAATCAAATCTATCTTAATGTAGAATCCAAAACAGATCACTAGCTGTTGTACATTTGGGACCTGTGTCACATTCTGTTAAGTTGTCTCGTTCTGAACATGTTATGTTCTAAACTTGTTTCGTCACGTTCTAGATCATATGTCTCGTTCTGGATCTTGTCATGTTCTAAACTTGTGTCTCGTTCTGTATGTAATGTCTAAGTGTCTTCTGTCTAAAGTAAACTTTATAATTTGGACATAAGTCTAAACATATTCTGCTTCTGAATATATTTAGCCTTATGATATGAATATGGTCTAAATAAGTTCAGTTCTAGCATAAAGTTTTTTTTTTTCTGGTTTTTTCAAGTATAATCCTTAATAATGTCATTTACACATTCTATCATCTGCATAATCTATTACTCAATCATGAAACACGTTAGTAACTTTTGATTTATTTTGTTATCTTCAAAATATCATAAGGGATTTCCCTAATAGTTATAAGTCCATTTTATAGATAGTTGAAGTAAACAAAATTTAAAATGTGAATTTATAACTAAATTATGATTTTAAAGTTGTTATTACATCACTATTATCATCATTGATTATCTCTTGAGAAAAAAAAAATCCGATGTTATTATTTTCTATCAACTGTTTCATTTTAAAATGACATACAATAATTAGATTATATGAATGATAATAATAATTATGGAGTTTAAAAAATAATATTACTTTTAGCTTATTAGCTTACATAATATAATTTTATGATAATTTAATTATCATTAATGCAATTAATTAGAATACAAAGTTGTGTTCTAACAATTATTTGACATAATAGTATTATAAATTTTCGTAATTTGTATTAATTTTTCATTTATGGTTTATGAATAATGTGATAATAGATGAACGTAGACTCTGATTATATCTCATGAAGTGTATGATGTGTTTTTTCTTTATCATTCCTAGCTTATTCTCCATGCAACTCTAGTAAACCAAAAAAAAAAAAGATTAGTCTTGGAATGGTTATTCCATTAGACCATTAACGGTTAACCCATGCCTTGCCAGGTAATTTGGTTTACGTATAATTTCACCATTTTAATTTTCATAGATGCATAAGATGCAAATTCAATAAATAAAAACGAACAGCTTTTCACATTTAAAGATTCATATACACAGAATCAAGAAAACTTAAGAGTAAGAACTATAGTGAATTTATAGTGGTTAAAACATATTCAACACATGATGATGTGCTTTTAATAAAATGATAGTCGTAAAACCATAATGGTGGAGGAATATAAGAATCTTATGAAGAAGAAGTATAAAAAATCATTCAATTATATTTTCAGTAACAAAAAAGAAAATGCATTGAAAGCTTTATTGTCAATCACCTTCTTGTAAAAATAAAATAACTCATCAACCTCTTTGTCTAATAAATTATCGATTAACCAAACAAAGCAAATGCGAATCTCCAACTGATAAACACAATATGAAAATAAAGTTTAAAAGAAGAAAACCACAACTTGGAACTCCTTTACTAGAAGCTCGTTGTAGATGTAATTGCGATTGTCATCAGACTTTTGTTGACCAAATTTATTTTCCTAATACTCAATCAAATAATGAAAATGATGAAAATGAAAATCTCTCACTAACCACAGAAAAAAAAATTCAAAGATCTCAAAATTGGGTAACTAAAAGAGAGAGAGAATACAACCAAATAAATATCTCATATGCTTTATTATCCATAGCCCCTGCGTGTATTTATGTATAAGATTAGTTTCTATAGAATAATCAATGAAATATAGGGTTTTGCATAATTTTTAGAATATTTGAAATCTGGATCAAATGTGAAAAGAGTGGGGAGATCTAAATATGAAACATAGGGAGTATGTATATACTAAAAAGAAAAAAAAAAAGAAATCCGTTAAATATTTGACACTTGTTTCTTTAGGGAAATCTTATACTTAGTTGACCGCATTATTGTTAGATTGAGGAAAATAATACAAAACTTTGAAGGAAATACTTAGAAGGAAGTGGTACGGGAAATGTTGAAATTTCCAATAATTACTAATTTGCAACATTGAAGCTCATTTAAACCATTTGTTCTCTAACAAAATTCATGCAACCGAAAAGCACGTGTTCTAAACTGAAGTAAAAGGAGTGCAAAATGTTAGGAAGCGCCGCTTGTAAAAAGAATAATGAATCTCTTATAAATCACAGTTTTTTATGTTAACCTTCATAGTAACCCCTAGAAAAGACGTGGTTACTATATATTTACTTAGATAAAGATTTTGCAAACCACGCTAGGCAGATAATCGATTCCTATTTGTGCTCTATTCTATTCTCATGAAATTAGTGTTCTAATCCTATTTTATTCAATTTCGCAAGCTAAAAGGTTTTGATTTCTATGGTTGTGGAAAGGAATGCTTGGATCAACTCTAAACCAAATGGGTAATTTTCTTTTGGCACCTTGAGAAAATGAATTTTGAATCTCAAGCCCATGTAAAAGAATCTACTCTTCTTTTTCTTTTATTTCCCAAAATCTCCTTGAAGGGATAATAATGTAAATGATTATTGAACTTTAATTCAATATGTAATGTCCTCCTTAAACTTATCAGTTCTTCAACGTGATATCTGAATTTTAGTTCAATATGCAATGTGATTCTCAAAATTTTAATTTATTCAATATAACATCTGAATTTTGATACATGTTCAATTAAATCACTAAACTATATGAATATGTTTCATGCCGTCCTTCCATCAATTTAAGTTTAAGGACAACATTGACTTTTTTCGTATAATTCAAGGACTAAAGTGAAAATATACCAAAAATAGGAATCAAAAGAGATTTTACAGTCTCACGACCACGACTTCACAATGTAGAGATTTTACTACACTCTTTCAAAGTCTCTCGAGTGTTTGTTCTCTCTTTTGAATACAAGATTTGCTCAACGATTGAAATAGCAAAGAACAAAAAAGCTTCAAACTTTGGAATTTGCTTTCACGCACTACCTCGAACAACTTGAGAATCATCATTATATACTCATCCATGCCTTTACAACCATTGGTACTTTCCAAATGAGTTCCTACAATCTAACCGTTGGACAGGATCAATCGAATGAGACTTCGAGTCATTTAAGGAATATGTTGATAGCCCATCAATCTTGTTCGTCCATCAATCTTGTTCACCCATACAATCAGGATATTGGTTTCCATAAGTAGAACCTTCCAAATAAATTTCGCCTTTCAAGAGATCTAATTATCCAAAATTGATATCAATAAGAATAATTGATCACACGGTGCTATCTCCATCCGTAAGATATTCCACAAACCGTATGGACCAAATCCTTGAAGACAAACTCGCATCTGGAGAAGTCTTCTCTTGTCGATCTAGAAACTGTTGGTGAGGTTAGACTTTGATCTTCAGTCTTTAGACTCTGACATAAGAGTCTTGAGATCTTCAGACTATAACACTAGAGTCTGCAAGCTTTCAGGCTAGACTTAATGGAAAGGCTTTGTCAACTTCAAAACAATAAGAAGTCTTCTCTATGTGGGGAAGATCATTGGATTTTATAGAAGTTCTGGTAGATATCTGGAATCTATTGGAGCGTACCTAGAACCAATATCTCATATCCATCCAATCAAGTCTATCGGACCATTTGGAGGCCAAGGCGGACAGCCTTGGGATGATGGAAAATACAATGGTGTGAAGAAAATAAAGATACTGTTGGAAAGCATTGTCAACTACATCGCCATTGAGTACTAACAAAGATGGCAAGTCCATTTGGTCTTCCGCCCATGGTAGAAGTGGCCAAGCTGAAGTTCATATGGTGAGTTTATCTAGTATTAGGGGTAGGGATATCTTTCTTACTAATATTTTCTTTTACTTTGCTACCACCAAAGCAAGTTCATTGACTTTCAAGTCTGTGTATATCGCCATCTTTGCTGCAACGATTGAATATAGAAGGAAAAACCTGAAAGAGAAAAGAAATGAGGAGCTTAGGATAAATGTGATTAGGTTTAGCATTTACTTATTTCCTTTTGCTTAGCCAAACTCGATTTACTATAGTATTTAAGCATATTACTTGCAAAATTTGAAGGTCGATTTGGACTACCCACATGAATACTTAACCTCAGTCTCGGGTTATATCAGACATGATTTTGGCTCGGCTGTCATTCGATCGCCGACATTTCAAACTAATACGATAAGGTATGGACCGTTTGGTGAGGAAAAAGGTTCTTTTGCTGTCCATTGTTATGTAGCAAGATAATTGGCTTTTACGGAATATTAGGTGTCCATCTTGATTCAATAGGAGTGCAGTCAGAACCAATTTCTTGTTATGGTCACTTCAAATCCATCGAGCCTTTTGGAGGTCGAGGCGGCAACCCCTGGGATGATGGTATCCACACAGATGTGAGAGAACTGGACGTACTCGCCGGATCGGTAATTGACCTCCATTACTTTCCAGACTTTAGAGCCCTAAACATGGTGGAAATGGAGGAGATAAGATTTACGGGGTATGACTTTTAATGACTTGTTCTTATATTGTCATGTTAGTTAATTTTAGGAATAAGTGTATTGGAAGTAATAAAACTTGTCACGAAGGTACAACTGAGTCGTAAAATATATCAAATTGATGCACTCAAGTCATTTCACTAATTTCGTCTAATTTGGCTAATGAAAAATGCTGATGTAGCTTTTTTTTCCTGTCTATATTACATGGCTAAAATAACGTTGTTTTGATCTAAATTTGATTTTTAATTTATTTTTTTAATTTTTACAATAAGTAATTTTTTAAATTATAAAAGAAAAGAAACTAGGTGAGGGTTGCACTACTATCGCCCCACCATCGCAGCCCTTCCTAGTGATGGTGCCACAGCAGCAATTGACTTCCTTTGTCTGTATGTGTGTGCATGTGTGTATGTATTTTTTTTTTTTTTTTGCTTTAAAAAAAATTAAATAATTTTTACAGTAAAAATTCATACGTGGATCAAAATAACGTCATTGTAGCCTTATCATTCTTGTTTTAGCCATGTTAGTGGCATGTAGAAGAGATAAAATAATAATAATAAGTAATGTCAACATTTTTTGCTAGTTAAATTGGATAGAGTTAACATAAGAACTTGATTACACTGATTTGACAAATTTGAAGACTTGATTATAATTTTCGTAAATTTTATGACTCAATTACACCATCATGACAAGTTTTAAGATTTCCAGAATACTTATTTCTTAATTTGAAGCTGCTAATATGGTCTTGAGTGGTTCGAAAGGTCATGTTATGGACATTTGCAAGAGGGCAACAAGTAGTTCAAGTAGATCTTTGAAGGCGAAAATATTAGTGAATTTTAAGTTCAGGCTGACATGTTATCCCCTAAAATGTTTTATTTTTCGACCCAAAAAAATTGTTCTATTCGGGTCTTTTTGCCCTGTTAGTTTAACTCGGTTAATCAGTAGGGTTGGTTCTGTTTGTAGGGATTTTCTACTATTATACGGTGGAGAGCTTGTGATTAAAATGTTTCCCTTTCAATTTTGCAGATAAAACTTGATTACCCCATAGAATATTTGAATTCGTACCCTGGTTTTTTTTTTGTTACCTAGTAGATGTTGGATCAGTTGTTATTCGCTCCCTCACACTTCACACTTCAGAGCAACAAAAGAACCTATAGAAGGCGAAGTACTTTTCATTTCCTTCAACTGGTGAAAAGCTCCTCGGATTCCATGGAAGTTCTGGAAATCATCTGGATTAACTTGGTGCGCATATAGGACACTATTATTGAGAGCTGATTGTGATGTTGGCTTTTTCTTTGTTGACTCGGTCAAAATGGACTTCAGAGTGGGTTCTCTCAGTCGGCGATCGAGAAAATATCCCCCACCCTTGCTTTCACTTCAATTGCGCGACGCTCCCTCTCCTCTCTTCTCTGCATCTTCCTCGCTCCTAACCCCTCCCCGCTTCTTTCTCTTCAATTACGCGACTCTTTCTCTTCAATTGGGCGACGCTCTCTCTCCTCTTTCTGCATCTTCCTTGCTCCTAACTCGCCTTCTTTCTCTTCAGTTGCGCTACTCTTTCTCTTCAATTGCGCGACGCTTCATCTTCCTCGGTCCTAACCCCCCCTTCTTTGTCTTCAATTATGCGACGCTTTCTGTCCTTTTTTTTCTAAAGTACTATCCCTCCCTCTCGCTCCCAAGAGCCTGGCTGGTGGCCTCCCGAGCTCAGACCCGCCGCCTACGGCACGTCGCCTCCGCGTCCGCCGTCGCCTTCGGGAGCCACTCCATCTCTGTCGCTCCCAAGAGCCCTGCCGATCGCATCCTGAGCTCAGATCCGACGCCTCCGCCACGTCGCCTCCAGGAACCAGTCTCTCTCTCTAACTCTCTCTCTCCTAAGAGCCCCTACCGGTCGCATCCTGAGCTCAGATCCTCCTCCACCGTCCCCCGCCGGTCGTAGCTGCTGGATCCCGATCTCATATCCGCCTCCGCCCTCCTTCTTAGCGTCCTTTTTCGTGTTTTCGTGATGCAGAGGCAGTCCAATGCGCTCGCCATAAGGAGATTGAAGGACATTCAGGGCTACAGAGGCAAGAGGCACGTCCAGGGGCTGCCTCTTGAATAGTGCGGAAGGATGAATTAAAGGCAGGGATCTCTTCAACACACCACATATCGACAAGACAAAAACCATGCCTTCTTCTTCTTCTCATAAATGGAAATACGACCTATTCGTGAGTTTCAGAGGCTGCGACGTGAGGAACACGTTCCTATCGCACCTCCTCCGGGAGCTGCGACGGGCTGGACTTCGCTACTTCAGGGACAATAACATCAACGACATTGGGCAACAGATCAGGGTCAAGCTCTTCAGAGCGATCCGCTACTCGAGGTTCGCCATCATCTTCTTCTCCGAGAACTTTGCCGCATCCAAGTGGTGCCTGGACGAGCTGGTCCAGATCCTCATGTGCAGAAGGAAGCTCAAGAAACAGGGCCACGTGGTTATTCCTGTACTTTTTGGCGTGGACGCAACTGAACTTTCGAAGTTGACTAGCAGAACAAAATTTGGGCAGGGTTTCAAGAGTTTGTGTAGGAAAGCGAGAGACAAGGGAAAGATTCCAAAATGGAAGCTTGCCCTAGCAGAGGCTAAGAGCATTTCGGGTTTCGATTTGCAGAAGCACGCCAATGGGTACGTACTTGTGGTTCTTACTCCATGTCGAAGCTTAGAATCGCAATCTGTGATTTGTTTTTTTTTTAAATGTTATTTCTTTGTTTTGTCTGCTTTCTAGATGGAATTTGTGTGCAATCGACAGAATTGGTTGAGGGAGCGGAACAATAAGCCTCTTTCGACATTCCTAAAAAAATTCATTGCCATTTTGAAAAATTATGAAAAGAAAGAAAAATTTCAAGATTTTATATGTAAAATAAGGATAATTCCAATGCTCTTTCACCTGTGGGCTCACACCACCGACGCCAACCAACATCACACCGCCACTGACCCATGCTGAGCCCTCTACACATCTCTCTCTCTCTCTCTCTCTCTCTCTCTTTTTCTCTCTCTCATTATGTTCTATGTGTCTCCCTCTTCTCAACCACGATTGCTGTTAAGCTTGACAGGTTGTTAGAGAAATCTTTCCAGAATATTTTGAAGCTGACAAAACGTTTCTATCAGTCTAGTCTGGATAATTGCAAACCTTTTGTTTAGAGTCCAAGACTTTCGGATCTCAAGACTCAAGACTCAAGACTCAAGAATCAAGACTTAAGACTCAAGACTATTCTCATTGACGCTTTTTCTAATCCAAAGTGACGAAGGCAATCCAAAGTCAAGTATTTGGTTGAGAATTTAGTCCTATCCTCCTGGAAGATCTCTTGACCGGATAAATATAACGGATTCTTTTATCAAGATCGTTTGAAGATCCGATGATCGACGAAATATTCTTGGAAGGTTCTATTCTTGGAAACCAAGATCCTGATTGTATGGGCGAACAGGATTGATGGGCTATCGTCAGGTTCCTTTAATAGCTCGAATGATCTTCTTGATTGATTCTGTCCAACGGGTAGATTGGAGGAATTCTTTTGGTAAGTGCCAACGGGTATGATGGCATAAAGGAGTATAAAAGGAAGACGTTCTAGTTGCTTTAGTGTATGATCAATAGAGAAATTCCAGAGTCTGAAGCTCCTTGATTATTAGTCGATACATTTTGAGCGAGATTGTATACACAAAGAGTGTCTATACTTAGTGATACCTTGAGCGAGTGTGGTAGATCACTTACACCAAGAAATCAAGGAAAAACAACGCTGTAACATCTCTTTGTTCATAGTGGAATCCAGCCAATAGGCTGTCAGTGCAGAAGAGTGGACATAGGCTTGAAATAAGCCGAACCACTATAAACCGTGTGTTCAATTCTCTCATTCCTTCTCTCAATCTTACTTTGATTATTGTTTGTCGCAAAATCTATCAATTGTCCAGTATTGTGCAATTATCAAGAAAAATCTTTTATATACCTATTCACCCCCCCTCTAGGTACCTATACTAGCTATATCAATTGGTATCAGAGCTCGTGTACTTACTTTATTTGAAGTATTTTACTTCAGAGTAAAAGATCCATGGCTAGTATGCTGGCACCAGGGCTGGTTGAAGGGCAAAGCAATACCAGACCACCCTACTTTGATGGAAAGGATTACAACATCTGGAAGAACAAGATGAAAGCTTTCCTACGATCAAAGGATCCTCTAGAATGGGACGTTGTAGAAAGAGGAATTACTCCTACAGCCGCATCAGCCTCCGAGAGAGGGAAAGAAACTATTGAGACCAGCGGAATGACTCAGGAAGAGATAATCAAGAGACAAGCACTCGATGCAAAAGCAATTTACTCTTTATATATTGTGCTTTGTCACCAATCGAATATAACGAGAATATCTTCTTGTGTTACGGTAAAAGAAGTTTGGGACATATTACACATCACCTATGAAGGAACAGATCGAGTGAAGGAGACCAGAATTAACATTCTCCTCGGTCAATATGAAGCCTTCAAAATGAAACCAAGAGAATCTATAACTGACATATTTAGCCGTTTTACAGATATTGTCAATGGCCTTGAGAATCAAGGACAAAAAATTTTTGATCCCATGAAGGTAAACAAGCTACTGCGTGGACCCTCCAAGGATTGGAATCACATAAAGACTTCAATAAGAGAGACGCAAAGAATTATGCCACTATCTGTCGACGAGCTGATTGGAACTCTTCAGTCTTATGAAGTGGAACGAATTAATGAAGGCGAAGATCCAAAATGTAAGAAATCCATTGCATTAAAATCAAATGATGATTCTGATGATACAGATTCTGAAGATGATCTGGACGATGAGGAGCTTGCTCTTATGATAAGAAGATTCAGAAAGCTGAATAGAAAAGGAAGAAGGTTCAACTTAAAGAAACAAAGTTTTCAGAGACAGCAGACCAAGTCTGTTGATGATGAGGAACCAAACAAAGATGTAGTCTGCTTTGAATGTAAGAAAAAGGGACACATCGTCGACCCGTCCCTCTTCGAAGAAGAAGAGAGGAAAAGTTGAAAAGTCTCGAAGAGCTCTCAAAGCCGAAACCCAGGTGATACGAGTGTGAAGAAAGTGATGATGAACATGCCAACCTGTGTCTAATGGCACAATCAGACTCAGACTCAGACTCAGGATCAGACTCAGACAGTGAATTTGAGGCAAGTAATTTTAAAATTCATGTCAAAGTTTCCAAATACATTGATGAACTGTGTTTTAGTCTTAAGACTTCTCTCAAAAGAATTTCCGAACTTAAAAAGGAAAACTCAGCTCTAAAACAAAAGGAAAACGTTTTAGAAGAAAGAGTTGAAAGTTTAGACTCAAATGTTTTTACTCTTAAAGAAAATGAAGATAATCTTTTGAAAGAAAATGCTCTTTTAAAAACTGACTTATCAAATATTTCAAAGAAATTTTCAATAGGGTCTGAAAAACTTGAAAAAATACTTTCAGCTCAAAGACCTTACTTTAATAAGTCTGGTCTAGGTATGACAGCAGAAACAATTCCCTTGATTGACTTTCCTAAGGTAAAAGAAAGAATTAAGAAAAGACCCTCGGGAGAGGCTTACAGAAATCATTTCAAGAAAGTTTTTGTAAAGTTTGTAGGTCGAAATGCTCTCAGATGTTCAAAGTGTAACAGTCCGAATCACTTTGAAAAAGAATGTCCTATGGTTTGGAAACCTGTTAAGAAAGTATGGGTTAATGATGTTTATCTTACTAACACTAAATGACCCAAGAAAATTTGGGTACCAAAGAAAGCTTGAGATTTTCTTTTAAATGCAGGTCTCTGTCAAGAAAAATGTAAAATTGTATCTTGACAGCGGATGCTTAAGACACATGACAGGAGACTCAAATTGCTTCATAAAGCTTGTTCAAGTAAATGATGGAAAAGTTTCATTTGGAGGAAACAGCAAAGGAAATATTGTGGGATTTGGAACTGTGAAAATTGGAAATCTCACAATAAGCAATGTCTCTCTAGTGGAAGGACTCAATTACAATCTTCTCAGCATTAGTGAATTGTGTGATACTGGCTTCAAGATCTTCTTTCAAGAAGGAATATGTTCTGGAATTAGTAAAGACTCTACTCAGTCTTTCATGGGTCGGAGACATGGAAATATCTACCTCTTAGACGTAAAACCAAATGAATCACAATGCCTAATCTCAATTCAAGATGAAGCAAGCTTATGGCACAGAAAGCTTGGTCATGTCTACATGAAGAAATTAGCCAAAATCTCATCAAAGCAGCTTGTTCGAGGACTACCTAAATTGCTATACCAAAAGTCCGTTTCATGCACTCCATGTATTCTGGGTAAGCAGGTAAGAAATTCATTTAAGCCAACAAATCATGTTTCTACTAATCATGTACTACAGTTGCTGCACATGGATCTCTTCGGACCAACCAAAACCCAGAGCATTGGAGGTAAGAAATATTGTCTAGTAATTGTGGACGACTACTCCCATTTTACTTGGGTATATTTCCTTGCAAATAAGTCCGAAACCTTCTCGTATTTTGAAAATTTTGCTAAAAAGATTCAAAATGAAAAAGGGTGTGTTATCTCAAGTATAAGAACAGATCATGAAGGTGAATTTGAAAATCAAGATTTTACAAAATTTTGTGATAAATCTGGTTTTAATCATGTGTTTTCTTCTCCATATACTCCAGAGCAAAATGGAGTTGTGGAAAGAAAGAATAGATCTCTTCAAGAAATTGCTAAAACTCTTTTAATTGAAAGTAAGATTTCTTCACGATTTTGGGCTGAAGCTGTGTCAACAGAATGCTATATCATTAATAGAGTCTTCTTAAGACCTATTCTAGAGAAAACCCCCTATGAGTTATTCAAAGGTAAGAAGCCTATTGTTTCATACTTTCATGTGTTCGGTTGCAAATGCTTTATTTTGAAAAATGCAAAAGATCAAGTTGGTAAGTTTGAAGAAAGATCAGATGAAGGCATCTTCCTTGGATACTCTACGTCAAGCAAAGCCTACAGAGTCTATAACAAGAAAAGCCAGTCGGTGGAGGAGTCAATGAATGTCAAATTTCAAGACTCTACGCAAGATGAATACAGTCTGACTCATCATGAAGAGTCTGAAGCTGTTCCAGACCCTCCAAGGCTTACAACTCAAGAAATATCTCAGACTCTAGAAGATCAGCATCAAGCTGTTCGTGAAAATTCAAATAAAGAAAGAGATCATCAAACAGACAAATCAACCAGTAACTGGAAGCATAAGTCCAGTCATCCCAAAGATCTCATTATTGGTGAAATCAATGAAGGAATTCGCACCAGATCTAAAAGGCGTGAAGAGTCTAGTGCTGTGGCTCTCATTTCTGAAATTGAACCAAAGAGCATAGAAGAAGCTTTATCTTATGAAAGCTGGATTGAAGCTATGCAAGAAGAGCTCAGACAATTTAACATTAATGATGTCTGGGAATTGACATCTAAACCAAAAGGCAAAACTGTTATTGGAGCCAAATGGGTGTTCAGGAACAAGATGAATGAGAAAGGAAAAGTCGTACGAAACAAAGCAAGACTCGTGGCCAAGGGATATATGCAAGAAGAAGGAATAGACTATGACGAGACTTACGCACCAGTAGCAAGGTTAGAAGCTATTCGTCTATTACTTGCGTTTGCCTGTTATAAAAATTTCAGGTTATTCCAAATGGACGTCAAAAGTGCCTTCCTAAATGGATTTATCCATGAGGAAGTTTACGTGGAACAACCTCCAGGGTTTGAAGACCCAAAGAAGCCAGACTCAGTCTTCAGACTGAAAAAGGCCCTGTATGGTTTAAAACAAGCACCTCGAGCTTGGTACAACAGGCTAAGTAAGTTCCTAATACAGAATGGTTTTGTCAAAGGTAAAGTAGATACTACCTTGTTTATCAAAAAGGAAAACAAAAGTTTTTTACTTGTTCAAATATATGTGGATGATATTATTTTTGGATCCCCTAATGAAAGTCTATGCAAGAAATTTTCAAAGTCTATGCAGGATGAGTTTGAAATGAGTATGATGGGAGAGTTAACATTCTTTCTCGGACTCCAAGTGAAACAAATGGAGGAAGGAACTTTCATTCATCAAGAAAAGTATGCAAATGATCTTGTCAAAAGGTTTGGACTGGAAAAGTGCAAAAAGACCGACATACCAATGTCATGTTCTTTAAAAATAGACAAAGATGAAGAAGGGAAGAAAATAGATCAAAAGCTGTACAGGAGCATGATTGGTTCACTTCTTTATCTTACCGCCTCTAGACCTGATATTTTGTTGAGTGTTTGCATCTGTGCTAGGTTTCAATCAGATCCTAGAGAATCCCATCTCGTCTTTGAAACGTATTATCAAATACGTTGCCTCATCTTCAAGCATCGGTCTTTGGTATCCTAAGAAGGGAGACTTTAATCTTCTAGGATACTCAGACGTAGATCTGGTCGGTTGCAGAGTCGATAGAAAGAGCACTTCGGGAACTTGCCAATTGCTTGGAAACAGGACAGTGTCTTGGTTTTCAAGGAAACAAAGCACTGTGGCTCTCTCAACAACAGAAGCTGAGTATGTAGCTCTTGGAAGTTGCTAATCGCAAATTCTATGGATAAAACAACAGCTACAAGACTTTGGAATTGAAGACTCATGCACAGAGATTAGATGTGACAACACCAGCGCAATCAATCTTACTAAAAATCCAATCCTTCATTCAAGAGCGAAGCATATAGAGATTTGACATCACTTCATTAGAGATCATGTTCAAAATGGAGAAATCTCGATTCAATTTGTTGATTCAAAAAGTCAACTAGCGGATATATTCACAAAGCCTTTGGAGAAAAATCAATTTGATTTTATCCGTTCCAGACTCAACATTTTGAAGCTTGAAGAAGTTAAAGTTTAGAGACTCTACAACCCTCAAACTCAGACATTCATGGCTATAGACTGTAAGTTGTTATTATATTAAAACGCGAAAAGGTACGATCTTTAGCTCAGTTAATTTATAATTTTCGAGAAAAATGGAATCTTGTCTTTTCAAAAAGGATTAACCTCTATTTGGTAGTTATTGATTTTAAAACGAGGTGTCTGTTCACTTTCCTTTGTGACGATTGATCTTTCCTTTTCCAAACTAAGTTATATATATACAGTTTTCTTTTTCGCCCAATTTTCAAAACCCTAAAGGCACTCTCCTCCCGATCATGTTTCTACTTCTTGTTCATCTTCGAGAAAGTTGTCATCTTTTCTTGGGAAAGCGAGTAAAGGAATCTTTCAACGACAAGGAATGATGTCTTCTTCGAGGAAGTCTTCAAGAATCGCGAACAGGGGACCACAGAGAATGAGGGAGGGACCTACCCATTTTGATCTCACCGAGGAAGAAGATTTATCGAGTCAGCAACAGAACCCGACTCACTCTCCACCACGTCACTCAACTCCATCTACCCCACAAGGTGCGAGTCAACATCTGGAGGAAGACATAATCGAGGAGGCAGACCCTGTAAGAGTCCAAAAACCCTCTTATATTTATAAGCTCTATCGTGCGTTGAAAAGCATTGGCACTCCGTTGAACTATATAGATGATTTCCTGAAAGATAAGAATTATGGGAATGAGTATATCTTTCTGCGAAAAATGGAGGATTTGGGAATTGCTCCCAAAGGAAGGGCTGAGGAAGCACTTGCGAACATTCCAAGTGACCCTCGTGTAGGAGGATTGAATCCCACTGATGGGAATGATGACGATAAATTGTTCAGTGAATTTCAACCTAGGATGGGTGTCGCTGCAAAGGTGAAGGGAAAAAGGATGGACTTGTTCAAATCAAAGGAGCAGGAGAATCTGTTCTTCAGACTGTTGAAACGAGGGGTGATAAACCCTAGAAGTGTTGATTTCGATTTCTTAGATGCCATTAATGTGAACTTAAGGGAGAAGTTCAATCTGCTTCAGTTTGAGCAATTTTGCTCCGATACCACAGACGGTTATGCACAATTGACAGCATATTTCTATTCGAATCTTAGCTTTTTGGATGCGAATAGAATATCATTCAGTATTCGAGATCAAGACCATGTGGTAGATGTGGACATGTTGGCTGACATAATTGGAGTTGAACGAGGCCGCTATCATTCGATCAAAGTCTCGATTGCTCGTGCCACATTGGAACTTGTCAAAGACAGGAATGCAGAGGGAAGAATTACCTACTCAAGAATGCGTGCCATCAATATATTGCTTCACAAAATTGTGATCAACTGTATCAGGCCAAAGTCTACATCCAAGACTGACGTGTCTAATTCCGAAGCGAAATTGATGTACGCGATCAATACAGGGAAGAAGTTCTCACTCCCTCACACCATTCTCTTTCACATGTACAGCGCAATGGCGAAGGACAAGGGCCAATTGCCTTACCCAGGTCTTGTAACCAAGATCTTTAGACACTTAAACATTGAACCTCCACATACTCTTTGTGTTCGACCATGCGACAAAATGGTGATAGGTCTGAAAATGCTGACAAAAATGCGTCTGAAAGAACTTGATAAGGCAATGGAAAAGTTCAAAGTGAAGACTCCAGCATCTTCTGCATCAAAAAGAAAAGGGAAGGAGCTCATTGGTGTTCCACCCAAGAAGAAAAGAACTCTCATCTTGGAGGATGAAGATGAAGAGGAAGATCCCACTATATGTGCTTTGATAAGAACTAGATGTTCTGTACCTGAATCAACGGAACATCAGAAGAAAGGGAAAGAAGCAGAGGAAACAGAACAGAGAGATGAAGAGGAGCAAGCAAAGGACAGAGAAGAAGAAGAGCAGCAAGAGAAAGAGATAGAGAAAGAAGCTGAAGAAGAAGGAGAAGCAGAAAAAGAAAAGTCTGCAGATGCTGAAGAGCCTGACCATCACTCTTCCCCATTTGAGATCCTAGAGACAGGGGGAGATAACGAGCAAGGAAGGACTTCACCACATACTGTCAATAGTGAAGGTGTAAGTCGCTCACCAGCAAATCCAGAAGATTTTCAGGTTTCTCATATGCCTGAGGAAGGACATGATACGTCAACACCAAATCTGCAAGATTACGCAGAAGCTCCATCGTCTGCATTCACTCCATCCGAAAGAGCAAATGCGAGCACACAGACGGACAATACAGCAGATTTTCGACGTATTCTTGATGTTCTTCTGGAAATGAAGGGTCAAATCTATGCTCTGGACTGTGAACTTCAAGTCATGAAGAATGCTGGACAAGCATCTTCTGCTACCCTGGCGGATCAAATGAAAGACCTCGCTCTTCAAATTCAAGCCAATGCCAAAGGAGAAGAGGTGGCTCAACTACAGGAAGACTTGAAGAGGCTGGAAGGGATTGTACAGTCGATGGACGACTTCCAGATTGTGCGCATTCCCAAGAAGACTTGACTCTTTTCTTACCTTTTTAATGATGACAAAAAGGGGGAGATGCAATTTGAACTTTAAACTTTGACTTCAAATTTCTTTTGTGTTTGAATATGTTTGTGAATTTGACTGACTTGAGTGTGAACTTGAGTGTGGATTGAGTGTGGACTTGAGTGTGGATTTTGATTGATGCTTGACCGTTTGCATTTATATTGAGTAGTGTTGTATGGTATTACTCATGAAGGACTAACCAATTTTCTGTGGATGCAGAGTCTGGTTGCTTTATTAATCTTTATGAGAAAGCCATATTGCTTGATAAATGTTTTGCAGGTCAAAGTTGTTCAAATCTACAGAAAAGTTTTGTCACCATCAAAAAGGGGGAGATTGTTGGAGAAATCTTTCCAAAATATTTTGAAGCTGACAAAACGTTTCTATCAGTCTAGTCTGGATAATTGCAAACCTTTTGTTTAGAGTCTGAAGACTTTCAGATCTCAAGACTCAAGACTCAAGACTCAAGACTCAAGACTTAAGACTCAAGACTATTCTCATTGACAGTTTTTCTAATCCAGTGACGAAGACAATCCAAAGCTGAAGTATTTGGTTGAGGATTTAGTCATATCCTCTGGAGAAGATCTCTTGGCTGGATAAATATAACGGATTCTTTTATCAAGATCGTTTGAAGATCCGATGATCGACGAAATATTCTTGGAAGGTTCTATTCTTGGAAACCAAGATCCTGATTGTATGGGCGAACAGGATTGATGGGCTATCGTCGAGTTCCTTTAATAGCTCGAATGATCTTCTTGATTGATTCTCATCCAACGGGTAGATTGGAGGAATTCCTTTGGTAAGTGCCAATGGGTATGATGGCATAAAGGAGTATAAAAGGAAGACGTTCTAGTTGCTTTAGTGTATGATCGATAGAGAAATTCCAGAGTCTGAAGCTCCTTGATTATTAGTCGATACATTTTGAGCGAGATTGTATACACAAAGAGTGTCTATACTTAGTGATACCTTGAGTGAGTGTGGTACATCACCTACACCGAGAAATCAAGGAAAAACAACGCTGTAACATCTCTTTGTTCATAGTGGAATCCAGCCAATAGGCTGTCAGTGCAGAAGAGTGGACGTAGGCTTGAAATAAGCCGAACCACTATAAACCGCGTGTTCAATTCTCTCCTTCCTTCTCTCAATCTTACTTTGATTATTGTTTGTCGCAAAATCTATCAATTGTCCAGTATTGTGCAATTATCAAGAAAAATCTTTTATATACCTATTCACCCCCCTCTAGGTACCTACACTAGCTATATCACAGGTCACGGCTCAGCTAGGGTGGTCGTTGGTGGCGGGTAGCGGTGGCACACCAGGCATTGGCGACACCGTAAGGGGAGGGGCTGAGCTGTGAGTGATGGACGTGTTAGGATTTTGGGTAAGGGAGTTTTTGCTGTGAGTGAATTTGTGACGGTAGAAGGGACAAAATTGTAAGGAATTAATTAAAAAAAAAAAATCGTAAGTGGCACCGAATGTTAGATGCAAATGTGAGAATAAGATAATCTGTCAAACCACACAAGAAGTTGTATAATGTTGTCATGAAAAGTAAATGAATGGGGTTGATTCAAGAGTAAATTAGAAACATTTAGTTAATTTAAGGTTTCTAAAGTGCATAAGATATTGGTTTCTCCTGTAATGAGTGTAGTTGCGGGGGGATTTTGATGGGTACATATCTTCCACCCACACCAGAGCAAGTTTAACACTAACCCTAGCAATTGAAGAACATGGTGAATAACATTTGTAATGAAATGATGTTCCGGATTCCCTGCCGCGTAGCCATCGGTCCATCGTCTGGTTTTGACGATTCAAGCCCGCGAGCGCGAAAGTCCCTCTTTGAACCCATGAAGTCGTCTCCCTCACCAGCTGGTCTCGACTGATAAATTATGTTTTCGTTAGTTGCATTCCCAGTTGCACTTGATGGATAAATTCACTCACCGCAAAAGCTCATATTGGTGCTTGATTTGAACTCTACTGTTGATTGAATTTAGTTAATGTGTTTCTTGCTTATATGCTGATGGTCTCTTCAGGCTGTAGTTAGTCATATTTGAATTTGTTCTTCCCATACAACTGCAGGGATCAAGCGTCTTTCATCGAGCAAATTGTAGGACGTCTCTTAAAGATTATTCCCAGAACAAGCTCCCCCGATGCTATCGGGGTAGGACTCGTTCCATCTTCTTCCGCTTCGGTTCATAGGTGGAAGTACGACGTGTTCGTGAGCTTCAGGGGCGGGGACATAAGGAAGAATGTTGCGGCCCACTTCTTCCGCGCGCTGAAGCAGGCGGGGATCTACTACTTCAGGGACAATGAAAAAGAGGAGACGGGGATTCTCATTGAGGGCAAGCTGCCCGACGCGATTCGCCATTCGAGGGTTTCTCTTGTCGTGTTCACTGCCAACTATGCCAACTCACGGCGGTGCTTGAACGAGCTGGTGGAGATCCTGGAGTGCAACAGGAGGTTCAGAGATCATCAGGGTCATGTGGTTCTGCCCATTTTCTACGATGTTGAGCCATGCGACGTTTGGAAACAGAGCGGGCAATTCGGGGATGGTTTTGAAAGGTGTTTGGCCACCCACACGGACGATTTGCTGGTGCAGAAGTGGAGGGATTCGCTTAAAGAAGCTGGGAATTTGTCAGGATGGCATTTGAATAATGATGCTAATGGGTAATGCACCATCTTCCCCAAGAAAATTATGTTTTCGTTAGTTGAATTCCCAGTTGCACTTGATGGATAAATTCACTCACCGCAAAAGCTCATATTGGTGCTTGATTTGAACTCTACTGTTGATTGAATTTAGTTAATGTGTTTCTTGCTTATTGTTGGTGTTTTTGCGGAAGCCTACAAAGGCAAGGGTGTATGGGTTAAAAAAAAAAAAACAGAACTTTTATTATGAAAGTATGTATTACAAAGAGAATGGAGTGTTTTATGGTTTTTCTTTCCAACTCACTAAAACAGACACCACACCCCTATTTATAGGCGTGAGCACCGCCTTTCCTTCACCGTCATTGAGTACAAGAAATAATATAAAATTGCAGCTTGCTTCTTTGTCTCTGCTTGTTGCGGCTTCACCCGATTCTTCTGGTCTCTTCTCAATTTTTCTGCATTTTTCTGTTCTTTGCAACTCCCAGCCACTTTTGTTGACTTTTCAACCAACTTCCAGCTGGCTTTCTTCCTTCATATTTAAGCATACTTAATTTTTAAATATGAGTAGTCTAGTGAGTTCTAAAGTTTTCACAAAATGGATCATTTTTTTTTAACACTCCTCCTTGATCCATTTTTGTGATACTCCAAGCATGCTTCTCAATGTAACGAATTTTGCTGTTGGTAGTGCTTTAGTGAATATGTCCTCAATTTGATCTTCAGTCTTACAATACTTCAACTCAATCTCTCCTTTGCTTTGCACTTCACGAATGAAGTGATATTTTATATCAATATGCTTCGTTCTTCCATGAAAGACTAGATTTTTTGATATTGCTATTGCGAACTTGTTATCACAAAATATTGGCGTTGATTCCATTTGTGGTTCTCCAATTGTTTCCAGAATTTTTCGAAGCCATATTGCATGACTAGTAGTTGTAGCAGCTGCAACATATTCTGCTTCTGCAGTTGGATTGTGCCACTGAGTCTTGTTTTTTAGATATCTATGAAAATATTCAAGAACCTAATGTGAATGCATAACCAATTGTGCTCCTCCTGTCATCAAATGATCCTGCCCAATCGCTATCAGTATAACCGATCAACTTAGTTGTTGCACTAGGTCGGTACCAAATACCATAATCAGTGGTTCCTCGTAAGTATCTTAGAATTCTCTTGGCTGCTCCAAAATGAATTTGACTTGGACTCTGCATAAACCGTGATAGTAAATTTGTCGCGTACATAATATCTAGCCGTGTAGCAGTAAGGTATAGTAGACTCCCAATTAAACTTCTATAGAGGGAGGCATCGGCTTTTTCAGCTCCATCATTTTTCAATAGTTTCTCATTCATCACAAGTGGTGTTGCCACTATTTTGCAATTACTCATTTTGAATTTTTCAAGGAACTTTTCTGCATATTTCTTTTATGAGATGAAAATTCCTTTATCTTGATTAACTTCAATACCGAGGAAATAGTTCATCAAGCCCAAGTCCGTCATTTCAAATGTCTTCATCATTTCTTTTTTAAATTCTCGGATCATTGTCTCATTGTTTCCTGTATATATGAGATCATCTACATATAAAGAGACAATGAGAGTGTCAGATTTACCTTGGGTCTTGATGTAGAGTGTCAGCTCACTCATACTCCTCCTGATTCCTTGCTTGATGAAGTATTCATCGATTCTACTATACCATGCATGTGGTGCTTGTTTTAACCCATACAAGGCTTTCTTGAGTTTAAGAACTTTTTCTTCTTGGCCTTTGAGGATAAAGCCTTGTGGTTGTTCTATGTATATTTCTTCTTGAAGATATCCATTTAAGAATGCCGACTTCACATCTAGTTGATAAATCTTTCATTCTTTTTGTGCCGCTAAGGCTATAAGTGCTCGAATAGTATCAAAGCAAGCGACGGGAGCAAAAGTTTCAGTATAGTCAATACCTGGTTGTTGCAAGTATCCTTTCGCCATAAGCCTTGCTTTATGCTTCTGGATTGATCCATCCGCGTTGAGCTTCGTCTTGTAGACCCACTTGACTCCAATGATCTCTTTGTCTTTGGGTCGATCGACAAGCTCCCAGGTTTCATTTTTCTCGATCATCTTGATTTCTTCCTTCATGGCTTTTTATCCAAACTTCATCTTTGGATGCTTGTTCGTAGTTTTCTGGTTCCAAAATAGCAAAGTTGCATGTGTCGTAAATTCTTCTAAGGGCTTTTACTCTTAGTACTGGTGACTCTGAAGTAGATTCTTCTTACGTCACCCTTGGAGAGCTTGGTGGAGTTACGTCGTGAGTGGTGGAATCCGGTACTTCTTCTTCTTCTTGTGACGTTGACTCCTCTTGAGTAGGTATGTCTGTCAAGGTTATGTACTTCTTCTCGATCTTCTCGCTCTCCTAATTCCAGGCAGCATTTTCGTCGAACTCGACGTCTCGACTAATCATAAGCTTCTTAGTTCTTAGGTTATAAACTCGATAGCCTTTTGATTGGTCACTATAGCCAAGGAATATTCTTTTTTCAGTCTTTTCGTCTAGCTTACTCCTTTTTTGAGCAGGGATGTGGACGTAGCAAATGCATCCAAACACTTTGAGATGCTTTGTTGAAGGCTTCCGTCCACTCCATGCTTCGACTGGTGTTTTATTTTGAACTGCTTTAGTTGGACACCTGTTTAGTAGGTATACATCAGTATAAACTGCTTCTGCCCAGAAAGTGTTGGGAAGGCCTTTCTCCTTTAGCATGGACCTTGCCATCTCCATGACGGTTCTATTTTTTCTTTCGGCTACTCCATTTTGCTCTGGGGCATAGCCAACAGTTAGTTGATGATGGACTCCTTCATCTTCACAAAATTTATTAAACTCCTTTGAATTGCATTCTATGCCTCTGTCACTTCTTAGGATTTTGATTTTTTGGCCACTTTGATTCTCGACGTGGTTCTTGAATTTTCTAAAGATAGAGAAAACCTCAGATCTTTCTCGAAGAAAGTATACCCACGTCATTCTTGTGTAATCATCAATAAATAGGATGAAATATTTATTTTGACTGGGTGTAGGTGTCCTCATCAGACCGCACACGACCGTGTGGACAAGTTCTAATGGCTTCTTAGCTTTCCATGCAACTCCAGATGGGAAGGACTGTCTTTGTTGTTTTCCAAAAAGACAGCCTTCACAAACATCTGAAATTTCTGTGATGGCTAGAAAATCTCTCATCATATTTTTCTGATGGAGAATTTTTAGCCTAGCAAAATTGAAGTGGCCAAATCTTCGATGCCATTGCCATGAATCATCAAGTTGAGCTTTCATGGCTATATCTTTGACATATTTCCATTGAATAGGAAAATTGTTATTTTTCATCTTAACATAGGCAATGATATTTTTATATTTATCATAGATAATGCAGGTATCTCTATTAAAATATAGAGAATACCCACTTTGTATCATTTGGCCCACACTTAAAAGATTTTGTGCAAGACGAGGGACTAGATATACGTTATGTAAATATTTTGGGCCTTTATTCGTTTCCACGGTGATGGTGCCTTTTCCTTTGACATCTACTAATGCACCATTGCCCAACTTTACTTGGGATTTCACCGACTTATCAATATCGGTGAATATAGATTCGTCCCCCGTCATGTGATTGCTACACCCACTATCGATGTATCATGTTTCACTTTTATTGTCATTTGCCGCTTGGCCTGTGTAGAATGTATTCTCTTCACTTTCTTTTTTTTCTACATAGTTTGCTCAATTATTTGTTTTCGAGCGACAATCTTTTTCTACGTGGCCATATCTTTTACAAAAGCGGCATTGTTTTTTATTTTTAAACCAACAATCCTTCTCCAGATGATTTGTTTTCTTGCAAATACCACAAGGTGGATAATTTTCCTTTTTTATAATTTCTCATCCTCTTTTGTTTTTCCATGAGCTCCTTCCATCATTTTTAGTTTGATGAGACCGTATATTTACTTTAGACTGAAAGGCACTTTCAACTGAATCTTCATCTTGTGCCATTAGTCTTTTCTCATATGCTTCTAGAGAGCCAATTAATTCACTTATTGATAGGGTCGTCAAGTCTTTAGTTCCTTCTATAGTTGTAACTATGGAGTTGTATTTTTTGGTAAGTGACACCAATATTTTCTCAACAACCCTTTGATCAGTTATCCCATCTCCATAGGCTCTCATTTGATTAACAAGTTCCTTTAATTTTCCACAATATTCTTGTACGGTCTCATAATTTTTCATTTTAGAATTCTCAAAATCTCTTCTTAGAGTTTGAAGGCGAATAGTGCGTACCTTTTCCGATCCTTGAAATTCTTCTCGTAGTATATCCAAAGCCTCTTTTGCAGTCCTTGCTCCAATAATTCTTGGAAATACGGTTTCCGAGAGCGCTTGCTGGATACAATATAGCGTCCTTGCATCCTTTTGTAGTTGATCCTTTGAAACACTTGCACCTTCTGGCGGAGCCTTGTAACCTTTTTCCACGATGTCCCATAAGTCTTGGGCCATCAAGAATGTAGTTATTTTTATGCTCCAAAAATCATAGTTGTTCCCATCAAAAATGGAAATGGGAAATGATGATGAGGTAGGGTTGGCCATGGTTTAGTTAGTGGGTATTTGAAAAGGGTAATTTTAGGAATGGGTAGGTAGGACAAACGCTCGACACCAACCAAAGACATGGCTCTGATATCACTGTTGGTGTTTTTGCGGAAGCGTGTGTGTGTGCAAGTGTGTATGTGTGAAATATGGGCTACAAAGGCAAGGGTGTATGGGTTAAAAAAAAAAAACAGAACTTTTATTATGAAAGTATGTATTACAAAGAGAATGGAGTGTTTTATGGTTTTTCTTTCCAACTCACTAAAACAGACACCACACCCCTATTTATAGGCGTGAGCACCGCCTTTCCTTCACCGTCATTGAGTACAAGAAATAATATAAAATTGCAGCTTGCTTCTTTGTCTCTGCTTGTTGCGGCTTCACCCGATTCTTCTGGTCTCTTCTCAATTTTTCTGCATTTTTCTATTCTTTGCAACTCCCAGCCACTTTTGTTGACTTTTCAACCAACTTCCAGCTGGCTTTCTTCCTTCATAATTAAGCATACTTAATTCTTAAATATGAGTAATCTAGTGAGTTCTAGAGTTTCCACAAAATGGATCATTTTTTTTTTTTTTAACACTTATATGCTGATGGTCTCTTCAGGCTGTAGTTAGTCATATTTGAATTTGTTCTTCCCATACAACTACAGGGATCGAGCGTATTTCATCGAGCAAATTGTAGGACGTCTCTTAAAGATTATTCGCAGAACAAGCTCCCCCGATGCTATTGGGGTAGATTCCTTTGTAGATGATGTGATATCGTTGCTGAAGATTGGGTCAGAGGATAAGGTCCATGTGGTCGGACTATGGGGAATGAAAGGAATTGGTAAGACAATGGTGGCCCAAGCCGTCTACCATCGCGTTTCTAGGGAATTTGATGGGGTTAGCTTTCTTGAAAATGTTGGAGTTGCAAACCAAGATACTCTTTTACTTCTTCAGAAGAGACTTCTCCACGATGTTCTGAAGGTACGAGATCTAGAAATTTATGATCTTAACAGCAACATCAACGAGATAAAAGCTAAGCTCTGTCGACACAGGATCCTTCTAGTTCTTGATAACATCACTAAGAAGAACCAAATTGAGTATTTTGGCGCTGGAGATCGAGAATGGTTCAAATATGGGAGTAGAATCTCGATAACTACAAGAGAAGAATCACTTCTGAAAGATCTCAAAGTGGATGATAACTACATGCTCCCTGGACTGGGCTCTGAAGAATCGCTCCAACTCATGAGGCTCCACGCCTTTGACGAGGACCAACCTAAAGAAGGGTATGAGGAGTTGTTCAAGAGTCTTGTCCACTATGCAGGTGGTCTGCCAGACTTTCTTAAGAGATTTGGTTTCTTTCTTTCTTTCTAGTAGGCAAAATCAGTGGCATGAGATATTGGAGAAGTTGGTAAGGTATCCTCATCTTGATTCAATTTTAGATCCATTCTCCTCTCTTCGTCAGTCTGTAGGGCCATTCGGAGGCCATGGTGGAGATTCTTTTGATGATCAAACATACGATGGTATAAGACAGATAGTGGTTGTCTTTGGAAGAGTGATCAACTCCATTACTATTAACTATGTTCAGAATGGGTGTTTTGTGCGCTCGCCAAGACATGGTGGATCTTTAAGAGGCCACACATATTTTGTGAGTCCATCATTATGGTTCGCTTTGTTAATTTGCAATATTTACGTCCAATTATGTTATTCTCTAATAAATTGTCAGTTACCATTCGTTTGTGGAATGGGGGTTGAGAAAAAGTGGTGTCACAAAGTCATAAAAGACGGACTTGCCTGATAAATTTCAACTGGGTACTTCTTCGATGCTTGGTCGTCTCTCAATATGTTGATGGCTTTGTTGTACCTTGCTATAATTTTTATTATTATTATTTTTTTAGGGTGCCAAAAAGAAAAAAAATTACACTAGCGTCATCTGCCTACTCTGATGTTACAGTTAATCAGAGATTACTCCAGTGCTTGTCATTGTCAATATAGAGCATCAAGAATGCCATTTAATTACGGAGCAAAGCATTGGGAATCTAGATGGAGTTCAATCGTTATGGCACAAGACTAGTGAACAAGGCAAACTGTGCTACAAAATAAGAGAAAAAATCCAGTTGTCCCAATAATTAGATATCTTTTGTTTTGGGAAAAGTTAACCTAAATAATGCATCTGGAGAGCATAGAATTTTCCCCCCTTCAAAGGGATCGATACTCACTTTGCTCTTCTGCAATTGTTACAGGTAAATTTAGATTATCCAACTGAATACTTGACTTCGGTGTCAGGCTACACTAGTGAAGATTATTGTCAAGTCATCAACTCTCTTACCTTCCACAGCAATAAGCGGGCACATGGGCCATTTGGCGAGGAGAAAGGGAAGTTTTTCAGTTTTCCACAAGTTAATGGAAAGATCATTGGTTTTCATGGAAGGTGTAGCGATTGTCTGGTTTCTATTGGAGCTCATTTTGGCCCTGTCTTTTATCCATATCCCTTCGAATTTGTAGGGCCATTTGGAAATGGGAAAAACCGATGGGATGATGGCAAGCATGCAGATATCCGACAAATTGTTGTAGTCTCTGGTTCTGCAATTGAATCTGTTAGTTTTACCTATGAGGGTCCTCCTTTCAGACACGGTAGAACTCATGGTGGCAAAAAAAATACGGTACACTACTCTAGTAGGAACTCGATGTTTGATAAACATTACCCCTTATTTTCAATGATTCTTATCTTGCCATTGCTGAAGATGGCGTCTGGGTGAAAGTGATAGACTGTTAACTTTGGAACTTAGGTATGACACCATCAACAGGAAGTAAGTTTCTATTGGAAAAAGATTTGTTAAAACAATTCGTCATAAAATTGAACGTTTTTTTTTTTAATTTTTGTATTTTAAAACAGTCGATAAGGGATATGGACCTTCTGCATATAGATTTTGGTTGGTAGGATAACATCTAGTTATTCTTTCTAGGCATGGTTGTTCGAAAGATGAGTTTTTTTTTCCTGACAAAGAGCACTGAAGAGATAATCTTTGCAATAATGGTGCATTTGTTCCATGGAAAATCAATGAATTAAAAAATATTTTTCTGAAAATAATTGTTTGTATCACATAAAAACATTAGTTAATATGTATCACCAACAAGAATTTATTCCTAACATTTTCTTTAATGACGAAAATTCGTTTGTTAATTCATTTTTGTAAGTGATACACTCAATCGATTCTAGGAAACTGTTTTCCAAATCCTTGTTTTTTAGCAAAATAAATGCACCCTGGTTGTTGTCTTCCTTATCACATCTATTATAGTTAACATGATATTGAAGTAGGCAAGATAATCTACTATTTTCCGGATCATAAATTATCATCTCAATCATCAAGAGCATCACACACTAGTCGTTGTCATCTACCATGCTTTTGCTTCTCAACTTGTTGCTTTGACATTTATTTACCACTCATGTGTTTGGTACAGATAAATCTGGACTGGCCAACTGAAGTTCTCATTTCGGTTTCGGGATATATTGTGAATGATTTTGATTCTACTGTCATCCATTCACTCACATTCCAAAGCAATAAAAGGACATATGGACCATTCGGCACTGAAACCGGAAGGAAGTTTTCATTTCCAGCAACTGGTGGAAAGATTATTGGATTCTATGGGAGTTCTGGTTCCCATCTTGAATCTCTAGGAGCATATTTGGAACCAATCTCTCATCTATACCCGATCAAGTGTGTTGGACCATTGGGGGGCCAAGGTGGACACTCTTGGGATGATGGAAAATTCAATGGAGTAAAGAAAATAAAGATGACGTTAGAAGATGATGTCAACTGCATCTCGTTTGAGTATGATGATAATGGTGAATCTATTTGGTCCTCTGCACATGGTAACGAAAAGGGAAGTATCCATACGGTCAGTTTATTGAATATTCTCCACTCATACTACCTTTGATCCTCTCTCTCTCTCTCTCTCTCTCTCTCTCTCTCTTAAGTTATGAATAATTGTCACCCGCATACACCATGCACACTGATAATGTATAGGGTGTGGAAAGCATCCTAGAGGGAAATCAAAGCTGTTCAAATGTAATGAAAAATTGAAGTTGTCTTTTTGATTATATAAATTTATTCTTCTTTCTTCTTGGATAAGTGTATCAAAATATTATAACTTATTGCTAAATGCAATCGAGTTATAAAGTTTTTAAAAAGTGCAATCAAGTATAAATTTTATTAAATTGGTGTAATTTCAATAGTTTCGTCCAATTAGGCTATGGCCAAATGCTGACCCCTTTTTTTATTATTACTTTCTTAAGACATGGGGCAGCCACAAAGTACCACATTAGAAAGAAACTTGAAAATTTTAAAAAATAAAATAAAATCAAAAGATATAAAAAATCAAAAAAAGAAAAAGAAAAGAGGATCAGAGATTCCTTTGGGACTATCTTTTTATCAAATTCACAGTCAGCCAAAAGCAATCGCACTTTGAAGGACAAAGCTGAAAATTACCCAATTTATAATCGAAAAGCATATAAATATCCATTGAAATAACCTAAGCATATAAATGCCTGTTAATAGGAAACGATCCAATGAATTTGTTGCCATAAAATACTGAACACTTCCCATAGTTATGGTAGAGACATAAGCAAAAGACAACATGATCCCTAGCACAATGCAGAAGATCTGCCAAGTTTCAATAGAAAAACACGCAAAAAATTTCATAATACTGGAATTTGGTTTCCGAGCTCGATGAGGTTCAAGCAGCCATGGCCAAACTTGACGTAGCTCAAGTTGTCATGGCTGTGAGCTCGAAGAAGCTCAAGCGGCCATGGCTGAGCTATTCGAAGCTCAATTAGCCCTGGGCATGAGTTTGAAGAAGCCTAGAAGCTGGAGCTGCCACAGCCGAATTCAATGAAACTTGGGCAGCTTAAAGAAGCTCGAGTGACCAGGGCCAAGCTCGATGAAGATCGAAAGGCCAGGGTCACAAGCTCGAATTTCAGAACTTGATAGCAGTAGCTCAATAAGTTTTAGAATTTCATTGTATATTTTGAAAACTTTGGGACCCAATTATATTTCTTAACAGGTTTTAGAACTTCCAATATAGTCGTCCCTAGAAGTTTGATGTAAGAATATTAGTCTTTAGAAATTCTCGGGTCTAGGTTGCACGTGGATCCAGTGTTTTCTTAGGCCACTATAATCTATCTATCATCTTTGATATGGATCAATATAACAGTTAAATGCAATAAGTACTTCTCAATTCTGCAGGTTAACTTGAATTACCCTCATGAGTTCTTGACCTCGGTATCAGGATATATCAGACATGACTGTTCTGTTATTCAATCACTCACGTTCGAAAGCAATAAAAGAAGGCTTGGACCCTTTGGTAAGGAAGCAGGGAACTTCTTTCGCTGTGCATTGACATTCAACAAGATAATTGGCTTTCACGGAAGGTCTGGTATCCAGCTTGATGCGCTAGGAGTCTACTTTGAACCAATTTCTGATCTTCGTCTCTTGAAATCCATTGGGCCGTTTGGAGGACAAGATGGCAGTCCATGGGACGATGGAGATAGCACGGGTGTGAGAAAAATAATTGTTAAAACTGGAGAAGTTATTGACTCCATTGCTGTTGAGTACGACAAGAACGGGTCTGTGGTTCAGGGCCCTAGACATGGTGGAGGTGGGGGAGATCTAAGGCGCGAGGTATGGCCCTTCAGACGTTTGCTTAATCTTATGAACGTGCAGCTTATGGGTTGTTGCTAAGGTTTTAGTTTTAAGTGGTCTAGAGGTCACGTTTATGCAGATGAGCAAAGTATTCTAAACAGAGCGTGGAAGTAAAAGTAAGATGATAAGAACAATCTGGATTTTGAGTTTGACAAATGATCTCGAATGAGAAAGTCATTGTTGGGGCATGATGTTATATCATTATTGAACAGGGACTTCTCTTTGGTTTTCCAACCTTCCTCGTTTTCATTTACGATGAAAGCACTCAATACATTCAGAAAAGTACCGCCTCCGAAAAAGGGGGAAAAAGAATATCGAAAGCTATTTTTATTTTATGACTTTTAAGTCTGAGAACAATGTTCCCAAATTTTAGTAGCTGTTCTCAAAGAGTTGCCAAAGGATTTTTTAAGTAATTGCCTAATTGCGGCGGACCAAAATAGGTTTACGCTCTAGATGCAGCAGAATTATTTAGTTAGCTATTGCATTGTTTGTTTAAATAGATAAAACTTATCAACCGGAGTTTTCTGTTTTTACCGATTTTCAAGATTCTGTGGTTGGGGGTTGGGATTAATTATGCTTGTCTTTCTAATTTTGCAGATTAAACTTGATTATCCTGGAGAGTACTTGACATCATTTTCTGGTTACTTTGGATCTTATAAAGGGAGTATTGTTGTTCGCTCCCTCACATTTCAGAGCAATGAAAGAATTTATGGACCATTTGGTCACGAGGTCGGGAACTACTTTTACTTTCCATCAATCGGTAAAAGGATCGTTGGGTTTCATGGGTGGTCTGGATGGTGGATTGATTCACTTGGAGCACATTTTGAGCCTTGACATGCTAAGCTCCACCTTTATGTGCGCCATACGGTCAATGTTGAGTTTATCCATATACATAATGTAGAATTGGGAAATCAAAGCCATTCAAATGTACTGAACGATTGAAATTGTCTTTTTGATTATTTAAATTTCCTTCCTTAATTTTTCTTATGTAAGTGCATTAGTAATTCTAAAACTTGTTGCAAAGTGCAATCTAGTTCTAGAGTCTTTAAAAAGTCCAATCAAGTCTAAATTTTATCAAATTAGTACGATCAAGTCTCAAATCATGTGATAGGGAGAAATCTCATGATATTTTATGTACGTAGTAAAAAATATGTACCACAATAATGTGATAGGGAGAAATCTTTTCTTTTCTCTCAAGAAAACTTTAAGAGAAAAAATATTATATAAATATTAAATCATAAGTATCATATATATATAGTAATAAGTCGTAAAAGGAAGCTTCATGAGAATGAGAAAATAATTATGCTTGAGCCTTGTAAACATAAGTAAAATTGACTTATTAGGCACGACATTTTATGTGTTAGAAAATAAATACGAATTAGGCACAGCATTTATATGGTAAAAATATATATATAAGTTAGAGGAAAATTGATTTTGGAATTGTAATGGAATTTGTACAAAGCAAAACCGACGCTATGTGAAACAATATGTCAAGTATAGGAAAAAGAATCGATTATAGTATAATTGGTTATACTATATACATTATGTTATGTGAGAAAATTTATTTATCAGCATGAATCAATATTATAACACAAAATTACTTTGGTTCAAGCATATACAAAATGTAGTAAAATACAATATTAGAGTTAATTTTACTTGAGTAAAGAATGATGATTGCTCATAAATGACAGGATAGTGGTGTCAAATTAAAAAGAAAAATAGGGCATGATAAATTTATGTTAGTAAAATACTAAAAATAGGACATATAGGATATTTGATAAGTATAATGAATTTATAAATGAGACAATTGAACCTACAACATTTGATCGTATAATAAATGATACATATTGATTTCGCATATTATATTTTTCGCTTGTTTAAATTTCACGGTTCGTAATTTTCCTCACTAAAAGTTATTTAATCATTATATAACATTTCGTAATATTTCTTCACAAGACACAAGTTTCCCTTTTATCTTGCAAGTTCTATAAGTCCTGTGATTTATTAAAATTCCATAAAAAAAATAGTAAATTGCCTAAGTGTATGGTATGCTTCTTTTTCTATTTTTAGTATATTATCTGATGGATCGTAAGTTTCTATTAGCCTATGTAATTGCTATATCGTAAATTATCTTGAGAGGCGGTAAAATCTCTAGTCCCGTGACTCGTAATATTCCACCAAAATCATAACATATGCCCAAGTCAATAGCAAGCTTCATTTGTGTTATTATTAATAAAATATTTGATCGATCGTGACTTGCACTTTGTAAAGACGTGCGTGAATAGTCTTCTTCACCAATCATGACTTTTCTTAATCGAAAACAAGTTTGATATCAAATAGGTTTTACAAAAAGATCGGACAGACCACTCTTTCCTCTCTCTTTTTTTCTTTTCAACAATGACGATCTAATTTTGTTTCTGCCTCTCATGTCTTCGCTTTCCAGAGAAAAAAAGGAACACGCGAGCAGAAGTTCTCGATGAAATAAAAAATATTAATATTTGAATGCAGCCATGGACAACGATTCCACTTGCGTCTCCACAGATTAACTGTTTCGAAGCATCTTCTTCTACCAACGCATGTGCTATGAAGCTTCAAATCCACGTCTGCGTCTTCATCCATGTCTCTGCCACGTGAAACAAAGCTCTTTTAGCTTGACTTGACGAATTCAAACCAAATTGTCCTCAAGCGCGCAAGTTGCTTCTTCAGTTCTTGGAACCAAACCAACTCCACTCCGCAACTTGTCTGAACATTCACTTGAATAAGCAGTCTTGTCCTGATGGCGGAGCTTTCATTCATCCCCTTTTCTCATTCGCAACTTGCGTCTCCTGTTTACAAATACACCTTACCGGCGGAAGAGTTGCGACCCTTTTTGCAGTCTCTCACTCAATCACGTATTGTGCTGATGGGAAGCGAAGAGATCAAGCGACGCATTTCGTCTTCTGCTTCAATCCACCAATGGAAGTACGATGTGTTCGTGAGCTTCAAAGGCGAGGACATAAGGAAAACCTTCGCAGCCCACCTCTTCCATGCGCTGAAGCAGGCGGGATCCACTATTCCAAGGACAATGACAAAGCAGAGACCGGAATTTTCATCGAGCCCAAGCTGCTCAATGCGATTCACCATTCCAGGGTCTCTCTTGTTGTGTTCACCACCAACTACGCAGACTCACGGTGGTGCTTGAACGAGCCGGTGAAAATCTTGGAGTGCAACAGGACGTTCAGAGATCATCAGGGTCATGTGGTTGTGCCCATTTTCTATGATATTGAGCCAAGCGATGTTCAGAAACAGAGCGGGCGATTTGGGGATAGTTTTTTAAGGTAATTGGCCACCCGTATGGTCGATTTGCTGGTGCAGAAGTGGAGGGATGCACTTAGAGAGGCCGGGAATTTATCGGGATGGCATTTGAATAATGATGCTAATGGGTAATGCCAAACCTCATATCGGTGCTCTTGATTGATTTGCTCAATCACCACAAAAGATCATATCGGTGCTTGATTTGAACTTGTTAGAATCTGTTTGATTATGGTGTAAGTGTTTGGAATAGATTTTGATGTGAAAGTTCTCTGCTTGTGAGAGTTATATGGTTCAATTGTGTCTTTTATTTGCATCCTTCAACCATGGAAAATTTATTAGCCACTAATCTTAACTACCACAGAGTTCTAGGATCTTTTAGATTGTCCTAGTTTAGAAAAAATATCTTAGAAACTCTAGGAAAGGGATCATCAATTTAACAGAATTCCACTGCTGATTGAATTTAGCTCATGCGCTTCTTGCGTATATGCTGATCGCCTCTCTATGCTATAGTTAGTCACGTTTGAACTTGTTCTTCCCATGTAACTACAGGGATCAAGCGGACTTCATCAAGCAAATTGTAGGACATCTCTTCAAGATTATTCCCAGAGCTAGCTCCCCCTGCGCCATTGGAGTGGATTCCTTCGTAGACAATGTGATATCATCGCTGGAAATCGGGTCTGAGGATGATGTCCATGATTGAAGGAATTGGTAAGACAACTGTAGCCAAAGTCGTTTGTGGTCGCCTTCTCAGGAAATTTGAAGGTGTTACCTTACTTGAAAATGTTGGAGATACAAACCGAGGTACTCTTTTGCTTCTTCAGAAGAGACTTCTCCATGATGTTCTGCAGCTACAAAGTCTAGAAATGTATGATCTTAATAGCAACATCAATGTGATTAAAAAAAAAAAAAAAACTCCATCGAAAAAAGATCCTTCTGGTTCTAGATGACACCACTAAGAAGGACCAGATTGAGTATTTTGGTGCTGGAGATCGAGATTGGTTTCAACATGGGAGTGCAATTTCGATAACTAAAAGAGAAGAACTGTAATAATAGCCCATTAAACCCAGCCCATCTCTCTCTTAAGCCCAAGCCCATCTTCTTTCTTCTCTTCTCTAGGTATTTCCCATGAGGCAGCGACGGACAAAAATAAGAAATGAAGAGGAGAGGGTGCTCGTCCGTGAGAAGGAGAAAGGGGGAAGAGAGAGATTTTCCACGCGATCTTGATCCAGACACCTCGACTAGCCGAATCAACTATGGATCACGACGCCTGGTAAGCATTCAAGCTGATATTTCGTCTAATTAGAGTAATTTTGGGAATTAGGGCACAAACTTTAAGTTATGTAGATCTTGAAATATGACCATTGAACAAGGAGGTTTTGAGCTGCGATTTTTGTGGAAATAATAGTCTAAGACATTATGGAGCTTTGGGGTTTGACGAAACCCAATTTCGAAGTATGGTTTGTTCAGAATGAAATTCTGAAGTTTTGCAAGCGGGTTACGCATAATAGCTAAAGACAAACACACGCCATAAATGAGCTTCTTTATAGTGCTTAGGAGTCATTATGTTGACAATTGAATGTGGCTTAGTTGAATTGTTCGTTAAAGTTGTGTAGTACCCAGTTTTTAATATTGTTTTTTGACAAATTGATAGGAATGCAAGTGCGTCAGCTCGAGGAACTATTATAAGTTAGTTTTCGATTTTTCCTAAGTGAGTGATACTATTTATTCTCTATGTTTTAAACTCATGTTTTGAAAAACATGATGGATTAAACGTACGAGTTAATAATAAAATATTTTATTACATAAAATAGAATTGAGCTGTTACTGTTGTTTTGTTGTTTGAAAGGGGAAGTCATCTTTTGACTTCAACTCGAATAATTGCCTATAAATGGTTTGTAAAACCTTTCATAAAAGAATCTTGAAATGTTTAAGATTTATGAATGTGGTTTTGAAAGGTGCTTTGATATCTATATACTGAATGCCTAAGTTGTGAATTGATTTATAAAATAGATTCTGAATTAGTTTGGGAAACTCATTGTGATACTTGAAATGATTTTTGGCTTTGGTTGTGGATTATTGGAAATTGAGTTACGAAAGCTTTTGATAATTGATTTGTGAAATATATTATGATATTTGAGATTGTTTATGGATTGGAGGATGAGGTTGGATGCTCAATATCACTGTAAGCCTAATGAGGGGCTTATAAGTATGCACATACTGGGGGCCAAACTACCAACTAATAATAGGTGGAGACCTTGCTAAGGGAGGAATCTTAGTAAGCTTATCATTGATATTGTGTCATGACCATGATTAAATATTGAGCAAAAGATTGATGGATGGATGGACTATCGATGTGTGATTTCATATGGGATGGATCAATGGAATAGACGATTAATGTGTGGCATGAGTTTAATCGATAAAATGGACCATCGACATGTGTTGTTATGAAATTGACCAATGGGTTGGACCATTGGTGTTTGTTCTATTATTATCTTGAGTTATCATGTTAAAGTAAGAAATATCGAATTTTGGTTTTGAAAGTTTGTTAAATTCCGTTTGGTGAAAAAGAGTTATATTTGTGTTTTAAATGTGTATACTGATTGCTTGATTCGCTTAGAAGAAATGTATTACTCATTGGGCCGTGGTAACTCATTCCTTTTTTCTCATCATTTTTCAGATCTCTCAGTTACTAGCTATTAAAGTGAGAGCATTATCATGAGATTAGGAGTTGGATATTTGAGGTATAGTTAAAGGTTGCGTCTTTGGAGAAAAGATGGTCGTGTTTTTCCTTCATCCTTATAGGATTTGGGGTGTGACAAGAATGGCTTTTGAATGATCTCAAGGTAGATGACAAGTACATGCTTCTAGGTTGGGTTCTGAAGACTTGCTTCAACTCATGTTTTGCTATGCCTTCTACAAAGACCAAGCCGAAGAAGGGTATGAAGAGTTGTCTAAGAGTCTTGTCCACTATGTAGTCAGTTTGCCAGTGGCTCTTAAGAGATTTGTTCCTTTCTTTCTAGGAGGAAAAATCGGTGGCGAGAGATATTGGAGAAGTTGGTAAGAGATATTCATCTTGATTCAATTGGAATACCTTTAGATCCATCCTCCTCTCTTCATCACTCTATAGGGCCATTTGGAGGCTATGGTGGAAGTTCTTATGATGAACAAACATACCATGACATAGGAAAATAACAATTGTCATGAGATCATAGATCGAGTCCATTACCGTTGACTATGATAAGAATGGCGGTTTGGTGCACTCGCTAAGACAAGGTGGATCTTTAGGAGGCAAATCACAAGAGGTGAGTCCATTATTACAGTTTGTTTAGTTGATTTGCAATATTAACTTCTAGTTATGCCATTCTCCATGAGTATAGCAGCTACTATTCGATAGTTGAATGGAGATTTAGAATAAGTAGAGTTACGAAATCATGAAGGATGGACTTGCTTGAAACAAATCAAATAGGTATGCTCCCAATATCTTGATGGTTTTATCGTTCTTTTTCAATCATTTGTCTTTACTCTTTAGGGTGCCTAGTAATGCCTAAATTTTGCCTATTTATTTAGGACTTAATTGCATAAAAATTATGGATTAATTTCTAATCCCTAAATAAAAAATAATTTTTATTTAAATCACATAGCATAAAGGCATTAAGAGTATTTGCATTGAGTATTTGCATAGAATCCATTAAGATTTAAAAAATAAAAAATAAACAATTATTAATTTTAAATTAAAAAAATATTTTGAAAAACCGCAGCGGGGTGGCACTAGGGCCCGCCTTAGGCCGGCCCTTTCTTCTGTTCCGTTTTCATTCTCCCCGTCTAGGCCGGCCTAGCCCATGTCCATTTCTCCTTCCCCGCCCCCCCCCCTCCCCCTCCCCAGGGGACATTAGCCGAACGACGAGAGAGGAGGAGGACACTCGTACGGCGGCGAGACAACATGGTAGCAGCGGCGATCGTCGAGTGAGAATTTTGGTCAGGGAAGGGACCAATAGAGAGAACGGGGGCGTCGTCCTTGAAGAAAAGGAATGGCTGGTTGGTTGCTTTTGAAAAAAAGAGAGATCGAGAGAGAGGCGCCGAGAGAGAGTGTGATTGAGAGAGAGCGAGGGAGCCTTGGCCACGCGTGAACCCCGTCCGACGATCTTCGGTCGACGTCCTCAGGCTGAACCAGTAAGCCCTTTTATTTCCCCTGTTCGAACCCTGTCTTGGGCACGCCGAGCCGGAGCTTGCGGCAGTCCGGCCGTGGCGGTTCTCCGTTGAGCTGCTATGTCTTTTGGTTTGCTTTTCAAAAGTTCCGCTCCGGATCTGAGTCTCGGTCGAGCTGGAATCTCTTGTTCCCCTAGCGGATTCCATCTATTTGATAGAATGCCACAATGAGATCTAGTCTTTGTGCCTTCGTCTTTAGCCGAAATTGAGTCGTCCGTGCGCGTCGCGCTCTATAGTGATGTTTTAGTGGTGTTGGACGACCTTGGGCGTCGATCGTGTAGTTGTTCGCCGCGCTCCCATCATCGCCGTTGTTTTTCTAGTGTTTGACCGAGGAGGGTATGCTCGGCCGACGGCGGGGAGGTTGGCCGACGAGTGGCGGTCGGAGTGAACGACCGACGAAAGGTGGTGGCTTGGTGGCGGCTTGAGTTTTGGCCTAGGCTTGTCAAAAAAATGTAGGAGCTTCGGGGAAGGACGTCGCTTGGGAAGAGGACGTCGTGAGGGAAAATTGTCCAAAAGTCCTAAACCTATTGCACTTTTGCTAATTCAGTCATAAACCTTTTAATTTTGCCAATTGAGTCCTAAACCTTTTCATTTCTTGCCGATTGAGTCCATCCGGCTAATTTTGGCTGGAAAATGCTGACGTGGACGCCGGCGGTGCCACGTAGGACTTTTGGCGCTGACGTGGACAATTTTTAATAATATTTTAATATTTTTTTGAATTTTTATTATTTATTAATTTTTTTTCTTTTTTTCCTTTTTTTTTTTTTTTTTTTTTTTGGCTTTCTTGGCCTTTTCTGGTGGCCGACCACCGGCCACAGCCAGCCGGCTGGCCTCGCCCGCGACAAGCGAGGCCCGGCTAGGCAAGGAGGAGCCTCGGTGAGGGCTCCTTCGGCGACGGTGACTCCGGGCGAGGCCGGCCTGGCCTAGGCGAGGGCCAACCTCGCTAGATCTGGCGAGGGGAGCCCTCGCCCAAGCGAGCGTCAGCCTCGCCTAGACCAGATTTGGGGGCCTCGCCACTGCTTCTCGCCGTAGCAGCATCGTCGAGCCTCCAGGTCTGAGGCTTCTTCTTCTTTGAGCCGAGCCGAGCCAAGCCGCGCTTGGGGAGGGTGGGGCGTTGTTCTTTGGTTGGCGGGGGGAGAAATGGAGGCGCTAATCAAGCTCTGGGACCTCATCACGCAGAATCTGGTGCAATTCGCCGATAAGCTGGCGTGGATTTGTGGCAGATCCCCCCAATTCATGTCCGTCCTCGCCAGCTCTCGTAGGGTGGTCTAGCGTTCGCACCTCAATGCGGTTCTTGCTGTCGTCTTCTTTTTCTCCTCGTCGTTCGTGATCGGCGTCGTTGCCCTCCTCACCAATGCAAAATCGTCACTGTCGCCTGGCCAAGGGCGAGGGTCAGCCTCGCCAGATCTGGTCTGGGCAAGGCTGACGCTCACCTAGGCAAGGGCGAGCCTCGGCGAGGTTGCCCCTCGCCCAGGCCAGGCCGACCTCGCCCGGTGTTGCCGTTGCCAGAGGAGCCCTCGCCAGGGCTCCTCCTCGCCCGGCCGAGCCTCGCCCGTGGCGGGTGAGGCCAGCCGGCCGGGCCGTGGTGGTCGGTGGCCGGCCACCGAAAAGGCCAAGAAAGCCAAAAAAAAAAAGGGGAAAAGCAGAAAAAAAATAATAAAAATAAAAATAATTAATAAAAATTCAAAAAAATATTAAAATATCATTAAAAATTGTCCACATCAGTGCCGGCAGTCCTACGTGGCACCGCCGGCATCCACGTCAGCATTTTCCGGCCAAAATTGGCCAGATGGACTCAATCGGTAAGAAGTGAAAAGGTTTAAGACTCAATTGGCAAAATTAAAAGGTTTAGGACTGAATTGGCAAAAGTGCAATAGGTTTAGAAATTTTTGAACAATTTTCCCACGTTGTGAAGAAGACAACGTGGAGAGTTGGGGGGAAAAAATAGAAAATTCAATAAATAAAGGGAAAATCTCAAATAAGGACCTGAAGTGAAGCAATTTTCTCAAAAAATGACCTAAAGTGGACATTGTCTCAAATAAGGACCTGGAGTGGCTAACTTACTATCAATTAAGGACCTGAACTTCTAATTTTATTCACAGCCAGGGGTACTTTTGTCTAAGAACATTATTGTTTATTTTTTGTCTCTCTTTCTTCTTTTTTCTTTCTTCATCTTTCTCACTCTCTACATCACCTCCATTTAGCCCCTCGATCGCTCTTTGTGCCATCTCGTTGTATGACCAAGATTGAGTTTTCTTTAACACGACCCATTACAACGTAGTCTAACTCATTGAAAATTTTAAATTTCGCTTCTCAAAATGGTTTATAGACAATTCCACGAAGCCGAAATGAGCCTTCAAAAATAAGTTATTTTTATTCCAACATTCATCGCAAATTTTGATCTCAAAGCCATAATATGAATCTGCTTTTGCTGAGACTCAACTTCTTGTCCAACTCCCAAGCTATGCAACTAATCCCTTTGGCGACGTATTTCTCTCGCCTCGAGAGTGCATCAAACTCCACTTATTCCACGCCTTCCGCTAACCCAGCAACTGCAATTTTTTGTGCTATTTTCGGTCCTACTTGCCAACAACAGAGTAGCAATATCCAAGCATTGCCCGATCGTCTTGTTTGACTAACTTATGCCTCTATTCAATTAACATTTGGTGATCAACAATTTCAAGCCAAAGAACAATTTGGTTGCAGCTGGCGACTATTTCAACCTCGGCAAGAGTTTGCCTCATCAATTTCAAATTTGGGTTTGCCTCTCTGGCGTAAATTCAATCTTTCAAAGATCCCCCTTCCCCTTTGCAATGCCAATGGCTCCTTTCAATAATCCCTAGTCTGGAGACACCCACTCACACTCTTGCCATTCTCATCGACACAGCTCTTCTCCTCAATCGATACCCCATCTTGAGATTGATCATTAGTCATATCTGACATCATTAACTATAGAAACCGTTGTACTCCATTGCCCCATTGTCGCCATTGACAAGTCCTATTCGAGCTCTCGACCTCATCTACTGCTGCCTCTGATAGAAAATCCAACATCATCATCGTCAAATGGAGGTCAATCCGAGCTTTAGGCTGAGCACAAGCAAGCCGAGATTTGATGCATCTTGAGGAACTAAGGATTTTAGCATCTGAGAAGGTGGCCAATAGCAAATAACTCCAATTCGACTTCTTGTCATAAGGACCAACTATGTGATGACATGAAGCTCACGAGGTCGCTGGTAGGGGCCTGATTATGGTGTTGAAGAAGGAGGCAATGTAGACCGAAGGAGGAGGTATGAGGAAGATGAAGAAAGAAAAAAAAAATTAAAGAAAAAATGTTCTTGGACAAAACTACCACAAGCTGTAAATAAGATTGAAAGTTTGGGTTTTTATTTGAGACAAAATTAGCCATTTTGGGTCCTTATTTGATACAGTGTCCACTTTAGGTCCTTTTTTGAGAAAATGAACCCACTTCAGGCCTTTATTTGAGATTTTCCCATAAATAAATAAAAAAAAAAGACAAAATGGGGAGGAATAAATTAGTATGGGCTTAATTGGTTTAATCAGGTTTGGGCTCGTCATGGGTTTTTAAGTGGGCTAGGGAGTGCTTGGGCTCTGGTAGATGTGACCTTAATGTTGGATTGATAGGTTGGGGCTTAGATTGAGAATTTTCAGATATAGGCTTGGTCTGGTTAAAGTCGGATTGGGCTCCAATAACTACGCCCATTTTTTCCTCGGCTTCTCATGTTTTAACTTCCTGGTCCAAGCCCGAGAGTCCAATCTCAGCTCATATTCGGACTGGGCTCAATAGCCCAGCCCGGACCCCTGTTTTCGGATTAAAATATTTTTAAAATATATTTTTAAAAAATTAAAAATTCTGAAATATATATATATATATATATTAGGAATTAGGAAAAAGGCTTAAAACTTAGTTTTTGAGTAGTTTGCTCTTAAAATGTGCAAAAATACTTGAAGAAAAATTGGGCTCAAAATTAAACAAACTCGTAAGGCTTTATAATAAGGTTTGAATGCTTCTTTTTTTCTTTTAAGACGAATGCTCTTAATTGTGCGCTTTCACTATATTAATAATTTTTTTTCCTTTAGTCCGGCTAGAAATGGTACTTTTCTTAGCGTTAGACCCTTGCTTTGCCTTGCAATTTATTTAATGTTTTTCTTGATTGCTAATTGTTATTTTCATAATTGTGCACTTGCATAATTACCTTGCATGTTAGTTGATAGGTTTAAAATCAATCCAGAACCTAGCAAAAATCATTTTGTAATAAAAAAAAATAAGTATTGAAATGGCACTAATGAATTAATTAGTGGAATCAAGTGCTCGACCTTAGATTCTCTGGTTGTATAGAAAGTGAGGTACATTTTCATGCCTCACAATATATGTAGCAAACCCCAATAAATTAGTGGTGACTCGTCATTAGAATATTCTTATAGCGTAAATTTAATATCTCAGCGTCACATAGGGCTTGGGAAAGACCACATCCAAAATGAGGGCTATAGGCCCGCCTTTTAGGTAATACCTTAAACCTATGTCTTTTTCCTTTCCGGATGGCAAGGTGGATCATGACAATGCCAAAACAAAAATAATTGCACTAGCGTCATCTACTTACGTTGGTGTTCCATTTCATTAGAGATATAGAGCATCAAGAATGCCATTTTGGTTTTGGAGCAAAGCATTGGGGGTTCTAGATGGAGTTGTATAATTATGATAAAAAGACTAGTGAAAACCGCAAAGTGTGCTCCATGATAAAAGAAGGAATACAAGTACACGTGACGTATCCTCTAACTAGTACTCTAGTCCTTCTAGGAATTAAGTATCTTATCTTTTGGGAAAACTTAACCTAAATAATGCATCTAGAGAGCATAGAAATTTCTGTTCTTCAAGGTTGATTGATACTCACTTTGCTCTTCTGCAAATGTTGCGGTTAACTTTGGATTATCCAAATGAATACTTGATTTCAGTGTCCGGCTACATTCGAGAATAATCTTATCGTATCATCAACTCTCTTACCTTCCATAGCAATAGGAGGCCATTTGGGCCATTTGGCAATGCGAAAGGGGAGTTTTTCAGGTTTCCACAAGTTGATGGAAAGATCATTAATTTTCATAGAAAGTACGGCCTTTCTCTGGATTCAACTGGAGCTCATTTTGGACCTTTCTCTCGTCCATATCCTGAGGGTGAATTACCTAAAGAAGGCTAATGGATTACTAAGTCCGAAGACTTGGCACGGACCCTCCCAAGTCCTACCAATCGCGACTTGATAGAAACTAATTCATTTAAACATGCAATTTCAATTTGGAGCCGCCACTAACCAATTAGGGCTGATTAGAAACCCAAGTAAAGTATGGGAGAATACTTTACTATTGCGAACCAGAGATTCAATAGGTCCGGGGACATGGTTACGCTAGATTAGTCTAACGCTCTTTCGGTACCTTTTAATTTTAAAAATATTTTGCAGGCAATGTTGATTAATTTAAACCTAAGCTACTAACATGCAAATGGTGGTCATGCGAGTGCGCAATCAATAAAATAACATTCAAATAAAAAATGCTAATAAAATTGCATGTCCTAAACATGATTTCTAAATGACATGACACCTAATTTTTCTTTTTCTTTTTAAAAAAATGTTAATTATATGCAATCTTAATCTAAATTTAATATGCATGGATTTTACTTTAATGATATGTGAGATGCAATTCATCTGGTATGACTTAAACTTATCACTATATGTATGCAATCTAATTTATATAATCCTAAATATGCATGTGCTACGTGACATGGGATGAATGACATGGTATTTCTATAGGCATGCTCTTTTATGAGTTTTTTTTTTTTTATGATGATTCATTTTTTAATGCATATATGCAGCCTATGCTAACTAATGATGATATGAGATTAATTATGAATTAACCTATTAACTAACCAAGGAAATGATCTTTTTTTTTAATGACATAATGTTTTTTTTTTTATTGAAAAGAAAGTAACTTAATGGTACAATGATCATCTTTTAGCATTTTCCTTTTTATTAAAAAACAAACAATTAAACTATAACTCACATGGCATGCATAACATTTTTTGTTCCTCTTTTTGGTTTTACTAAATGAAAATTGACTTAATCTAAAAATATCTAGGTGTGTTGCTTTAATATGAAATGTGTATGAACCTAAGTCCCTAAGTTCTAAATATGACAATATTCTAATTAAACCTATTATGCAAATTAATTAATATGTACCTAATATTTTTTGGATTCTTTTTATTGAAATTCGGAATTTAAAAAAAAAAAAAAAACTAATTAGACTAACTAAAGTGAATGATATTCTAATTTATTTTAGGAATCAATTAACTTAAACTATATCTTATCTTAAAAGCTATATAAAAATCAAGACATGCCAACATTATTTAAAATTAGCCCTAACAAAAATCACCCATCTAAAAGTATAATCTAAAAATTATAATCCTATAAATGCAATTCTAATTTTACTAACCCTAAAAATACAGTCATAATTTACTGAACCTAAATGCTCTAATGCAATATTTACTTTTTGATTTTTTTTGATTTTTTTAATCTTTCCAAACAAGTAATTATTTAAAAGAATGAAGATAAGAATTAAAATAACCGAAAAAATAATCCGTTGTCTCACGGATTAAATTAACAATTATTTTAACTCTATAATGATTTAACAATTGAAATGGTATTAAAATTCCTAAAAATTAAAGTAATTAAAAAAATGACCCGACGTCTTATGGGTCAAATTAATAATATCATAATTTAGGGATAAAATACTTGCAGTTAATGCCTACGAGATTTATAAAAGAAAAGCATATCTCAATATTCTAAATTGAACAATAATAACAAAATAAATAAAATAAGATAAAAGTTAGTGAAAAGTAAGAATAAAAATTAAAAATTAAACTACCTAAGGGAAGGTAAAGAACAAAGAACGATGGGGTGACAACGTGCGGCGAAGGATGGCCGGCGTCGAAGCGAGGCGAGAGGGACGGCTAACGGTAGCGCGCGGTGCTCGTACAGCGCGGTGGCGTCGTGGGCCGCAAGACCGACAAAGTGGAGGCGGCGTCAAAGCGCTCGGGTCGCGGCTACCACGGGGAGCTCGGGCTCGCAAATCGGTGACAGCGTCGGGCGAGCCGCGAGGAGGATGGCGAAGCGGTGGTAGAGCAAAGAGGGCTCAAGGCGTCGCGGTGATCAACGGCTGCGATGTGAGGGATCGGGTCGCGCTGCGGGCTACGCTTTGGCGGCGGATCGGCGAGTTGCGGGAAGCGTCGGCGAGGAAGGCGCGGCGTCGAGTCGTCGCGGTGATGGTGGAGCGAGGCGCGGCGAGGAGGAAAACCCGGCAAGCAAGGGGGTGTCGCTCGGACGTGCGCGCTCGGCTTACGGTGGTGTCGCAGAATCTCGGCGTCGGCAAAGGAGATCGAAGGCGGATGCACGGCGGAGCCGTCGGATGCTTTGGGCTGGGCGGATCGCGCCGGAGCGGGGACGACGAACGGCGCGCGAGCTCGTGGGTGGTGCTCGTCCGGGGGTGGCGGCGGTGCGATGGCCCGGTGGCCGGGTGTGCCAATGCGTGCAACAAGGGAAGAAGACAATGAACAGTAGCTATCTTTTCACCTCTATTTTGCTTTTTGCTTTTTTTCTTTTCCTCAAGTTTGTTTTCTTCTTCTCCTTTACAAGACCTACGGACGGCTTCCTCGAGAAACTATTAGGTACCTTAACAGTGCCACGCAATTCGTGCTCTGAACCATTCATTGCGTGACACCTGTCCATGTGTCAGTCCACGTCTGCTTTCTCTTCTCGTCGCTTCTTTCCTTCTGATAATGCTCGGCTCGGCTAGTGGCTCGGCTCGACTGACAGAAGAGAGGACGGATGAATGGGTAATAAATGGAGAAAATATTGGGTACCTTAACAGTGCCACGCAATTCGTGCTCTGAACCATTCATTGCGTGACACCTGTCCATGTGTCAGTCCACGTCTGCTTTCTCTTCTCGTTACTTCTTTCCTCCCGATAATGCTCGGCTCGGCTGGTGGCTCGGCTCGGCCCGACGAAGAGAGGACGGATGAATGGGTAATAAATGCGCAAAGACTCGCGCTTAAAATTTCTCTCTCCTCTCACTTAAATTTTCTGGGTTTTGTCTCTCTCTCTCGTGGAAGAGCGAGACTTTTTCTCTCTCCTCTTTGCTCTCTCTTCCTCCTCCGACGCTCCTTCCGGTCTAGCGATTCCTCCGACGACCGTCGCTCCTCCCGACGACAGCCTTTCTCTCTCCCCTCGACGGCCTCATCTCAGGGCTCCATTCTCTCGGCGCACTTCTTCCTAAATCGCGCTCTCTCCCGACGTCCGATTTCGCTCGCCTCTCCCACGCCCTCCACGCTTTTGGCGGTTCTTCCCTCGCGGTTCGGTGAGGTCTCGGGTATGCTCTCGTGCTGCGTGTCTTCTTCCTTGCTCAGCAACACCATACTGCCCCTCTCTCTCTCTCTGAGTGTGTCTCTCTGTGCATTCTTTCATCCTTGAGGCAAGCATTTCGACTGGGGTTCAGGCCCCCTGAACCCTAGTCGAAATGCTTGCAAGGGAGATTATTGAGCAGGGAAGTGAATATTACTGATGGAAAACCATGAGGTCTTGAGAATTTGCCTTCAACAAAGAGCAAGCTCTTGAGAATCTGCTTCGTTTGGGTCAAGAAGGTGGGCTCCGCAGCCGCACAAGTCCATGGTCTCGCGCTGTATGGTCCGGGCTTGTAGCTCCGTCGACGGCATAAGCAAGGTCTACAGAGAACTCGGTCCGTCTCCCTCGCCTAATTCCATTATGTTGGTCTTTCTCGAATGCTTTCATGTGGGTAGTTCTTTTCGTCAGATTTAGATGGAGTGCTTGGTTCATTTGCAAATGCACAAGATGAAGATGTTGTGTGCCCGACTTGTTTGATGATCGGTAGCATGATTAATTGCTTTTTGGGGTGTTGGCAATAGAACGTCTGCTTTCAAGTGGGAGGAAAGGTAACGCCACGTGAACAGGTTGCAATTGCCATCCCAAGATGTAGGGCATTGGACTCTTTGGAATAAATTGTGTGATATTGTGTCGAGGATGCCTGTAGGGAGGAAGAGACTCAGTGGTTCTTGCTACATAAAGTTTAGGGGAAACACGAATTGAAGTTGCTTACCTTGTGTTTTCAACAATAGATGTGCTTTCTAGAGTTTAGGGCCATTCATGGGCAGGCTATGCTGATAATGTACAGTGAGTTGTTGCCGTATCTGTTGTTCCTTTTCTGGTAGAGTTAAAATTTGGGACTAAAAAAAAATGATAGTTTCAATCACGGAATATGGAAAGAGAAAAAAAAAAAAAAAGAGGCTGTTTCGGTTAAACAAACTATTAGGAAAAATATTCTCAAGACTGTGCAAAGTTGCACCCACAACAAAAAGATACTCCTAAGAATTATATTGATGTTTTTAGAATGAAAGAAAGTCTTCGAAATGACAATAAGCAAGGATTTTTTTTTTCTGAGCTCATAAAATTCAAACTGAGAAGGCAACTGTCTCATACAAGTGTTGGGAGAGTATTTTCTGTTTACAAATCATATTTGCAAGAATGATTTAGAAGTAAGGCATTGCGAAATATTTGTTTGCCTTTGCTGTCAACTTATTATGTTGGATCTACAGTCTTTCTGTTTATCAGCTTGCATGCTCTAGGTATATTCTGTTAGGGACTAGCAATACCTATGTTGATGCTTTCTTGTGAATTTTTAGTTGTCATTTCAAAGCTGTTGTGCTCTCGTGCTTGGGAGCAGTTAAAAACTCATTTTACTTCTTGTCTTCTTCCAATCAATGATCTGTGCAAAAGGGTGGGGCCTTTTTTAATGATTAGACCAACGAAAGAATTCACTATGATTTGAGATGAAGCACTTGAAATCATACATATAAAAGAAACTGTCATATAATCTAGTCAAGGGAATTAAGTGATCAATGATTTTTGTGTTCGATTGAATTATCCAGGTTTAAGAATGCGAAGCCCCCGTTTACTATCTCTCTCTCTCACTCTATAGGAATCTTCATGGCAAGTGAAGATGCCGGACTACAAAAGGTCCTATCCTTTCCATCAATAATCGAGGCTTTTTGGAAGTGCCACTACAGCCAATATATTTCCCAACTTCCAAGTGCCACATGGATATCTTTGCCGAGGCAAGAACAAGCTAAGCTTGCGGCTTGTCCTGGTAGCGGCATTGTCACGGGAAGCTCTGGCAAGAGTGGGAAGCACACAGTTGCTAGTGCAAGGGCTGTGCAAGGGTTGCGCTGGATATCAAAGTCTCCTCAATCGGAGTTCACCAAAATCCAATGCAAGTGGTAATTCAGCTATAATGTTATTCAAAAGTTTTGGACCTCTTTCGGGTGCACTTTGCCCGATGAAAGCAGGTGGATTTGATCGGGTTCAACTGCAGGTGCAGCAACTTCCTATAATTCAAGACGGGTGAGAAGATCCAGCTACCTAGAGACCATGCAATAAAGACAAATCTCATGAACGATTAAATCTAGACCTTTGGCCTATGCGGTGGCCCTAATCCAAGGCAGTTTGCACTAAATAGATGAGATTAGACGGATGACCTCCGGTTGCTCTTCGAGATGGTGCATCAGCATCACTATTCTGATATGCATGGCTGCCCCTCTGATCACTGGACCGCTGCCCAGGATGCTATTGCTAAAGGAATCCCCATCCGTCATCAAGGCAATAAGAATTTGATAATATCTTAGAATGCGGGAGCTGCGTTGAAGGGTCTCAGACTAGTCTGATGCTAGTTTGACTTCCTGTGAGCGCAGCATGCCAGCTAGCTCATGTCTTGAAGCTTTAGCATTGAGGACATTTTCTCATGTAAACAGCATCTGCAACACAGCTCATGATAGCACAATTTATTTGTTGCTGGGTACGGAATTTGTGTCTCTAACGACATGCCACTCGGAATCTCGGATGGATGGTGTCATTCTGGTTGTAAAAATTTGTGATTTGAAGTATTACTAGTTAAGATTTGGCAAATCGTAAGCATGCAAAACGTCTCGTGCATTTTAGTATGTGAACTGGCCTAGGCTCTGCAAACAAAATCTGCACAAAATGGATTATCCAATTCCCAACTTGCTGATCGTCCTTACGCTGGACACCCAATTAAATGCTAGTTCTCCTTTCAACTATTTCCAGCTAAGTCAAGTAGGACACATTGCTCTTGACCCCAAGATGCGCCCATGGCATTATACTAAAATCTTGATTGGTTCTAATCTAATTAGACAAAGACATTGCCCTGAAGTTGCAATCGAGAATTTTGACTGAATCGCGTAAGCTTTCACCTTATTCATCTCAGAATTGAGAGTTTAGTGCAACCTAAAATTGCTTGATGCCTACTTGTTTTGCGGGAAGCATTAACGAGTTTTGTATTGCCAAGCAAACAAAGAGATTTGAGAAAAGTCAGTCTTATATACTTAAAATCTGGCTCCACTTTGTTTTGACAATTGAGATGAAGTATACTTGAGCAAGTCTTCTACTCAAAAGATCATATGTACATCCCCCTCTATTCAAGGATAGCATAAATATGGAATCTACTCAAACTAATCTCTCAAGGATAATGAATGATGTCCTGAGTTCATGTTAAAATAATATTTACTACAATTCGTTCATGCCATCACCTTATGCAATAGACCAAAATTAAACAGGTGGCGTTGATGAAATCAAGAAAGCGAATGAATTAAACCATACTCATAATCCAAAACTTGAGCTTCTCTAGTTTTTCTTCATCTAGAAGCTGCTTGAACATTCATTGGCAGTCTTTTTAATGTTCAAATGAACCCCGGAGAATGATCAGCCATTTGGTAGAAAAGTAGTCCAATCCCATTTGGGAAAGTAAAGTTCCAGAACTTAAGCATGCACAAAACTATAGGCAGCAATTTCCGGTATTACAACAAATGTAGTTCTTGCGCTGCCGAAGATAAGGAAACAAACCAAGAGCATTGAGCATCTGTCATCCCAAAATATCATTCAAACAAAGGGAAATCAAACACACCAATTTTGGCTACCGAAATTAGAAGTATAAGAGAGTGCTCAAAGCAACCAAAGCTATACAGTTAATCCAATACATCACATGTTCCCGTTATTTTTGCCTGGACTTTTTGTCGGACTTTCGGCTCTCAAGTTTCTTTCTTGCAGCCTCAAACTCTTCTTCACTTTGGGTTACGAACTCGCATTCCACCACCAGATTTATTCACCGAGAGATGAAAACATGGAATCAAAATGCTCCTTTCGCTCGCTACGGCGAGATATAATTGCAAGAAGATCGTCGACTTCTTCTTCGCTCTATCGAAATGGGAAACAAAGGTTAGCATTCCAATTCAAAAGAGAACATACTACTTACATGCAGTCAAGAAATCGAAGCAAAAATTATGTAGAATAGAAAGCCCGGTGCAGGCTATGTCACTCACTTCCCCCTCTTTCTAAGAGGATCTAGGTGGTTCGGTTTTGGAAATTTGCTTTGCCCACTTCTCGTATGCCTTGGTTGTCTTCAACGTTCCTCTAGGACATAGAGAAACAGAGCATGCATTAAGCACTATATCGGGATAGTGTACGCTACATTATCAAGCACGCATAAGATCTAGGCTACTAAACACCGGTATCCTCGGACCGGCATTATTTAGAAACATAAAAAGACAAAAAAGGATGCTCTCCATAAAAGTAAATGAGCAACTGTGCTAAATTTTATCATTGTGAAAGAAAATTCTTTTTAAATATTGACCTCATTTGTTATTAAACTCTATAAAACACGATGAAGCCCACCCACTTGAAGTCTCAAATTCGGCGAGGTTTAAGAGTAAATCTAACGAGTCAAGAAGAGATCAAATTGTCAAAAAACCAACCTCTTTGCTATTGCATCATCAATGATATCCTTAAAGCGGTGGAAATCAAGCTTGGGATCGAGCGAGCATCGAACGAAAAGCTGTGAAGGAAAAGGTACAAAAGATTTCAAATACTTTTATGTCGGATAGGCATCTATAAGAAAGGAAAAAGAGAGGAAAAAGGACATATCAACCCCACTTTCATGTTACCCTTGAATTTCTCGTATAGATCAATAAGATCATTCTTTTCGAATCGAACCTCTATAGTTTGCCTCAAACTCTTCGATGTCTGCTTCGGTAACCACCTGGATGAAGCCATGTCGGATAACTTCAAACCTAGAGATATTCACGCAAGAGAATGTCATTCACATCGAAAAGATGTCATTCCGGGTAGAATATGATCAACCTTGTATACAGCTCTAAAATACTCGTGCAGATTCTGAGCAACTTCCCCTGCAAGGTCCTAAGTACCAGGAAGATAGATGTGAGAAAAAGCACTCACAATAATGAAAGAAAACTCTAATTGCCCAATAATATAAATGATCATACTTGGGCTTAAAGTATATCACAATTTGATCATCTTTCCTCATATTTTAGCTAGGCCATTTCAAAGTACAGAGTCTATGGACCATGCTATCTTAAATATATTCAACTAAGTAACATAATTTCTCTCTTTGCTTGGAGCAGATATTTATCTATTGAATAGAGATCAAGACTTAATTCTCTCCTGTTTTTGTGACTATGCTTCTGCGAGAGATTCGGGTGGAACTCACAGCATACAAAGTGCAACTCATGTCGATTTTATTATCCATCCAACATCACTTGAGATGCTAATTATATCTCATAAGCAACTTAACTGATCATTGGCTGTGATCTTTATTTGAGATGAGAAGCATTTCATTCGAATAGACACAAAGCAAATGGGCTAACTCTACTACAAGCATATTATTATATCAATTAACTAGATTAAAACATCGAAATGTCTATATAGACTCCGACATTCTCGGTCAAAATATGACAATTCATTGGGGTCAAATGCACTTGCTTTGTAACAAATTAGAATGCCTCGAACTGCAACATGGTAGGGAGCCGTCCTTCAACCCGGTCGTTAGTGTACTCTTCCCACATGCTTTACAATAACAATTTACAAGCCTCGAAACAACCATAGAAAGACAAAAAAAGGACTTACGAGGTTTCATTATCATTTTGAGAAAAGCGTGATGCAAAAATTTCATTTTCATAAACAAATTGCTCTTTGTTGAAGGCAAATTCTCAAGACCTCATGGTTTTCCATCGGTAATATTCACTTCCCTGCTCAATAATCTCCCTTGCAAGCATCAAATAGAAAAACTTGATTTTTGCTTCTTTGTAAAGGTTACGCGGAAACACTATAATGACCTTGCAACTAAAACAATTCATCCCCACCTCAATGTAGCTCTCGATTCGTGAAATGTCATTGCCTCAATTTTGGCCAGTCATCATTATTAGGCAACACGACTTCACCAATGCTTGCACCAGAATTTTTCTGCAAAAAAAATGAATGCGAAATGGTCAAGTCCCCAAAACAGGGGTGGAACGATAGCTTTGATTAAAAGACAATACCTTGACATGACTTTTGGTAGAACTAGGAACTGAAGCCACCGATCCTTTCGATTTCTTCCCTTTCTTGTCCTCGAAAGTCGCCGCCGACACGAATTTGACACGCTCCTTTTGAACACCATTTCGCTCGTTCCGAGTAAGACGATAGAACGACCAGCCTAGAATCTCGGAGAGCGACCACGAAGCTAACGTGCAAAAAGTCGACAACGTCTTTGAAGGACCGATCTGGAAAGAAAGACTATAAAATTCACGCTGGGTTCACGCAAAAATGAGAGTAGCCGGACGAACTTCAAAGAAGGGGTGGCGAAACCTCTGAACCCTAGTCGAAATGCTTGCCTCAAGGATGAAAGAATGCACAGAGAGACACACTCAGAGAGAGAGAGAGAGAGGGGGTATGGTGTTCTTGAGCAAGGAAGAAACACGCAACACGAGGGCATACCCGAGACCTCACCGAACCGTGAGGGAAGAACCGCCAAAAGCGTGGAGGGCGTGGGAGAGGCGAGCGAAATCGGACGTCGGGAGAGAGCGCGATTTAGGAAGAAGTGCACCGAGAGAATGGAGCCACGAGATGAGGCCGTCGAGGGGAGAGAGAAAGGCCGTCATCGGGAGGGAGCGACGGTCGTCGGAGGAATCGCTAGACCGGAAGGAGCGTTGGAGGAGGAAGAGAGAGCAAAGAGGAGAGAGAAAACCGTCTGCTCTTCCACGAGGAGAGAGAGACAAAACCCAGAAAATTTAAGTGAGAGGAGAGAGAAATTTTAAGCGCGAGTGCTGCGCATTTATTACGAGAAAATATTAGGTACCTTAACAGTGCCACGCAATTCGTGCTCTGAACCATTCATTGCGTGACACCTGTCCATGTGTCAGTCCACGTCTGCTTTCTCTTCTCGTCGCTTCTTTCCTTCTGATAATGCTCGGCTCGGCTGGTGGCTCGGCTCGACTGACAGAAGAGAGGACGAATGAATGGGTAATAAATGCACAGCACTCGCGCTTAAAATTTCTCTCTCCTCTCACTTAAATTTTCTGGGTTTTGTCTCTCTCTCCTCGTGGAAGAGCGGACGGTTTTCTCTCTCCTCTTTGCTCTCTCTTCCTCCTCCAACGCTCCTTCCGGTCTAGCGATTCCTCCGACGACCGTCGCTCCCTCCCGATGACGGCCTTTCTCTCTCCCCTCGACGGCCTCATCTCAGGGCTCCATTCTCTCGGTGCACTTCTTCCTAAATCGCGCTCTCTCCCGACGTCCGATTTCGCTCGCCTCTCCCACGCCCTCCACGCTTTTGGCGGTTCTTCCCTCACGGTTCGGTGAGGTCTCGGGTATGCCCTCGTGTTGCGTGTTTCTTCCTTGCTCAGCAACACCATACTGCCCCTCTCTCTCTCTCTCTCTGAGTGTGTCTCTCTGTGCATTCTTTCATCCTTGAGGCAAGCATTTCGACTAGGGTTCAGAGGTTTCGCCACCCCTTCTTTGAAGTTCGTCCGGCTACTCTCATTTTTGCGTGAACCCGGCGTGAATTTTATAGTCTTTCTTTCCAGATCGGTCCTTCAAAGACGTTGCGACTTTTTTGCACGTTAGCTTCGTGGCTGCTCCGAGATTCTAGGCTGGTCGTTCTATCGTCTTACTCGGAACGAGCGAAATGGTGTTCAAAAGGAGCGTGTCAAATTCGTGTCGGCGGCGACTTCTGAGGACAAGAAAGGGAAGAAATCGAAAGGATCGGTGGCTTCAGTTCCTAGTTCTACCAAAAGTCATGTCAAGGTATTGTCTTTTAATCAAAGCTATCGTTCCACCCCTTTTTGGGGACTTGACCATTTCGCATTCATTTTTTTTTTTTGCAGAAAAATTCTGGTGCAAGCATTGGTGAAGTCGTGTTGCCTAATAATGACCTGGCCAAAATTGAGGCAATGACATTTCACGAATCGAGAGCTACATTGAGGTGGGGATGAATTGTTTTAGTTGCAAGGTCATTATAGTGTTTCTGCGTAACCTTTACAAGGTAAGCAAAAATCAAGTTTTTCTATTTGATGCTTGCAAGGGAGATTATTGAGCGGGAAGTGAATATTACGATGGAAAACCATGAGGTCTTGAGAATTTGCCTTCAACAAAGAGCAATTTGTTTATGAAAATGAAATTTTTTGCATCACGCTTTTTCTCAAAATGATAATGAAACCTGTAAGTCCTTTTTTTGTCTTTCTATGGTTGTTTCTGAGGCTTGTAAATTGTTATTGTAAAGCATGTGGGAAGAGTACACGGAACGACTGGGTTGAAGGACTCGGCTCCCTACCTACTGTTGCAGTTCAGAGGCATTCTAATTTGTTACAGCAAGTGCATTTGACCCCAATGAATTGTCATATTTTGACCGAGAATGTCGGAGTCTATATAGACATTCTGATGTTTTAATCTAGTTAATTGATATAATAATATGCTTGTAGTAGAGTTAGCCCATTTGCTTTGTGTCTATTCGAATGAAATGCTTCTCATCTCAAATAAAGATCACAAACAATGATCGGTTAAGTTGCTTATGAGATATAATTAGCATCTCAAGTGATGTTGGATGGATAATAAAATCGACATGAGTTGCACTTTGTATGCTGTGAGTTCCACCCGAATCTCTGCGAAGCATAGTCACAAAAAACAGGAGAGAATTAAGTCTTGATCTCTATTCAATAGATAAATATCTGCTCCAAGCAAAGAGAGAAATTATGTTACTTAGTTGAATATATTTAAGATAGCATGGTCCATAGACTCTGTGCTTTGAAATGGCCTAGCTAAAATATGAGGAAAGATGATCAAATTGTGATATACTTTAAGCCCAAGTATGATAATTTATATTATTGGGCAATTAGAGTTTTCTTTCATTATTGTGAGTGCTTTTTCTCACATCTATCTTCCTGGTACTTAGGACCTTGCAGGGGAAGTTGCTCAGAATCTGCACGAGTATTTTAGAGCTGTATACAAGGTTGATCATATTCTACCTGGAATGACATCTTTCTGATGTGAATGACATTCTCTTGCGTGAATATCTCTAGGTTTGAAGTTATCTGACATGGCTTCATCCAGTGGTTACCGAAGCGTACATCGAAGAGTTTGAGGCAAACTATAGAGGTTCGATTCTGAAAAGAATGATCTTATTGATCTATACGAGAAATTCAAGGGTAACATGAACAGTGGGGTTGATATGTCCTTTTTCCTCTCTTTTTCCTTTCTTATAGATGCCTATCGACATAAAAGTATTTGAAATCTTTTGTACCTTTTCTTTCACAAAGGCTTTTCGTTCGATGCTCGCTCGGATCCCAAGCTTGATTTCCACCGCTTTAAGGATATCATTGATGATGCAATAGCAAAGCAGTTGGTTTTTTGACAATTTGATCTCTTCTTGACCGTTAGATTTACTCTTAAACCTCGCCGAATTTGAGACTTCAAGCGGGTGGGCTTCATCGTGTTTTATAGAGTTTAATAACAAAGAGGTCAATATTTAAAAAAGAATTTTCTTTCACAATGATAAAATTTAGCACAGGTTGCTCATTTACTTTTATGGAGAGCATCCTTTTTTGTCTTTTTTTATGTTTCTAAATAATGCTTTGGTCTCGAGGATACCGGTGTTTAGTAGCCTAGATCTTATGCGTGCTTGATAATGTAGCGTACACTATCCCGATATAGTGCTTAATGCATGCTCTGTTTCTCTATGTCCTAGAGGAACGTTGAAGACAACCAAGGCATACGAGAAGTGGGCAAAGCAAATTTCCAAAACCGAACCACCTACGATCCTCTTAGAAAGAGGGGGAAGTGAGTGACATAGCTGCACCGGGCTTTCTATTCTACATAATTTTTGCTTCGATTTCTTGACTCATCGTAAGTAGTATGTTCTCTTTTGAATTGGAATGCTAACCTTTGTTTCCCATTTCGATAGAGCGAAGAAGAAGTCGACGATCTTCTTGCAATTATATCTCAGCCCGTAGCGAGCGAAAGGAGCATTTTGATTCCATGTTTTCATCTCTCGGTGAATAAATCTGGTGGTGGAATGCGAGTTCGAACCCAAAGAAGAAGAGTTTGAGGCTGCAAGAAAGAAACTTGAGAGCCGAAAGTCGACAAAAAGTCCAGCAAAAATAACAGAACATGTGATGTATTGGATTAACGTGTATAGCTTTGGTTGCTTTGAGCACTCTCTTATACTTCTAATTTCGGTAGCCAAAATTGGTGTGTTTGATTTCCCTTTGTTTGAATGATATTTTGGGATGACAGATGCTCAATGCTCTTGGTTTGTTTCCTTATCTTCGGCAACGCAAGAACTACATTTGTTGTAATACTTTGGAAATTGCTGCCTATAGTTTTGTGCATGCTTAAGTTACAGAACTTTACTTTCCCAAATGGGATTGGACTACTTTTCTACCAAATGGCTGATCATTCTCCAGGGGTTCATTTGAACATTAAAAAGACTGCCAATGAATGTTCAGCAGCTTCTAGATGAAGAAAAACTAGAGAAGCTCAAGTTTTGGATTATGAGTATGGTTTAATTCATTCTGCTTTCTTGATTTCATCAACGCCACCTGTTTAATTTTGGTCTATTGCATAAGGTGATGGCATGAACGAATTGTAGTAAATATTATTTTAACATGAACTCGGGACATCATTCATTATCCTTGAGAGATTAGTTTGAGTAGATTCCATATTTATGCTATCCTTGAATAGAGGGGGATGTACATATGATCTTTTGAGTAGAAGACTTGCTCAGTATACTTCATCTCAATTGTCAAAACAGTGGAGCCAGATTTTAAGTATATAAGACTGACTTTTTCTCAAATCTCTTTGTTTGCTTGGCAATACAAAACTCGTTAATGCTTCCCGCAAAACAAGTAGGCATCAAGCAATTTTAGGTTGCACTAAACTCTCAATTCTGAGATGAATAAGGTGAAAGCTTACGCGATTCAGTCAAAATTCTCGATTGCAACTTCAGGGCAATGTCTTTGTCTAATTAGATTAGAACCAATCAAGATTTTAGTATAATGCCATGGGCGCATCTTGGGGTCAAGAGCAATGTGTCCTACTTGACTTAGCTGGAATTAGTTGAAAGGAGAACTAGCATTTAACTGGGTGTCCAGCGTAAGGACGATCAGCAAGTTGGGAATTGGATAATCCATTTTGTGCAGATTTTGTTTGCAAAGCCTAGGCCAGTTCACATACTAAAATGCACGAGACGTTTTGCATGCTTACGATTTGCCAAATCTTAACTAGTAATACTTCAAATCACAAATTTTTACAACTGAGAATGACACCATCCATCCGAGATTCCGAGTGGCATGTCGTTAGAGACACAAATTCCGTACCCAAAGAACAAATAAATTGTGCTATCATGAGCCGTGTTGCGTATGCTTTTTTACATGAGAAAATGTCCTCAATGCTAAAGCTTCAAGACATGAGCTAGCCGGCATGCCGCGCTCACAGAAGTCAAACTAGCATCGACTAGTCTCGAGACCCTTCAACGCAGCTCCCGCATTCTAAGATATTATCAAATTCTTATTGCCTTGATGACGGATGGGGATTCCTTTAGCAATAGCATCCCGGGCAGCGGTCCAGGTGATCGAGGGGCAGCCATGCATATCGAATAGTGATGCTGATGCACCATCTCGAAGAGCAACCGGAGGTCATCCGTCTAATCTCATCTATTTAGTGCAAACTGCTTTGGATTAGGGCCACCTGCATAGGCCAAAGGTCTAGATTTAATCAGTTCATGAGATTTGTCTTTATTGCATGGTCTCTAGGTAGCTGGATCTTCTCACCCGTACTGAATTATAGGAAGTTGCTGCACCTGCAGTTGAACCCGATCAAATCCACCTGCTTTCATCGGGCAAAGCACCCAAAAGAGGTCCAAAACTTTTGAATAACATTATAGCTGAATTACCACTTGCATTGGATTTTGGTGAACTCCGATTGAGGAGACTTTGATATCCAGCGCAACCCTTGCACAGCCCTTGCACTAGCAACTGTGTGCTTCCCACTCTTGCCAGAGCTTCCCGTGACAATGCTGCTACCAGGACAAGCTGCAAGCTTAGCTTGTTCTTGCCTCGGCAGCATATCCATGTGGCACTTGGAAGTTGGGAAATATATTGGCTGTAGTGGCACTTCCAAAAAAGCCTCAGTTATTGATGGAAAGGATAGGACCTTTTGTAGTCTGGCATCTTCACTTGCCATGAAGATTCCTATAGAGTGAGAGAGAGAGATAGTAAACAGGGGCTTCTGCATTCTTAAACCTGGATAATTCAATCTGAACACAAAAATCATTGATCACTTAATTCCCCTTGACTAGATTATATGACAGCTTTCTTTTATATGTATGATTTCAAGTGCTTCATCTCAAATCATAGTGAATTCTTTCGTTGGTCTAATCATTAAAAAAGGCCCCACCCTTTTGCACGATCATTGATTGGAAGAAGACAAGAAGTAAAATGAGTTTTTAACGCTCCCAAGCACGAGAGCACAAATGTTGAGCTTTGAAATGACAACTAAAAATTCACAAGAAAGCATCAACATAGGTATTGCTAGTCCCTAACGAATATACCTAGAGCATGCAAGCTGATAAACAGAAAGACTGTAGATCCAACATAATAAGTTGACAGCAAAGGCAAACAAATATTTCGCAATGCCTTACTTCTAAATCATTCTTGCAAATATGATTTGTAACAGCACAGAAAATACTCTCCCAACACTTGTATGAGACAGTTGCCTTCTCAGTTTGAATTTTATGAGCTCAGAAAAAAAAAATCCTTGCTTATTGTCATTTCGAAGACTTTCTTTCATTCTAAAAACATCAATATAATTCTTAGGAGTATCTTTTTGTTGTGGGTGCAACTTCGACAGTCTTGAGAATATTTTTCCTAATAGTTTGTTTAACCGAAACAGCCTCTTTTTTTTTTTTTTTTTTTTTTTTCCATATTCCGTGATTGAAACTATCATTTTTTTTTAGTCCCAAATTTTAACTCTACCAGAAAAGGAACAACAGATACGGCAACAACTCACTGTACATTATCAGCATAGCCTGCCCATGAATGGCCCTAAACTCTAGAAAGCACATCTATTGTTGAAAACACAAGGTAAGCAACTTCAATTCGTGTTTCCCCTAAACTTTATGTAGCAAGAACCACTGAGTCTCTTCCTCCCTACAGGCATCCTCGACACAATATCACACAATTTATTCCAAAGAGTCCAATGCCCTACATCTTGGGATGGCAATTGCAACCTGTTCACGTGGCGTTACCTTTCCTCCCACTTGAAAGCAGACGTTCTATTGCCAACACCCCAAAAAGCAATTAATCATGCTACTGATCATCAAACAAGTCGGGCACACAACATCTTCATCTTGTGCATTTGCAAATGAACCAAGCACTCCATCTAAATCTGACGAAAAGAACTACCCACATGAAAGCATTCGAGAAAGACCAACATAATGGAATTAGGCGAGGAGACGGACCGAGTTCTCTCGTAGACCTTGCTTATGCCGTCGACGGAGCTACAAGCCCGGACCATACAGCGCGAGACCATGGACTTGTGCGGCTGCGGAGCCCACCTTCTTGACCCAAACGAAGCAGATTCTCAAGAGCTTGCTCTTTGTTGAAGGCAAATTCTCAAGACCTCATGGTTTTCCATCGCAATATTCACTTCCCCTGCTCAATAATCTCCCTTGCAAGCATTTCGACTAGGGTTCGGGGGCCCGAACCCCCGGTCGAAATGCTTGCCTCAAGGATGAAAGAATGCACAGAGAGACACACTCGAGAGAGAGAGAGAGGGGCAAGATGGTGTTGCTTGAGCAAGGAAGAAGACACGCAGCACGAGAGCATACCCGAGACCTCACCGAACCGCGAGGGAAGAACCGCCAAAAGCGTGGAGGGCGTGGGAGAGGCGAGCGAAATCGGACGTCGGGAGAGAGCGCGATTTAGGAAGAAGTGCGCCGAGAGAATGGAGCCCTGAGATGAGGCCGTCGAGGGGAGAGAGAAAGGCTGTCGTCGGGAGGGAGCGACGGTCGTCGGAGGAATCGCTAGACCGGAAGGAGCGTCGGAGGAGGAAGAGAGAGCAAAGAGGAGAGAGAAAACTGTCTGCTCTTCCACGAAGAGAGAGAGACAAAACCCAGAAAATTTAAGTGAGAGGAGAGAGAAATTTTAAGCGCGAGTGCTGCGCATTTATTACCCATTCATCCGTCCTCTCTTCTGTCAGTCGAGCCGAGCCACCAGCCGAGCCGAGCATTATCGGGAGGAAAGAAGTAACGAGAAGAGAAAGCAGACGTGGACTGACACATGGACAGGTGTCACGCAATGAATGGTTCAGAGCACGAATTGCGTGGCACTGTTAAGGTACCCAATATTTTCTCCGGCTTCCTCTCTCTCTTCCTTTTTTCTTATTTTTCTTACTTTTTCTCTCTCACCTGACACTCTCTCTCACTTGTCTCTCTCACTCTCTGCCGAAAACCTCCCCCATTTACTTTCTGCCATTGTATTTTTTTCTCTTTTCCCTGCTCACGTCAACTTCTTCTCTCTTTCTCTTCAGTTTTCTTTTTTTTCTTGGACGAACAATGAAGAGAAGCCCCCCTAATTCCGAAACCTCGCATTCCTTTTTATAGAAGAATCACTCGACTTTGTTTTTTGCAGGTGAAGATTTGCACATATTTGCTCAACCGCTCAACAAAATAGTGGCTCCAAAATCCGACTATTGAATTCTTTTGAATTCAAATTTTTTTTAAAAAATTTTCCCTCTTAATCAAATATTATCTTCTAATTCTATTTTCTAAAATTAAATGAGGTGTCAACACACAAGTTGATGGAAAGATCATTAATTTTCATAGAAAGTACGGCCTTTCTCTGGATTCAACTGGAGCTCATTTTGGACCTTTCTCTCGTCCATATCCCTTTGAAGTCGTAGGGCCATTTGGAAATGGAGGAAACTGCTGGGATGATGGCAAGCATTCAGGGGTCGGACAAATTGTTGTAGTCTCTGGTTCTGCAGTTGAATCTATCAGTATTACCTATGAGGAGGGTCGTTCTTTTAGACACGGTGAAAGCAATGGCGGCAAAATAAATACGGTGCGCTACTCTAGTAGGAACTTTGTGTCAGACAAATATTACCCTTTCTATTTTCAATGAAGACAGTGTCCTGATGGAAATGACCGACAGTGTTACTAATTTTTTTTTTTTTTTTCAGATCATGCATCATCATCTGAATCATCAAGGCAGTTGACCCTACGCTAGTGATTGTCATCTACCATGGTTTTGTTTCTCAACTTGTTGCATTAACTTTCTTTGCCCTCTATATGGTTGTTATAGATAAATCTAGATTGCTTGACTGAATATCTAACTTCGGTTTCGTGGTATACTGCAAGTGATTTTGTCTCCATTATCATCCATTGAATCACATTTCATAGCAATAAAAAGAACATACAGACCATTCGGCACTGAAACCATAAGGCAATTTTCATTTCCAGCAACTGGTGGAAAGATCATTAGATTTTATGGGAGTTCTGGTTCTCATCTTAAATCTCTTGGAGCATATTTCAAACCAATCTCTCGTCACTATTTGATCAAGTGTAGTGGACCATGTGGAGGCCAACGTGAAAACGGTTGGGACGATGGTTGGGACGATGGAAAATTCAATGGTGCAAAGAAAATAAAATTGATGTTGGAAAACGTTGTCAACTGCATCTTCTTTGAGTATGACACTAATGGTGAATCTGTATGGTCCTCTACACATGGTCAGAGTGGCAATGGAAATATCCATATGGTAAGTTCATTGAGTACTCTCTCTCTCTCTCTCTCTCTCTCTCTCTCTCTCTCTTCATTGAGTATTTTTCATATTGCTAATGTAATCCTAAACATTTGTGGGAAATTCCAATTCTAGCCAATTCATGCAAGGAAATATTGACATGCCAGTCCACATAGGATGTTAGTTTAAGTAAAGTTGCCCAAGTCAATGTAAAGGTAAAATGACTTGTGATAATTAGACTCTACGCTAACATTTTTATATTGACACTTGCGAAATAGGTTTAGAACTGCCTTGGTAATTACCTCGAATTTTTATGAAAGCCTTTCATTTGCTTCTTTTCCATGGAAGTTTTATTTTCTTAAAATGAATCTTAATTTTTTTTTTTTTATCTCTTCTTATGCTCAATTCAAACATTGGTAAAGAATATCCAGGCTCCGTTCATTTCACGGAAAATAACTTCCATGAAAATATTTTTTGAATTTTTCGATGTTCATTTTATAGAAAATGAATTAGTTAGGGAAAACATTTTCCATGAAGAGAAAAAAGTCCTCTAAGATTGGGGAAAATGTTTTCCACTTTTGAGAAAGAGGAAAACATTTTACATACCTTTTTCACCTCATTTTCCCTCATCAAATACCTTTTCCTTTTATTTTATTTTTTAAAATTGATTTTTTAATTATATTTTATTCTTCTTTTTTTCCAATTCTTCTTCGTTGGCCAATCATCGGCTAGCTGAGCTGAAATCTCGCCACAAGCAAGCGAAGCTCTGTCCTACCAGATCTGGCCACTAGGTAGGGCTCAAGCCTCACCGGAGATCACCAAACATTGGTAAAGCTCTAGCAACTTCTGGTGAGGCTTGAGCCTCGCCTAGGGGCCAGACGTTGGCAAGACTCTGGTGACTTCGGCGAGGCTTGAACCTCACCCTAGGTGGTTGGATTTGGCGGACTCGAGCTCGCCTATGCCTAGTGAGCTTGGCCTCACCTAATCAAGTGATTGCCACAGGTCAATGAGGCTCTAGCTCACCTATGACTAGTCGCCAACTATAGCTGTGATTGGCGACCGGCCAATGAAGAAGAAAAGGAAAAAGAAAGCAAAAGAATAAATAAAAAAGGAAAAAAAGAGAAAAGAATTAAATATAATTAAAAATCATTTTTTCTTAAAATATAATAAAAGAAATTATTGAAAGGGGTGTACAGAGGAAAATATTTTCCTTACCAAACAATGAAAATATTTTGTAGTACATTTTTAGGTTTTAGCAGAACAACGGAAAATATGATTATTTTCTTGGAAAATGACTTCTTGGCTAGAAACTAGCATAATATACTTATTGTTCCGATGAACAGAAGAATCTATAATTATCTTTTTAGAAAATTTTCAAACGAACAATTTAAAAGGGTGTATCGAATTTATAGAATTGGCCATAATATAGTTTTTTTTATTCGTAGCTACATTAGGAGGAATGGTTTTGTGCGTTGCAGAAAGGTTTTGGCGAAGGTCTGAGGCACCTACCAGCTACCACCGCCCAGTGCCACCATTATATCAAGTATTAGTTTTCTAATAAACTTGAATTGTTTTTTCAAAGTGAACTATGAGTGGTAGGAGCCTGTATCCATAAGGATCAATGATAAAGTATGGGTTGTGGGAAACATCCTAGAGGGAAATCAAAGCCATCCAAATGTACTGACTGATTGAAAATGTCTTTTGATTTCTTAAATTTCTTCACTTAGTATTTATTTATACATAACGTAAAGGTCAATTAGTACGCTTTGCACGAATGGACTCCATAAGAGCAACCTACTAAAATTGAGTTTTTTTTTTAAAACTAAATGAAGCGAATAAGGAAATTGAGGCATCTTAAAGGTCGTACGTGGATGCGGTGTTTTCCTAGGCCACAGTGGTCTATCTAACACAACGAACAAGGAATTGGTGCCATTCGAGTAATGAACTGTTGATCTTGATGTTAGATAAAAGCTACTCTTTTTCTTTCTGATTCATGCAAGCTCATAATGGCATGTGCTGAAGACATAATGCGTAGATAGAAATCATTAGTTGCTAATGTTTGAAACATGGCCAAGTTAAACCACCATAATTGTAACTGATCCGGGAAATAAAACAGCGGGATGTATAACATAATAAAACTGAAAAATTATTCAATCACGATTTATTTGTTTTTGAAATTTGGTGATTTGTATGCCTGTGAATGTTGCTTTGCATACATGAGTTAAAGTGACCAATTTTGATATGAAATGTCATTAATCACGTGCAAAATTAGGAGTCAGCAATTCTAGAGTAGTTTTAGGTTTTATCCGGAACTTATCCTATGAAAGTTGATTTTCAATTTTTGGAACCTAAAATCTATCTTGTTACTATAGAACTAATAGGGTTGAGGTTAGGGTTTACTCGGGGAATAGTGAATTTTTTTTTAAAATTTTTAATTCTTTTTTATTTTTTTATTTTTTAGTCAAGCAAAATAAAACTAATAATAACAACAAAAATTTCCCTTTAGATAGATAGAGTGCCATTAACAAGACTACCTATCCCAAACAAAACCATTTGTAAGTAAAATAATCTATGAAACCACACAAAAAAGTTGTATTACGTTGTCATGTAAAAGTAAATAAATGGGATTGATACAAGAGTAAATTAGAAAAATGTGTTAAAGATTAGTGATTAGTTAATTTGAGGTTTCTAAAGTGCATAACATACTGGTTTCTCCTATAATGAGTATAGTTGCAGGTGGATTTTAATGGGTACATATCTTCCACCTAGACTAAAGCAAGTTTAAAACTAACCCTAGCAATGGACGAACATGTTGAATAACATTTGTAATGAAATGATGTTCCGAATTTTGAAAATTCAATACTACTAATATAAAGATTGGTAAAGATCCATAATTACAACTAGTTCTAAGGTTATCTTAATTCGGTTTGATTCTCCGCTTCCCCATTTGATTCCTCGGTTCTATTGTTCCCAATCTAGTTTCTACTTAGGAACCTAACCGCACAGTATACATTCCAAAAATTATGGATCTACAAATCAGATAAAGGAATCTAGGAATCAGGAACCAGACAAATTTATAGGGTATGTTCGGTCCGATTTCCAATTCTACTCGGGGCTCATGCTCGCCCCTAAGAAAAGTCATTATCATCTTCCTTTTCCGTAACGAGTATAATTAATTAACATGAAAGCTTCAACTTTCTAAAATATATTGAAACTTGCTCCATTTTTTCTTTTGCATGAAAAGTTAACAACAATATTTGGGAGTTACTATCTTTTGATAATTATAGAGTTCCAAATTTTAAGTTTGAACTTATATTTGAAAATCATGGGTCAATGTAGAGGAAATTCAATTCTATGAAAGAGAAAGTTACTAATCGATGTGGGAAATTTACTCCATTGCAACTTACTAGTTTTAAATAATCTAGGGAAATTTTCAAATAAAAACCTGAAGTGAGACTCTTTTTTAAAAAAAACAGTTCAAAGTGGATTTTGTCTCGATTAAGGACTTGTCTCAAATAATGGCCTAAGCTTCCACGTGCATCTCACATGTTACCCTTCGCCTACGATCAGGGGCATTTTCATCCAAGTGCATTTTTTTTTTCTTTTTATTGCATCTTATTCTTGATTGTTTTGAAACTAAGAAAAGAATACACCTTGTGTGAGCTCAGAAAAAATACCTTGGAGAAAAAAAAGATGGTGGCCTCAACCTCATGAAATGTAAGTCTCGGAATCTAAAGACAAAAGTCCAAAACCCTAATACCCAAATCTGGCAAATCCCTTGTTGGTCTCCCAAGAAAACAGAACAATTGACAAGGAAATGTATACACCCCGCGGCAATCCAACGCGCAGAACCGCCAAACATAAGTCATATAATGACGTTAAACAAAGGGTTAATACCCTGAAAAACCCCAAACTGGTACACTTGTGACAAATTTACCCCAAACTATTTTTTTTACCATGAAAAACCCCAAACTGGTATACTTGTGACAAATTTACCCCAACTGACTATAAAAAACCATAAACTGGTACATTTATGACAAATTTACCCCAAATTAATTTATTCGACTGCAAAAAAACCCCATACGATAAATTTGTAACAAATATACCCTATGCTAAATTGGATTAATACCACCAAAAAATCACAAAAATTGTAAAATGTGACAAACGGAGCGTAAAACCCTAAATTAGTTTACCGGTCAACTGTCACGTGTCATTTAACTTAATAATTTGAAAATAAAACTTAACGAAAACTAACAGAGGGTAAATTTGTCACAAGTGTACAAGTTTGGGGTAAATTTGTCAAAGGTATACCAGTTTGGGGTTTTTGGTGATCAAAAAAATAGTTTGGGGTAAATTTGTCACAAGCGTACCAGTTTGGGGTTTTTTAAGGTATTAACCCTTAAACAAAAGGGAGATGCTCTCGTCGGCTTCGCACGCCTACTGTTCACCCGACTGCGCGCTTGCTCATTCCGATCGATCTCGCCACCCGATTGTGCCCGTTTTTGGAGACGAGCTCCCTCCTTAGCCGATTCTTCTTCTCACCGAGCGAATCCCCCTGGTATGTCTTACTCGGTCGGGATCCTCGCTCTGATTTTTTAGGGTTTCTTCTTCTGGAATCGCCTGGGTCGCATGGCTTCCGCTTCTGCGACTGCTGATGGTATTCGGGGAAAGGGCCCCATGGATGCGATTGTTCATCCTAACCCCCCACCGCTTGTTCGCCCCGCCTTTATGAGATATTCCTCTGCTGTAAGAGGTGCCCGCGCCCATTCCGGTCACTCGCATAGCAGGGGAAGAAGCAGAGTTCGTAAGGCTCGACCGATGGTAGGTGTTTCTGCCCGGCCTAATGCTGTGGGATGTGAAAATGTCTCCTCTGGGGTCTCAACTCGCAAGGAAAAGAGAATCTCCTTCAGCTGAGTCTCGGCTGCTCATCCGATTCCGCGAGATCAGGAGCCAAATCCGGTTCAGAGTAACTCCAAGAAGGTGACTGGGAATTCGTCCTCGATCCCTTCGGGTAGTAAACCCCAGACCCAAGTTCGCTCCTGGGCGGCTGTAACCCGATCTGCAACCAAAGGTTATGGTATATCTTTCGTTCCTCCGGCTACCATTGAGAATTCAAAAATTATGCAGATGCCGGACGAATTGCTAGAGGCGTCTCACCCTAAATGGGAGGAGTGTCTTGTTGGCTACTATATTGGTAAACGGCTACCCTTCCAGCTCACGGAGGACGCCCTCAAACATGCTTGGGGCCACCATCTGATCGAGGTAATTGCTGCTGACCTTGGCTTCTATTTCTTTCACATTCCAGATGGTGAATTCAGAAAAAGAGTTTTGGATGGAGGCCCGATTACGGTAGCTAAAATCCCCTTGATCCTACAACAATGGCACCCCATGTTGGAGCTTAAGAAAATAGCTCATAACACTGTTCCTATCTGGATCCATCTTAGGAATGTGCCTGTGGCATTATGGTCAGCTGCTGGGATTAGTTTTCTAGCGAGTGGTATTGGTAAACCGCTTTTTGTTGATAACCGAACGGAGCAAATGGCAATGGTCGCCTTTGCTCGCGTTTGTGTGGAGATTGATGCTTCTAACTCCCTTCCTGAAGTGGTGGAATTCATGATGAAAGGGGAACTTAGAACAGTTACAGTTCAATATGAATGGATTCCCGCCCTCTGCCCATCCTGCTCTACCTTTGGCCATAAATGTCCTGTGCCTACTGAAGCTGGACCCTCCAAAGTTGGTCCTACTCTCCCAAGGTCTAATGGCCCTCCACAAAATGAATGGCGTGAAGTAAGAAATAGGCGGAATAAGAACATTCCTGATGCGCAGGTTCTGAATTCGACTCTGATTCCTCCCATCCCCCCCCAACCTGGTGGGGGCCAGCAAGGAGTACCTATGCCGCAGGAGCCTTTGGCCTCTGATACTCAACTGATATCTAGAAGACAGGAAGAAGCTTCACCTTCGATAGATCCGGTCCTGCGCTCTTCTCCTGACCTTGCACCTTCTGCCGTACTACAAATACAGGGATCTCATGCTTCTAACAAATCGGACTCAACGAATGAAGAAGAATATGAAGATATTTGCTCTGGTGAATCTGAATCTGTATCACCATGTAAGATACCGTCATCCATTCCTGAGGAACGAGACAATGCTCCATCCCAGAAGCTGACTCAGGATCCCCATACCCATAAAAAAGGAATTCTCCGCTCGGAATCTGCAGAGCCGACTTTTCCTCCTGGCCCGAAGCCTATTCCTCCCTCGGCGAGGAAACGGGGGGGCAAGAAAAGGTAATCTCTCTATATCGAATCATGTTTTTTGGTGTTTGGAATATTAGGGGCCTTGGAGGTGCCCTCAAGCAAGCTGAGATTAGGAATTTTGTTAGAACAAATCGGCTGAGTTGCATTGGGATCCTGGAGACTAAAATCTCCCCTGCTGCTCACTCCCCTGTTTCTGCCGCTCTTATATCTGGGTGGTGTTGGTCTATGAACTACTCTGACTCGATCAGGGGCCGTATTTGGATAGGATGGAATCCTCTGGCTGTGTCTTTTTGCACCTCTGCTTGCACTGCTCAGGCCATTCATGGCCGCTTGGAGTGTCTTATTTCAGGTATTTCCTTTAATTTATCTGTTGTCTATGCGGAGCACTCCTTCGTCTTGAGGAGACCGCTCTGGGATGATTTGATTTCGACTAGTGCTCTGTGTCTGGATATCCCATGGATTGTTGCTGGTGATTTCAATGCCATCCGTTATGCATCGGATAGAGCTGATAGGTCCAACTATTGGATTCCAGCGTTTGAGGATTTTGGTGAGTGCCTTATCCAAGCGGGGCTGGATGACCTCCGTTTTGTGGGAAATAGATTTACTTGGTCAGCCTCTTCTGGTCCTATGCGAAGACAGAGAAAGATAGATAGAGTGCTTACTAATGCAGCCTGGAACTCTACGTTCTCTTACTCTGAAGCTAATTTTTTGGCCCCTGGAGTGTCAGATCACTCTCCTATGATTGTCAGGATCCTCCCGGTTCCGAACTCCCGTAGGCCCTTTAAATTCTTCAATTTTTGGATGACAAACCCCTCTTTCTTTGAGCCGTTCAAGCGGGTTTGGGACGCCCATATCTCTGGTTCGCCTATGTATACCCTATGCTGCAAGCTTCGGGCCCTCAAGCGAAGACTTAAGCTTCTAAATAAGGAATCTTACTCGATATCTCGCTTAGGGACTGCGATGCTAGGCGATTGCTTCGGAAGCCCGACGCCATTCGGCTTGATCCTCATAACCAAGCCTTGGGCGATAATGAAAAGGATCGCCTCTACACCTTCTCTGATCTCCGCCTTAAAGAGGAATCTTTCTTTAGGCAAAAATCTCGGGTGAGATGGCTCCGTGAAGGCGACTTAAATACAAAGTTCTTCCATCACTCGGTGAATCGCAGCCAGCTCCGGAATAGAATCGTCTCCATTTCTGAAGGTGATAACTTGATCACGGATCCTGTTGACATTCAGCAAATTTTTGTTTGCCATTTTCAAAATCTTCTATCAGCTGCTGTCCTTTCTTCCAACCCCTCTGTGGAAGAGATTCGAGCAAAATTGGCATGTACCCTTGATGAAAATCAGGTTTTCGCCATTTCACAGCCCTTCACTGATGATGAAATCCGAGCTACTTTATTCTCTTTGGCTAGTGGAAAGGCGCCGGGACCGGATGGCTTTAATGTTGATTTCTTCAAGCGGTCTTGGGACATTGTAGGCCCTTCGGTGTTGCTAGCGGTTCGTGACTTCTTCTCATCGGGACAGCTCCTTCGTGAGATCAACTCAACAATCCTCACCTTAATCCCCAAGATCCCGAATGCATCGTCAGTTAATGATTTCCGCCCTATAGCCTGCTGCAACACTATCTACAAATGCATCACGAAGCTATTGGCCAACAGGTTAGCTCTTGTCCTCCCTTCCATTATAAGCCCATCGCAAAATGCCTTTGTGAAAGGGAGAAGGATAAGTGACAACATAATGCTTGCCCAAGAGCTGTTTTCGGACTTCCACCATAGTCCCTATCTCCCTAAGAATATTATCAAGGTGGATTTCTCTAAAGCTTATGACTCGGTAGATTGGAAGTTTATTGAAAAGACTCTCCATGCATTTCGGTTTCCATCCATATTTATTGATCGTATTATGACGTGCATCCGAACTCCTAGGTTTTCTATATCTCTAAATGGTGAATTGCATGGTTATTTTGATAGCGGGAGGGGTATCCGTCAAGGAGACCCTATATCCCCGTACATTTTCACGCTTGTAATGGAAGTATTTACTGGTATCATCAATGGGTGCACCTGCAAGCCTGACTTCAATTTCTTCTGGCGTTGTAAATCTTCTAAACTATCCCATCTGTTCTTCGCGAATGATGTATTGCTGTTCTCAGAAGCTAACATGGCATCTCTTAGGCTCTTGCTGGATGGAGTAAACTCTTTTGCATCATGGTCTGGGCTCGTTCCCAATCTAAATAAGAGTGAAATTTACATCTCTGGTGGATCTGATTCTATCAAGAACTTGCTCACCGATGCATCAGGCTTTCGTCTTGGATCTCTTCCTTTTCGATATCTTGGTGTCCCTATAATATCATCAAGACTAGGCAAGGAAGACTGTCTCTCTGGTTGATTCTATCATGAAGAGAGTTCAGTCTTGGACTAATCGATTCCTATCAACCGCCGGTCGACTCCGGCTTATCAAATCAGTCTTTGCACTCCATTCAAGTTTATTGGTCCTCCATCTTCATTCTCCCTTCCTCGGTTGTTAATCGGATTGAACAGATATTTCGACAATTCCTTTGGCGTGGTCCTAGCCTTGGATCTGGTGGGGCTAAAGTATCTTGGGAAGAAGTCTGTCTTCCCCAAAGCTGAAGGGGATTGGGTATCCGCTCGGTTCGCGTGAGTAATATTGCTGCGATGATTAAACATATTTGGCTCCTATTCTCGACAAAGAATCGCTTTGGACCAAGTGGATTCATTCCGTCTTTTTAAAGCATAAAAGCTTCGGAATGCACCCGGACCGACCATCCATTCTCCCGGTCCCGAAGAAACTTCATGGCATGCGTCACTTGGTTCAACACCACTTTAATTGGAACATTGGCAATGGCCTAACGGCTTCTTTCTGGTATGATCCATGGCATCCTCGTGGCCCTCTAAATAAGCTTTTCTCGGATTGTGACATATATCGTTCTCGTATCCCGCGGAATGGTTCAGCGGCTACTGGTATTGCGGCTCTATATACCCCCTCAGCGGTTTCAATGGTTATTGAGAACTGGAATGATCCGATTCCCTGCCTCAACAACCACAATGATCGTTTGGTATGGCTTGGCCACTCCTCCGGCCAATTCTCTCTTGCGTCTGCATGGACTATGCTTCGTCCAAGAGGCTCCCTCGTGAGCTGGTCTCGATTTATCTGGAGTCCCTCATGCCCCCCGCGCTACCAAACACACCTATGGCTGATTACTCAGAATAGATTACCAACCCAGGTTCGGCTTCTGTCATATGAGAGGATCCAGAATGTCTCTTGTGCCTTTTGTTCATCTAGGCCGGACTCAACCGATCACTTATATTTCGGATGTTCAGTCACGGGTCGGCTAGCCTCATTCTGGGCGTCTAATTGTAACTTGACTTGGAGGAATGGATCCTGGGAAGACAACTTTCTTTGGGTAGTAAACCATCTCTTGGATGCGAGTTTTCATCAAGCCATTGCTCGCTTCTCCTTTGGGGCCTTATGCTACCTCATCTGGAAGGAACGAAATAATATCATTTTTCGTAACCAAAACCTCTTCCTTCCGGCCTTGAAGGAGCATTTGCGAAATGCCGTCAAAGATAAAGCATCCACTTATTCGGGTGTTCCGGATATCCCCTGCAACCGTAGACTCCAAATGGCTTGGGAATCCATCCTTCTATTTTTGACTCGAAGCGAGCTTTGTGATTCATTTGGCGTAGTGACCGGGTTCTCTTCTCAAGGTCGCCGTGGTTTGTTCTTCTCCCGGAGCCCCCTCTCTCCCGTTTCTTTTGCTTCTTTGGGCCTTCTTTCTCCGCAGCCTTGGCTTGGTCCGATCTCTGTTTTCTTCAGTGTGTCGGCTTCCTCTTTTGGGATGGTTTCTTTCTCTCCCTTTGGCCGTAATGTTTGGCCTCTTTTCTCTCGCTGCTTGTTTCTTCCTTTATGCAGCTCCTCCCGTCTCCCATCCACTCATCTTGACGCATGTATCTAGATGAGTGTATGTTCTCTTGGAGTCGGTTGTGTTGCTGTGTTTTTTGTATAGTTCCTTGGTTCTCTATCTATAATACTACTTACCTTTTACCAAAAAAAAAAAAAACCCTTAAACAAAAGGGCAAATCTGTTTTGTTTTGTTTTTGGGGTTTGGGGATTCTTAAAGCTGTGGAATTGACCAAAGAAGAAGGGGGAGCGGAAGTGGAGACGGCGAGGCCCAAGGCAAGGTGGAGACGGAGAAAAGAGCCATCACTATGATTGGGTCACGCCCTTTCCCGTATAAATTCACCGTCGCCCATTGCCTCGTCCATAATTAGTAGTAGAGTGGGAATGCCATCATCTTCTTCTTGAGACGAAGAAGATGAACAAAAAATTAAAAAAGAAAAAGAAAGATGCTCTTGAACATAAATGCCTCCAAACATGACTTGAAAAGTGATAGGCGAGAAGCATATGTGAGATGGAGTCCTTATTTGAGATTAAGCTAACCACTTTATACCTTATTTAAAATAAGATTCATTTTAAACTTTTTTTAAAATAACTTTAATTCGAGTACTTATTTGAAATTTTCCTTATAATTTACTCACCCTAGCTAATGAAATTTTGCTTTTTAAGTTTTTGCTTTTTGTTTTTTTTTTTTTTGGAAAATGCTTTTTCAAGTTTAAGAAGTGACTAAACATGCAGCAGAGGATTTTTTTTATAAGTATCTTCCTACAAAGGTGGGAGACGAAATAAAAAACTTGTATTTATATGCAGCCATGTAAGATTGCGTTTACGTCAGCAAATGTGGACTGATTCTTCGCAGAATCTTCTTTCCACCAATCGACGCGCGTCGTTCCGAAGCTTCGAATCCCCGTGCGCGATTTTTCAGACATGTCTCTGTCGCGCAGACCCAGCTCAAGCTTTTAACCGACATCGGTCCACGGTCTGGTTTGACGATTCAAAGCGAGGAAGTTCTCTTCAGTTCTTTGAACCCATGAAGTCGTCTCCCTCGCCAGCTGGTCCCGACGCTCCATGGGAGAAGCAGAGCGCGTAACGATGGCGAAGCTTTGAACTTTCGTCCCTTCTTCTCATTCGCCACTTGCGCCTTCTTTCTGTCTCTCTCTCATTCGTACGCCTTCGCCTGCGGGGAAGACTTCCGAGCTTTTTCGCGGTCTCTCGCTCGATCAGGGATTGTCCTCATGGGAATCGAAGGAATCGGGGGACTCGTTCCATCTTCTTCCGCTTCGGTACAGAGGTGGAAGTACGGCGTGCTTGTGAGCTTCACGAAAGATCATTTATTTTATTTTTTTTAACTCATGCACATTTACCTTGGACCTAAGCATGTCCTAAAACTGTTTTGTCTCAACTCTAGGTCGTAAAATTCAGGGGTATTCGTAAGAGAGGTTTTTTTTTTTGGTTGGAATGGGGAGGGGAACAGAGCGTGTGAGCACTGTCACATTAAAATAAGAAACCTATTCAGGCTAGGCATTAGGATACCGGACTACAGCTGGAAGCCCCTATCGAAAGTTTGCTTACTACTAGTTAGACACGCGCTTTGCATAGTGTCTAGAACTAGCATGTCTAATCGGTATTCTCTGGTTCTAGACACTATGCAAACATGTCGTATATCTCATATAAAAAGCAGATGCTTTGAGTTGCACATGAGATATCATTGGTAATATTATGTAATTTCGAGATTAATTGATCACTTTGAGTTTCATAAAATAACTCATTACAATAAAGATATCTGAGAAAGACAGTTAATTATTCCAACAAGTCATTATGGAAACAACTCATGTACTCAAAACAGCATTCATGGGCACAAAAATCACCAATTTTCAAAAACAAAAAAAATCGCATTCGAATAATTTTTCAATTTTATTATGTTATACATCTTGCTTTTGAGTTATAATTATGGTGGTTCAACTTGGCCATGTTTTAAACATCAGCGACTAATGATTTCTATCTATGTATTACGTCTTCAGAACGAAAGATCATCTATTTTATTTTTTTGCGCTCACGCACATTTACCTCCTATCTAGAAGTCGGTGTCACGTGGTAGTTACTATCATGCATAATGTTTTTGTTTTTCAAGTTGTTGCATTAACTATTCCTTTCTGTTGAAAATATGTCTCCATTTGAGCCCGTTGAACGAGAATGCGTGAACTCAACCACATGCGAGTCAAAGTAGCGCATGTGAATTGGCCGAAATTGTCAGAAGATCGCATGCGGATCTATGAGCTGCAAGCGTGAAGAATGAAGAGAGCGTGCAGCCGCGAGAGGGGAAGACCATTATTTTATTCTACCTCTTTAATTGCATGCACATGGACGTGCATGCATGGTGAATGGACGTGGAAGACTAAAGCCAATTGTGGGCTTGTTTTGTCTTCTTTCTCCTTGTTTCTTTCCTTTGCCATTTGTTTATTCAGCTAAAACCAACAGAAGGAAAGAAAGGATAAAATATTGCTTGAAGGAGTTCAACGTCGTGGAGATGGTCTTGGAAGACGGCGGCCATCCTTCTTTCGCGCTTGAATTATGGGCGCAAGTTTTCTGCCTTATTAAATGCGTCCCATGCATGCATGCGTGCCCGTGAATTTTGGTGGGCGTCAGTGCTGATTGCGGGCGCCGAATGAGTTCACATTTTCTGTCTTGTTTCGGCCTTAAAAGGCAGAGGAGCGAAGGAGAAGAATGCGCTGAGTTATTTCGGTGGCCGAGAGAGAGAGAGCTGAAGAGAGAAGTCGTGAGGCTTCAGAAGCTCTCGGCAGAGAGAAATTTTCTCGTTGAAATTACATCCGAGTATTTTAGTCAATTAAATTCTTGTGAGTAGAATTTGTTTAATTCTTTGAGTGAGATTTCACTAGGAACTGTGAAGGGCTAAACACTGTGTGAGTTATATGGGTGTAATTTGGGGGCTGGGAAATACTGAGTGTGTTTGAGTACTCGAGTGATTGTAATCTCCAGTGTATCGCTTATTTCTATAGTAGAATTCCGTACTGCTCTCCCCGTGGACGTAGGTTCCGACATTCGGACTGAACCACGTAAATCTGGTGTCCGATTTCCTTTCCTTCATTCCGACTATTTTATCCGATTCACTTGGTCCATCCGTATTTCCGCACGCGCACAACAACACTTTCATTCTAATGATTTTACAGATAAATTTGGACTACTTAAGTGAGTCTCTAACTTCAATTTCAGGCTATATTACGAGTAATTTTGGCTTTACAATCATCCATTCACTCATGTTTCGAACATACGGACCAATCGGCACTAAAATGAGAAGGAAGTTTTCATTTCCAGCCACTAGTGGAAGGATCATTGGATTTTATGGGAGTTCCAGTTCCATCTTGAACCTCTTGGAGCATATTTCGAACCATTCTCTCATCTATATCTGATTGAGCTTATTGGACCATTTGGAGGCCAAGGTGGACTCCATTGGGATGCTGGAAAATTTAGTGGTGTGAAGAAAATAAAGATGATGTTAGAAGATGTTGTCAGTTGCATCTCCTTTGAGTATGACGATAATGGCAAGTCTATTTGGTCCTCTGCACATGGTCACGGTGGCAATGGAGATACCCATATGGTGGGTTCGTCGCACATTTTCCGTTCATATTATGGTTGATCCTCTTGCTCTTTGCCTCTCTTGTGCGTGCGCACTTGCACAAATCTCCTTATCAATTCTACAAGAACTTTTGTGAAAGCCTTTCATTTGCTTCTCTTCAATTGAGAGTCTAATTTTCCAAAATGTTGCCCTAATCCAATGATCGATCCAACCTCTAAGAAAGAAAAAAGATATACCTTAGTTATATTTCGTCTCTTCGATAAGTATGGTAACAAGCAAACCAAATCTATTGTTCCAATTGAAAGAAGAACCCATGATTATCTTTTCAGGAAATTTGCAAACAAACAATTTGAGTGAAGTCTTTCAACTTCTTATTTACTACATTCACTTTATGTATTCCTCTATCTGTAGAGCACATTAAATGTACTGAAATGACTATGATAGAGTTTTTCTTATTGATATTAATAGCTACTCTAGAAGGAATGTTTTTATGTGGTGCGGTAAGGTAAGCTGAAGGTCTTAGGCACCTACCACCACCCTACGCTATCATTAGATTGAGTATTAATTTTCTAATAAACTTGAGAACCTTTATCAAAGTAAATTGAGAATGATGGAAACCTGTATACATGATGTACAATGATGAAGTGTGGGTTGTGGAAAGCTTCCTAGAGGGAAATGAAAACCATCCAAATGTACTTAATGATTGAAATCGTCTGTTGATCATTTAAATTTCTTCCCGTAATTTTTGGTTTGTACATTACACAAAGATCCATTATTTACCAAAAAAAAAAAAAATCCATTAATACGCTTTACCCAAGATGGACTCCATGACAGTGACCTTGTATGATAAGTTTTTCTAATTTTAAAGAAAGTGAATCAGCAAAATGCGCTAGAGAACCCAATGGTCTATCATCTTCCATTCTTGTGACGTAAGAATATCAGTCCGTCCATACATTAGTTTTAAGAAAATCTTGGATCTAAGTCTTAAACTTCTAGGTTGTTCGTGGATGCAATGCTTTGGTCATTGTAATCTATCTATCATTTTAGATATAGATCAATATGACAATTAAATGCTAATTCTGCAGATTAACTTGGACTACCCACATGAGTTCTTGACTTCAGTGTCAGGTTATATCAAAGATAATTATTCTGTTATTCAATCACTCATGTTCGAAAGCAATATAAGAGGGCATGGACAGGAAGAAGGAAGGTTCTTTAGCTGCATATTGGCATGCAGCAAGATAATTGGCTTTCACGGAAGGTCTGGCGTTCAACTTGATGCACTAGAAGTCTACCCAGAACCAATTTCTAATCATCTCTTGAAATCCATTGGGCCATTCGGAGGACAAGGTGGCAGTCCATGGGATGATGGACATAGCACGGGTGTGAGAAAAACCATTATAAAGGGTGGATCAGTTATTGACTTCATTACTATTGAGTACGACAAGAACGGGTCTATGGTTCAGGGCCCTAAACATGGGGGAGATGGAGGACATCTAACGCTCGAGGTATGGCCTTTAGACATTCACCTAATCTTATGAGCGTGCAACTTCTGTGTTGCTGCTAAGGCTTGGAGGTCACGTTTATGCACGAGTGTGACAGTATTTTATAAATAGAGGGTAAAGGTGAAAGTCAGATATGAGAATGGTCCGTAGATTTTGAGTTTAGATTGGCAAATGATCTGAATGAGGATTATCCTCTGAGAAAGTCACTGTTGGGGCATGATATAATATCATCATAGAAAAAGGGACTTCTCTTTGGTTTTCCTAGAAAACTTTTCCAACCTTCCCGGGTTCCATTTACGACGAAATCATTCAATACATTCAGAAAAGTACTGTCTCCGAAAAAGGAGAAAAAATGAATATTAAAAGGTATTTTCACTTTATGACTTTTAAGTCTGAGAACAATTTTCCTAAATTTTTGTAACTGTTCTCAAAGAGTTGTCAAAGCTATTTTTTTAAGCAATTGCCTTTCATTTTATAGATGAATGATTTGATAACTGTGGCGGACCAAAATAGGTCTTACGGTCTAGATGTAGCAGAATTATTGATAAGCTTTTCCATTGTTTAACCAAATACAAGTTATCAACCTAAGTGCTTAGTTTGTGTTGATTTATAAGATTCTATGGTTGTGGGATTGTGTGACATCCAGAATTTTCAACCCTGTCTTCTACTGAATAAATCGGGCATTTCATTGACGCATCTATAGGGTTATTCTCAGAGCCGATCACTCTTGAGATAACTAGACTATTTGGGGAAATGATTAAGGAATTTTAAAGCAATAGACTTGAGAACTCGATCAGGAATCGGCTTCTTGACCGTGTCCATCTTTAGAGGTTAATACGACACAGTTAAAAATCGATTTGAAATCAGAGATAGACTGGATCGATAGAGATATGAGACTAATCGTGGGTGACACCACTAAATTAGAAAATTCTCGTCGGCCGACACTAGACTCGATTTTCTTATTGTTTTGGTACCCCGTGTCCGTAATTGAATTCTCGAGATTTTCACGACAATCAAGAGTCGCCATTGAGTCGAGTGGGTTCATAGTGGCTCGAAGAAAATCGACCACGGGTCATTTGCTTTAAAAAGTTCTGAAAACTACCTGATAGTCAAGGTCACGCTAAAAACGCGCCGAATGAAAATTAACCGCCAATTCGAGTCCGATTTCAGAAATTGAAGTTTTGGCCATGTCACAATAAATTTTAGGAGCATCGACTCAGTCTCAAAAGATTTTTCAGAGATTCGGGAAATTTTACGGAAATTGAGTTCGGACGTCGCGGAAATTTGACGGAAGTTCAGATTGGCTAAAGGAATGGGAAATTTGACTTTCAAGCTGAGCCGTTGTGTGTCGGGGATTCATAGAAAATCATTTGGGATTTTTCTACGTTGAAATTGGACCTCAATTTGGGAATTTATTGGAGAAATTGAATTTATTTAAGCCAATTCCCCTCCCCAAATTCGTGTACCCCCACCTACCACAACACCGACCATTTGAACTTCTGAAGAGTGCGTGGAAGCTGTCATGAAAGTAAATTATACATGGCCTAGAATGACTTGTGTAAGATATTTTGCAAAATATCAAGCTTAAGGGGCCCTCACCTCTCATCACAATCCTCTCTCCCTCTCTCTGCCGCTTTGCTTGAGCGAATCCCTCACCCCCCTCAACCAGACAGCTATCTCTCTCCCTCCCCACTTCGTGCGACGCCAACACCTACGGAAAGCAAGAAATCCACTTCTTCGGTCAACATTCCTCTCCACGTTGAAGACTCCACTGAAGCCAGCTCACGGGATCTTCACTGGAGCTGCTCCTCACGTCCGCGCAATCCACCGAGCTCCCTCTCCCACGCGGCCACCATTCACCGAAGATGAATTCTCCACTTCGGTTTGTCTTCTCCACCAGCTCGCCAGCGAAGCCCCCTCAAATGGAGTCAACAAGCCGGTGAAATCCTCCCCACGGTTGACCACAATTCCACCGAATTTGCTGCTGCTCCACTAATCTCTGTCCCCACCGATTTGGCGCCAGAGAGCAGCTCCCATCTCCGTCCGCGAGGTCTCCTCTTGCTCGTGGGTTTCGGCCAGCTCGAAGACGCCAGCTCGTGGACGTTGTTGCTTCCTCTCCACGCTCGATCGGCTCGACAATTGAAGTCGGCCCAAGCCCAGCTCAGTCCATGCATCTTCATTTCCAAGCCCACGCAAGTCTTGTGGCCCAACAACTGGGCTTGTCTTCAGTCCCTCAAGCCCAGCGAAATTCAGATTACTTGGGCCTAAAAGTCCAGCAGTCCAGTCCAACTTCGAAGCCCAGCAAGTTGTCTTTTTTCAGCAGCCCAAGCCCAAGTGCAAGCCCATTCTAGTGCAAGGACAAATCTCATTTGGGCTGAGATTTGTTGGGGCCAAGTCCAAGGCCCGGTCCAAGCCCGTGGGAGTCGTCGTGGGCCCGATTTCGGCCGCCGTCGCGTCGCCGTTGCGGTGATTCGATCTCCGCTTTTGTCAAGTGAGTTTTACTCACTAAAGCTTTATTAGTTTGCTAATATGCTTAGGGTTGGTTAGATTTGATTAAATGCAATTAGGTGGTTAGATTAGGTTAGAACAATTAATTTAGTGACTTAATGATGCATGTTAGGTGGTTAGACCTAGTTATTAGCAAGTACAAATGTTTGGTTATTTATTGAATGCATCTCGGGATTTTTCCCGACCGTTTCTTTCGGCTCCAATAAGGCAATATGGGCCTAAATTGGATTTTTAATGTTTATTTATTTATTTTTCGAAATTAATTATTTTTCCGGAAATTCAACCGGGATGGCCGGTGACCGGAATTTCGTGCCGATTGTCGTGGTGCAGACCGTTTATTTATTTGAGCTCTACGTTGTGTGGAATTGAATTAATTGTGGAATTTTAGGAATTGTCCTAAATTGTTTGTTATTGAATATTTGATTGGTGCTTGGCCGAGCATGGGTATATAGCGCCAGTACGTTGATGGGCTATATAGTAGAGAGAGTGATGAGAGATAACTGAGAATGTTATTGGCTGAGACCAATCAGGTACGATGTTATTGGACATACGTGGTTCGGTGATTGGGAGTATCACTGGCGAAAACGGCGCCTTAAAGAACGCACGTAAATGACTTATAGACAAACGTGGTTCGGTGATTAAGGAAATATCACCGGTGAAAACGACGCCTTAAAGAACTCACGGTGTTGTCTATAGCCGATGTCACCTTGGCGAAAACGACGCCCTAGAAAGGACACGTGGTTCGGTGATCGAGGATATCACTCGGTGAAAACGGCGCCTTAAAGAACGCACGGTGTCGGTGATCGGTATGTCATTGGCGAAAACGACGCCCGAGAAACACATGTGATTTGGTGAATGAGTATACCATTGAGAAGTCGTGGTACGAGTGGGAATGACCTAGAGATGGTCAAATTGACATGTAATCGACTAAGTCGATGAATCAATGCTTGATCGTATGTCGTGAATTGTTTGAATATATGTGTCTAACCTTGAATTGCAGGTTGGAACTGAGGCCAAGGTAAGTCCTCTGACTCGTGTTGTGCGTAGGCAACCGTATGGTGTATTAGTTTATTAATCGGGTCTTAGTGGGTAGGACTCGCTGAGACGTGGTCTCATTGGTTATTGAATAACCATTTCAGGACCCTGAGGAAAAGCTGAGGAGGAAGGGCTTGAAGGGGAGAAAGTATTTTGAAGTAGAAGATGATCCAGAGAGGGATCTTGAAAATAACCCAGATGTGGATTGAGATCCCATCCCTTTTGTGAACCCTGTCTTAGTGTAGATAGGTGTGAGACTTTCATGCTGTAAATAGTATTGTAAATATACTATGAGTTGCGCTGTTAATGAAAGTGTGGTTGTGAATTTCAATATGAAAAATATGGCCTGCTTTCCTATCCCATTGTTTTATTGTCTGGGGATTTATAACTGCTTCCGCATATGCGTAATAAAAGGAAAAGGGTCGGCGATACATTGTCCTGGGATATCGCATTCTAAAATCGACCAAGTAGAAGGATGTGTGCGTGCCCGAGGATCAGGGCGTGACAGATTGGGATTAAATATGTTCGTCTTTTTTTTTTTTGCATATTAAACTCGATTATCCTCGAGAGTACTTGACTTTATTTTCTTGTCACTCTGCATGTTCTTGCAGGCATATTGTTGTTCACTCCCTTACATTTCAGAGCAATGAAAGAACTTATGGGCCATTTGGTGATGAGTTTGGGAAGTACTTTTATTTTCCATCAATTGGAAAAAAGATCTTCAGGTTTTATGGAAGGTCTGCATTATGGCTTGATTCACTCGAGCACATTTTGAGTGTTGACATGCTAAGCTCCGCCTTTGTGTGCACACTGCAGTTGATGTTTGAGTTTACATGTAAATATGTATCATCACACACATCTTTAGAAATTCAAGGACGTGAATTGGTCTATTTGATGTATCCTCTAAGAATAAAGTGTAATAAAGCATTTATTACAGTGAAACGGATATTTATCAACTAACCTTGTAACTTAGGTATGACACCATCGACAGGAAGCAAGTTTTTATAGAAAAAGAATTTGTTCAAAAAATTCATCATAGATCGAACACTTTTTTTTTTTAACGCTATCTATGGACTTTCTGCAGGTAGATTTTGGTCGGTAGGACCGAATCTAGTTATTCTCTGTGAGAATAGTTGTTCCAACAATGAGTTTTTTTTGCCTGACAGAGCACTACCAATGACTCGCCCGAGAGATACTGTTTGCAACATTCGTGCATTTATTTTACGGTAAGTTAATAATTTGAAAAACATGTTCATAAAAATAATTATTTGTATTATTCATAAAAATTAGTCGATAGATTTTCATTATCAATGACAATCTATTTCTAAATATTTTTGTTGATGATGAAAATCTTTCCATTAAATCATTTTTATAAGTGATACCCTCTATTAATTTTAGAAAAATTCCAAATAATCAATTTTCCGCAAAATGAAAGGCACGTGGGTTGTTGTTTTTCTTATTTCATCTAATATATGTTAATTTGATGTTGAAATGGGCAAGATAATCTACTATTTTGCAGATTGTGCATCATCATCTCAATCATCAAGAGAGTGGATCATACAGTAGTCATCGTCATCTATCATTTTTGTTTCTTGACTTGTGGCTTTAACATTTATTGACCTGTATACATAATGTACAATGATAATGTAAGGGGTGTGGAAAGCATCTCTGAGGGAGATCAAAGCCATTCAAATGTATTGAATGATTGAAGTAGTCTTTTTGATTATTTGAATTTCCTTCCTTAATTTTTTCTTATATAAGTGAACCGATAATCCTAAAACATGTAGCAAAGCATAATTGAGTTCTGACGTGACCTCTTTTTTTCTTTTTTGGCGCCCGATCGGAGCGGGCGTCTTCGGAGGCTAATGATTCAGCTAGGTTTATTTTAGCTCGGACTCTCCCAAGTCTACCAATTCACGACTTAATGGTTCAAGTTTTTAATCTGTGAGTTAATTTAAAAAGAAGTCACCACTAATCGATTTAGGGTGGGTCGATTAGAAACCCAAGCGAAGTATCGGGAGAAATACTCACTCCTGCGCAACCAGAGAAATTAGGATCGAGGACTTGATTACACTAGTTAATCACTAATGCCCTTTCGGTACCTAGTCTTGTTTAAATCCTAAGGCTTTTGGATTTTTGAGGGGTTTTCTGTGATTTGTAGAGGAAAAATATTCTTTTTGGATCATTTTCTCATTTTTTTTGGACATAAAAAGCATTTTTTGGATTTTTTTATCTTTTTATGAAAATATAAATCATTTTTTGGCTTTTTCTGAATTTTTTTGGCTTTTTTGGGAAAATATGGCTATTTTTGATTTTCTTGATTTTCTGAAAATAAATTATTTTTCATTATTTTTAAAATATTATATTATATTATAATGTAAAAAAAACGAACCGGGTCGGATCCACGGTTGGGTCCGACCTAGCTCGGATTTTTTGATTTATTATTATTATTTATTAAAATATTATTTTATATCATTATATATTATAAAAACCGAACCGGGTCGGATCCGTGGATTGGGTCCGACCTGGTCCGGTGAACCCCAGCCGGGCTGGGCCTGATGCGCAGGCCCAGTCCAGTTTCTTCTTCTTCTTTTAATAATTCGAAAAGCCCGGCAACCCGACGACCCGGCCCGATTCGTTTAAAAAACCTACCCGATCCCCGACCCACGTCGACCCGGTTCGCGGAACCCTACCCGACCGCGACCCGCTTCTGACTTGAGCCTGACCCGACGTGACGCCACCTCCTTTCTTCACTTGGATGCGGCGCTGACGGAGGGGCTGGGACAGCGGATCGGCGTCGATGGTGGTGGCGATACAAAGGACAGTAGCGGTAGGAGGATGTGGCGTGGCGGCACGGCGGCGGTGACAGGCGGAGATGCAGAGGGGAACGACAGACAAAGTGCGACCGAGGGGTGGATCTCGCGGTGGCTTGAGGTGGCGAGGACGGATGGCGAGCGAAAACGATGACGGCCAAGCGGGGTTGATACCTGTCTGTGGAGAGGGTATGGCGTTGCGGTGTTGCTAGTTGATGAGGTGTCGAACCAGGGGGCTTCACGGCGGCTGCACGATGGGATCTGGGGCAGTAGCGGCGTCGGGGCACGGCTTGGCCCGGCTGCAGGGATTCGCTCGCTGGGCTGTGGCGACGTAGCGGGAGTTCAGCACAGTGACCGCGAGTCTTCCCCCTTCCAGATCCGACGTGCAGACGGCCTCTCCTTCTCTCGGAGTCCAAGATCTGACCTCCTTCTCCGCTTTCTCTCTCGCTCGACCTACCTTAGATCTCTCCCCTTTGGGCTCGCTTGTTGCCGACCTCCCCCGAAGTCTCTCAGAGGGAGGTCGTTCAAGCTTCGCCACCCGATCTCTCGCGTGCTCGCTCTTTGATTCTCCCCTGAAGTCTTTCAAGGGAATATCTCCAAGTTCGCCGTGTTCTTCGCCATCGTCAGGAGAAGCCTATTTATAGGTGAGGGGGCGGCCGGTCGACGGAGCTTTGACCGCTGGTCTTTGCACGCTGAACGGCCTCCTTCGGCCGAACCGGCGTCCCATCCGTCGAGGTAGCTCTAGCTAGGCCGCCTTGCATTGAACATGCGTCCACTTCATGTACACTGCCATCTCCCTCTCCATTCCGGCGTTACGCGCGTACTGCTTATCCGGTTGGGGAAGAAGACAGAGGAGAAGGGGCTGGGCTAAGCCACGTGGGCTGGGCCGGTGGGGGCCTTCGCGAGAGAAAATGAGGGGCTAGGCTCGAAGGCCCAACCCAACAGGCTGCATTTGTTTTTTTCTTGTTTTCTTTTTGTTTTTATTGAATTTTTTTGTTGTTTTTGTTTATTTATTATCCGAAAAAAGGAAAACAAAGATTAAAAGAGACTAAGGCCTAAATTAAAAATCCTAATCAAATTTAGGTGTCGACAAGTTCTAAAGCTTTTAAAAAGTGCAATCAAGTCCAAATCTTAGCAAATTAGTACAATCAAATCTCTCCATTAAAGAGAGATCATGTGAGAGGGAAAACAATCTCATGATAATTTTATACACACAATAAAAAATATGAACTACAATGATGTGATAGGGTTTTGAAAGAAGTCAAAGGAGGAAAAACGAGATGAAAGAATTGGGGAAATTTTCTGTATATTTCTGTGTGTTTTACTCAATGTACAGAGTTGATATTATAGTACAAGGTATGTGTAAAGAAAAAGGCAATAAAATAATCTACGGATTAGATCCATATTGAATGATCTTGACTGATTCAATAATATCCGGATGATTGATTCTTGCATATCCTCCAATATTTCTGTGTATCTTCCAACAGGTTTTCTATCAAGAAAACTTTAAGAGAAAAAATATTCTAGGAATATCAAATAATAAGTAACACTTATATATAGTATAAGTTGTAAAAGTAAGCTCCGTGAGAATGAGAAAATAATTATTCTTGTAAACATAAGTAAAATTAACTTATTAGGCACGAAATTTTATGTGGTAGAAAGAAAATAAATACGAATTAGGCATGGCATTTTAAGTGGTAAAAAGAATACAAAGTGGAGAGAAATTGCTTTTGGATTGTAATAGGATTTGTAGTAAAACAAAACTGACGCTATGTGAAACAATATATCAAGTACAAGGAAAAATAATTGATTATAGTATAATGGATTATACTATACACATTATGTTATGAATCAATATTATAACACAAAATCACTTTGTTTCAAGCATATACAAAATGCAGTTAAACACAATGCTAGAGTTAATTTTACTTAATTAAAGAATGATGATTGATTAAAAATGAAAAAATAGTGGTGTCAAACTAAAAAGAAAAATAGGGCAGGATAAATTCATGTTAGTGAAATAGGACATATAAGATATTTTATAAGTGTAAAGTGAAATTATATGTGAGACAATGGAACCTACAACATTTGATCGTATAATAAACGATGCATATTGACTCTGGATGTTATTATTTTTGATTGTTTGTATTTCACGGTTATAGCCATTGCTTTAACATTGAAAGGAAATTATATGTTCGTATAAGTTGATGGTGTTTGAGTAGAGGAGTTTTGGTAAAATTTCAAAAAAAAAAAAAAAATGAAATATAAAACCTTGCAAAGCATGTACAAGTACACCAGTTCCATCTACAAACGTGACTTCATTTTGTAAGAAAGGCAGTTAATAAGCAACATTAATAACTCCCTTCCTACACCATATTCTAATTTACTTTCGCATATGAAAACTTAAAACCACATTCTTTATACAGTAACTTCTATTTTTAACCTTTAATTTTTTAACATTCTACAACTCATGCTTTGACTTTTGTTTCACTGACAACCTTTCAAATATTCAGATATTGATACATAGAATTATGTATGATAACTTTTTTGTAAGTCAAATTTATTTAAGTTTTAAAGATAAAGTTATAAATGGAAGTGCGTAGTAGTCGATAAGGACGAAAAAACAAATATCACTTTTAGGTTATACAAAAGAAAACCACTTTAAGTAGTAATTTCTTCATCACATTAACATTGTTACTAAATAATTTGTATATACAACGAAATATCTCTTAGTATGTGTTCACTTGTCACTGCATTTTTGTAAGATACTGCAATTTTTCGAGTGATCCGATTAAGAACTGAGGGCCCACAAGTTGAGTAATAAATTAGAATATGCTTAAAATGAGGCATCTCATACGTTAGACCGAAATGTGAGCCTAATGCTTCAATAATAAATGATGCCAAAAGGTCATGTATCGGGTCCTTTTACGGTCCCATAGGAGAAAAACACGAGCAATCCAACTTGATTAATTGTAATTATCCTGTAGTATTTATAATTTGCCTCAATAAAAGTTATTTATTTGTTATGTATTATTTCGCAATTTTTCTTCACGAGACGTAATATCCCATTTATCATCATAAGTCCTATAGGTTCTATGATTTGTTAAAATTTGAAAAGAAATAGTAATTTGCCTGAGTGTACTATAATTTTCTTTTCTATCAATAGTAAATTATTTGATGGATTGTAATTTTTCACTGGCCTATATAATTGCCATCTCGTAAATTATTTGGAGAGCATAATTTATCTTTAGAGACCGTAAAATCTTTAATCCACGGTTCGTAATATTCCACCAAAATTATAATAGATACCCAAGTCATCTTCTTGTAGTCCTCCTCGACCAGTATCATATAAGGAAACATGGTCCACGCCTGTGTTTTGTTGCCCAAGCTCAACAACCTCCACCTGCCTCTTCGTAGGTGCATAGCTCAATTTGCGAATTAACTGACTGATCGCGAGCAAACCTTTGTCGGTCGGAGTTTTTGCCAAATCGAATTAACAGCATTAAATATATATATATCCCCGGCAGAGGCGACGGAAGGGTGGGCGGTCAGAGCACGGGACCGAGTAATTGCGATCGGTGGGGCTCTTAAGAGAGAGAGAGAGAGAGCGCGCGCGCCTCTTAGAAGCGATGGTGGAGACGATGCGTCGAAGGCGGCTGATCTGAACTCAGGATGTGATTGGCGAGCTCTTGGGAGGGAGAGACTTATAAAAGAGAGAGAGTGAGGGCTTCGCGCGGCTCGATGGAGAAGACGGAACAATCAACGAAGAGAGACGATTTTTTTTTTTTTTTTTGGTCGGTAAGAGGAACAATTTTGAAAGGGGGAGAGAGGCGATTTTGAACGCGGCAACTAATGATGAGAGAAAGGGGAGGCAAGAGTTTGACTCGGGAGGAAGGTGGGACCAGGTCCACCTAGAATTTTCTCCACCGCGTAGACCGAGCTCCCAAGGTTTTGAGGGAGACGGGTTCATGGTCTGGTTTAAGGATTCAAACTCATAAATCTTTCGAGCGACCAAGTCCTCTCCTCAAGAACTCTTGAACAAACGAATCTCACTCCCCACCTGCTCCGGACATTCGACGGAGCTTTGATTTCTTGTCCCTCTCATTCACCGCTCGTGCGTTCTCTCTCTCTCTCTCATTCTTACGCGCCGCCTGCAACGAAAAGTTTGGAGCTTCTTCGCAGTCTCTCCCATGGGAACCGAAGAAGTCAGGCGATCCGTTTTGTCTTCTGCCTCGACCCACCAATGGAAGTACGACGCGTTCGTGAGCTTCAGGGGCGAGGACATAAGGAAGACCTTCGCGGCCCACCTTTTCCGTGCGCTGAGGCAGGCGGGGATCTTCTACTTCAGGGACAATGACGAAGTGGAGACTGAGGTTTTCATCGAGCCCAAGCTGCTCGACGCAATTCGCCGCTCCAGGGTTGACCTCGTTGTGTTCACCGCCAACTACTCCGACTCGTGGTGGTGCTTGAACGAGCTGGTGGAGATCCTGGCGTGCCACAGGAGGCTCGGAGATCATCAGGGTCACGTGGTTCTGCCCATTTTCTATGATGTTGAGCCAAGGGACGTCCGGAAACAGAGCGGGCGATTCGGGGATGGTTTCGGAAGGTGTTTGGCAGCCCACACGGACGATTTGCTGGTGCTGAAGTGGAGGGATGCGCTTGAAGAAGCTCGGAATTTGTGATGGCACTTGAATAATGATGCTAATGGGTAATGCATTTAATAAGCTCACTCCCGAAAAAGTTCACATTAGTGGCCGATTTAACATTTGCTGTTGATTGAGTCTAGTTGGTTGTTAAAATTTTTTGGATGTGTGCGTGCGAAAGAATGGTTTTGGTATTAGTTATAGTTTTTGGTTAGTAACGTGTGTAAGTGTATGATATAGTTTGTAGTGTAAGAGTTTTCCTAATGTGGATTGTATTAATTGATATTATAATTTACTATTTTTACGGTTACCGTAAAACAGTATTGGTCTAAGGTGAGATAAAAGATTTCTTAATTAGTCTAATATGGGGCTGGTTAATGTGGGCTGAATTGAGCTTGGCTCGTAATGAGGACCTGACTAGAAACTCTAGAAATAGTGCTCAAGTCTCTCCTCTAACCTTAATTCTCAAATGTATCCTCACCTAAGGAGCGTTTACCTAACGTTAAACGTGAGGGGGCCGCCTCATTGAGACAGTGATACGGAGGGCAATAAAGGAAAATGATTTGATGTATGGATCCCTTTGATGAGTGGGTAATCCATTTTTTGCTTCCGCTTTAAAGAACGATGGATCCCAAAACAAATGCATTAATCTTTTTACTCAATTATGCATGTTCTTGTTCTGATTATGGAGATCTTGGGATTGCGTGATTTGCATCCAACATGTGGTATCAGAGCAACCATAACCCTAGAACTTGAACACGTAAAGTTTTTGCCATAATTTGTGATTTTTGAGATTTTTTGTTCAATAAAAATAAAATTAAAACAAAAATTTGGACTGGGCTCGACGATACGAGCAAAAAAGTTGACGGCGCGTCGCCGGGGGAGTCCTCACGCGCCCCCCATGTGCGGCCACGCGCCGCCAGGGCATCGGAGACGCGCCCCACGCGCCCTCACACGCTCCCACACGCAGGGCGCGGCTCTAGCGTGTGCTCCATGCGCCGTGTGCTTAGGCGGTGCGTGTAGGCGCGTGGAGCATCGGATCGGCGCATGGCCGGCAGCGTTGGATTCGTATGATCATCCTCTACATCGTGGTGTATTTATTTTACATGTTTGATGTTTTTATGGATGTGAAATTACATACAAAGCCCTAAATACGTGTATTTTTAGTGTATTTTTGCATATTTTTCTTGTATTTTTTGTAATTTTGGAAATACAAGTGTTGGGTTACGGGTAAGGGTGTCAAAAAAACCTGACCGGACCCGAACCGAACACGACCCGAACACGAAACATGTATTATACTTGTTTCATGTTTGGGTAACAAATATAAAACAAGCAAAAAAATGTGTTTCGGGTTGGATCAGGGTTCGAACATTGTTCGACCCGAAACACGTTAATTCTAAATAGAAACACAAACACATTAGCCCCAAACACAAACAGTCAAACACAAGCACTGAAGCACATACCTCGTCGGCTCCGCCTTCTTCTCCGACGAGTGCACCTTCTCGTGGAGTCCGCTGCCGCCCTCCGATCGACGCGCCTCCACCTCGGCATCGCCGTCGCCACCCCTCGCCGACGCCGGAATCCTAGCCGCCGCGTGCGACCGACCATCGTCGACGGCTCGTGGACTGGGTTCGCTCGGGCGCTCGCTTCTCGCCTCGTTTCCAAGTCCCAGCAGGTGAGGAGCCCCCCCTCCAGATCCACGCGCCTTCCCCCCTCGATTGGAAACATTTTAAGGGGAATTTATTACTTCTTGCCGTGCGTTTTTGTTGTCTGCTGATTTTCCTGTTCCGCATGCATCCCCAAGCGTCGGTCGTCATCGCTCGTCCTGCCATCGTAGCGGCCCTTGGTTGGCGGAATCCAGGTTTGTGCTGGAGTCAATTCGAGCACTTTGAATGCCTCGCGTGCACTGAATTGATGTTCGCAGCATTGGGAAGTGGATTTGTTACATGAACTTTGCAGCCGACATGAGCGGGTGGTTAAGATACGCGATTGAAAACTTCGAACTTGGCCCATATCCACCTACTGCTGTTGTATTTCTTTTGTAGCTTCATGCGAATTCTGCCTTGTTATATTCTTGCTTCAATCGGGTGAACTGATATTAAGTTTCCGGTTCTAGTGCACCCGCAATTTTCCGACTCATCTTAACTTTGATAGCTTCTTGGGGGAGTTTGCTGATTTTCTCGTATGCAAATCATGAGTTTTGACAGCTCCTAAGGTGTCGGTATTTGAATTTGCTTCGCGAAATCCATGTTCCATATCTGTCTGCTAGCTGCTGCTACTGCCGCCACTGCGTCGAAGTAGTTGTTACTTGGAAGGCACAAGCAATTGCTCCATCGTGCGTTTTTGTTGTCTACTGATCTGGCTATGGAGATTTTTCATATAATGCCAGAGAAGAATTGTGTTTCACACACTGCCAGGACTTTGTGAAAATGGCAAAGCTTTTGAAGTGCTAGATTTATTTATTAGTATGGTGGAGGAGGGCTTGGAGTTGACTGACTACACCTTAACTACTGTTGCTAAGGCTTGTGGGTTGCTTGGGGAAGGGAAACTTGAAGATCCCATGTGGCCAAGAACGAGTCTTTGGTCTTTAGGGTGGATTTGGCCACTGCAGTGAGGTTCACGATCATGGTTTGGAAGACCAAGACGTATAATGTGACTCTCAATGATTAGGCTGCTAAGAACACCGGCAAGAAGAACAAGGATGTCAAACTAAAGTCTAAGGTGGGTAAGAATTTAGGGGGTTGTTGCTTTTGGCAGGTGGGGACTTCTGTTGTTGCTTTAGCTTTGATTTTGCTTTGACTAAGGGCTGAGTTGGACTCTCCCTTGTGTGAGGAAGGTTGAGAATGAGATTAATTTTCTGGTATTCCTGGATAGTGGGCAGTGCTGGTTAGTGTTTGCATTAGAAATGAGTGCTGGTTAGCATTTGGATTAGAAATGATTTATTTAATGGAAGAGGGAAAAAAATCATTGTTTTGGGATGGTTTCGTTGAATGAAGATTTGAATGAATCATGGTGTTTGGTTCTTATGATATGTAGTCCTTATCCTTCATTACATTGAGTTCTTCGGGGTTGTTCAGATTCCTGGTCTTTGCAAATAGAGTGAATTTTGTTTGCCTTCTTAAAATTCTAGCGTGAAAGACTGCATTGGGAGGAGAATCTGGTTTTGTTAATTTTTGTGTATCTTTGGTGTGTCTCGGATCAATTTATAGGATAGATAATGGCCAATCTTGCACGATGCATGATTTCATTTTTGTCCAAAGAAGTTCTGGCAATAGCATGAGATTCTTGCTGCACAAGAAGTTACTACAAAATTAGACAGCTCGATTCTCCATGTGTAAAACCCTTTTCAGCATATTTACCGAGCTCACCATACCTTATGAATTCATGGGCATTGGCAAGAAGTGCAGCTTTTCTTATTTCCGATTCTCTAGCATCTTCTTTTCCAATTGTATGAATGTATTTCTTAAACATTTACTTCTCTCCAACCCCATTTTAACTTCTTTCTTTTCCCCACATGCATATGCTTGTGCTCATTTGTAGAAGATACATTCATTTGAGGCCAGCCAAAAGAAAAAAGAGACAAAAATCAATCCAATGCTAAAAAATATAGAGCCAAGCCGAGGCTTGGAATGTTTCGTAATAACCTATAACAGTTGCGAGAAGTCACGAACAACAATGAAGATGAATGCCCCCATTCGACCCTCACCCGAAAAAAAAAAGAAGAAGAAGAAGAAGAAGAAGAAAAACCCGGAAACCCGACCTGAACCGACCCGAATTTCCTATGTGAGTTTAACGTGTTTCGGGTCGGGTCGGGTCGGGTTGGGTCGGGTAACATCAAGACCCGACCCGACCCGTTTACACCCCTAGTTACGGGTGTGTTATCATATAAACATTATAATGGTGTAATTCATTAATAAAAATTAAATTTTATTGTGAACTGAAGTTGGCTTAATGAGATACAACAATTATGAGATAGTAATTGAACTATGTATTAAGGTAATGAGAAACAGCAAAATGTTATGAAACTTTTGTTGCTCATGCATACTCTTTTACATGCTGGTAACCTTTGAATGATGGATGTCTTAGGAACCTATGACCAAACTGATTGTACTAATTAGCACATCTACTGAATGTGGGTAATGCATGTCAGTTAAGTTATTGTATATTGTACCTAAACTCATTTGGTCACTAGTTAATGTCTATTAAGTTGAATATTTTTTATGGTTAAGGAGTATGACAACATTTATGCAGAGCAACGGTATCTACTGTTAAAGTTTAGATATTTGGTTATCTGGTTTAACTCAATTTATAGGCCACTGGTTGATGTAATGATAATTTGTTACTTAAAATTGGCTAATAATTTAGCTATTGGCCTTGGAGTCATGTTTTGCCTTATGAAACTCATGAGTAATAGTTGATCAGCTTTTAAGCTTGTCAATCTGGAATACCCTATATTGCTATTGATGTTAATTTGTGAGGGATCCTTTGGATCGGCATTTTTTTAATGTTGTTCTAGTAATCAGTAATTTGGGTCACGTGGTTCTGCCCATTTTCTATGATGTTGAGCCAAGGGACATCCGGAAACAGAGCGGGCGATTCGGGGATGGTTTCGGAAGGTGTTTGGCAGTCCACACGGACGATTTGTTGGTGCTGAAGTGGAGGGATGCGCTTGAAGAAGCTGGGAATTTGTCAGGATGGCACTTGAATAATGATGCTAATGGGCAATGCATTTAATAAGCTCACTCCCAAAAAAGTTCACATTAGTGGTCGATTTGACATTTGCTATTGATTGAGTCTAGTTGGTTGTTAAAATTTTTTGGATGTGTGCGTGCGAAAGAATGGTTTTGGTATTAGTTTTAGTTTTTAGTTAGTGACGTGTACAAGTGTATGATATAGTTTGTAGAGGATGGACAAGGGACAAGATGTGATAGTTCAAGGGATAAACACAAATTCTTATGGGACAAGGATAGTTTCACAAGTTTATGAAAATAATTTTATAATAGTTGAAGGAAGTGTTGGTGGAGGAGTTTCATGATATGGAGTATATTCTCATGTTTCTCTCACTCCATTACATCAATGGGTTGTGGCCTTTTTATAGGCATTTCCACCGACTAAGTACAATCGCCTTAGAAGATTCTGGACTTCTCTTGAATGCTAGAGTTCTCTAGACTTCTCTTACATGCTGGAAATTTTCAGCCACAATTTTTAACCATCCAAAACTTCATCTACGGAATTCTAGATTCTAATTTAGCAACTCTAGGAAATTCTAGAAAATGGATCACCATTTCCAACAATGGTTTTACCGTGCATCTACTGGTAGCCTCTTTATGCTATAGTTACTCATATTGGACTTGTTCTCCCCATGTAACTACAAGGATCAATCAAACTTCATCGAGCAAATCGTAGGACATCTCGTCAGCATCAGTCCTAGATCAATCTGCCCCTATTTTGTCAAAAATGCTATTGGGGTAGATTCCTTTGTAGAGGATGTGATATCGTTGCTCGAAATTGGATCGGAGGTTGATGTCCGTGTGGTTGGATTATGGGGAATGAAAGGAATAGGTAAGACAGCGGTTGCCAAAGTTGTCTGCAATCATGTTTTTAGGAAATTTGGAGGTGTTAGCTTACTCGAAAATGTCGGAGAAGCAAACCTATTTACTCTTTTACTTCTTCAGAGGAGACTTCTCCATGATGTTCTGAAGATACAAGGTCTAGAAATGTTTGATCTCAACAGCAACATCAATGAGATAAAAACTAAGCTCTGTCGGAAAAGGATCCTTTTGGTTCTCGATAACATCACTAACACAGATCGAATTGAGTATTTTGGAGCTGGAGATCGAGAATGGTTCCAATATGGGAGTAGAATTTTGATAACTACAAGAGATGAGCAGTTGCTGGAAGATCTTAAACTAGATAACAAGCACATGCTCCCAGGATTGACTCATAAAGAATCGCTCCAACTTCTGAGTCACCATGCCTTCCGCAAAGGCCATCCTGAAGACAGCTTTAAAGAGTTGTCAGAGAGCCTTGTCCACTATACTGGTGGACTTCCAATAGCTCTTAAAAGATTTGGCTGCTTCCTTTCTAACAAGAGAAAAAATCAGTGGCATGAGATATTGGAGAAGTTGGTGAGAGAACCTCATCTTGACTCAGTTGGATTACCTTTAGAACAATTCTCCTCTGTTCTTCCCTTTCAATCCGTAGGGCCATATGGAGGTTGTGGTGGGTGTTGTTATGACGATAAAACATACACCGATGTTAGAAGAATAACCGTAGTTGTAACATCAGTGATTGAGTCCTTTTATATTGAGTATGATCAGGATGGGTGTTTCGTCCGCTCGCCAAGACACGGTGGACCTGCAGAAGGCAAAATATTTCTTCTTGGTGTACCTTTTAAGTCCTCAAAAGTATTAGGAGTCCTTAGTTTTTGGAGTGTTCATTTCTTAATGAAGGTGATGGATACTAGATTTGTGCTGCTGCCTGCAGGTAAAATTAGATTATCCAAATGAGTTCTTGACTTCAGTGTCAGGCTACATTAAAGGTCTGGATGTGTTGCCACTCAATCACTTACCTTCCACAGCAGTAGGAGAACATATGGTCCATTTGGCAATGAGAGAGGGAAATTTTTCAGTTTCCCACCGGTTACTGGGAAGATCATTGGATTTTTTGGGAGGTGTGGCTGTTGTCTTGATTCCATTGGAGCATATCTTTTACCGATCTCTCGTGCATATCCCTTTGAAGTCGTAGGCCCGTTTGGAAATAGTAATCATGAAGACCGGTGGGATGACGGCAAGCACACAGATGTTAGGCAAATTGAAGTTGTTTCTGGTTCTGCAATTGAGTCGATTACTATTACTTATGAGCAAGGTCGTTCTTTTGCACATGGTCCAAGTGGTGGAGGCACAACGAACAAGGTATTGGTGCCATTTGACTATTTGAGTAACGAACTGTTGATCTCGGTGTTAAATAAAATCTACTCTTTTTCTTTCTGATTCATGCAAGCTCATAATGGCATGTTCTGAACACATAATGCGTAGATAGAAATTATTAGTCACTAATGTTTGAAACATGGCCAAGTTGAACCACCATAATTATAACTCATCTGGGAAATATAACAGCGGGATGTATAACATAATAAAACTGAAAAATTAATTCGATCACGATTTATTTGTTTTTTAAATTTGGTGATTTCTGTTCTTGTGAATGTTGCCTTGCATACATGAGTTGTTTCCATAATGACTTATCGGAATAATTAACTGTCCCTCTCAGATGTCTTTATTCTAATGAGTTATTTTATAATCTAGAAATTACACAATATTAATGATATCTCATCTCATGTGCAACTCAAGGAGTATCTACTCTTTGTATAAGATATACGACATGATAGTGAATTAGGCAAGATCATCTATTTTTTTATTTTTTATTTTTCCGCTCATGCATAAGGTTTTTGTTTTTCAAGTTGTTGAGTTAACTATTCCTTACATTCTAATGATTGTTACAGATAAACTTGGACTGGTCAATTGAGTACCTAACGTTAGTTTCGGGCTATATGATGAGTGATTTTGGCTCTACTATCATCTATTCACTCACGTTTCAGAGCAATAGAAGAACATATGGATCATTCGGCACTGAAATTGGAAGGAAGTTTTCATTTCCGGCCACTGGGGGAAAGATAATTGGATTTTATGGGAGTTCTGGTTTCCATCTTGAATCTCTTGGAGCATATTTTGAACCAATCTCTCATCTATATCCAGTAGAGTTTATTGGACCATATGGTGGCCAAGGTGGACAACATTGGGATGATGGAAAATTTAATGGTGTAAAAAAAAATAAAAATGATGTTAGAAGATGTTGTCAGCTGCATCTCCTTTGAGTATGACGATAATGGTGAGTCTATTTGGTCATCTACACATGGTCATAGTGGCAATGGAAATACCCATGTGGTGAGTTCATTGCATATTTTCATTTGCTTCTCTTCAATTGGGAGTTTTATTTTCCATAATGTTTCTTAAAATTCCGCCTAATCCTTCTTTTGATAATCGATCCAACCTCTAAGGAAAAAAAAAAGAAAAAGATATACCTTGGTCATATTTCATCTCTTTGATAAGTTTGGTAACAAGCATAACAAGCCTATCGTTCCCATGGAAAGAAGAACTTATGATTATCTTTTTAGGAAATTTGCAAATGAGCAATTTCAATGAAATCTTTTAATTTCTTATTAACTACATTCGCTTTATGTTTTCCTCTATCATTATAGCACATTGAATTTACTGAAATGACTTTAATAGATTTTTTCTTATTGATATTAATAGCTACTCTAGAAGGAATGTTTTTGTGTGGTGTGGTAAGGTACGGTGAAGATCTTAGGCACCTACCCACCACCCTGCGCCATCATTAGATCGAGTATTAGTTTTCTAATAAACTTGAGAATCTTTATTGTTGACATCCGAAATTTTTGTCGACGTTTTAAACATTCATTTTGCAAAAATAAAATAATATATATATATATATATATATATATATATGCATAAAAAAATGAAAATGAAAAAAAATAAAAAAAAAAAGAAGAAAGCAGAGAAAACGGGGAATAAAAAAAGAGAGAAAGGGGAATCAGTTTTTGGACGCCGGGAGCTGGAAGCTCTCGTGGGCGGAATCGGTCTTGGGATCTCGGCAAAACGGCCGAAACGGTTTCTTTCTCGGGGGACTCTTTCTCGGAAAAAAAGAACTCTCTCTTGACTCTCGGGACGTTCACTCTCGGGGGGAGGCCATTTCTTCAGATCTACTTTCTCTCACTATAACTCTCTCTCTAAAAAAATCTCTCTGGAACTCGCTCGAGTTATTTTCTCTCGGAGGGGAAGGCAATAGCTTCACGGTTTTTTCTGTTGGATCATTATTGGACCTGATGAACAGAATGCGAAGAAGAAAATTCTCCACGATTTCTCTCTCTCCCAGGATGTTATGGGGAATAATCGAGATCTTCACGAGTTTTGTTGCACAATCCAAGGAGATTATCCACAACTGAAATCAGAACAAGTTGAGATTCTGGATTCGGCTAAGTCTTCTCAATCTCTACTCGTATACTTGGTGTGCTTGGACTCTGATTACATCAGATTTTGTTTACATCAATCTCTTCAATTTCGTTGATTAGCGTCCGTTGATGAGTCTCGTAAGTCAAAAATCAGAGATCGACGTCGAACGAAGTCCTGAGCAAAGTCCAATCGTTTCTTCATCAGGCGATCAGTATTTTCAGCAAAGTCCAACGACTACGATGCACCGATGTGTTCATCTCTGAGTGTCGATCTAGAAAAAAGGATTAGAGTAGAGTGATCATGATCTGTGAAAGTCATAAATCATAGCTTGAAGATCGGTTTTGAACAGCTCTTATACCAGAATCTGACTCGGTGTTCTTCACGTTCTGTAGTCGTCGAAGCAAAATCAAAGCTAAGCATTCCATTTCCTTTTTCTGTTTTGATTACAGAAAAAAATAAAATTCGACTCTCCGCTGATTTCAATTTTTTTTCTCTGTGTTAAATAGCAGTTTCGTCATTGCCAAATGAAGAGATCTTCAAAGGCATGTTCTTCGCCGACTCAATCAAGGTAAGTGCGTTGAAACTCCTTTTAATAGCATCCGATGAGGCGAGAGCTTCTCGTGTCGAAATGCATTCTCGACAACAAAGGTTCGGGGCCAGGATGCATTGCAAATCTGATTAGAATCAATGCTTGATTGATTTAGAGTTGATTATAGTTAGATCTTTTGGTTTTATGATTTTTGAACTTGGACGACAATTGTTCTGCAACCTCGGATTCCTGACAGACCTCTTTGTGCGTATGCCCGAAATTGAGTTAGTATGTGTGCTTTTTGGTGCTTGATGTCTTCATGAAAGTCAAAGATGGTTTGATTAGCTTTCTAACGAACTATAGCACGTCCTCATCCGATATCATTAGCCACATGAAATTTTCTTTAAAAGTTAGGAAGCAATTCTGGAAAATTGTTTTGGTCTGTGCGGTTGTTTCTGTTACTGATCTGACCTCTTTGCTAAATGTCCTCGTTTGAGCTAGAAAATGATTTCAATTGTGTTTGTGACCTTCTAAGGATTCATAGGAGACTTCTCAAGCTTTCTAATGAAGTATTATGTGCATGATTTGGTTGTCGTTTGCCCTGCCTAATGAATGTTACCATATCAATGTTTGATTCTGGAAATTCAGAGGATAAATTAGACTGATTTTCATTCGTGCTATGATTTCTATGATGATTTTTTGACAAAATTGTTTGCATGAAACTTGTGCCTCATTGTCTTCTTGACATTTGAAACACGTGTTACGAGTTTCGCATTAATGCATGGCATATCATATTTGAACCTCGTTTGATGTGAATATCATGCACCCATTTGTCTAATTGCAATGGAAATTTGTCAAGCATGATATTTTCAGTTCTAAGTCACTTTGCAATGTTAATGACTTGTGTGACTTCTTTGCATTCTGATTTAGGGTTAAATGTTTACCCAAACCTTCTTCGCATTCAACCTTGTGTCATGTGCAAGTTTCACATTTTTGTATATTGTCTAAGTGATCTTACGAACCTTTAAATATGCCTTGTATTTTGTCCTGTTTGTGACTTGAATTTGCTGGATTCATGTTCATATCTGATGCCTATGTTCACTCGTTATAATAATGATTTCTATGCGTTATCTTAGTCATATAAGATAAGGCAAGGAATCTATGTGTCTTAGATTAGGTTTAGATTAGGATCCTGAACATGGATAAAGCGTGAAGATGGTGAAGGTTGATGTCCATTCCGACCATTGTCATGTAATATTCGTTTTCCCGACATATGTCTCGGGTTCCATGCATTGTATAAAACCCGACGAGTTGCGGGTTTTCTTTCCTTCCTAATTGTTTTCTCTTTTATATTTTTAGAATTGCATGATTAGGTTTAACTGCTTTCCTTGATTGTCTACTTAATGTCTTGCAATTTCATTTTCATTGTTTGTTTTTCTTTCATTTCTTAGGAATAGAATAGAATAGAATAGAATAGAATGAAAGTAATCCACCACGCATGATTACTTAGTCTAGAAATAATGATCCTAAAAATATAAAAAGAAACGCATGGACATGTTATGAAAAAACACAACATACTGTTTAGGTACCGAAAGGGCGCTAATAGCAATATTAGCGTAACCCAAGTCCCCGAACCTAGATATCCGGTTACGTAGGAATCGAGGGAACACTCCCGACCCTCGATTGAGTTTCTAGCCGACCCCCAAAAATGAGGCTAGTGGCGACTCCTGTATATTATTAGGTTGTTAAATACCTAGATTGCATAAATAAACCCGCTGTCACGCGAGGTACGAGCTTGGGAGAGCTCGCAATCTTGTGAGGGAACTCTTGAGATAAAGTACCCCTAAACTCGACCTTTCCCATCCTTGGACTTTTCGAGGGGCGGCGAGATCGGGTCGCGACAGGCTTGGCGACTCTGCTGGGGACTGGTTACTAGATTACGAGGACTTGAAGCCGTTTAAAAATGGTTGTTGTGTTTTAACTAATATGTCTTATGTAGGATCGCCTGCATGTCAAAGTCGTGTGGAAAATCAGGTTAGTCGCTAACCTTGTATTAAATGGTTTTGTAGGTTGGAGTTATAAGGGGAGGCGTGCTTGTAAAGCCTTTGTTTTGCAGGTGGTGTAAGGATATATGAATGTATGAGGGTTTATATTGAAGTGCTGGATGTTTAAATTTAAAATGCATGTTTACAAGCTTTAGCACGATACTGCACACACAACCGCGGTCTAAAACCCCGATCACCCAATCTAGGACCTTAGGAGGGTTTATGGGTGGAATCTGCGAGTGGATGCTCGTGGTAATGCATTACTTACATAAACCCGCTCATCCCAACCGATAAAATAGCACTGACTGACGATAGTAGCGGTGGGTAAACTATTTTTATCCTTTGGGATGAGGACCTTGAGCCTTTAGCACCCTCACCTTAGGCATCAAAACCTCACACTTTTATGCGACATGTGATTTGTGCTTGCCATGTGTTTGGTGGGTAAGAGATCGTTCCTTTTTTATCATTCTTATCTTTTACTCTCCATATTTCAATTGTGTGTTTTATATTTCAATGATGATATGTTTTAATCATAGATGCCCCTTTAGGTTTAGGATTAGATGGGTAGACCCGAAGTGGACGTGATCCCCATGCTTGGGAACTTTAAGACTATGGGAGAATCTCGGCCCGAGACATCAAGATTACGTGGAAAAACGCATAGGCGTTTTTTGCGAGCTCATATTAAGGAGCAAGAAGACAGTGCTTTGATCAATAAGGAACGCTTGGCCCATGATAACAAGCGTCTCCGCGCGATCCCACCTAGTCCTTAGGTTTTTTTTCTTGTAAAGGGATTTCCTTTGTATTTCCCTCCTTTCTATTGAGTTTCCCTGTATTCATTTTTCATATCTCTTGTAAAATCGAACTACTTTGTAAGCTTCAAGAAAGCAAGGTTCTATTTTCCCTTGTAATTGTTCGATTGAAATGAATGAAATTCATGAACATTTTCATGTAACTTTTAGAAAAGGGGCATTCTGATTAAATATTTGTCGTTGTTCCTTTTCAATTGTATAATTTCTTTTGAAGAAATTTTGATAAGAGGAGGTTATATGATACTGGGATCATATACACTTCTTATCATTATTTCATCTCAAGAAAATATAAAATTGACTAGGATTTGTACTTTAATGGTTTCTTTTGACTAGTACTAATTTGAGTCATTTTCTTTTACAGGAGGTTTTGAGGCCCAAACATCAAAGGTAAGAGCTACCAACGTCTCTTGCCTCCACCTTTGAAGGATTTCTTTCGTAGCTCACCGAAGCTCTTGCAAGAAGAGGGGGCCAACGTCTATCACTTTGCTGATTTGTTTGAAGATGGTCTAGTTATCACTATTGGTGAAAACGAAGAGCTTACAATTCCCACTGTATAAGGGATGTTTTTAGTTCTTGCATTTAATTTTTAGTTGTATTCCATTCATTTCTCCCCTGCGAGGGAATTCCACTCATTTTATTCGTTTTTACTTGTAATAATCTGGATCTCAAACTCTATGAATCCAGGATGATAAGTGTTGTAATACAATTTTTACTTTCATGTTTTGTTAATAGACGTGTGAAGCCCAAATCAGTCCTATGATGATGCTTTGAGGCCTGAGGCTCCACACGATCTCTAGTTTCAAATGTTTTAGTGGAACGAAGACGTCCAATGACATGAGGGCTAGTTCCCGATAAATTTTTCAAAAAAAAAAACAAATTGAATTTGAAAACAAATTTTTCATGACATTTACATACATTGCATTCATTCATATGTATATATACTAACCATTTTTCGATTGTATCCCAAGCTTGGCATTTCATATCATGATAGTCATTTACATGGCTCGGATTCGCATTCAAAAGACTTTGACGAACCTGATTATTCCGACTCAAAGAATGAGGATGATCCTTGAGTTATTGAAAAAGGAATGGCTCAGATATGAAGAGTCCAAACCTCCTACCATCGAACAGCCAATCACTGTAAATTTGGGAGATTCGGATAACCCTTAAGAAATCAAGATTGGGGCAGTTTTAATATCTCCAGAAGGTCAGCATTATCCAGTGGTTGCAAAGTCGGTATTCCCTTGTACCAACAATATTTCTGAATATGAAGTGTGCATCCTCGGTTTGCAATTAGCCATTGATATGAAAGTCAGAAAGCTTCAAGTTTATGGTGATTCTGCACTCATCATCTTTCAGACAGGAGGTGAATGGCAAACACGGGATGTAAAATTAATCCCTTACCATCAATATCTCGAAGACTTAGTCAAGGAATTTGACGAGATCTCTTCTGATTATCTGCCGAGATCACAAAATCAGTTTGCTGATGCCTTAGCGACTTTATCTTCAATGTTACAAGTAACTGATGGTTTGAGCGTTGATCCTTTGCAAATCGACGTTTTGAAAAAGCCTGCTTATTGCCTGATGATAGAAGAAGAACCTGATGGTCAACCCTGGTATTATGACATCATGAATTACCTTCGAGAAGGCAAATTCCCCCAAGGGAGTCAAGCCAATGATCGAAAATACTTGATGAAGTTGGCATCCAAATTCTTCCTCAGTGGAGGAGCCCTCTATAAAAGGTCTTTCGATTTAGTTTTATTGAAATGCGTGGATGCACAAGAAGCTAAACTCCTGATGAAAGAAATACATGAAGGAGAGTGTGGTCCACATATGAACGGTCATCTCTTGGCTAGAAAAATTATGAGGCTCGGTTACTATTGGTTGACCATGGAAGCCGATTGCATTTAACATGTGAGGTGTTGTCATCAATGCCAAGTCTATGGAGACAAAATCAATGCTCCTCCTAATAAGCTACATCAAATGTCCGAGTCTTGGCCTTTTTCAATGTGGGGCATTGACATCATCGGACCGATTAATCCTAAAGCATCGAATGGGCATCGTTTTATCTTAGTAGCAATTGATTACTTCACCAAATGGATTGAAGCCAGTTCTTATACTCATGTTACTGCAAAAAGCATAGCAAAGTTCATCCGTCGTGATATCATCGCTCGATATGGAGTTCCTGAAGCGATCATCACAGATAATGGATCAAACTTGAACAATAAAGTGGTGGATGATTTACTTGGAGAATTCCACATTCGCCATTTGAATTCTTCTCCTTATCGCCCATAAATGAATGGAGTTGTGGAGGTGGCAAATAAAAACATCAAGAAGATTTTAGTCAAAACGGCGGAAAATTATCGTGATTGGCATGATCGGTTGCCGTATGCTTTGTTTGCTTATCGAACTTCAATTCGTACTTCGACTGGGGCAACATCATTCTCATTGGTTTATGGGATGGAAGCTGTATTACCCGTGGAAGTGGAAATTCTTTGACTGAGGGTACTTTCTCAAATCAAGCTCTTTGAAGATGAATGGGTTCAACAAAGATTTGAACAACTTAATATGATTGATGAAAAGAGGGTAAAAGCCTTATGCCATGGACAAAGCTATCAGAAAAGAGTAGCTAGGTCATTTAACCGCAAGGTTAGACCAAGGCATTTCTAGATTAACGATCTTGTCTTGAGGAAGGTTTTACCTATCATTCCAAATCCTCGTGGGAAGTTTACTCCAAACTATGAAGGTCCATATATTGTAAAGAAAGTGCTACCTGGTGGGGCACTAATCCTTGTAGAAATGGATGGTCACGAACTGCCAAGACCTGTAAATGCTGATGCTATCAAGAAGTATTATCCATGAATAAAGTAAAAGGCCTTTGAGCCATTTTTTTGATCGAATCCGAGCCACTTTAGGATGTTTGCATCATGCATTGCATGCATACATATTGCATATGCATATTTGTTCAGTTTGCAGGATCTCTGATGAAGATTCTACTTGTCCACAAGAGGTTCATCCCAAGAGTGTAAAACTTTCAAAAGTGTCCATTCTTCTTTAGAACTTAGAAGTGACCTTATCCTTTAGAATGCCAAAAGAGTCGGTTAGAACTCTAGAAGTATAGTTAGAACTCTAGAAATGAACCCATGTGCTAAGCAAAGCCTGTTCCGTCTACAAGTTTTGTCCAATCTTACTTCCAAAAAATCTCCCTAGTAGGGTCAAGGAAACAAGTCATTTTAGACAAAATTTCATTATATTTTCATTTCCCCAAGGAGTTGAATTTAACCAAAGTGTGCTTTGGTAAGCCTGAAGAGGATTGTTAAATATGCCAAGTGGTAGTACCTAAAATGATGAGAGGCAACCCCTTTACCAAACACGTCCTCATATACTCTTTGAGAGAATTGAGTGGAAAGAACCATGTCTTAGGGCATAGGATTCATTCACGGTGAATACATGATTTGAAATGATAAAGGCATTTCATTTCTCAACCCCAATTACTATTGATATCCCTTGTAAGCCACTCCGAGCCAAATAGGGAGCATTTCAAAATAACCCTGTCAAGAACGACCCCACATTGGGGCAAAATAGGAGGTCTTGGTTGAAAATTATGGAGCAAAAGATTAAGAAATATTTTATTGCTTTCACTTGCATCAATCTTCTTGTGCTAGCTTCAGGTGATTTCTTGTCGAAACTCGAAGCATCCCGAAGTGACGAAGAGCATTCCGTTCACTACCACAAACACAATTATCCATTGCTTAGCCAATTTGAGCCTTATGCAATTCTTTCATAACCCCAGGTGATGATTATCTCCCCACACTGTGGCAAGGCACATGATTTACCAACAAAATTGAGAAAATTGGTAAATGCCACTTGAGAGTCCTAGATGCTCAAAAGAGAATGAAAGTTAGGGGGCATGAAAAAGCAGCGTGCCTGGTAAAAGCAAGGCCAATACCCATAAAAAAATGCAAAGAAAAGCAAGAATGCAAAGAAGAGCCAAATCAATGGTCATGCAAAAGACCATATGTTGAAAAACAAAAGAAATGCATTGCAAGAAAAAATGTGTATTGCAAGCAATCTCATTAGAACAAAGAGCAAAGCTCTCATGTCTCAAGACAAATTACCAAAAGGACTCTCGAGATAGGTTAAATTTCAAGAGTCAAATTTTTGAAAAGTCATGTGATGGTAATGATGCCAAGATAATCACTCACTTTTAACCATTCGATATTTGAAAATTTTTCAAGCCTTTTTAAGTCTCACCAGAACCGACACTACAACCCTTATCCGAAGTCTCTTCCGATTTGGATGGTTCGAGTTGTAATAAGAATATCACATAGGAGCTACTGCTAGAAGGAGTGGAAACAATCCTATCTTATCTTGTCTTCGAGGTTCTTGACTCGTAAACCTGATGACGATATTGATTAAATATTCATTTCTTGGCCTCAAAGTGCATACCCTTTGTGTAAGCCCATGACCAAGCCATCATTACGGTCCCTTTAAAAGACCTTTTGATCAATGGATTGTATTCACTGTGAACGTTTCCGAAAGCCATAGACATAGGTTGAGTGAGACTTCTCTAGTGAGGATTAAATAGTTTTCCCATATCAATGGTTGGGAACAAAAGCCCTTTTTGAGAGTCAGTGTGAAAGACCTTTTTTGATTAGGATATTTCCACTTGGCATATTTGACTTAACCCTTAGATGGTTAATCAAATCTCATTTTGTTAAAATCCTCTCTTAAAGGATTTGACAATTGGCATTATTTTGCAAGATTGGCTCTCAAGTAATCTTGAAACTCTTTTTCAAAATATTTGTTCCTTAGTGAACCGATTTTTGGTCATCCTAAACCATATCATTGTCTCCAAGTTCTAGGTCAACTTAAAACCTTGTCCCCAAGTTTTAGGTCAACTTAAAACCTTGTCCCCAAGTTCTAGGTCATCTTAAAACCTTGTCCCCAATTTTTAGGTCTTCCTTAAACCTTGTCTTTTAGGTTCGTGGGTCCATCCTTAAACCACATAGTGAGGCTATCATACCTGGTCGAAACCTGTTTTTACACGGTGAGACATTTCTCCCAGTCGAAACCCGTTTTTACACGGTGAGACATTTCTCCCAGTCGAAACCCGTTTCTACACAGTGAGACCTTTCATCCAGTCGAAACCCGTTTTTACACGGTGAGACATTTTATCCAGTTGAAACCCGTTTTTACACGGTGAGACTATCACATCTCGTCGAAACCCGTTTTTACACGATGATACTATCACATCTAGTCGAAACCCGTCTTTACACGGTGAGACATCACATCCAATTGAAACTCGTTTTTACACGGTGAGACATCACATCCAGTGAGACAATTCTCCCCAGTCGAAATCCGTTTTTACACGGTGAGACCTTTCTCCCAGCCACACGGTTCCAGGTTATCCTTAAACCTTGTCCACACGGTTTCAGGTTGTCCTTAAACCTTGTCTTCAGAGAGAGAGCGAGAGACAGAATGAATAAATCTCAACAAGAGTTTAGATACCCCAGCGAGCAAAGGTAAGTATCAGTTATGTCCCTAACCAACGATCTTTGCTTTTATCTTTTTCTATCTTCAAAGTTGAGTCGACTAAAGATTTCGGGTATCGATTTTATCTTTGAGTGGAACCTCTTCGAACTCCCACTCAAAGAGGGGCAGCTATTGACACCCGAAATTTTTGTCGACGTTTTAAACATTCATTTTGCAAGAAAAATATATATATATATATATATAAAGAAAGCATAAAAAAATGAAAATGAAAAAAAAAAAAAGAAGAAGAAGAAAGCAGAGAAAACGGGAATAAAAAAAAAAAGAGAGAAAGGGGAATCAGTTTTTGGACGCCGGGAGATGGAAGCTCTCGTGGGCGGAATCGGTCTTGGGATCTCGGCAAAATGGCCGAAACGGTTTCTTTCTCGAGCGACTCTTTCTCGGAAAAAAAGAACTCTCTCTTGACTCTCAGGACATTCGCTCTTGGGGGGGGAGGCCATTTCTTCAGATCTACTTTCTCTCACTATAACTCTCTCTCTAAAAAAAAATCTCTCTGGAACTCGCTCGAGTTATTTTCTCTCGGAGGGGAAGGCAATAGCTTCACGGTTTTTTCTGTTGGATCATTATTGGACCTGATGAACAGAATGTGAAGAAGAAAATTCTCCACGATTTCTCTCTCTCCCAGGATGTTATGGGGAATAATCGAGATCTTCACGAGTTTTGTTGCACAATCCAAGGAGATTATCCACAACTGAAATCAGAACAAGCTGAGATTTTGGATTCCGCTAAGTCTTCTCAATCTCTACTCGTATACTTGGTGTGCTTGGGCTCTGATTACATCATATTTTGTTTACATCGATCTCTTCAATTTCGTTGATTAGCGTCCGTTGATGAGTCTCGTAAGTCAAAAATCGGAGATCGACGTCGAACGAAGTCCCGAGCAAAGTCCAATCGTTTCTTCATCAGGCGATTAGTATTTTCAGCAAAGTCCAACGACTACGATGCACCGATGTGTTCATCTCTGAGTGTCGATCTAGAAAAAGGATTAGAGTAGAGTGATCATGATCTGCGAAAGTCATAAATCAGAGCTTGAAGATCGGTGCTGAACAGCTCTTATACCAGAATTTGACTGGGTGTTCTTCACGTTCCGTAGTCGTCGAAGCAAAATCAAAGCTAAGCGTTCCATTTCCTTTTTCTGTTTTGATTACACAACAAAATAAAATTCGACTCTCCGCTGATTTCAATTTTTTTTCTCTGTGTTAAATAGTAGTTTCGTCATTGCTAAATGAAGAGATCTTCGAAGGCATGTTCTTCACCGACTCAATCAAGGTAAGTGCGTTGAAACTCCTTTTAATAGCATCCGATGAGGCGAGAGCTTCTCCTGTCGAAATGCATTCTCGACAATGAAGGTTCGGGGCCAAGATGCATTGTGAATCTGATTAGAATCAATGCTTGATTGATTTAGAGTTGATTACAGTTAGATCTTTTGGTTCTATGATTTTTGAACTTGGACGACAATTGTTCTGCAACCTTGGATTCCTGACAGACCTCTTTGTGCGTATGCCCGGAATTGAGTTAGTATGTGTGCTTTTTGGTGCTCGATGTCTTCATGAAAGTCAAAGATGGTTTGATTAGCTTTCTAACGAGCTATAGCACATCCTCATCTGATTTCATTAGCCACATGAAATTTTCTTTAAAAGTTAGGAAGCAATTCTGGAAAATTGTTCTGGTCTGTGCGGTTGTTTCTGTTACTGATCTGACCTCTTTGCTAAATGTCTTCATTTGAGCTAGAAATGATTTCAATTGTGTTTGTGACCTTCTAGGGATACATAGGAGACTTCTCAAGCTTTCTAATGATGTATTATGTGCATGATTTGGTTGTCGTTTGCCCTGCCTAATGAATGTTACCATATCAATGTTTGATTCTGGAAATTCAGAGGATAGATTAGACTGATTTTCATTCGTGCTATGATTTCTATGATGATTTTTTGACAAAATTGTTTGCATGAAACTTGTGCCTCATTGTCTTCTTGACATTTGAAACACGTGTTACGAGTTTCGCATTAATGCATGGCATATCATATTTGAACCTCATTTGATGTGAATATCATGCACCCATCTGTCTAATTGCAATGGAAATTTGTCAAGCATGATATTTTCAGTTCCAAGTCACTTTGCAATGTTAATGACTTGTGCAATGTTAATGACTTGTGTGACTTCTTTGCATTCTGATTTAGGGTTAAATGTTTACCCAAACCTTCTTCGCATTCAACCTTATGTCATGTGCAAGTTTCACATTTTTGTATATTGTCTAAGTGATCTTACGAACCTTTAAATATGCCTTGTATTTTGTCCTGTTTGTGACTTGAATTTGCTGGATTCATGTTCATATCTGATGCCTATGTTCACTCGTTATAATAACGATTTCTATGCGTTATCTTAGTCATATAAGATAAGGCAAGGAATCTATGTGTCTTAGATTAGGTTTAGATTAGGATCCTGAACATGGATAAAGCGTGAAGATGGTGAAGGTTGATGTCCATTCCGACCATTGTCATGTAATATTCGTTTTCCCGACATATGTCTCGGGTTCCATGCATTGTATAAAACCCGACGAGTTGCGGGTTTTCTTTCTTTCCTAATTGTTTTCTCTTTTATATTTTTAGAATTGCATGATTAGGTTTAATTGCTTTCCTTGATTGTCTACTTAATGTCTTGCAATTTCATTTTCATTGTTTGTTTTTCTTTCATTTCTTAGGAATAGAATAGAATAGAATAGAATGAAAGTAATCCACCACGCATGATTACTTAGTCTAGAAATAACGATCCTGAAAATATAAAAAGAAACGCACGGACATGTTAGGAAAAAACACAACATACTGTTTAGGTACCGAAAGGGCGCTAATAGCAATATTAGCGTAACCCAAGTCCCCGAACCTAGATATCCGGTTACGTAGGAATCGAGGGAACACTCTTGACCCTCGATTGAGTTTCTAGCCGACCCCCAAAAATGAGGCTAGTGGCGACTCCTATATATTATTAGGTTGTTAAATACCTATATTGCATAAATAAACCCGCTGTCATGCGGGGTACGTTTTTGGGAGAGCTTGCGATCTCGTGAGGGAACTTTTGAGATAAAGTACCCCTAAACTCGCCCTTTCCCATCCTTGGACTTTTCGAGGGGCGGCGAGATCGGGTCGCGACATTTATCGATGTAAATTGCGAGTGATAATAACTCGTATACATGATGTACAATAATAAAGTGTGGGTTGTGGAAAGCTTCTTAGAGGGAAATGAAAATTATCCAAATGTACTGAATGATAAGTTTTGTACATTACACAAAGGTCGATCGATATGCTTTATGCGAGATGGACTCCACAAGAGTGACCTAGTACGATAAGTTTTTCTAATGGTAATGAAGTGAATTGGCAAAGTGCGCCAAAGAACCCAATGGTCTATCGTCTTCAATTGTTTGACCCTAAAAGTATGATGCAATAATAGTAGTCCATCCATACACTAGTTTTAAGAAATTCTTGGGTCAAAGAATTAAACTTCTGGGTTGTTTGTGAATGCGATGTATAGGCTACTGCAGTCTATCTATTGTCTTTGATATAGATCAAGATGACAGTTAAAATGCGAATTCTGCAGGTTAACTTAAACTACCCTTGTGAGTTCTTGATATCAGTGTCAGGTTATATCAGACATGATAATTATGTTATTCAATCACTCACATTCTGATGCAAGCCTAGGGTAGGCTTTCTCAAACAATAGGATCGGGAGAGTGACTCGCGCACAAGAAACGGGACGAACAGTAATTTCAGCACTGCGCAAGCTCAGGAGAACAGTCGTATCTGTGTCGATACAGATCGGATCAACCTGATTCCAAAGCCAAATGAACAAAGACTTCTGGATCTACAATTTCTGTGTTTTGGGTTTTCTGAAATAAGCACTGTAGGATAGTCGAAATTGGGTTGGAAGTAACGAACAGAACAGTAAAAGATAGGAACTTCGTTGGTTGCTCTTCTAGGCCTCCAAGGAAGTTGAAAGGGACACCGATTCTTCTAGATCGATGGCTGCAACTCTTCAAGGATGCAGATTTCGAAAGCTCCGACTCTTCAAGGACGGAGTGAAAACTCTTCTAGGTTTTCAAGGTATGAACTCTACAAGGTTCATGATACTTGCTTCAAGCAAAGCTTTTCATTTATCAAAAGTCGTCTGTCTTCTACAAGGGATTGGATGGCTTATATCATCAAAGAAATAAAAACAGAGCATAGAAACTTGAAAGCATTAAAGAGCCTAGAAACTAGAAAAATAATAAAGAGCTTAGGAACTAGAAAAATAATAAAGAGCTTAACGTCTTCATGGCTCCCAAGGTGTCTTCTTTCAAACTTCGGGAATGCACTCAAGATATCATTATAGCTTCTCGGTTTCGTCGAGCTTTAATGCGGGCCGATCTTCTTGGTCGAGGGAGCCGGTCTTCAATGTGGGCTGCATCACATTCGAAAGCGATATAAGGAGGCATGGACCCTTTGGTAAGGAAGAAGGACGCTTCTTTAGCAGTGCATTGACATGCAGCAAGATAATTGGCTTTCACGGAAGGTCTGGTGTCCTACTTGATGCGCTAGGAGTCTACTCTGAACCAATTTCTGATCTTCATCTCTTGAAATCCATTGGGCCATTTGGAGGACATGGTGGCTGTCCATGGGACGATGGAGATAGCACGAGTGTGACAAAAATAATTGTAAAAGGTGGATCAGCTATTGAATCCATTACTGTCGAGTATGAGAAGAATGGGTCTATGGTTCAAGCCCCTAAACATGGTGGAGATGGAGGACATCTAACACTCGAGGTGTGGCCTTTAGACATTTACTTAATCTTATGAACGTCCTACTTCTGTGTTGTTTGCTAAGGTTTGGTTTGAGTGGTTTGGAGGTCACGTTTATGCACATGAGTGTGACAGTATTCTAAATAGAGGGTAGAGGTGAAAGTAAGATATGAGAACAGTCCGGACATTTTGAGTTTAGATTTGCAAATGATCTGGAATGAGAATTATCCTCTAAGAAAGTCATTGTCGGGGCATGATGTAATATCATCACAGAACAGGGACTTCTCTTTGGTTTTCCAAGCTTCCTCAGTTCCATTTACGATGAAAGTGCTCAATACATTCAGAAAAGTATTGCCTCCATTAAAAAAAAAAATAAAAAAACAAGAAAAAGAATTTTAGCAGGTGATTTTACATTATGACTTTTTAGTCTGAGAACAGTTTTCCTTAATTATAGTAACTTTTCTCAAAGAGTTGCCAAAGCATTTTTTAAGCAATCGCCTTTCGTTTTACAGACGAATGATTTGATAATTGTGGTGGACCAAAATAGGTCTTATGCTCTAGATGCAGCGGAATTATCTATTTAACTACTTCATTGTTTGTTTAACCAAATACAACTTAACAACCAAAGTGTTCTGTTTATGCTGGTTTTCAAGATTCTATGGTTGGGGGTTGGGATTATATATGTTTGCCTTTCTAATTTTGCAGATTAAATTCGATTTTCCTCGAGAGTACTTGACTTCATTTTCTGGGCACTCTGGATGTTTTTGCGGGCATATTGTTCTTCGCTCCCCCATATTTCAAAGCAATGAAAGAACTTATGGGCCATTTGGTGAGGAGATCGGGAAGTACTTTTACTTTCCATCAATCGGTAAAAAGATTGTTGGGTTTCATGGGAGGTCTGGATGTTGGGTTGATCCACTTGGAGCACATTTTGAGCCTTGACATGTTAAGATCTGCCTTTATATGCCCCTTGCAGTCAATGTTTGAGTTTACATGTAAATAATAATATCACGGACATTCTCAAAAATCTCAAGATGGGAATAGGTCAGTCTAATGTATCCTTTAAGGAAAAAATATTCACCGGTTAGAGACTACCACGTCACCTGCTAACCTGGCATATATTTTTTTAATTCCAACCACTCATAATTTGCCACATGTTTATGTTCCCACTTCAGTAGTTGACATAGAAATAAATAAGAATTTGAACTCCTCAATTTTCTTCGTACTTCTCCATCCAGCCACACCTTGAAGGATGACCGACGCTGAATTGTTTAAACAGTCAATGCGTCTATCATCGACTAATCATTTCTCATATTGTCTCTACCTCTCACATAAAAAAGAATATTTATATTTGTAGAAACACTTCTACAAACACCACAGAACGTTCCTGTTGTTTTGTTCCCTCGACAAGCCCTACCGTCTAGACAGTCGAAACAGCTGCGCGTCTATCATCGAATAATCATTTCTCATCTTGTCTCTGCCTCTCGCATCTTCGCTTTTCAGAGAAGAAAGGAGCACACAACTAGAAGTTCTCGATGAAATAATAAAAAAAAATTAATATTTGAATGCAGCCATGGACAATGATTCCCCTTACATCTCCACAGAGTAACTGATTTGAAGCATCTTCTTCTACCAACGCTTGTGCCATGAAGCTTCAAACCCATGTCTGCATTTTCAGTGTCACACCCTGAATCCTTAAAAAACAAGGATAATGATAAGGGCTATCCTTCTAATCACTTGAATGACTCAACCTCAAACTTAAAAAAACATATCATAGTTCAATCCAAAAAAGCAAAAAGAGTACATCTCCAACACGCGCAAAATTTCCGCTATCAATGCTCTCATCTTGTTTGTAGCTAGCTAAAGAATTTGAAAGGATTGAAATAAATAGGTTGAGCAATCATAGTTACGTGAGTAGCGCATATTACTTTTAAGCAAATGGAGTACACACTAAGCATATTTACCACATAATGTAGAAACTCATAATCTCAAATCCACTATATAATATACATACAACACCATAATGAGTTATATTTTATCAACACAACTTTATACGTATCATAATTGTTCAATTTTAAATCAACAATATATTATTATACATCAATAGTCCATTCCATCGATCAATATTATATTCCATCATATCTTAAGGTCCTAGATGTGGTTCACAAGACTTACGTCATCATATAGCATTTAGCCCTCGAGTTGTACAAGGCTCTAGAGGTGGATTTCATGAGACTTGATCCCTGTACATTAAACCTTATTGCATCACATCTTAAGACCTTAGAGATGGCTATAATGAGATTCATATCACTCTGTAGTATTTAGCTCTTGACTAATATATATCCATAGTACAAGACTCTAGAGGTGACTCTCATGAGACTCGTGTCATTATGTAGCACTTAACCCTTGACCAACACACATCAATGGTACAAGGGCCTATAGGTGGCTCCCACGAAACTCACGTCAGAGTGCAGCACTTAATCCTTGACCAACACATATTAATGGTACAAGGGCCTAGAGGTAGCTTCCTTGAGATTCGCGTTACAGTTTAACACTAAGCCTTTGACCAACACATATCAACGGTATAAGGCCATAGAGGTGGTTCCCACGAAGCTCGCGTTACCCTGTAGCACTTATCCTTTAACCAACATGTATTACAATTGGTTTCACAAACCAAAATATAACCTTTCACAAATCAATTCTTTCCATAAAACCAATCCAAAACTCGTATCGTAAATCGATTTCACAAATCGAATCAAATCACCTTTCACAACTCAATTTATCAAGTGGAATGCATTTCGTAAAACATTTCACAAAAAGGTTTCGCAAATGCAAAATATATAATCTTCCTGAAAGCATTCATCAAACAAAATATATATATTTCACAAGACATTGTTTACATGATTTCGAAATTCATTTCATAATCCAGTAACATTTTGAAATATCTTTTATTAAGGGTTCGTTCATTTTATAAAAAATGAGCTATTTCCGGAAAATATTTTCCTAGAAGTTATTTTCCAGGAAAAATAACAATATTTTCTAGTGTTTGGCTAAAACCTGAAAATGTTTTAGAAAATATTTTTTTTTGTTTGATAAGAAAAATATTTTCTAAGATTTCACCACTTAGGCATGCATTACTTACCGATCTATAAATCCATCAAATCTGAACTTGCCTTTAAAGCCGAGCAAACTTACTTCACATATTTGTTCCCTCATTGTCGCCAAATGCTCATCTACTCTAAAAAATGTTCATATGGATTTTAAATTTCTCTTGAAAATCTACAATCTTGAACAAAAGAGAAAAGAAGCAAAGCATGTACAGACCTTATGAGAATCTTCGAGTTGAGTGGCCTATTCTCTCCCTGAGTCTTTTGTGTTATAATAAACAAAAGAGAAAAGAAGCAAAGCGTGTAAAGTCCTTTGCTTGAGCAATGTACAACTGCAAGGTGGAGTAAATAAAGAAAATGATAAGCAAGAGTGCAAGGGCTTTAAGTTGAATGCAAAATCCATAGTAAGATCACTAGTCATAGAAATGCCAATACAAAACAACCTTACATCAAATTTCATCTTATGAAGTATTGACGAAAGAAAGAACACATGAGTCTTTTGGTGATAAAGCTCAATACAATATATCACTGATGATGATATCCTTTGCTTAGAAATTTATCAATCCATACTTTGCAAAGAGTTGCACTCTTCACCATGAATGCTTTTCCAATTTTTTCATTTTCAATTAGATGGTCAAAAACTGATCTAAGGGTAATTTCATCGTATCCGTCCACTTTCATCACCTCATTGTAGAGTTGAGAGTTATAGACTTGAGAGTGATCAACATTGTTTTGACCCAATGACTTAATTGCTGAGGCCATCTCTCCAAGTTGCGTTGAAAGTGCAACACACTTGTCATCATTGTCGAAACATTTTCGCCTTTTATGAGACCTCTTTTCTAAATGCACAGTAGAGGAAGATGTTTGTGAGCCCTTCATCAACTCATCGAAGTCATTGCCTAAGTTGACAGATGAGGAGTCAACTTCTGTTGCATCGATGTCCCTGAACTGCTTAGCAAAGCTTCCGATGGCCATATCTCTCCCAACCACCACAGCCATCTCATCATACATGTCAATCATCTTATTTAGATACTTTTCATGAGAAGGATAGACCTGTAAATGCACAATATTCATTCAATTATTAGTTCTACAACTAGATATGAAAAGAAGCTATTAAGCAGACAACACTTAGGCTTCAAGCTATGATAGAAACACATTTGAAGCCCTTCATTTGTTTGCTCTTTTAGTCCTTTTCCCTTCACAATTACACTTGAATAGAAATTGCATTGTCGATCCATCTTTGCAAGAGATGCGAGATCAATAAGATCTGAAGCACGAGGTTTCGAAAACGCCTATCTATGTCAGAATTCGCAACTCATTTGTGACAATGTTCTGAAGTGGGGTCATCAATGTGCTTTCTATACTAGCATAAATTGAGATCAAAATAGACATAAAGCATAAGAGTCTTCGGCAACACAGTATTCCAATTCATTTCTTGATCATCGAGGCAAAATTCTATCACTACTTGACCTTCTCTAGTTTCTTTACTACTCATTCCTTCAAATGAGGCTCGAGAAGTAATGTCTTAAAGCATATTCAATATCACATTTTCAGGCAATCCCATAAACGATCTTAGGCAATTAGCCAATTGTAACATGCCTAGAGTCCAACCAGGCTCCAATACTAACTCAGTAAACTCTGGACATTCTTACATGGTGCCTTCTTAGGCTCTCCCCACCTAAATTGCAGAAGATAAAGAGAAAATAAGCAAACTTTACCAACCTTAGTCGCATTCTAAAGATACCCAACAATTTGAAATCAAAATCAAAATCGCAGCAGTAAAAGACATGGAGAAAATTTCCAGACATGTAAGTTGCTAGTATGAAAGTCAATATTAAATTATGCGTTGTACTTATAACAAAAACATAAACAATATCAACATGGCAACCTATGGCTTCAGTTAAACAGGGGTGACTAACAAGTCAATAATCTACTCTCTTTTTTTCTTCAGTCCAGCATGTTAGCAAATGCATTAAAGTTTAAAAATCTTCGCTGAGATGGTTAAGAAATTATCCCTTATATACTGAGTAAGTATATAAAGACACATAAAACTGCTTATGTGAAACATTGGCTAAAAGAATGTATTGAGTAAGTAATAAGAAAAATTACCAACATATATTGATCAAATTCCTTTTCCCAGCTATGACCATCTTTAACTTATCGTCCCAACTGAATCAACTCTTGCCACGCACAGTTTGAATCGTCTTCCAATTGTTTTTTACTGTCTTCAAATGGTTCTCAACATGATCGAGCTCACAACAAACACCAAACTTCTCATTTATTGTATTGACAACTTGAGTAATTGAAAAGGGTCTGAATGTGCTAAAAGGCTTGTTTCCTTTACTAGCTTCATTGGCGAGAATTTCAAGTAAAACGCATTCCATAGGCTTCGGCCATCTAAATTGCTTAGCCATCTAAATTGCTTGACATTCTCATCGTTTGCCTTACTTTTACCCATCATGATAACTACATAACAACTTTAAATAGTAGAATAAGAAAAAAATATGATGAAGATGGACACATAGTAATTATTTAAAGATGATTATCATTAATGAAATGGAAACAACATGTTCAAAATAAAGCACTCAAAAGAAATAAAAGGAAAACTATTGGTTTCTTCTAATATTATGATAACTAATCCACATTGCATGTGCAATCCTATTCCTCTTTGCTGCCCATATCCTATTTTCCTCCTTTTCCTCCCTTCGAGAAAGTTGGATTCTTGGATTTTCTCTTTGAGATTACATTTATCTATTCATCTCTTCCATGATAGAGTCATTGGGATCAGCTCCCATAATAAAATCGTGGATAATACAATAAGCTAAGACAACATCGACTTGTGTTCTAAATAACTAAAAAGGTTCTGAATCCAATACTCGAAAACACTTCTTTAGAACTCTGAATGCTCTTTCAATAGTAGTTCTTAGAGATGAATGCCGCAAATTGAATAGTTTCTTCTTGTTTTTAGGTGGGCGATCACTGAACTCCTTCAAATGGTATCTAACACCACAATAGGGAGAGATGATGCCATTTTGGATTCCATAACCAGCATCAGCACGATAATATTTCCTACAAGTTATTAATAAGTTTATTACTAAGTTACTGTTAGGGAAATCCCTTATTATGTTTTGAAGATGACAAAATAAATCAAAAGCTACTAACATGTTTAATTATTGAGTAACAGACTGTGCATATAATAGACCATATAAAGAATATTATCAAAGTCTATACTTGGAAGAATAAGAAGACAGACTCTATGCTGAAGCTAAATCTGTTCAGACTTACGTCGAGATTATAAAGTCTATTGCACTCAGACTCAGATTGTAAAGTTTATTGCTCTTAGACTTTACATTCAAATTCGACAGAACATAACATAAGCTCTAAATGTATAACGGCTAGTGATCTGGTTTGGATTCTACATCAAGATTGATTTGATTGACTCAATCTAATTGATTGACAATTGGACCTTAAAGACAAAAACTTTCTAAACAAATAAGCTCTACTTATGGAAACCAAGATTCTGTGGGATTCTGTATGGGCAATCGGAATCAATTTGGGATTCTACTTCTATCACTCAACGGCTACCAAATCTTCTAGATACAGATCTGTTCAATGAGTAGATTGAAAGACGATCCTCTAAGATACTGTCCAACGGCTAGTTTGGAAGTGGAGGAGTATTTAAGGAGATGAAAGACCGATGATCAAGTAAGAGACGGAGCATAGAATTTATAATTCCAAAGTTTGAGCCAACTTTAATCATACATTTGTCTTTTGTGAGCTTAAATGTTTGTGATCGTGAGAGAAATACCAAAATGGTGACTTAGTGAGATAGTGTGATCTACTACTAAGTGTTTACATTCAAAGTTGTAATTTATCGTTGATTGTATAGTGGAATCCAGCAAGAAGGCTGTTAGCGTGGGAGAGTGGACGTAGGCTTGATCTAAGCCGAACCACTATAAATCTTGTGTTCTTATTCTCTTCCTTGAGCTCCTTTATTTTGTTCGTAGTTCTATTTAACTGCCAAAGTCTTATCTCGCTCAAAGTCTGTTGTACTTCAAACTCAGTTTCAAAAGTCTATTATTATTCAGACTCAGGTTAAAAGTAAAGGTTTTCACGGCATTTTGCAAAAATTTTTTTTACACCTATTCACCCCTCTCTAGGTGTTCATACTAGCATTTTTCAATTGGTATTAGAGCCAAGTGTTCAGTTTATAAAAGTGTTTTTATTTTTGTGCTAAAGATCTTTTATGACTAGTATCTTAGCACCAGAACTTATGGAAGGGCAAAACAACACCAGACCACCATATTTTGATGGAAAGGAATATAACGTGTGGAAGAACAAAATGAAAGCATTCTTAAGATCCAGAGATCCCTTGCAATTGGGTGTTGTGGAAAAAGAAATCAATCCCACTGCTGCGTCTATATCAAATAAGAATGGCAAAGACAAATAAACCAAACCCCCTGCTCCTATGTCTCGGACGAAGATGTCCAAAAGAGAAGTGCTTGATGCAAAAGCCATTTATTCTTTATATTGCGCTTTGTCTCCTACTAAATATAACAGCATCTCTTCATGTGAAATAGTAAAAGAAGTTCAGGATAGACTTCATGTTACTTATGAAGGGACTGATTGTGTAAAAGAGACAAAAGTAAACTTCATACTCGGCAAATATGAATCATTCAAGATGAAGTAAGGAGAGTCGATTGGAGATATGTTCAATCGTTTTACAGAAATTGTAAACGGTTTGGCGTTTCAAGGTCAGCCGATTTCTTCCCCAATGAAGGTCAACAAACTCTTGCGAGGTCTCTCAAAAGATTGAAACCATGTCAAGACCTCAATCTGGGGGACTTAGAGGATTATGCCATTCTCCGTTGATAAATTGATTGGTACTCTTCAATCCTAGGAAGTGGAACAAATCGCTAATGAAGATCTCGAAGGTAAGAAGTCCATTGCTTTAAAATCTAATACTGATTCTGATGATACAGACTCAGAAAATGACATTGACGACGAAGAACTTGCTTTTATGATCAAGAAATTCAAAAAGTTGAGTACAAAAAGAAGGAAATTCAGTGGAAGAAGACAATACAAGCAAAATGGCCAGAAAAGAAAAATAAAAGAAAATGATGAGTAATGAAATCTATGCTTGATGGCACATTCAGAATCTAAGTCTGACTCGGACATAGACTTAGAATTAGAGTCTGACTCAGACACAAACTCAGAATCTGATGAGGAAATCGAGGTAAGCCATTCAAGAATTCCTACTAAACTTCTTAAGTATATAAATGAGCTCTGCTTAGATCTCCAATATTCTCTTAAAAGGATCTCCAAACTTAAAAAGGAGAATTCTTGGCTTAGGCAACATGATCTTTCTTGAAAAGAAAAGTTTGAAATTTTGCAAAAAGATTTTCTACATACAAAAGAAAGTCGAGATTTACTTGTCAGAGAAAATGATTCTTTAAAGAAAGAATTTTCAAATATTTCGACAAGATTTTCAAATGGATTAAAAACATTAGAACATATCATTTCCATACAAGTACCTTACTATAATAAGTCGGGACTTGGTTTCAAAAAGGAAAGTGATTCTCTAATAGATTTTCCTAAAGTCAAGGAGAGACTTAGAAAAATACCTCTAAAGGCATTTTACAAAAATCATTTTCAAAAAGTATTTGTAAAACATGATGGTAGAAATGCTTTCAAGTGTTCAAATTGTGGAGATTTGAAACACTTTGAGAAAGAATGTCCTAAAGTCTGGAGATCTATTAAGAAAGATTGGGTAAAAACAGCATATCTACTAACTCTCATGGACCCAAGAAAATTTGGGTACCAAAGAAAATATGAGTTATTTTTGCAGGAAATAAAGGAAGAGAAGAAAGAAAATTTGGTGAGGAATATTTTTTTCAATTTGATTTGGACTTTATAATGACCACATTCTTTGATTTGTTTTATTGAAGAAAGAATCGTGTGATTTATTTTTGTGATTCGTAAGTTGAGATTTGATATAATACGTGTGATCTTTTTTTGACAAATGAATTTATTTGGTTTGATTTTATACTCTCAGATTTTATCATATTTTGCCAAATAAAAATTTGTTTTACATGATATTAATTTATTATGCAAGATATTCCTAGATACTTAAGAATTTCATTCTCACTGATTTTATTGTACTTTGACTAAGTGATAATTTATTTTTCAAGTTATTATTGTGCATAATATTCTTTTCTTTAATACTTTGTTATGATGAGTTCAGAAAGAATATTTGATTATTCTTGAAGATTTTCTATTTTGCTCTAACGAAATGGAAGGATCCAAATTGATGGATACCAAAAAGGAAATGAGTTGATTGCAGGAAATTCTATAAGGAAAGAACGATTGTGAAGCTACACAGATTTTGGTACAATTTGAAAAATATCTCATGTGAAGATTGGTAATGATTTTTTTTTTTTATCAATGGTATATTTCAAACATATACCATGGGTAAGATAATATTTTTTATCATCCCGCCTTACAAATTTCTACATGCATTTATCATAATTTTGGATGATTGTTTATTATATTGCAAATATCTTTTGTCATAAATATAAGGTATTGTAAGTTTTTACTTGATTTGGCACGCAATGGTAATAACAACTTTCTTTTTGCGAAATGCATCAATAATATATCTTAGATTTATGCTCAAGAAAATCCCTTTGATCTCGAAAAATATTATTGCATATTTATGGATATTCTTGCTATATTCTTAGAAGATATCTTAAATCTAGTAAGTTTGATCCACAATTCAAAGGAAGATATTACGTGACATTTTTGCAAAGATTATTATCTATTATACAAGATTTTGCAAGTGTCAATAGAATCTTTCATATGAATTTTGAAAAGCTCGATTTGAAAATCATGGAGATTCTATACTATCTTCTGGAGGTTCAAAAATTCCCTTCCTTGTGCAAAGTTTTTGCAAAATTGTTAAGGAAATCCCTAATGTGTCGTATGAAAGGTTGAGTAGTTCTGAATTTTAATTTTATATATGCTATTCAATTTATTTATTTTAAGAAAGAGCATTATATATTATGTGGATATTATTACAGCTTATTTGTGCAAAAAGTTTGTTAAGTTTATGCAGGTTGAATTCGTAAAGAGATTGATTGAAGAAAATAAATTTTTGTCTCGAATTTCAAAATACAAATGATCCTTGTGGATATTGTTGTTACGAAGGAAATAATGAAAAAATATTATGCTCAACATGCACAAGCCACAATTAGTGCTATTTACAAATATTGTCATGATGATAGGGGGAGAAATCGAATCCAAGAGAAAGGAAAGAATCGTGATCATCTCAAAAAGGCAAAAAATTGAAGGGGAGCTTTGATCAATTATGGAAAAATCTCTTTGAATCAATCGTGATCTTAATTATTATGGAAGGAAGGAGAAGGTAAATGTGACAGAACTTGTTAAGATCTATGAAATCCGGTTAGTGCATCTTTTATTACCTTTTGTCATAAAGAAATCTCTTATTGATATTATCATTTTATTATGACAAAATGGGTCAAGTAAATTTTTTAATGCATATGTGATTTTTATTGGATATTTGCTGATATATATGATCGAAGTGAATTACATTGCATATCTTTAATATTCGATTTACTTTGTAAAAGCTAATTCTTTAGAATGTGTTTCATGTGAGACATATTTATTATTGTTTTATATTCTCTACGTGATACTATTTCCATTATTATATATGATCGAAGTGAATTACATTGCATATCTTTAATATTCGATTTACTTTGTAAAAGCTAATTCTTTAGAATGTGTTTCATGTGAGACATATTTATTATTGTTTTATATTCTCTACGTGATACTATTTCCATTATTATCGCTTTTTGATTTATACAAAAAGGAGGGAGAGAATATAAATATGCATATGTGTTGATTGGTTGATATTATTTATTGCATAATATTGAGCTGCGATTATTTTTCTACATATTGTTATGCTCAATCTATTTGCTATCTTTTGATTCAAATCACATTTTTTCGAAGATCTAAAATTTGATAATTGATTTATCATTGTTTTAGAAAGTGTGATTACATATCTGCATATTCAGAGATTGTTTTGTCATAATAAAAAATGGGGAGATTGTTAGGGAAATCCCTTATGATATTTTGAAGATGACAAAATAAATCAAAAGCTACTAACGTGTTTAATTGTTAAGTAACAAACTATGCAGATGATAGACCATATAAAGGATATTATTAAAGTCTATACTTGAAAAAATCAGAAGACAGACTCTATGCTGAAACTAAATCTGTTCAGACTTACGTCCAGATTGTAAAATCTATTGCACTCAGACTCAGATTGTAAAGTCTATTACTCTCAGACTTTACATCCAAATTCGACAGAACGTAACATAAGCCCTAAATGTATAACGGCTAGTGATCTGGTTTGGATTCTACATAAAGATTGATTTGATTGACTCAATCTAATTGATTGACAATTGGACCTTGAAGACAAAAACTTTCTAAATGAAGAAGCTTTACTTGTGGAAACCAAGATTCTGTTTGTATGGGCGATCGGAATCAATTTGGGATTCTACTTCTATCACTCAATGGCTACCAAATCTTCTAGATACAGATCTGTCCAATTGGTAGATTGGAAGATGATCATTTAAGATATTGTCCAACGGCTAGTGTGGAAGTGGAGGAGTATTTAAGGAGATGAAGGACCTATGAGCAAGTAAGAGACGGAGCGTAGAATTTATAATTCCAAAGTCTGAGCCAACTTCGATCATACACTTGTTTTTTGTGAGCTTAAACGTTTGTGATCTTGAGAGAAATACCACAAAAGTGACTTAGTGAGATAGTGTGATCTATTACTAAGTGTTTGCACTCAAAGTTGTAATTTCTTGTTAATTGCATAATGGAATCCAGCAAGAAGGCTGTTAACGTGGGAGAGTGGACGTAGGCTTGATCTAAGCCGAACCACAATAAACCTTGTGTTCTTATTCTCTTCCCTGAATTTCTTTATTTTGTTCGTAATTCTATTTAACTGCTAAAGTCTGATCTCGCTCAAAGTCTGTTGTACTTCAGACTCAGTTTCAAAAATCTATTGTTATTCAGACTCAGGTTAAAAGTAAAAGTTTTCACTATATTTTCCAAAATCTGTTTTTACTCCTATTCACTCCCCTCTAGGTGTTCATACTAGCACTTTCAGTTACTAATCTCAATTCAAATAATGTGTGTAAATTCCATTTTCTTACATTTAGGAATGTTCAATCCATTTAGCTTTAAAAGTTCATCAGACAAAATACGTGAAGCATGAGTCGTGCCCTGTGCCCTCCCAACCAACTAATACATAAGAAAATCTCAAGTCAAATGTAACTGTAGCTAATACATTTTGTATTGTTCCATCCTTCCAACAACGAAATCTTCCTCGAATTTCAAGAGGAACTGATGCACGTACATGAGTTCCATCTATTGCTCCAGCACAATCCTAAAATAATCAATATAGTTACCAAGCAAACATTAATGAAACTTCTCAAGCAATTTATAGACTTGTTTTTTCAAATTCCATACCTTAAAATATGGATAAAACCTTCGATTGTTATTTATCTCAAGAGGAGTGGAATTGCTTGGTTCTTTCACCACATGCTTGTATAATTTCAAAATTGTTTGCAAGACGCCCCAATGACTCTAAACCTCACATTATGTCCAATGACATGACAAAATACCATAACTTGCTCCCTACATTTACTGTAGAACGCAAAAGGTCTAAAAAAGCATTCAGCATCATCCGTATTTCATCTATACAATGAGTATCACCACTATATAACACATGATTTATATATAACTCTCTCTCATAATATGAATTCCCATGAGGCTCTCTCGGTATGTGATTTTCCGAATGATCATAATCATCTATAACTAATGTGATAACTGTCATAATCGCTACCGCCACACCTGTTACCACCGCTCGAATTTTGTTATCCATCTATATTGGAACACATTAATCATGAAGCACAAAATGCATGTTAAATACAAGAAGGGCAATACTAGAAGAGCCAGAAAAATAGGGGACAACAGATGATAACATGCTCAACTATTTTCATCTAAATGATATTTAAGGGGATTAAGAGGTCAACCCATATACATGACAACTTGTTTAACCAACCATCTATAAACATGGTAGAAGGGGTAAAGAGGGTAAGCCAGTATATAACGCACATATTTCTCATGAAAGAACAAGAAATTTGTTTATAATACAGACACGCTTAAGCTTAAACCACAGCATGCACAATCATGCGTCATTTCACAAATCAAAAGATTGCATCCAGTACGAACCGACCCTTAATATTCATGTTGTATACAAGGGCCATCCTCGAAGCAGTAAACAAGAATTGACACGGAGAGAAATCGCAAGTAAAACCATTGAAGGAGCAGCAGGTAGGGGCTGATGGTCGTGATGCCCACAATAAAAAAGATGGGGGAGCAAAGGGCAATCAAATTAAACCCATTTGTAAGCACCATCAGGTCATCACAATACTCAAACCTCAATTAACCCTGAATTTAGCTCTAAATGTCTTTGAATAAAATGGGCATGTTCAGATTCTAATAATGAATTCCCACTCTATATGAACTACAGCTAATGACAAGAGAACTTAGGCATTCTGATTGCAAAACTTGATATGGATAAAGACTGATCAGAATTTAGATATGCACATATACGAATGATAGAGACAAAGTGCTTCTTACAGCAAAGCAGCAGCAGGTTACAATATATTCTCTAATTACTAGATGACCAATTATTCAAACGAGGACTTGACATTCAAACTACGAACAACAGAATACTTGAATTGGTTACCCACCAACTAAGCACCAGCATCTGTTAGTTTTATATCAGGAATTCATCAAAGCACAACTTAACCGTATTACCTAACTTTAGGATTGGTGTATTCTTTAAATCCCTTAGTTTCGGATCATGAATGGAGTCAAGTATCACAACCCCTTCTACCCATCCTGTATATTGTCCTTTTCGTTCCGTGTTGGAATAGACGAGATTTTACGAAAAAAGTTATTGATAAAAGAGAACAAATATTTCTTTTTTTCGAGGCGAATTTGACACAAGATGAAGGAAGGAAATCGCTATTTCAATTTCAAATATTAAAAAAAAGAATTTCGAATATTCTATAATAAAAAAGAGTTCCATCATATATAACTATAGTGAAGTAATACTCCGGGTTCTCACAAAACAAAAGAAAATCCTTTTTTTCAATACTCATTCCTTATTTTATTAGTTAATGATCTAGTGATTGGATCTCTATGCTTATTCCGATAGAAAATGAAATATTCAAATGATTTTTCATCGAATGACTATTCATCTATTGTATTTTCACGTAAATAGGGGTAAGAAAGTTCTATGGAAAAATGGTGGTTCGATTCGATGTTGTATAAAGGAAAATTAGAATACAGGTGTGGGCTAAGTAAATCAATTGATAGGTTTGGTAATCCTATTGAAAAAACCAGTGTAAGTGAAGATCCGGTTCGAAACGATACGGATAAAAAGATTCATAGTTGGAGTGAAAGTTCTAGTTACAGTAATGCTACTCATTTCGTGGGCGTCAGGGACGTTCGTAATTTTATCTCTGATGACACCTTTTTAGTTCGAGATAGTAATAGGAATATTTATTCCATATATTTTGATATTACTAATCAAATTTTTGAGATTGACAATGATCCTTCTTTACTGAGTGAACGAGAAAGTTCTTTTTTTAGTTATCGGACTTATGCTTATCTGAAGAATGGATCTAAGAATGATGATCCGCCCTGTGATCGTTCCATGTATGATACTAAATACAGTTGGAATAATCACATTACTAGTTGCATTAACTCTTATCTTGGTTCTCAAATCTGTATTGAGAGTTCGGTTTTAAGTAGTAGTGACAATTCCAGTGACAGTTACATTTCTAGTTACATTTATGGTGAAAGTAGAAATAGTAATGAAAGGGGGAGCTCCAGTATAAGAACTAGCAGGAATGGTATTGATTTCACTCGAAGAGAAAATTCTACTGATTTCGATTTGACTCAAAAATATAGGCATTTGTGGGTTCAATGCGAAAATTGTTATGGATTAAATTATAAGAAACTTTTGAAGTCCAAAATGAATATTTGTGACCAATGTGGATATCATTTGAAAATGAGTAGTTCAGATCGAATCGAACTTTCGATTGATCCAGGTACTTGGGATCCTATGGATGAAGACATGGTTTCTCTGGATCCTATTGAATTTCATTCGGAGGAGGAACCTTATAAAGATCGTATTGATTCTTATCAAAGAAAGACAGGATTAACCGATGCTGTTCAAACAGGCACAGGTCGACTAAACGGTATTCCCATAGCAATTGGAGTTATGGATTTTCAGTTTATGGGGGGTAGTATGGGATCCGTAGTAGGCGAGAAAATCACCCGTTTGATCGAGTATGCTACCAATCAATTTTTACCTCTGATTCTAGTGTGTGCTTCCGGAGGAGCACGTATGCAAGAAGGAAGCTTGAGCTTGATGCAAATGGCTAAAATATCTGCTGCTTTATATGATTATCAATCCCATAAAAAGTTATTCTATGTATCAATCCTTACATCTCCTACTACTGGTGGGGTAACGGCTAGTTTTGGGATGTTGGGGGATATTATTATTGCCGAACCTAATGCTTACATTGCATTCGCAGGTAAAAGAGTAATTGAACAAACATTGAATAAGATAGTACCTGAAGGTTCACAAGCGGCTGAATATTTATTCCATAAGGGCTTATTCGATCCAATCGTACCACGTAATCCTTTAAAGGGTGTTCTGAGTGAGTTATTTAAGCTTCACGCTTTTTTTCCTTTGAATTAAAATTCACTTATTAAGTTAAGTGGAGCCTTAAGTCAAATTATTTTTATTTTATTTAGTTACATTTTTGTATTTGTAGCGAACAATTAGGTAGTTTATCGGAATCAAAGTAAAAATTCTAAAGAAGACTTTCTTTTTTCTTTGGTGACATAATCATAATATTTAATTGTAAATTGTAGAAAGAATCGTGCGGATAATTCTTTTTTTTTCTACCGATATTCCTGATTATTTATTAGGAAACCTCTAGCAACAAGATAAAAAAAAATGGTTCCTTCTTCAAAATTCAAATTGGGCAAGGCAAATAAAATAAACCGAAGGTCATCTTTCCTTCTTGCTTTGTATGTATAGTATATATAATTCAAATATAGAAAAGATAGATATAGAGTATCTTTTCTTTCTACTATATCTTCCGAAAATCTCTATTTTTACTAAGAATCCTGTTGTTGGATTGAATTCTAACGAATCCTCATTTATCACATAGTAAATAGAGACAATTACCCGTGTAAGTGGGCTAATCTCTTATCTGTCCGACATACTTGTTCAACTTAATATAATGCACTGAGCATTAAGATGCATAAACGTCAAACAAAGATTCATAGGCATTAATGATGAAAAAATACAAATTCATTAAATGTGAACACTTCAGGGAAATTACAATATTCAGTACATTAGCCTCTACGCAGTCCTAGAGATTTTACATGACCACAAAACATATCTCTAGGTATTGGCTTTGTCATAGGATTTGCTACCATTCTATGCGTAAATATGTACTGTAAGTTTTTATCCTTTCGTGCAACCATATCCTTGACAAAATTATACTTAGTATCTATATGTTTGGTCTTGCCATGATATTTTGGATATTTGGTATACGCTATAATTGCTTGGCTATCACAGTTAACCAATAATTGATTTGCAGCATACCCAATAACACCTAAATGATCCAAAAATCTCTTAAACCAAACACCTTCTTGTACTGCTGCTGATAATGCCACAAACTTAGCTTCCATCATGGACAAGGCTATACACGTTTGCTTCTTACTGCTCCAAGATATGGCACCATTATTCAGTAAGAAAGCAAAACCAGAGGTAGATTTTCTTTCATCTAAATCTCCTCCCCAATCAGCATCTGAATAGCCTTCAAGTCGCAGATCATTTCCTTGGTAATTCAGCTTGTAATCAGCAGTTCCCTTCAGATACCTCAGTATTCTTTTAACGGCCTTCCAATGTGCTTGACTTGAGTTGGATTGGTATCTACTCACCATTCCAACTACAAAGCATATGTCAGGTCTTATATACATCATATCGTACATCAAGCTCCCAACAGCACTAGCATAAGGAACATGTTTCATTTGTTCATTCTCTTGTAGAGTCCTTGGACACAATTTATAGATTAATCCTTCACATTTTGTAATAGGAGTATCAATGGGTTTACAATCTTGCATACGAAATCGTTCCAGAACCTTATTTATGTATATTTCTTGCGAAAGGGATAATGATTTCTTCGAACGATCTCTTAAAATCTTAACTTCAAGAATGTATGTAACATCACCCATATCTTTCATCTCAAAGTTGGAAGATAACCAACTCTTCACAGTATTTACAAACTCCATATTACTTCCGGCAATAAGTATATCATCAACATATAATGATATGATCACAAATTGATCTTTGGATCTTTTGATATATACACAATGATCCTCATCTATCATTGTAAAATCATATGCCATTATGGCATTATGAAAACGTATAAACCATTGTCTCGATGACTGCTTAAGACCGTATATCGATCTTAAAAATCGACATATCTTTCCTTCTTGGCCTTCTATAATGAAACTAGCAGGTTGTTCCATATATAATTCTTCCTTTAATTCTCTATTGAGGAAAGCAGTCTTTACATCCATTTGATATAACTCAAGATCCATACTAGCTACTATTGCCAGAATAATGCGAATTGAGGTAAATCTCACTACAGGAGAAAATGTTTCTTCATAATCAATTCATTCCTGTTGATTATACCCCTTCGCCACAAGGCGAGCCTTATACCTTTCTATTGAGCCATCAGCTTTACGCTTTATTTTGAGAACCCACTTGTTCCCAATAGCTTTACGTCCTTTTGGAAGATGAACCAATTCCCAAACATGGTTTGACTTCATTAACTCCATCTATTCTTCCATTGCATGAATACATTTTTCCTTACTAGGGCAATTTAGAGCATCATTAACATTTCTTGGCTCATCCTCATCTTGTGGAGTAACCATGAAAGTTTCCCCTTCAATGTCAAAACGTCGACGGGGAATACTTTTGCGACTTGTTCGCTGTATGGGAGATTGTACACTTTGCACATCATTCCCCATCATGCTCCCACTCGGATTAGATAATTACGATATCATCTTATCATGTGGTTATAATTGAGAGTGAGTTGAATTAAATTCATCACTTCTCATGTTACTTCCACTTGGACGAACTTCATTTAGTTCATCATCTTGATCCAATGTTTCAAATAGAGAGTAATCCTCACCTATTTCGCCCTTCTTAGGAAATTCATTCTCTAAGAATGTGACGTCCCATGATTCGAATTCAGTTATACTCCCACTTTCTTGCTCACCTATGAACACATACCATTTCGAGTGTTCAGAGTATCTTATGAAAATACTCTTCTTTCCCCTGGGACCCAATTTCCCAAACTTGTGAGAGGGTTCATGAGTATAGGCAGCACAACCCCATGGCTTAAGGAAACTTAAGTCCGGTTTTCTGCCTGTCCATAACTCATATGGAGTGGAACTGATTTGGAAGGCACACGGTTAAGTATATAGGCAATAGTTAACAAAGCATCACTCCAAAAAGTGATAGGTAAGTTAACATGTGCCATCATAGACCTAACCATTTCCAATAGGGTTCTGTTCTTTCTCTCCGCAACACTATTTTGTTGAGGAGTATATGAAATAGACAATTGTCTTTCTATTTCTTTTTCATCCGCAACACTATTTTGTTGAAGAGTATATGAAATAGACAATTCTCTTTCTATTTCTTTTTCATCACATAATTTTCTGAACTCATCAAACAAATATTCTCGACCTCGATCGGATCTCAATACTTTTATTTTCTTGTCTAATTGATTTTCTACCAAGTTTATAAACCTTTTGAAACAACTAAATGCTTCAGATTTATGAGAAATCAAATAGACATATCCGAATCGAGTATAATTATCTATAAATGTGATGAAATAAACAGCACCATGCCTTCCTCTCACATTCATCGGACCACAGACATCAGAATGGATTAATTGCAAAGGAAATTCAGCTCTTTTACCTTTTCCAAATGGTTTTCTTGTCGTTCTTCCTACTAGGCAATGCTCATATATAGGCAAATCGATTTTTTCAATATTGTCTAACAAGCCCTCTTTGGCTAGTATATTCATACGTTGTTGGCCAATATGACCAAGTTTAGCATGCCACACACTCACATCATTATCATATGCATTAGGAGACGTGAAAAGGGAATAACAAACATTGGCATTACTATAGTCAACATTTAATACAATAAAACCATCTAGAAAATAACCACAACCATAGTAGTTTGTATCCAAATACAAATCTACATCACTATTATGGAAGTTTACACTAAAACCAAGTTTAACCAACACCAAAATAGACACTAAATTTCGACGAATTTCCAGAGCATATAAAACATCGTGTAGCACAAGGTGTGTCCACCACGCATGTTCAATTGGCAGGTGACAATCCCTTTAACTTCAGCTCTGGAGTTATTTCCTACATAGATCCACTTAGTTCCAGTCGGAACTCGTCGAAATTCTACGAAGGATTCTCTATCCTTCGCTACATGGTCTGTTAGTCCCGAATCTACAGTCCACAAAGGATTAGATTTAGTTAAGAACGCAGAACTTGACACATTAGCAAAGCTCTTAAGAGTACAAGGGGTGAGTACCTTCTTTGACTCACGACAGTTGCGAGCATAATGACCCTTCTTGTCACAATTGTAACACTTCACCCTTGTAAGCTTTTTCATTCGAGGACGCTTTCCTCTTTCATATTGGTCAAGCTTAGGTTTCTTCCTTGAAGGACCTGCTTCCTTGTCTTTTCCTTTATCGAACAAGTTAGGACGTTTGCACTGGGAGCTCGAAGCTCCATGTGAGCTAGAACCAGCATGATAGATTTTAGCTTCCGGCTTAGCCACCAAGAGGCAGTCCTCTTCTAGCTCAAGATGACGCACTGTATCCTCAAGGGTTTTGATATTCTCATTATGGGTCAAGTGCACCTTCATCAGTCAGGACATGGTCAAGCATCTTTCAGCTCATTAATCATGTTTGACATCTTTCGAAGGTGTTGCTTCATGGTCTAACCATAAGGCTTCTTATAAGAGTCAAACTTAATAGTGAGTTGTCTCAGTCTAGTCACCGAAGTATGACTAAACCTTGTTGTGAACGCTTCCCACATTTCCTTGGCATTCTCAAAACGCATGAACTCTCGCATGACGTCATTTTCCATGCTACTCAATAACGTAATGCCAGCAAGAGAGTTCTTTCTTTTCCATGCAACAAATGCATCCTTATCTCTCTTGTGCTGTGTAGTGTTTCCTTCTTCAGGTTTTACCATGGTCAGGTTAAGAGCTTCTAGTGCCTCTTGCTCTTCTAGCACATATTGGATTTTCATATGTCATATTTCTTAGTTATCGCCATTGAGCTTTTCACCTTTGTTCAGCTCAGTGACTATGCTCTTTGTGGCTGAAGCCATTAATCTGAACATATCAAACATATATGCACTAATTATTAATGCCTATCATTTATACACCATTTTGCACAAAACCATCATATTAATGAATAATTTCAAGTAAGGTTTCAAAATAAAAAGATCATTATGTTTCCAATCATCATCCAAAATTATTATTAATATAACATTCTATGCAAAATAAATTCTTTGAAATTACAAAAATTTCTAAGAACTACCCACAACAGTTAATAATAACAGAAAACAAATAATACTCGATATCAAACAATGATATAATAATAATGCTTTCACATAATACAACTAACATATCAGTTGCCACACCAATAATAACTAGGTAGAAAATATTACATAAGATGTCCACAAAGTACACTAAATAAAGACCAGCCAAGACATCTAACACCAAGTCAATATACGAACTGGGAAAGATCCTCTTTTGTTCAATTTCTTAATCTTTTCCCTTGTAACAATCTAATAATAATCATCTATAAAAGCCATCACAATTTTCCTACACGAAGCAGCTCTGTTGACTTCCCATATGCGATTCAACACTCCTTGCCATTCTTATAGAAGAGTGTTCATGAAAAATCGCACCATCTCATACTGTGGCATGGGACGACCATTCCATATGACCTTTTGTATTTTCCCGTAGACTCCAAGAACGTGATTAATTAAGTCGCCACTCTCCCATCAAGGATCAGTCAGCTCAGCTATCAACTTAGAAAGCCTTTTCTTTTGTTCATCGGTAATTGCGCGAATAGGTGTGCGCAACTTAAAGGGAGGCATTGTTCCTGTAGCAAATACAGAACAAATAAGGGATTACATATAGTCCACATAGACTTAATTGGCAAAAGAAACATATTTTTTTTGGGTCAACGGTCAAAGTCAATGGTCAACGATCAACGGTCAGCCGGGTCGGAGTCAATGGGCGGTCGGGTTGGACCGGACGGGTCGGGTCGGACTGGACGGACCGGTCGGGCTGGTCAGATAGGTCGAACAAACCGACCGGCACGTGCCATGCTCGTGCCTGGCTGACGTCACAATGACGTCAGCTGGCGCGTGTGTCGCATGTGCATGGGGCCGAAATGATGTGTGTGACGCACGCACCTGCGGGGGACGCACGCGCCTGCGGGGGACCCACGCGCCGATGACTCCTGTTCGTTTCGGCTGCACGTGGCGGCTCGTCTGGCGGCCTCCGGCGGCGATCTATGACTTGTTTTTCTTTCTAACGAATCCTTCGTGAATTTGTAAGAAACTCTTTATTTTTTATTTATTAAATAAAATAAAAATTCGAATTCAATTCGAATTTGAAGACAAGAATAGAATAGATTATCATACGTATATTTCTATATTTCATGTAGAAAGATAAAGAAGAATAAGTCTCATTTATTTAATTATCCATTCCTTACACTTATTATTTAATATATATAGTCACTTCGATATACTCAATATAATTATATACGAATTATAATTATTCTAAGGTATCTTTCTAACAATAACAGGTACAAATATTAAATCGAGGTACCCATTCTATGATAATTTTTAACAACTTACCCTCTTTCTTTGTGCCTTTAGTGGGCCTAGTATTTCCGGCAATTGCAATGGCTTCTTTATCTCTTCATGTTCAAAAAAACAAGATTTTTTAGATTCGATAGGTGCAAATCTTATCTATTTTTTTTCAAGACTTAGATATAGATAACACAGATATCTATTTAGTAGAATATGGCAGTTTCCTCCGAACATAGCTTTTATGTATGCGTAAATATACGGGTAAATAAATTATAGCAATTTTCAAATAGATCGGAATCGAGGTGGATGTAGGAAATGGAAAGTCAATGTATCTATATGTGGATATCTATAGGAGATCATATAAAAGGGATATTCTTATTTTAGACCTAACCAATTTGATCTAACCAATTAGATGAATTACTCCTAAAGGCTTACATTCGAATGACACTAGTTGATGAGAGTTACTTCGGAAACAAAAAAACGAAAGTCAAATTCATTTGGACTATTTTCTCAATTCCAATAAAATGCAACTGGATCTAGTATGAGTTGTCGATCAGAACATATATGGATAGAACTTATAGTGGGGTCTCGAAAAATAAGTAATTTCTGCTGGGCCTTTATCCTTTTTTTAGGTTCACTAGGATTCGTATTAGTTGGATCTTCCAGTTATCTCGGTAAGAATTTGATATCTTTAGTTCCGTCTCAACAAATTCTTTTTTTTCCACAAGGGATCGTGATGTCTTTCTACGGTATCGCAGGTCTCTTTATTAGTTCCTATTTGTGGTGCACAATCTCGTGGAATGTAGGTAGTGGCTATGATCGATTCGATAGAAAAGAAGGAATAGTGTGTATTTTTCGTTGGGGATTTCCTGGAAAAAATCGTCGCATCTTTCTACGATTTCGTATGAAAGATATTCAGTCCATCCGAATCGAAGTTAAAGAGGGTATTTCTGCTCGTCGTGTCCTTTATATGGAAATCAAAGGACAGGGGGCCGTTCCCTTGACGCGTACTGATGAGAATTTGACTCCGCGTGAAATTGAGCAAAAAGCCGCCGAATTGGCCTATTTCTTGCGCGTACCGATTGAAGTATTTTGAAATGAACTTGAACTGAAGAAGAAATTCTTTCCCAGCGGCAGGGAAAAAATTAAAGAATTCTCTGTTCTTTCTTCAGCATAGCATAGCTTAATAAAATTTTTTCAGAACGTTCATTCGAGCCAAAGTATACGTATATGGAACATCCATAAAACGAAATTTTTTTTGTATGCATAAAAAAGAATTTATGCGTATGGAAATCCACTCAACTCAATTTACTAAAAAACAAGTAAAAGTAACAAATCGAAATAAAATAATAGATTCATCTCGTATATCAAAACATTTCGGAATAAAGGATTTCTCTTTTTATTTTCAATATGAATTGATAGGTTAGATACAAATAGATCATATCTTGGAAATTCTCTCTCCTTTCTTTTGTCAATCGACTTTTCTTTTTTTTTTTTATCTTTTCTTTTGTTTTTCTTAATGATCAAAGGCAAAAGATTGCTTGGATCTCTTATAAGGATAACTTTTCTGTCTTGTTTTGCCACTCATTTTTGATCATTACATTAGGTTTTGAATTTATGATCGGTAGATCACAATATTCTTAATAAATCTCTCTCCATTTTTCCTGGACTAGAACTGTGGGGTAGCCGGCCATTTTTTTTTTTCGAAAGATTTTCTTTTTTGATAGAAAAGACAAAGGGAGTTCTTTTGGCTTAAAATCCGAATAATATTCATTACTTGCTATTCATTACTTGCTTGAATTGGTTCTTTCAAGCATTTATCGAAAAGGGCTTCGAATTTGATCAATTCAATTGAGGTATCTGGAAACAAGATTTTTTCTTATTTCTTCATTTGAAACGGGCTCTTATTCTATTTCTGTATTCTTTCTAAATTCAAGGACTAACTACTGAATCACAAATAAAAAACAGGGAATAGATTCATAGGTCCGATGCCCTGTAATAGAACTTAGGGTTAATAGAAATAGTAGATCACATAGATTCAACAAATGAGGTGGGTTCATTAACAATTCAAAGATGAAAAAATGGTAAAAAAGAAAGCATTTCTTCCTCTTCTATATCTTACATCTATAGTATTTTTGCCCTGGTGGATCTCTCTCTCATTTAATAAAAGTCTTGCATTTTGGATTACTAATTGGTGGAATACTAGGCAATCCGAAACTTTTTTGACTGATATTCAAGAAAAGAGTATTCTAGAAAAATTCATCGAATTGGAAGAACTCTTACTGTTGGACGAAATGATAAAAGAATACCCGGAAACACATCTACAAACACTTCGTATAGGAATCCACAAAGAAACGATCCAATTGATCAAGATGCACAATGAGGATCATATCCATATGATTTTGCACTTATCGACAAATATAACCTCTTTCATTATTTTAAGTGGTTATTCTATTCTGGGTAATGAAGAACTTGCTATTCTTAACTCTTGGGTTCAAGAATTCCTATATAACTTAAGTGACACAATAAAAGCTTTTTCTATTCTTTTATTAACTGATTTATGTATCGGATTCCATTCGCCCCATGGTTGGGAACTAATGATTGGCTATGTCTACAAAGATTTTGGATTTGCTCACAACGATCAAATTATATCGGGTCTTGTTTCTACTTTTCCAGTCATTCTGGATACAATTTTTAAATATTGGATCTTCCGTTATTTAAATCGTATATCTCCATCACTTGTAGTGATTTATCATTCAATGAATGACTGATCTAACTAGAATATTTGTTACTTTGTAACATAAGGTACATAAGCAAAGCATTTCCATTTTAAGACGTACTTACTCTTTCTACCCTACAGGGATTTCTCCTACTCCTTATATTCCAGTAAAATGATTTCAATAAAGTAAATAGCAGAATTGTGGATAGGGAACTATACAAGCGACCTACCTAATTTTATTGTAGAAATTTTCGGGATCAATGATTGGACCATGCAAACTAAAAACACCTTTTCTTGGATAAAGAAAGAGATTATTCGATCTATTTCCGTATCGCTGATGATATATATCATAGCTCGGACATCCATTTCAAATGCATATCCCATTTTTGCACAGCAGGGTTATGAAAATCCACGAGAAGCGACCGGACGTATTGTATGTGCCAATTGCCATTTAGCTAATAAGCCCGTGGATATTGAGGTTCCGCAAGCGGTACTTCCTGATACTGTATTTGAAGCAGTTGTTCGAATTCCTTATGATATGCAAGTTAAACAAGTTCTTGCTAATGGTAAAAGGGGAGGTTTGAATGTGGGGGCTGTTCTTATTTTACCTGAGGGATTTGAATTAGCGCCTCCCGATCGTATTTCGCCCGAGATGAAAGAAAAGATAGGCAATCTGTCTTTTCAGAGCTATCGCCCCAATAAAAAAAATATTCTTGTGATAGGTCCTGTTTCTGGTCAGAAATATAGTGAAGTCACCTTTCCTATTCTTTCCCCGGACCCCGCTACTAATAAAGATGTTCACTTCTTAAAATATCCCATATATGTAGGCGGGAACAGAGGAAGGGGTCAGATTTATCCCGATGGGAGCAAGAGTAACAATACAGTTTATAATGCTACAGCGGCTGGTGTAGTAAGTAAAATCATACGAAAAGAAAAAGGGGGGTACGAAATAACCATATCGGATGCGTCAGATGAACGTCAAGTGGTTGATATTATTCCACCAGGGCCAGAACTTCTTGTTTCCGAAGGCGAATCTATCAAACTTGATCAGCCATTAACGAGTAATCCTAATGTGGGTGGATTTGGTCAAGGAGATGCGGAAATAGTACTTCAAGATCCATTCCGTGTCCAAGGCCTTTTGTTCTTCTTGGCATCTGTTATTTTGGCACAAATATTTTTGGTTCTTAAGAAGAAACAGTTTGAGAAGGTTCAATTGTCCGAAATGAATTTCTAGATTCGCGGATTTCCAATAGCAAATTCGTAAAAAGAATCAAATTTTTGTTTTGACAATTCAATTATATTATGTATGATTAAAAATTATGAAATTATGTATGATTAAAAATTATGAAAAGCTTTTTGCTTGTTTCTATTCCAGATGTCGATATCGGGAATTATTTGTACCGCATTACTAGTCATAGTATGTATATTGTGAAAAAGATTATTTTACTTTATCCCTTCTTTTTTTTAAGCCAAATTCGAGCGGTGTCACTAGGTCACTCTTGTGAGATTGAAATGTCATAGAATGGATCAATCGTTTTCTATTCTAATAGAATAAATCAAATCGAAAATTTCACTGGATACTAAACATAAAATAAGTAAGTGGAGAATAGAAAACAAAGGATTATTCGCCTTCTTCTTCTTAGTCTTTTCTTTGACACAAGAAAGGAATTTTCTGCATTCCTTTCTTGTGTCAAAGAAAACCGGTTTTTGATCCCGTTAGTAAAAGATTACTATCTTTAGTTTCTATTTTTTCCAGGTTTATCAGAACCCCTACTTTATATTTATTACGTATACATATATAAAGTAGTGAACAAACAAAAAATAGAGGGAAATTTTTTGATAAAATAGAACTTATTCTAATGAACTTAGAAAAAAATTCAACTTTGATGAGATACTAAATAGAGTAGAGTAAGGATCTATTCGAAAAGGATTTGCTTTGGATAATATCTGATTGATAGAAATATATATTGTAATTGTGTCATTCAGGAAAATCAAATCGAGCGATTCCTTCTTTCTTCGAACTTTGAAAGATAGATAAGATACTATCAGCGAATAAGAGATGTTCTAAATCAATTAATGAAATTTTCAAAAACATTATCAGAAAAAAAAATGAAATGAAGTTTTTTTTTTCAAAATCGGGAAAAGTTATTTATTTTTTATTTAGACTAATAAAATATTATGAAAGCTTAAGAAGGATCCCCTTGCCTTCTTAAGCTTTCATGTCTCCAACTTAGTTCATCTTATTATTAGATTATTACAGAGATGAACCCAACCCGGAGTATGAACCATAAAAGAAAATACCTATTAAACCAATCACAAGAATACCAGTTACAGTACCTATTATCCAAAGAGGAATCCTTCCAGTAGTATCGGCCATTTATCCCGCTTCCCTCCACCATTTCTTTCATCAAAGTTGTCATGCTAAAGACATAAACAGCCATAGATAATTATGAGATGTGATCCTTCCGAATGGGTTAAGATAATTCTTATTATGATTTAGTATTATACTATTCTTTTTTCTTCTCTTAATTGAAGAAATAATTGGAAAATAAAACAGCAAGTACAAAAATGAGTAATAACCCCCAGTAGAGACTGGTACGATTCAATTCAACATTTTGTTCGTTCGGATTTGATTGTGTCGTAGCTCTATAATTTTTATTAGGTTTATCGTTGGATGAACTGCATTGCTGATATTGACCCTAAAAAAGAAACGGTAGGTACAGCTAGTCCATGAACAGCTAACCATCGCACTTCATGAATGCAAAGATCAGACGCTGCCGGATGAAGGGGGATGCTCCACCACTGCTAATCATCGGCGTCGAAAGACGAGGAGGATCATATCATAAACCCTAGGTTTTGTGAGAAATATGGCAGAAATGGCAGCTTTTGGAGTGAATGAGTAAGAAAAGAAAGGGAAAAGAAGATTGCGCGAGACCAAGTAAGGATGGGGAAAATGATTTCCCTTTTTCAAAAGAGGAAATCATTTTCCACAATTTTAGAAGGATATTTTCCATTGACCTAAAAATATTTTCCTTGACCATTTATTTTCCGCCATCCGAACATTGGAAATTTCGGAAAATATTTTTTCGGAAGTTGTTTTCCGTGAAATGTACGAACCTTAAATGTTTCATAAATCAGTTCGCAACGTAATACATATATAAACTTTCACAATGATGAAACTAGTACTGACGCCAAGAGGGGGTGGATACGTGTTTAATAGAAATCTTGGCAATTAATCGCGGAATAAAATAAATTTCTAGCAAAGTCTAGATGAGGAACATAATTAGATTCGGGAAACACCAGGCTCTGGTATTTGTTCAGAATCTATTATGCAATGGAACAAACTTAAGTAAAGAGAGTAAAGAGAAGAGAAGTGTGACATCCTAGAATTTCAATTCTATTTTCAATAGAATAAATCGGGCCTTTCGTCGATGCGCCTATAGTGCTATTCTCAAAACTGATCACTCCTGAGATAACTATACTATCTGGGGAAGTCATTAAGGAATTTTAACGCAATAGACTTTGGTTAAGTTAACGGACATTTCTGGTGAAAGAATTGCATGCAATCATTATTTTTCCCTTTTAAATTGTTGTCCGACAAGGAGAATCGCACGTTCAAGAAAATAAGCCATGGGTTTCCTCTTAATGTCTTTTTAACCAAACACATACCCGGCCTTTCCATGGAAGTGGGTACACCACATATCAACAAGACAAAAACCATGTTTTCTTCTTTCTTCTTCTCATCAATGGAAACTAGACATATTCATAAGTTTCAAAGGTGGAAAGATCATTGAATTACATGGAAGGTTTGGAACCCATCTCGATTCACTTGGGACACATATAGGACGCTATTATTGAGAGTTGACCATGTGTGCCTGCATTTATGCATGTCGTGCATACTTTGCACAGGATGCTCTTTGCAGGGTACATTATCTATTATTCTTAATACTAAATATGTTTCGAGTTTAAGTCCGAAAAGAAAAATTTTCTAATTTAGATTTCTTAGTTGCAGTGGGGTTCATAGCCCGAGTAAGTCATTTGAAGAAAGCTTTTCTATTTTGGATCCAATTTTTTCTTATATAAAAAGTGGGTCTTTTTAATGAAATGCATCCTCAAGATGACTTTTTTCTAAATTACAATATAAAGTAATCAAAGGAGAGCTTTAGAGTGCTCAAGCCAATAATACTTGTGGTACAAATCATGTATTCCTTTGTGAGATTAAGATATTTTTTTGCGAGAAATTGTGAGGGTTAAACACCATGTGAATTATTGCATATAAATAGGGATTAGAAAACACTGAAAGTATTTGAGTGACTTGAGTGGCTGTTAACTTCATTGTATCGCTTGGTCTATAATTGAATTATTTCTCGATCTCCTTGTGGCATAGGTCACATCGACCGAACCATGTAAATTCAATGTTTGATTTATATCATTGTTTTGTATTTGATCATCTGTTTTTCACAATAATTAGTATTAGAACTATGCTTGGCTAAATCGAAGTGAATTATTGGGATAGTAGAAGGAAAAGTCAAAATTGACAAATTTAATAGGAATGATTTTGGATTCTAGAATATGTTGATTGAGGATTTTCTCCTTTTCTGCTGCTACATTATGTTTTCTTCAAATTTGAGTTTTGCCATCCCGGTCTTCTCTGTTGCAATGTCATTTTTTAATTTTTCATAGACGTTAATTGACTATGTGACATCATGGAATTTCAATCATGTTTTCAATTTAATAAATCGGGCCTTTCATTGACGCACCTATAGTGCTGTTCTCAAAGCTGATCATTCCTAAGATAAGTAGACTATCTGGGGAAGTCATTAAGGGATTTTAATGCAATAAACTTGAAAATTTGACCAGGAATCGACTACTCGACCGTACTCATCTACAGATCATTACGGCATAGTAAAGATCAATTAGAGATAAGAGATAGGTCAGTTCGACTGACATGTGTGGCTAAACGTGGATGATTCCACCAAATTACAAAATTCTCGTCACCCGGTACTAGACTGATTTTTTCTGTCATTTTGGTACTTCATGTCCGTATTTGAAACCTCGAGATTTTCAAGACCACCGAGCATCGCCAACGTGTCGAAGAGGTTCATTGTAGCTCAAAAAAATCAACCACGGGTTATTTACACTAAAAATTTCTAAAAGTTACTTAGTAGCCTAGGTTACGCTAAAATCGCGCCAGATTGAAATTAACTGCCGATTTGAATCCAATTTCAGAAATTGAAAGTTCGGTCATGTCACAAGTCATTTTAGGAACTTCGATTCATCCTCCGAAGATTTTTCAGCAAACTGAGATTTTGGCAAAAAGTCGATATAGGACCGTTTTCAACCGGAAAATTCAGAGGACCATTTTTCATCACACAATTGGGATGCAAGTTGGATCCATTAGCAAGGAAAACTACCAATTTGATCGAGGACTCAATGGTGAAATTTATAGAGACTAAATTGAATTGATTCAACAAGGAATAGAAGTGGAATTGAGGGAAATTTGTGCAAAATTCGTATGCCCCGTGGTCCATGACTTGTTAGACCACTTCATTAGCTTCTAAAGGAAGATTGAGGCTGGAGGGTCAAGCCAAGGAGACCAAGGGATAGGAAGGAAGCATGAGGAGCCCTCCAAGCTTTGTTGGTCTCCCCCACCCCCTCTCTCTCTTCTCCTTTCTGCCCATCGACCACCCCCCATTCCAACTGGTTGAAGTCTCCACAAAAACCCAAAAACCGACCAACAGCCCTCCCTGTCACGCCCCAAACCTCAAGCGTGCGTGCATCCCTCGGACGCATCGCTGACCCAATCATTTTTGTTGCACATGTGGAATCGAATTAACTAATTCCCTAAAAGCAAACAACATGGGATAGAAAAAGCAGAACCACATATAAAACAAATCACACTTTCCTAAACAAATGAGTTCATACATAGAGGCCAATTCTACGTTTACAAACAAGAGGTCTATCTTAAAAAGGCACAACTGAATCACCGAGCTCCTAACCCATCCGCCTTAAGTTCCGGGTTCTTCACACTAGAAACTTGAAAATGGTAACCCACAACGAGGTGAGATATAAATCTCAGCAAGTTCACGCCCTAAACCCTGATTAGGAAGATAATACACCTAGAGGCAGCCTATACACAACCAATGAGACTCACTTGCCTCAATTCTTTCCTGCACATTAGTACAGTTCGTAAAGCATATGCATATACTCATTACACTCAATAATTGGAACATCTCATTCAATCACATCTCAATCAATCAATCACAGAAGTCCCAATTATAAAGCCAAATCGTTATGACACGTCTCATTCCATGTCATACAATTTCGTCCCATAATCAGGCGCGAGTAAATCATATTGGTGGTTTAATCCACACCCAATATTCACACTCAAAAATCAAACTCCAACTCGATATCAGACTCAAGGCTCTAACTCAATAACAAGCTCAAGGCTCTAGAGATAGTTCCCACACGACTCAAGTCATCATGTAACACTTAGCCCTTGATTACAATAAGCAATAGTCTAAGGCTCTAGAGGTGACCCACACGAAGTTTCGCCATCGTGTAGTACTTAGTCCTTGACCACATAACACACTAATACAAGGTTCTAGGGGTGACCCACATGAAGTTTTATCCTCGTGTACTACTTAGCCCTTGACTATGCATGACAACACTACAAGGCTCTAGAGGTAGTCCTCATACGACTCAAGTCGTCATGTAACACTTAGCCCTTGTCTACAGTATGTAATAGTATAAGGCTCTAAAGGTGACCCACACGAGATTTCATCATCGTGTAGTACTTAGTCATTTACCTGTTCACAACCCATCGGTTTCTTAACCCAACACATGTCATCTTAACATCCAATAGTCACCTTGCCATGACTATAAACCATCACATGATCATCAAGCATAAGCTCTAGGCATATCACAAACCAACCACATCATCCAAATTGCACAAACCAGCAAGCATTGCACCAATAACACCATAACCATGGCATAATCATTCGCGCCTCATCACACATGACCTCCAGGCATAACACAAAGAAACCACGTCACCAAATTGCAATTTCTAGCAAGCAAAGCATCGAGAACCATCATAAAACTATAATCGGTCTTAACCGGCAGAACGGTCCACTCGCGCGTCTCCAAGTTTAAATCCAAAAACCCAATTAAATGAGTTCGAAAAAGTTCCAAATTTTAATATGTTGTAAGGAACATAAAAATGATTTTTTTTTTTTTTATGGAGACACCTTAACCCAGATCCTTCTAGATTCGGCCCAATAAATCACTCAATCTAGTACCAAAACTGGGTCCATTTTTAGAAAGTCTGTTTTACGAAATCAGTTTGGTTGGAGATCCAAAACATGTCTGTTTGATATGAAATTGGAATATGTGAAACTAGATGATGTGAAAAACAACTTTTGTGAAGAAACCATTTTGAAATTCGAACCCTAAGAATTGATAAAAACCCCTAAAATCCTAAAAGGTCACAAATTCCAGCACAGTCTGAGGTTATGTTTGCAAATAACGGAGCTGAAATCTCATACTTTTAAATCTCTAAAAACCTTGAGTAAAATATATGTTGTAGATGAAGATATCTAAAACATTTCTTAAGCAAACATCAATCTCAAATTCACAGCCCATTTCAATCTACAAAAATGGAAAATGGTGAGGGTCCAAAGATCAGAACTGTAGGAAGTCCCCTGGATTCGACTAATCCATCATCAATGGTGCTAATCTCACTAAATAGATTAACACTAACCCATTCTAAGGCTAATCTAACCATTCTAGATTAACACTAATCAATTATTAAGCTAATCTAAATAACCATTAAGCATAAGTAACTTCCTAAGTAAGGTTTAGTGAGTAAACTCACCAGTTTAGCGGTCCGGTGAGTCCACGGCGACGGCGACGTGGAGATGAGCGAAACTCACACTCACAACGACACCAACAAAGGCCCAGACGAGCCTTCAAACCACCTTGCAAGGCCAAGGCTTGCTATTGGAAAATCGATCCTGTTCTGCTTCTGCTTGAGCTGCTGGTCGAGTGGCTGTTGGCACAGCTTGGTGGTCTTGGCTCGATGGGACGATGGCTAGACGAACAGGCGAAGCTGCTGGCGGATCGACAAAGGAGCTGGTCGAGTTCTAGCGAGTGGGGGCTACTCTAGACGTGAAGATGTAGCTGAGTGTTGTTGGTGGAGGTGGCGCTGATGGGCTAGACTATGGAGAGATGGGCTGGTGGATGTGCAGCAAGAACAAAATGAAGAGAAGCAAAAACTAGAGGAAAGAATGAAGAAAATGAGGAAGAAGTGGAGGAAAGCAGAAACAAGGGTCGGCGAAGGTGGGGGGATACACACAACAAGGAGGGGACAAGGGAGGACCAAGGCCTAGTGAGTCAAGGCTTGAGCAAATGAGAAGCCAAGCTAAAAATCCAAACACTTGAGTGTTTTTCACCCCTATCTTTAGCCAAATTTGTCAAGCCAAGACCCAATGGCCAATTTTCTCCCAATTAACTCATAAACAAACCCAAATTGATGTCCAAAAATGCCAGCCAATGTGCCCATACGAATTTCCATCTATTCCATCACAATTCCTCACCAAATTAAGTTATTTTGGCAGTCCAAAATCCTATGGCAACAAGCCATACGAATTTCCCTTCCACTCTTAAAAAATTGAGCCAAGTTGGTGGTTAAAAATTCAACCAAAGGTGCCCATCCGAATTCTTAAATCCTTTTTGCCAATAACCGATTTTTCTGCAAAATTCCGGACACATCGAAATTTCTCCAAAAGATGAGACGAGGTCATAAAAATAAATCGTGACACGCTCGAATATTTGATTTTCGAAACCGAATTCAATTCCGTGGTTAAAATCGACCGGACACGATTTTAGTCCAATGTAACCTACCATGTAGCTTTTAGAAATTTTACTGTGGTTATATCCTTTAACGGCGTCACCCAATATATTGTTTAACTCATGAGTGATCAGCTCAGAAAAAAAGGACCATAGGCGCGTATATGAAAAGCCCATTTCATTTTATTGAGACGGGTCATAAATTCAAGACATCACAACTCTTCCCCTCTTATAAAAATTTCGTCCTCGAAATTTAAACCATTAAAATTCTTCTTAAAAAATGTGGGGGTATTGTCATCTCATTAATTCTTCGCTTTCCTGAGTAGCTCATTCTGTCCCGTAGTGTTGCCAAACCACTTTGACCAAAGAGGTCGTCTTGGTGCGCAGAACTTGTTCCTTGCGATTCACAATCTGAACCGGGCTTTCCACGTACGACATTATGTCGTTCACGTCTAATTCCTCAAAATTAAGCATGTGGGTCGAGTCAGGCTCATACTTCCTCAACATCGACATGTGAAAGACGTCATACAGTTGCGCTAACCTCGGCGGCAATGCAAGACGATACACTAGGATCCCAATTCTTTCAAGAATCTCAAAGGGACCTACGTACCTCGGATTTAGCTTTCCCTTTCTTGCTGAAGTGTAAAGTACCTCTCATTGGTGACACCTTCAGAAAGATGTGCTCACCAACTTGGAATTGCAAAGGTCTTCGACGCTTATCTGCATAACTTTTCTGACGACTCTGAGCGGTCTTTAATCTGTACCTGATGACTGGAACTGCATCCACTGACCGCTGAACCAACTCTAGGCCTGTGATCTTTCGCTCTCTTATTTCATCCCAACACACTGGCGTTTTGCACGCTTTGCCATACAACGCTTCAAATGGAACCATCTAAATACTCTGCTGGTAACTGTTATTGTAGGCAAACTCGACAAGGTGAAGCTGTTCCTCCCAGCTTCCCTTGAAATCTAACACACACGCTCTTAACATGTCCTCGAGAGTCTGAATTGTCATTTCAGGCTGGCCATCTATCTGTGGATGGTAGACCATACTGTACTACAGCTTTGTTCCTAAAGCGGTCTGCATATCTGTCCAATGCAAGATCCTTTCGAACGACGATGAAGTGAGCCGACTACATCAGTCTGTCGACCACTACCCAAATTGAATAATTACCCCCTTTGCCTCCTTGGTAAGCTCATCACAAAGTCCATTGTGATGTATTCCCACTTCCACTTGGGAATCTCGAGAGGTTGCAAAAGTCCTCCCGGCTTACAATATTGTGCCCTAATTTGCTGACACGTCAGACACTTGGTGACATGCTTGGCGATATTCGCCTTCATTTTGGACCATCAATAATGTTGACGCAGATTCTGATACATCTTCGTACTACTAGGATGAATGATGTAATTGCTACGATGAGCTTCTGACAAAATCTCCTGCTTAAGCTCTACGCCGTCTGTTACACATAATCGTCATCGGAACCTTAGTGTCCCGTCATCAGAAATCTGAAATTCCGCCTTTCTCTTTTCAGTATCCTCTTGTAGGATCTTATGAATCTCTAGATTTGTCAACTATAGCGTCTTGATTCCGATATGCACTTCCAGCTCAATTCTGAGGGTGGCCATAAGATTTGAAAGGTGGCTTACCTCAAATTTCAAAATCGAATCTCGAGCTCTCTCCAGTAAGATCCACTCTTTACTCATCATCTGCGCAATCGATGACTTTCGACTCAACGCATTTGTACTTTCGCTCCTTCAATTTTGACAGCGGCATACGATAAGGAGCCCTAGAGATTGGCTCCGTCCTAGGGGCCAACTCAAACACAAACTCGATCTCTCTTTCTGAGGGTAGACTGGGTAATCCTTTAGGAAACTCCTCAGAAAACTCCCGTACTATAGCTATGTTCTCTATCTTCGATTCCTCAACTGTTGTATCTGCTACAGTTGCCCAATAATCTTGGCAACCTACCTGTAGAAATCAATTCCCTTAAGTGACGAATTTAAAATAATTGAAGGTCCTTCTTGGTTCCCAACAACTCAAAATTTCCACACGCTAACAAATTAAACTATATTGCTTCTCAATAACAATCTATTACTGCAAGATGCTCCTTAAACCAACTCTTTTCATATATGACATCAAAGTTATACATAAGCAAAATAATCAAGTACAACTCTAGCCAATGATTCTCTTTTTTACAACTTCATTACAGCAAACTAAAATTCTACAAGCTTAACCAAAATCCCGCTGTGCCACTCTGATAAAATTACCCCAAAAACATTCTTCCCTTGATTGGCGCATGGCTCGGTTCATTCTTGTCCCCTTCGCCATCCTAATGGCGTCCTGTCTGCGATGCATTCCATTTGTTTTGTCCCATCGGTGGCGGTGGCAGTAATTGTTGTGGTCTCATTTGCCTGTGCGGACAATCCTTAAACTAGTGGCCACGTTGGCCACATTTAAAACAAGCTCCCATCCTAGTATAACATGGAGCTGAACCATGTCTTTTCCTATAGAAACGACACACGTCATTCAAGTTGTGCGTTGCCTTTCCAATCCCATCCTTTTTATTGAGTGGAATGGGATGCCTTCCTTCAGTCATGGGTTTCTTCCCAAACTGATTCCCATCTCAGTTGGGCCCAAACCACGACCCAGATGCAACGGCTCGTTCGTTTAGATTCTTCTCTATTAGTTGGGCTCGTCCGTATAGCTCATTATAATTCTTTAGATGGAGAGGTACTAGCGGATTTTTCAGCTCTAGTCGGAGGCCATCCCTAAACCTCATTGCTTTTTCCTCGGGATCCTCAATCAATCTAGGAGCGTATTGCGATAACTTAGTGAATTTCACCTTGTACTAGTCTACAGTCATTAGACCTTAACAAAGGCGTAGAAATTCCGCCATCTTCAGTTGCTTGGCACAGCTAGAGAAATACTTACCATTGAACGCTCTAACAAAGATGTTCCACACTGGAGCCACGCCTTCTGGGAAAACACTCTCTCCAGTGGCCCTCCACCAAGTACTTGCAATCCCCTGCAGTTTAAATACTGCAAGGACAACCTTCTCTTCCTCTGTGCACCTCAGCAGTGCAAAAGCTTCCTTCAATTCTTAGATCCAGAGGGTTACAGCCTCGGGATCTTCTGTTCCTATGAACTTCGGCAGTTGCAATTTCAAGAATTGGTCTCCTGACAACCACGTTCCCTTGTGGAACTTCAGCAAGTGTGGCAACGGCTGCGACAATAGCGGCAGCTTGATTCTGGGCCTACTACCCCATCAGAACTCCAATCGTTTGAAGCGCCTGCGTGATCCCTTCGAATTTGGGATCACCAGGGGCTGCTACCCCAGCACCAACCTACGGAATTGACGGTGATGCTACTCCACTTGTGCTAGCCTCAGCCTGCGCTCTACCTCGGCCACCTCGGGTACCAACCCTTGTCGGCATCCTACCCCGAGTCACAAGGCCAATTGCCCTGCAGCACCCCCGAACGCCCCCCAATCCATTAGGGTCACCACATTGTTTCCTCTACCTGGATATCCCTTTTCTTTATCAATGGACTTCCGAGAAGTCATATGGGGGTTCTTACATATACTTGATTGGTCCCTGCGCAAAAGTATGGTGGAAGCGTATCCAACAACTCTCTTCCCTTAGACATAGAAATAATGCACACACTAAACGCATTTATAAATAATAGCCAGGCACCGTTATTTACATATATTACTAGATGGACATTGTTCGTCGATATATCCAAAAAGTGCCGTGGTTTCCTACACCCGGCTATACTTCAAAAGTGGTCTGACACCCTCAGCAACTACATACCAAGAGTCCATCTTTCAGTGCCGATATTCCAAAAATTCCTTCCTCCGCCGTCCTCCTCCTCGTGGTCATATCCAATCATCTGGTCCATTTGCTGGTGGCAGTGACAACAGAGATATCTTATCTAGTCTGAAATGTTATTCCCCAAAAAGGGGTGAGTACAACCACCCAGCAGTTGAAGATCTACCAAGCTATACTATGCAAGCAATCACAATCCAAGTCCATGCAAGATATATTAAACAGGTAATCAAAGAAAGAGTATGCATGAAATCGATAAAACTTTTAAAAAGCAATGGCAATGCAGTTTCAAAACCAGGATTTATCATTTCAGTCACACAAGTCCCAATTATAGGGCCAAACTGTTATGACACGTCCCATTTTATGCCATACAATTTAGTCTCATAACCATACCACACACACACTTAGTAGAACCATCAGTTTTAATATTCAAAAGGTTTCACCCCCTAGAGGACCAATCTTTGCGTCCTTCTGGGCATTCGCACCCAATCCTGGCGTCGCAAAAGCCTCCAGCACACATCTCCGAGCATCTCACACCCCACCTGGCATCACGAGGAATCTCTGGGGCTCGCCATGAAATGGTTACCCCTGCCATCCGGAATTACGTACCGACATACCACCGAGCCTCCCCCGGAATTACGTACCGATATACCACTGGGCATCCCGAAACTCCCAAGGACCCTCTGGGCATGTATTCATAGTACAACCAGGCATCCAAAGGGCATCGACTCATTCGAACCTCTGGGCATCCTGACTCCCGGGGCATCGTTGACCCGAGGGTCCAATGATAACAATTAACATCTTAATTTATTTCAATACCAAAAACATGTTCTATGCAATGACATTGGAAATCTCATGAGTCTTTATCAAAATTTTGGTATTGAATGGCTTGTCAAATGCCAAAACATTTTCAAAACAACAATGATAGGTTTTGAAATCATATACCAAAGCATTTTCGAATTACCAATGAACGAAACTCAGCAATGAAAATAGAAAAGCCCGTAGGTCCACTCCCACGGCTAATCTCCAAATGAATTTCAAAATCATATGCAATTTCTTAAACCATGCTTGCAACTTTTGTCCAAAATTGAAAAGAGTTATCAAAACAAAAAACTTGAATTCGGCACATTGGTAAGTTTAAACACCACTCCTGACTTCATGATTTTATAATAAGTCCACATCAAAGTTTGAGATTTCGAGAGCGCCAAAACCTTTTCCTTTCTTTTGAAACGTTGATGAACGGTGCCTCGGTTTATACAAAACTGCTAAACTTTATTCGAAAGTGACAACTAAATTTGAACATCATATAGTAAGCCGAAATATCAACCCGACCGACACTGGGTTGGACAAATCAATACAAAACTCAAAAGTTTGTAAAGCAACGAGTAGTTTTTAAGTCATTTAAAGCCGGCGCTATGGTAAGTAGAGTTTCAAACACAAGTCAGGAGGTTTTATTTTCCAAAACCAAAAACAATGGCTGAATTCCTCAAGATTTTATAGTCGCCAAAAATCTGTTTTCGATCAAGTCCAAAGTAATCGAAACCATATATGAAAAACCCGAGCATTTCCTCAATCTTTCAACCTCAAAACAGTCTCGGTTGCTCAATAACCATCATTCAACATCAAAATCCAACAATCCAGCCTATCAATGCACTTTCTAAGACAGCAACAACACTACACAACATAGATTAGTAAACTTCAACTTGCCTTAGGTCCTACAGTTCGACGTCAAGCTAAAACAGAAAGCTTGCAGGTTATGGACACGGCTCAACAGTGGTGAAGACGAGCGGCGTCGATGGTGGCGGCGCATGAGCATGGGCAGAGAGCAGTCCTCTCTCTCCCCTTTCCTCGCTGCTCACACTTGCGCTCACCACTCTCTCTTTCTCTCTTACTGTGGCACCCCGAACCCTTCGAAGGTCACCACAAGCACCGATGTTACATCTTATTACCCTTTTTACAATGCCTTACACTTAGAAGAAGCGTCGCTATTCACAGGCTTTTTTTTTTTTTTTTAAAAGCGGTCCCAGCACGACTCATTAGCGGAAGCAAAACATCACCATCTCTCCCCCTTCCAACCATGATACAAATACACACCACTAATCACCATGATTTTATAGATAAGCCACGACACTTTATTTACATATATTTTCAAGATGGGACTTCTTTAGGTCGATACATCAAAAGGAGAGGCTAGGACTCAGCCATGTCCAGCCTAAAACCCCAAAAAGAACCCTTGACCCTCTACAAGTCACATATACACAACTCCCATCATAAGTGTCGGCTCTCTATCCCAAAAAAAACAGCCCCTACTCGTCGCGCACAGGCCTCACACCCAGTCCGGTGCGTCAGGCGGTGGCGATGGCAGCATCCCTCTCATCACCCCATCCTGGCGAACGTGGATGGAGACGAACTCCTGGATGACTGGGCCCCCAGCCAGGCCTATTTCGTACATAACAAGACAGCACACACGTATGTACGCCAGTCCAGGCACGGAAGGATAGCTAAACTCCTCACACTCTACCTCGACGTCGGATGGTAACCCGTAAAACGTACCCCGCGCGACGGCAAGAAGCGCCATACTGCTAATCTAAAATGTTGGTCCCCAAAGGGGTGAGTACAACCACTCAGCAGGTAAAGGAATCCAACAACCACTTAATGCATCATACAAGTCATACATGCATTGCAGGCGTTACTTACCTGGAAGCCATGCGCATACTATCATGCATCATCATCACAATCATAACACATACATGTGTATCATCATCATATCATATATATGTCATCATTCTCATGACATCATCACATTACACATGTCATCATTATCATGGCATCATCATATCATCATATCACATCACATATTATCATCATCATCATGCATATCATCATGCATATCATCATGCCATGGGTGATCATCATCATATCTCATCACATATTATCATCATCATCATGCATATCATCATGCATATCATCATGCCATGGGTGATCATCATCATATCTCATCACATATTATCATCATCATCATGCATATCATCATGCCATGGATTAATTTCCATTTTTAATTTTCAATTTGATCACCACATCACCCATTCCTCGAATCATCAATTTTATCATCCCCTCGGGCAAAGACCTCCGAGGCTTCCGGCATTCAGCCTCCCAGGCCACCGGGCATCCGGCCCCCCACATTCCGGGCATCTCGCATCCCAACTGGCATCACGAGGCATTCCCTTCGAGCAAAAACCTCTGACAGGGCTACCGGCATTTACACTCCCTGGCCGGGCATCCTGCACCCCAAATCCTGGCATCGCGAGGCATTCCCTTCGAGCAAAAACCTCCAATAGGGCTTCCGACCCCTCACATTCCGGGCATCCTGAATCTCCCAGGGCCATCCGGCAATGCTTCTCAATACATTATGGGCATCATCCTCCACCACAACCACCTCCTCACTTATCATGATCCATGTTTACCCATTTTGGTCTTAATTAGCATGGCATATGACGTGACATCAAACAAGTCATACTTGGCATGGAATTCACACATGCATCTCAATTCAATGTCATGCATACATCAAGACCTCATCATACATGCATCATGGTATAACAAAATTGAATGAATTCATGGCCAATAAAATAATCAATCTTTCATATCCTTTTTCATTTATTTAAATTCCAGCTCTTGTTATTTTCAAAAATATTAAATTTAATATCTGTAAATTCCCAAAAATTATAAAAATCAAGGCAAGTAATAAACTAGCCAATAGGATAATGATTTCATGCAAATACACGGCCAAATAGAATTTCACACAATTTCACAATTCTCACAAAATGGCATGTCATTTTCGGGTGAAATCAGATTGCACAGTTTCTGAAGAAATTCGGTTAAAATATCCATACGACCTCCAAAAATTACGAAATTTTACCGAGTTATAGCCAAGCCATTTTCGTACATCTTTCACGAAGACTTCCAAGCCAGATTCTTTTTATATTATTTTCTACAGTCTCACGAAGCTTCTGGATCCATTACCGAATCGTCCAGTGCATGCTTCTCCGAAATACTGAGTTTTCACCTACCTATTCTCTTTCGTTTCCTCTGAAATTTAGATATGTTATACACCAAGATGTCCTATACAAGTTTCATGAAGAGATCTAAGTCAAATAACCAGAGTATAGTCGTCATTTAAGTCCATGATGTCTCGGGTATCCCAAAATACATCTCCAGAATTTCCGTCTTGAAGATCTAGTCGATTTACTAGGCTATACTTGTTCATTTCACTTAATATTTTAGTATGTTGTATTTTAAGATGTCCCCTACAACTTTCATGAAGAAATCGAACAGATATTCTTAGCACAAACCAATATGCAATCACAAATCCAACAAGATGTTAGTGAAATCGTTCCAGATCTGAGGTCTCCGTAGGATGAGAGTTTAACCCCTCAAATCTCCATAATTTTCCACGAAATTTCAGTATGTTATATTTCAAGATGTTAGATACAACTTTCATGAAGAAATCGAAGCCAAAATCGGACTTCAAACATGCATGCTAGATTACACAACATTCTGACTCAAACTGTTCAAGCGAAAACAGCCATACCACCCAAGAACAATCCATCCATACTTCGGTTTTCCTCACCTAATCACCCAAAAATTCAACATGCAAGTAACATACACACATGCAAAAGCAGCTAGAGGACTCCCAACTTGCCTCTAGACCGGACGGACGACGGCACACGGTGGCGAACGGGCGGCACACGGACGGACGGACGGCGAGCAGCTCCTCCTCCTCCCTCTCGGCTTCTCCTCTCTCGGCCTCACTCTCCCTCTCTCTCGCACGGTTCTCTCTCTCCCTTGGCCGAATTCCAACCGGCCATCTCTCTCTCTCTTTTCCCTTTTATCCCCCCTAAACCTCATCATTGATAATCATTGCTTGCCTTCAAATTAGCCAATGCATAGCATTCTCCTTTATGCCACTTGTCCTATTGCATGCATAATGGGCCTTGGATTTGGGCTTGGGCTTGGGCCTCCTTTGTGGCCGGTCGACCACTCCTTCTTGGGCCTCCATGGGCCGGCTAGCTTGGCCCACTAAAGCTTAGGCCAATGGGCCTAAGGCCCAACCTAAAAATTGACTTTTTCCTCTTTTTTTATTTTTTTTATTTCTTCTACAAATTTTTAAATTTTAAATTCCACGTGGCCAAAGTCTTGTGACATTTTATTTATAGAAATTTAATTTATAAAGTGCATGGCCAAGCATAAATTATTATCATTAATCTATCAAATTAAATTCTCACAAACATATGCACAAATCATCAAATCTTAAAAAGACTAATGGCTAGAGCATAAACTATAGGTAATTTCATTACCTAATTAGAGGCTTTAACACACCTTATAACTTGACTTTGAATTTTGGGATGCCACACTTACTCGCGTGCTCTACCTCTCTCTCAGTTTTCTGTTTAGTTAGTCTCTCTCTCTAGCTCACATCTGCGAGCATTTTGGTCACTGGTTTTGTTAAAAACCAGTCAACAAAAGAGGGTGTTCTAGCGGCAGAAGGAGGTGAAGACAGGTGGAGGGAACGTGGCTTGCATGCCGTCCTGGACGCTCTCTTCGCTGGCCACCGAAGAGGGAGAGAGAAACGTGGATCCTTGGCGTGGCTTCTTCGACCGAATACCCCCTTCCACGTTACCTCTTCCATGCATGAGCGTGGCCGCTGCATGCTTCAAGTTTTCCCCTGAATTTTACGATTGACACGTCTTTGTCAATCTGTCAAACTTTGGGACTTCGGCTTGCTGAGTAGGGTAGAAAACGTGGCTGCCATTCGGTCCCTCTCAGTCAACATTCCCCTTCTTTTGTTGACTACCAAAAGGGACGTGGGCTTGGGCTGCATGGTGGTCAATGTTCTCCTTTTGTTCACCGGCTTCGACGAGGAAAAAGACAAAGAATATGGCCGCATGGTCGAGGGTGACTTTTACGTAGATGTATGGCCGAAAGAAATGTGGCCAATGGTGAGGCCGTTCGTATGGCCGTCTAAGGAGAAAAATCGTGCATGAAGTTGGGTTGGTCCGCAGTCCTTTACGGGGTAAACGATTGGAAGGTCTTCGACAATTTCCATCGTAAACTTTTACCTACGCATGGCCGTTGCGGGCTACGGGTCTTTGGCTCGGTTGATTTGTGAGGCCGCTCGAGACTAATATCAGATGTGTGCATGGTCGTGCATGGGAATTTCTCTCCGAAAGTTGATGTTTCGGAACGACGGGTGGTGATGAAACGATGGCCTAATGCTATACCGACGATGACAATGACGAAATAGTGTCCGCAAATGGTGCCAATAGTATGGTCCGACAACACTTCCGTTGATTCGTGATGAGCCGTTACTTATCTAGGTCTGATGAAAACCCGGATGCCACATGCCCTCACCTTGGGAGTCCTTTGCTCCTGGTCACTCATGCTACAGGTTCTTTATAGATACCTATTTTCCCATTCAAATACCATATTAGAATTTGAGTGATTCACACCACACAAGCTATCAAACAGCTATCACTCACATGCCTTAGCATAATAAAATGGTCTTTCCTACTAATTATCCCATGACTCATCACACCTTATCACTCCAAACACCGACCTACTCTGATACCACTTAATAGGGATGTCACGCCCTGAACCTTGAGCGCGAGCGCATCCCTCGGTGGTAGATAAAATTTGCGACGTCCAAGGACGCGTCACCAACCCAATCATTTTTGTTGCACATATAGAAGCGAATTAACTAATCCCCTGACAGCAAACACCATGGGATAGAAAAGTAGGACCACATATAAAACAAACCACGCTTTCATAAACAAACGAGTTTATACACAGAGGCGAATTCTACGATCTACTAACAAGAGGTCTATCTCCAAAAAGGACTACTCAATCACCCAGCTCCTAGCCCTTCCGCCTCAAGCTCCGAGTTCTTCACACTAGAAACCATAAAATGGTAATCCACAACGGGGTGAGATATAAATCTAAACGAGTTCACGCCCTAAACCCCGATTAGGAAGATAATACACCTAGAGGCAGCCTATACACACAACCAATGAGACTCACCTTACTTTAGTTCCTTTCTGCACATTAGTACAGTTCATAAAAAATATACATATACTCAATGCACTCAACAATTGGAACATTTCATTCAATCACATCTCAATCAATCAATCACAGAAGTCCCGATTATAAGGCCAAATCATTATGACACGTCTCATTCTGTGTCACACAATTTCGTCCCATAATCAGGTGCGGGTAAATCATATCAGTGGTTCAATCCACACCCGATATTCACTCTCAAAAATCAAACTCCAACTCGATATCATACTCAAGGCTCTAACTCAATAACAAGCTCAAGGCTCTAGAGGTAGTTCCCACACGACTCAAGTTCCCATGTAACACTTAGCCCTTGATTACAATAAGCAACAATCTAAGGCTCTAGAGGTGACCCACACTTTCGCCATCGTGTAGTACTTAATCCTTGACCACAAAAAGCACTAGTACAAGGCTCTAGAAGTGACCCACACGAAATTTCATCCTTGTGTAGTACTTAGCCCTTGACTATGCATGACAACACTACAAGGCTCTAGAGGTAGTCTTCATGCGACTCAAGTCGTCATGTAACACTTAGCCCCTGTCTACAATAAGCAATAGTATAAGGCTCTAGAAGTGACCCACACGAGGTTTCATCATTGTGTAGTACTTAGTCCTTTATCTGTTCACAACCCATCGGTTTCTTAACCCAACACATGTCATCTTAACGTTCAATAGTCACCTTGCCATGACTATAAACCATCACATGATCATCAAGCATAAGCTCTAGGCATGTCACAAACCAACCACATCATCCAAATTGCACAAACCAGCAAGCATTGCACCAATAACACCACAACCATGGCATAACCATTCGCGCCTCATCACGCATAACCTCCAGGCATAACACAAAGAAACCGCATCACCAAATGTGCAATTTCTAGCAAGCAAAGCATCGAGAACCATCATAAAACTATAATCGGTCCTAACCGGCAAAACGGTCCACTCGCGCGTCTCCAAGTTTAAATCCAGAAACCCAATTAAATGAGTTCGGAAAATTCCCAAATTTGAATATGTTGTGAGGAACACATAAACGAACATTTTTCATGAAGACACCTTAACCCAGATCCTTCTAGATTCGGTCTAGTATATTGCTCAATCTGGTACCAAAACTAGGTCCGTTTCCAGAAAGTCTGTTTTCCTAAATTAGTTTGGTTGGAGATCCAAAACATGTCTGTTTGATCTAAACAACTTTTATGAAGAAACCATTTGAAATTCGAACCCTAAGAGTTGACAAAAACTCCTAGAATCCTAAAAGGTAACAAATTCCAGCACAGTCTGAGGTTCTGCTTGCAAATAACGAAGCTAAAATCTCATACTTTTAAATCTCGAAAAATCTTGAGTAAAATATATGTTGTAGATGAAGATATTTAAAACATTTCTCAAGAAGACATCAATCTCAAATTCATAGCCCATTTCAATCTACAAAAATGGCAAATGGTGAGGGTCGAGAGATCATAACTGCAAGAAGTCCATTGGATTCGACTAATCCATCATCAATGGTGCTAATCTCACTAATTAGATTAACACTAACCAATTCTCAGGCTAATCTAACCATTCTAAATTAGCACTAATCAATTCTTAAGCTAATCTAAACAACCATTAAGTATAGTTAACCTCCTAAGCAATGTTTAATGAGTAAACTCACTGGTTTAGCGGTCCAGTGAGTCCACGGTGACGGCGACACGAAGATGAGCGAAACTCAAGCTCATGGCGACACCAACAAAGGCCCGAACGAGCCTTAAAACCACATTGCAAGCCCAAGGCTTGCTGCTAGAAAACCGATCATGTTCTGCTTCTCCTTGAGCTGCTGGTCGAGTGGCTATTGGCGCAGCTTGGTGGTCTCGACTCAATGGGACGGCGACTAGATGAACAAGTGGAGCTGCTAGCGGATTGGCGAAGGAGCTGGTTGAGTTCTGGTGGGTGGAGGCTGCTCTAGACGTGAAGATGCAGCTAAGTGTTGTTGGTGCAAGGGTTGTTCTGGCTTGGGTTGATGAAGTTGGCTAGTACACGTGAGTGGAGATGAGCTGGTGAAGGCATGGGGTGATGCTTGGAGTTGGTAAAGCTAGAGGTGGCACTAATGGGCTGGACTATGGAGAGATGGGCTGGTGGACGTGTAGCAAGAACAGAATGAAGAGAAGCAAAAACCAGAGGAAAGAAGGAAGGAAATGAGGAAGAAGAGGAGGAAAGCATAAGCAAGGGTCGGCCAAGGGGGGGATACGCACAACAAGGAGGGGACAAGGGGGAGCAAGGCCTAGCAAATCAAGGCTTGAGCCAATGAGAAGCCAAGCTAAAAATCCAAACACTTGAGTGTTTTTCACCCTATCTTTAAACAAATTTATCATGCCAACACCCAATGGCCAATTTTCTCCCAATTAACTCACAAACAACCCCAAATTGAAGTCCAAAAATGCCAGCCAATGTGCCCATACGAATTTCCATTTATTCCATCACAATTCCTCACCAAATTAAGTTATTTTAGCAGTCCAAAATCCTATGGCAGCAGGCCATACGAATTTCCCTTCCACTCTTCAAAAATTGAGCCAAGCTGGTGGTCAAAAATTCCACCAAAGGTGCCCATCCGAATTCTTAAATTCCTTTTTGCTGAAAACCGATTTTTCTGAAAAATTACGAACTCATCGAAATTTCTCTGAAAGATGAGAGAAGGTCCTAAAAATAAATCGTGACATGGTCGAACGTTCAATTTCCGAAACCGAATTCAATTCCATGGTTAAAATCGACCGGACGCAATTTTAATCCAATCCAACCTACCAGGTAACTGTTAGGAATTTTACCACGGTTATATCCCTTAATGGCTTTACTCAATAGATTGGTTAAATCGTAAGTGATCAGCTTAGAAAAAAAGGACCATAGGAGCACCGATGAAAAGCCCATTTCGTTTTATCAGGATGGATCGAAAATTCAGAATTTCACACTCCCTAAGCCGTTGCCAAACATGTCCGAGCCGTCCAGCACTGCCGCTCGACGTCACTCGCCCGTCGCATGCCACACTAGCTGTATGATCATCCCATGCATCCCTGGCCGTTGTTCCACCTCTGTCGAGACCCTAAGGCGTCCCCCGAGCCATTCGAATCGCCCTCACCCTCGCCGGAGTCACCTGGTCACCCGTCGAGCTGCCAAAAGCCCACCGCAGCCTGTCCGCCATTTGCCTTCACCGTTTCCAGCCCATCCGTTCGCCAGCCTCCTTCTCGGCCCACCGAACAGAAACCGAAGCCCTGAGTCTACAGCCCACTGTTTTGCCCGTTTTGGTGCCCTTCTGGACGTCGAAAGGTGCACCCGCTTTGGAGTTTGTGGACCGCCTCCACGTCCCTATCGTTGTGGTCTTGTTGGATCATTAATTAAGTGAGTTTACTCACTAATCCCTACTTAGAAAGTTAATTATGCTTAAGTGTTGATTAGTTTAGACTAAGCATTGATTTGGTAGTTAGTTAGAATAGATTATCAATTTAATTAATTGTTATTGCATGTTAGGTGATTAGAGTAGTGCAATTAGCAACTAGATAAGCTCTAGTATTTATCTAGATAGGTTCGGAAATTTTTCGGGCCTGTCTTGGCTTTTAATTAGGCTTTTCCGACCTAAGTTGCATTTATTAGCATTTATTAATTAATTTTCGGAATAATTAATTAATTATTATTTTTCGAAAATTAGATCGAGATAGCTGATGACCGGAATTTTATGCTGATCGTAGTGGTGTGAGTTGTTTAGTTAATTGACTGCTATTTTGTGCAATTTGAGTGTGATTTGTAATTTTGGGAATTTTTCCCAAAATTTAATAATTTCGGTAATTAATTAGAAAATACCGAGTGTTGGTTTACAACGCCAAAAATGTGTTTGTGGATTGTGGAAATTAGTGGGATTTTCAAAAGGGAAAATATTGTATTTTGGCTAAGGCCGACCGTGTACCCACACACGATTATTTTTATCGGATATTTTTAACGCAAAGAAAATATGCCAAGACATGATTTTAATTGAGGAATTTAAGTGGGAAGCACAATATCCTTGGCCGTGGGTGAATAATCGTGTGATGGTTTATAGTCATAGTAATATGACTATTGAAAGATAAGGTGACGTATGTTGGGTGTGACAATATGGGATAGGTCAAGAATATCGTCGAACTCCTAGTAGGTTGTGCCCATTGAGCCATGATTAATCGCTGAAGTATGGCTGTGCCCATCGGGCCATGTTGATTAACCGCCGAAGTATGGCTATGCCCATCGGGCTGTGATTAACCGTCGAACTTTGAGTAGGATGTGCCATTTGGGTCGTGATTAAAATACAACGCCTGATTACGCCAGAAGACCACCGAGCATCAAGTAGGCCGTGCTCTTTAGGCCGTGATTAAAATTGGGATGCATGGTTAGTTGAGATTGTGTGAGGCGTTTCAAATGATGTGTGCATTTGTCGTATGCATCTGTGATATAAATTGTACTAACTTGCAAGAAGGAACCAAGACAAAGGTAAGTCCTCTGATTGCTGCTTGTGCTTAGGCAGCCCTTGGAGGTGTATTTTCTTCCTAATCGGGTCTTAGGGGGTGAACTTGTTGAAACATTGTCTCACCCCGTTGTGGGATAACATTTTCAGATCCCTAGATGGTAGCTCCTCCTGAGCATTTTGGTCAGCTGAAGAAGGTCACAAAGTAGGTAGTCTATATTCCGCTTCATAGGAACCCAAGGGGATGAGTCTATGAATTCGTGAAGTCCGTGGTATGGGTTGATGCGGGTTTACCCCATAAGGTACCACATTGATACAGATCATGGTACCATCGCAAGCGGAATGGCCAGAGAGAGGGCCCCATACTAGAGTTGGAGATACATGTGTATGTGCTGGAGGTTGCTTTTGCACAAGGCATGGCAAATCCTCTAGGTGGTTCGGTGGTAGACCCGGATCTTTTGAATCCTGGAACTCTAGTGTATTCAACTGAAGGCTCAAATGAGGATGAGGAAGAGGATCTGTAGTTCTATGAAACCCTCCCCCCCTGTTTTACAGACCCTGTTTTTATAGACTGGTATTGTAAATGACATGGCTTGATATATGTATATATTAGCGTGTTATGGTTTGAAAAATTTATGGCGGTACTTTTCTATCACATCTTATTGTTGTTTAGGGATTATTTATCTGCTTCTGCATGCGCATTAAAATGAATGGGTCGGCAATGTGTCTTGAGACGTTGCTAGTTAATCGACTGCAGAGGGATGGGCATGCACTCAGAGGATCGGGGTGTGACAAACTACATATGGTTTAATATCAAACTATTTTTCAATGTCAAAACTTAGCGTTAACTTGGACAACAAAGGTGTCTCAATGTTAAAAACTCTTACACAAGATTGGACCGCTTTGTGCACTGAAATGTTATGTTGCAATCTCATGCCTTGTTAGGCCCCATTTGATTCGGCTTTCCCAAGGGGTTTTGGGGGCTCAAAGCCCCTTGAGGAAAATATTTTGCATTTGGTTCACATTTTTTAGTCTTCATTTGCGAAATGCTAGCATTTGGAATGCTACTCTGAGGTTTAATGAATTTTTTTCTTTCCAATATTGCCCTTACTGATAATCTTTTTTTTTTTTTTCCTTTTGCCCTCAAAAAACACTGTTCATCATCTTCTTCCTTGGACTTGCTGCTCCACCGCGAAGCTCAACCAACAGGTGATGCTCAACCGCGAGCGGCTAAATCTAGCTACCAAGAAGCCTCACTTGAGGTCGAGCGACCTCGGGCATCGCTTGGGTCATGCGACCCAAGTGCCGCTGCCTGAGGCCACGCGACCTCATGCGACGTCACATGGGTCGCTCGACCTCAGGCGGCATCGCCTAAGGCTGCATGACCTTAAGCGACGCCCTAGGTTGCACCTAAGGTCAAGCGATTGAAGTGATGCCACCTGAGGCCACGCGACCTCAGGCGGCGTCGCTTGAGGCCGTGCGACCTCAGGCGTCGCCTAGGTCGCACGAGCCGCCTCCCTCCACCACCACTGCCACCGCCACCAACCGCCTCCCCACTACCACCAGCACAATTACCAAGTCGCTCCCCCACAATTTTCCCCTCTCCACGCAGCTGCATCTCCTCCTCCCTTTTCTTTTCTTTTCTTTTCTTTTCTTTTTTCCTTTTTCTTTTCACCTTAAAGTTGCTTTGCAAAATATACACAAAAATGAGTTTCCAAACATACTTGCCTTCACAAAATGCCCATTCATTCAAAGATACTTGGGGAAACGCAAAGCCATTTCCCCAAAGTTGAACCAAATAGGCCCTTAGTCTAACTCGGTTACCCAGGGGTTTCTGTTTGTAGAGGGAAGAGCTTGTGATTAAAATGCTTCCATTTTATTTTATTTTATTTTTTGCAGATTAAACTTAAGGGAGGATTTTGGATCAATCGTTACTCACTCCCCCACTTAGTATGGAGAAAGGGAAGTACTTTTCATTTCCTTCAACCGGTGGAAAGATCGTTGGATTTCATGGAAGATTTGGAACCCTTCTTGAATCGCTAGACATATAGGACGCTATTATTGAGAGCTGACCATGTTTGGCTGTGCTTGTGGATGTCGCATATACTTTGTAGGCACATGCGCTTTCACGTGCACATCCTTTATCTTTGTTAGAACATGCTAGTATATGTAGGCTGTGTTTGGCAACCACTTTGCCAAGTATCTTTGAGCCCCTAAAGATCTTTGGGCTAATGTTGGGGTGTTTGGCAAAAACATTTGAACCCCCCTTTGGAGAAGGTCAGCCTTGTGCTTTCGGCTTTTTCGGCATGCCCATGTGGGCACTGTTCATATATATATATATATATATATCCAAAATTGTCATTATGAACTTTTTGGATCTTTTCCTCACCTTCTGTTTGCTCTTGGGCCTAGAAAAAAAAATCTTACTTCTAAGAGCAAAGTTTCGGCTATCATTTCTCTGGAAAATTGGAAATGGTCTTTCGGTTTCCTTATGGTTTGATCGCTGGCTTTCAGAGGGCCCTCTTGATCAGATTATTCCGCATCCTCTTATTGAGACATCTAGTCTTCCAAAGCATGCAGTAGTTGCGGATCTTCTCTCCCCTATGGGCGATTCCTTCAGGCTTTTCCTTCAAAGCTCGAGATTCTCCATTCTAGTTTCTTCCTCTGCTCCGAATCGTTTCTTATGGAGTCGGGACCCCTTCGGATCCTTCTCGGTGGCTTCTGCTTGGGACTACATTAGAACAGGAAAAAAAAACCGGGTGCCTTAGGCTTCTCTTATCTAGAACTCTAATATTACTCCTAGATTCCAGTTTAATTTGTGGCTGATTACGAAGAACAGATTGCTTACCCAGGAGCTCCTTCTCTCTCATGGAAGAATCGACTTTTGCACTTGTGCGTTATGCAATGAAGTTTCGGATTCCATCAATCACCTATTTTTTGATTGCCATGTCTTGGCTTCTCTTGCTTTCTTTTGGGCAACAAGGTGTAACTTACCTTGGCGAGCGAGACTGTGGGTGGAGAACCTATCTCGGGCTATTAAATTCTTATCCGGTAAAGGTTTCTTCTACTGTATTGCTAGATTTTCTTTTGCTACCTTATGTTACTCGATTTGGAAAAAAAAAAGGAATGATATTATATTCTGTGGGGAAGCCTTGGTCGTCTCTGCGTTGAAAAATCACCTGATTAAAGTTGTAAAGGAGAAAGCACTTACCTTCTCAAATGTTCCAGATATCCCGAGAAACAGGCGTGTTCAGAGGAACTGGGGCCTTGATCCCTCCATTTTCTCAGGCCCTACTTTGACTCTATAGGTTGCTTGGATCGCGTTCTTGCTTCAAGTTACTTTAGCTCTCCATTCTTTGTCTCTTCGTTTTTTGAATTGCCGAGGTTTTGTGTTGGCTATTGTGACTTTTGTTTTAGTGACCTTGTTGGTCGCTTTCTATTTTTCCTATATTTGTTTCTCTTTGCCTTTGGCTCTTTCTTCGGCTCCCTTCCACTCTTCTACTTACTGTAGTTAGAGTGTAAGTTTTTGGTGCCACTTTTGTATTTTTGTCCTTAGTTATATATTTATTACCTTTACCTAAAAAAAAACTTTTTGTATTTCTGTCTTTTGCCCGTGTGAGGAGATATTGTTCACCTTCTCCGTCGAGTGGCCGGCGACGGCTAGAGGGATGCCGACGTTGTCACGACAACCTAGGCGATCGTCGTCAGAGAGTTGGGCGACCACCAGCAAGGTCGTGCGACCGCCACGCCACTTGGGTCGTAGTGACCTAGATCTGGGGCGGCAGGGTCGCGGGAGGACCCTGCCACCCCCGATTTGGGTCACGCGACCTCGTCGCCCCCAGATATGGATCGCGCGACCTCCCGCGACCTCGCACCTCGCCACCCCAGATTCGGGGGCAGCGAGGTCCTCCCACGACCTCAACGCCTCGGATCTAGGTCGCCGGAGGCGGAGTCAGAAAAACCTCGCCGCCCCAGATCCGAGGTCGCCGGAGGTCGAGGCGGCGTCGCGCGACACGCAAGACCTCACCGCCCCAGATCCGGGGTTGCCGGAGGTCGCGACGGCATCGTGCGACCTCGCCGCCCCAGATCCGAGGTCGTCGACAGCTGCTTGCCCTTGCCGGTCAAATTTTTTTGTTTTTCTTTTGATAATTTTTTTTTATCACAAAAGTCCTTTGTCCCCCAAAGACCATTTTGCTCAAAGGTATTTCACAAAGGGCTTTCATACTACAATTTAGCAAACACAGTTTGCATTTTGAAAAATACCTTTAACTCAAAGGTCATTGAATTTTCCTAAAGACTTTCCCTAAAAGTCTTCCCAAACGCACTTGTAATTGGTCTTCGTCACATCGCTTGACGTTATTTGCCCGTATTGCCCCCTAATTTTGGAGAAGTTGTTGCTGTCTTATGCATAGCACCCCTGGTTTTGTTTGTGATACCCTCATCCTGAAGCTAATTCCATTCTATTCTTGAACGCCCCCTCATCGACATCTGTTATTTGGTCTTTCTTCCTTTTCTTTTATTATATCGAGTTTACAATTAAAGTTGCCTACATTATGTTAAGTATTGCATGTGAAAAACTTGGGTGTGATTAGTGCAAATATGATTATATTTTACCTACAAGATTGTAGATCCTCATTGGCGAATGGATGGGGAGCTGAACCCAGCTGTTGGGCCTCACATGGGCCTAAATAAAATATTCACATAATCAACCATCGATATAAATCAAGTCCGGTAAATCTAGATCTAGACAAATTTTTCCGTGATCTTAAGAAGAAAGCGTGACTTATTAGTGTGACTTTTTGTATTCATATTCCGTTACCATTAACGGCCTCTATATTTCAATTTCAATCGCGTTTTCTGCTTAATGTGAGTTTGGATTTTCAATTTGCGTGCAAATATTTTATATCAGGTTCTGCATGCTACGAAGTTGAACGTAGAATCTTCGGAGAGAGAGAGATTTCTGCCCTGCCATCCAATCCATTTTCGTTTTCAAATGTCTGTGGGAACTGAGAAAATTTGTCAAGTAAATCCAAGTTTCATCCTAAAACCAATCACGGACAAGTCTCTGATTAAGTTTGACTGATATTTTTTGGTGAAAGAGTTGCATCCCTCCAATCATTTTTTTTTTTTTAACCTAGTAAATTATTGTACGATGAGACATGCACGTTCAAGTATAAAAAGGCATGGCTTTCCTCTTAATGTCTTTCAAACCAAATACACATACGGCCTCTCAATCAAAGTTTCCATACCACGCATCAACAAGACAAAAACCATGCCTTCTTCTTATTCTCATCGATGGACACTCGACATATTCGTGAGTTACGAAGACAATGACAGTACGGTGAACCGCTTCACATCGATCCTCTTTGCAAAGCTGAAGCAGGCGAGGATTGGCTCCAGAGACTCCCACGAAAGGAGCAATAACCTCTTCAAAGCAATCCGCCAGGCGAGGTTCGCCCTTGTTGTGTTCTCTGCGAACTATGCCGACTCCAGCCAGTGCCTAGACGACCCGGTTGAGGTCCTCCTTCGCAGAGGGAATTCCAAGTACCCCAGCATCGTGGTTATTCCCATCTTTCATGGCATGGACTCAGCCAAGGTTCCGGAGTTGAGGCAAAAAGGAAAAATCAAGCAGGTTCTAAACAACTTGCCTCCAAATGTGAAAGAGAAAGAATGGAGGCGTTATAAGAGTTTTCCTGATGTGAGCTACATTAATTAATATTGTAATTTACCGTTTTACGGGGTTGGTTGGTCCAAAGTGAGATAGAATGTTTGTTAATTAGTCTAATATGGGGCTAGTAAGTATTGGTCGAGTTGAGCCTAGCCCTAATGAGAGGACCTGATTGGAAATTCTATAAATAGTGCTTAACTCTCTCCTCTAACCCGAATTTTCACAAGTATTCTCACATAAAGAATGTTTACCTAGCACTAAAGGGTGAGAGGACCGTCTCATTGAGTCAGTGATACAGAGGACAATAGAGGAGAAGGTTTTGTGCGTAGATCATCACTTTTCCCCTTCCGCATTATTGACACCTAAATTTTAGAAACCTAGTTATTTATCTATTACATGAAAATTAGGGATTAATTTTTTAAACCCTAAAAAAATATAATTAAATTGCGTAGCATATAGTTTTATGAACATTTTTGTTATTATTGCATTTGCATCGGACTGGTAACAAGTGGGTTTGAATTGGTAGTTCTGAGTTTTAAATTAATAAGTTGGACTAAGCCCACAAAGAAAACAAATTAACCCGAGCTCGTTATTTTTTATGATCAAAATAGAAATTTGATATTTTCGGTGATATGACGGTTTTTTTTAATATCCTCCAATAGGGCAAGTGAGACAAAGAGATATTGCGAGCTTATCTTTGTAAAATTTGGAATTTGAGAAAATCGCACTATAATCTCAATCTTTAGCAATATGTGAAAAATATTCGGGAGGAAATCTTCATATAAGCTACAAAACCTAATTCCTTCCCCAATAAAAAGCTGTGCGAGTACAATTTATGGGGGCCTTTTCTTCGTTTTCTCTTGAGGCTTTTTCTCGGTTTCTAGGGACGCGTTTGGTAACATTTCTGTTTAGAAATTGTTCCAAGGAATATAAATAGAAAAAAATATTTATATTCCGAGGAACAAATTTTTAATTAAAAACGTGTTTGGTAAACTTGTTCCGGGAATAAAAATGAAAAGAAACACGTTTGGTAAATTTAAGTTCTTTTTTTGTTTCTTTTAATTTTTTAATTTTTTAATTTTTTTAATTTTTTTCTTTCTTCTTTTTTTTTTTCTTTTTTTCTTTTTTTCTTCTTTTGGCTACTTGCCGGCCTCGGCCCATGACCGGCGATCGGCAGACGAGGGCCGGCGGCCTCGCCCGGCGAGGCTCGGCCTCGCCTTGGCCGGGCCAACTCGGGCTCGCCCGGATCCGGTGAGCCCGAGCTCGCCCGCCTTGCCCCACGCCGGCGAGGCTCGACCTCGCCGGGGGCCGACGACGCTCCAACGAGGTTGTCGGCCCTCGACGGCCGGTCGCCGGCCATGGCCGAGGCCGACAACCGGCCAAAGAAAAAAAGAAAAAGAAAAGAAGAAAAAAAAGAGAGGAAAAAGAGAGGAGAGAGAAAATTTGTTCTTAAAAATTGTTCCAGAAACAAGAAACACGTTTTTCTTGTTTCTTGTTTTTGTTCCAAATGTGTTCCTAAGAACAAAAAAATAGGTTTGGAACAAAAACGCAAACAAACGTGTTTCTATTCTTTTTTTTTCCTAAAATATAAAAAAAAAATAGAAATTTTGTTCCCTGGAACAAAAAAATAGAAATTTTGTTCATAAACGAAAACAAAGAACATTAACAAACAGGCCCTACGTCAACAAATCAGCGAAAAAAAAGAAGAAAGAAAAGCTCTTTCCATTGGTTTTTTTTCTCTGTTGGTTTTTTTTCCTTCATTCCTTTAAAAAAGAGAAACATAAGAAAAGGTAAAAAAGGTTGAGGGAAAGTCAACAGAAGGAAGAGACGTGCAGCAGCAGAGAAGAGACAGAGGAGGAAGTGACGTGAAGGTGCAGCAGAAAAAGAGAAAAAAAAGGGGGGGGGGGGGAATAGGAGAGCCACTATTCTTCTTCTTCGTCGAACCCCCTCGCCTCCCGATCCGCCGCGCCTCTGCAGTGACTAATCCCTTGGGCCGCCGGTCTCCTTGCGCCACGGCTGCTTGTCGCGCGGCTAGCCACCTTTGCATCCCGCCTCACTTGCAGCCCACACCAACCCGCGACTACTTGACGCTGCTCCAACTCCACTCGCTACTGCTGCCTCGCTGTTCCGCCCGCACCTCAGTTGATCTCCCTCACCGACGCTTGCTACAGTCGCGCCAAACGCTACCGCCCACATCGGCCACTGCTCGTCCCCCTGCGACGCCACTGCTGTCCCTGCTCTGTCCACGATCTACCCAACCCAGCGCCTGACGTCCCAGTTGCTGACTTGCAGTGTCCACCTTTGAGCCGGTCAGATCGCCTCCACCGCTTCCACTTGTCGCCGCCGCCGACTTAGCAGCTCACCTCCGTCGCCGTCTCCTACCATCGAGCCCCTGCTGCTGAGTTTCCCTCGGCCAGCCACGGTCGCACTCTGCCTCGAGCTCACGCCGACCACTGCACCAGCATCGCTGCGCGGCACCAGCACTCGCGAATAGCCTTCCGCCGAGCCGCTCATCCCTCTGCTACAGCGCCTCAGTCCCCCTAGCCACGACGATCCGTCGCTGCGTCCACCGACGCTTCCGCCCGCCACCCGCAAGACCTCCGAACGACCCCCCTACAGCAGCTCGCTAAACGTCGCCCCTTGCTGCCGTGTCCTCCTCCGCCCGCCGCAGGTCCTTTCGCCGGAGCTCCCAGCGGCTGCCCACTACCCACAGCTACTCACCACCACAGCAGCCCCTTCTTCGAGCTGCGCCGAGCCTTTGTCGTGATTCCCAAGCCGCGGTCGGCTAAGCCAAATTAGAAAGCCAAAAATTCAAATTAGGTAGTTTTTTATTTTTTTTATTTTTTTTCGTTTCTTTGTTTGAAGTATTCCCTTATGTAAGATTGAAATCCCCGACGTGAAATAGCCTTTTAAATTAAGGATTGACAGTCCGATTTTTGTGCTCAAAATCCGACGTGCAATCACATGGAAAATCGCAAATCCGATCTCACGCTCGAGATTCGATTCGGTTTTATTTAAAATTGATTAATCAAATCTCATGCACGGGATATGATTCGTCAATTTATGAATATCAATCTTATCTTGCTCGATGTGCTGTCGTGTTATTTGAATTGATTTTGCTTTCGTAAAAGAAAAAAATTTTAAAAAAAATCTGAGTTAGATTAGGTCCTTTGCTTGTTTTAGGGTTATCTTGCATATTTAGAATAGGAAATTTATTTCGATTTTAAAAAAAATCCCAAAAAAAAAAAAATCAGCTTAGGATGTTAGTTTTCTTAGGTTGTACGTTTAATTATTTGACATTTTAATTTCGAATTTTGTTATTAAAAAAAAAAAACCTAGAACTTGGGAACTTTTTCCATGTCATTGCATATAGGATAAAATTGCACGTAATTTAGTTCTAGATAATATTTATAAGTTTAGATGATTTTTCATAGATAGATTGCATCTTAGGTTAGGGATGAACAAGTTAAGATAACATTCAAGTTTAAATTAGGGTTTGGCCTAGCCTAATCCTTAATGTGAGTTGGATGATATCTTAATTTGGATAGATAATTTTCGCAATTTTTCTAATTTCGAATTTCATGGAAAATACCAAAAAAATTGTCTTTAAATAAATTGATTTCATTCTCTAAGATAGATTGCATGCTTATTAAGCAAATACAAAATATTTCACTTTCGTCATATAGCTTAGGTCATATTGCCATATCATATCATTTCATGTTAGATTAGTAGCATACATTGCATAAAGCATGATTCTCATTAAATAAGTGCAAACAAAAAAAGTAATTGAGTGCTAATTAGAAATTATATTTAAGACCGTCGATGTGAATTCTGATATAACATTGCATATGCTTTTGATGCCATGAGGTAAGTCCTCCTGCAATTTATTCACTACTTTATATGGGTGTTAAATTGGTGATTTGTGCACCCGTATGATAACCTCACATGTTAGGGAAGTAAATTAAAATCAATTCAAGTTGCCTGCAAAACATTTTTACCGAAAGGGCGTTAGAGAAATCTAGCATAATCAAATCCCCAAACTCATAAATCTCTGGTTCATAGGAGTAAAGTAAATCTCCCATTACTTTACTTAGGTTTCTAATCGACCCACCGAAAATAGATTAGTAGCGACTCTTAATTAAAAATTAATGGCATGTTAAGAACTTGAACCTAAGTTGCGAATTGGTATGAGCTTGGGAGAGCCGAGCTAAGTTTAGGCTTAGTAATCCATTAGCCAAACCCTAAGTGGTTCACTCGAAATTTGGTCACGACATGCATAAAACACAATGGATTCCAAAACATATGCGTTAATCTTTCTACTCAATCATATATGCTATTGTTCTGGTTATGGAAATCTTGGGATTGCACGTTTTGCTCCCTTCATGTGGTATCAGAGCTACCATAACCTAGAACTCAAATGTATAGAATTTTTTCCCTAATTTTGAGATTTTTGTGATTTTTCGTTCAATAAAAATTAAATTAAATTGTAAATTCGGACTGTGCTCGGTGAGACGAGTAAATCCATGGGCGGCGCATTGCCAGGGCAGGCCCCACGTGCCCCCACGCATGGCCACGCGCCACTAGGGCGTTGAGCATGCACCCCATGCGCAAGGGCTAGTGTCAGCGACCAAGGCCCAACCCAACCCGACTCGTTGACCACCCAAATAGGTCAATTGTTGACCGGACAGTCGAGCCGAGAACTGATTGGACCGGTTTTGACCGATCTCTATGCCCACACTTGAGTTCCATGCATCGTGCACTTTGGCAACGCGTGCGAGCACGTGGAAGTTCCGATGGGCGTGTGGTTGGCAGCAATAGGTTTGTATGAGTATTTCCTATGTTTTGGTGTAGTTATTTTATATTTTTGATGATTTTATGGATGTGAAAATACATACGAAACCCTAAATACATGTATTTTTAGTATATTTTCACGTATTTTTCTTGTATTTTCCTGTGATTTTGGAAATATAAGTATTGGTTTACAAGTATGTTATCATATAAATATTATAAAAGTGTTATTCATTAATAATATGCAATAAAATTTAACTTTTATTAATTAATAAAGCAGTGTAATTAGCATGAAATGTGATTTTGGTGATTTACTACCTCATCACTAAAGTTAAAATCACATGTATTTGATATATGTGAGAAGTAAAGTTTATATTCTTGGTATGAGGGAGTTTCAAGGATTCCATTGAGTAGTGACCGCCAAAGTGGCACACTTGATTGGGTTTGAGAAATATCGGTCTCGTATAATGATTGTGATATCTTCTGGTCTAATGCATAGTCATACTCCCAAATGAGGTGATTGTGTATTAGTTTATGGAGGGATACATGATAGTGTGGTGAAGGAGTGATCGACCCTAGTAGTTCATATGCTGAAATGTGATGAATTTACGAATATTAGAATATATTCTCATAATCGCTATCATGTGGGGAATGCACAACTGCATGTTATGTATTCTGCCAAAATGTGATTATATGATTTTGCATGTAACTCTCTAAATGTGTACTTGTACGTCAAGTTACACAGTGCTCACATGTTTTTTAGTAACATTTTCCGTAATTAATAACTCAACTATTATTGAGGTTTTTTACTGGTTCAAATTTTAAGTAGTGAAAATAGAATTTTCTATTTGATAAAAGAACATTCGGATTTGCTTGTTATTCATGAAGCCCTAGTGGCTTGAAATTATGTCTTGTCTAATACCGAAATTAAGACATATCTGCAAAGACTTTTTAACATAATTATATATACGTCTCATATAAGTTTGAAAATGTTGTTTCCAAAAGTTTTATGTATAAGGAATAATCTCACACATGTCTAAAGAAAGAGTAAAAAAGTTGACAATGTTGATATTTTATCTACTCTTAACGATTATTTAAAACTTTGATAGAATATTGTGGAAGTAAAATTACCAAGGTAAAGAATAAAATAGTTAGAATTAGTCTTAAAGGTTGTTAGGCCTGATAGTGGCGGTGGGTATTTTGGCAAGTATGACAATACTAAATAACTTAAATGGTCATTGGTTAAATACTTGGTAAATTCTGGGGTGGTGACTTAATTTATTATGCCTAAAAATCCTAACAAAATGATTTGGCTGAAAGGCATAATTATATCATAATCAACATAATGATGAAAATGATGAATAAGACTAATTTATCCGATCTTCTGTGGATTGATATTTTGAAAATAACATTTTCACATACAAAAATGTGTTTATTACCAAAGTTGTTTCCTAAACTTTTTTTGAGTTGTGGACTGGACGTCAATTTAACTTGAATCATATTAAAATTTAAAGGTGTCATGCAGAAGTGAGGTTGTATAATCCAATATTAAGTGCGTTACAATTCAGATTCATTCGGAACTATTTTGTATCTTACCTAGATTGTTCAAAGGGACATCGAATTTATGACCCTAATGAAAATATAAGTATTATAGAATCATAGAAAGTAAAGTTTCCAGAGTTCGACGTAATTGTAGATGATAGCTACTCTTAAAAAATTAAGGATAATAGTACGATGGAGGTTATTGTATCTTTATCTTTGCCTATACAGACAATTTTGGAATCTCTTATATCATAAACTAAACTCGTTGAGGTTCAAGATATTATTCTTAATATAGTTTATGATGAAATTTCTCAAATCTCTTAAGTGTAGAATGAAGTGATTGTAACTTTATTCCAGAAATTTGCTAGGGAAAGACGGTCTCATCAGACTATAAAGTCTATCTATGATAGCATGATTACAATATCTACTGCATGATTAATTTAGCGACTTATATAAATGTTGTTTCCTGTTGTAATTAGATGTCACAAAAGACGATATGTAATCTATGAAATATTATAGTTTTTGGAAATTTACCGATTTGCCTAAAGATCACAAACTCATTATTTGCAAATAGATGTATAAAACTAAGACGATTTCAAAGAAAGATTGTGGAGTTTAAAGCTAAATTGATAGCTAAAGTTTTCACTTTGAAAGATGGTGGATGGTGAAGAAATGTATATATTTTTAGATTCTTTTAGAGTGAACATGGCATTAATAGCTTTTTTTTTTTTTTATATGGAGTTATGCCAAATAGATACTATATTTTCAAATGGACACATTGATAACAAAATCTATATAGTGCAACCGGAGGATTTTGTTGGAGATGTTTCAAGTAAACTCGTATGTAGATTGATAAGTCTTATTCATGGTTTTAAGTAAGGCTTTAGACAATATTATTAAAATTTCATAGTGTTGTCATTTCGTTTAGTTGGGAATAAAGTAATTCGGTATATATATATTGCAAGGTCAATGTGAGGAAATTTATTTTTCTCATACTCTATGTACATGATATTTTGCTTACAAGTAATAACCTTGAGGCATGTTTTGTCATTTGCACTGAGGTCTGTAAGGATTGTTCTTACCATAAATATCAGATTTATCTCAGAGGACATGTGTTTATTATATTAGGGGTGATGGATTGAATCTATCACATTATCCTTATTTAGATATTGAGAAAATCTAATTAAAAGGTGTACATTATGTCAGTGTATTTAAAAGTATAATGTATGCTCAAATTTGCACTAGACTAAATATCGTCTTTGCGACAGGACTTCTAGACATATATCAGTCAAATCCAGGACACGATAATTAGTTTATTGCCAAAAGGTTTTAAGGTACTTAAATAGAACAATAGATTATATGCTGATTTACAGGCATGTTCAATTCTTGCAGCTAGTAGAATATTTAGATGTAAACTTTGCTGACTATTGAGATGATATAATATCAATAATGGAATATATATATATTTATGTTAGTAGGAAGTGCAGTAATTAAACTTCTATATCATTATCTACTATGTAAGTAGAGTTTGTAGCATTTTTTTATGCTATTACTTGAGCTATTAGGCTCCGAAACCTCATTAAGGAGTTGACCGTTTTTAACTTTATGGATTGACCCATACGGTTGTATTGAGACAATAAATTTATAGTATTTTATTAACGATAAAGGTCTCAAAAGGTTTAAATATATGGCAGTCAAATTTTTTACTATAAAGAAACGGTACAGAATGGTGACATTATAATATAACATATTTCCACAGATTATATAATTGCAGATCCACTAACTAAAGGACTTCGCTCTTCTATTTTTAAACGACGTGTCATTAATATAGGCTTAAGAATATCATGAGTTGCTGTTGTTTAGTGAGAGCTATTTTAGCTTTATTCTATTAAAGTTTACTTCTGTGTTTGTTACACTTAGTAATGGTTTGATATGTATCAACTTTTGTATTTAATAAAATAATTTTGAATGTGTTGTTATTATGTTGAATACATATTAATAAAAGTCTCAAGGTATTGTATAAACCTTGAGCGAAGGCTAGGGGCATTCATTTGTTAGCTTTGTGCATATATCTTATTATACATAAAGAAATGTTAACCGTAAAGACAAAACATATGTGGGTTCATTGGAATCATAAAGACATTCTTTAGTCGCACAAGTTTTATGACACTTAAGGTAAGAAAATGGTGACTGACAAATGAAACCTCTCTATGAGAAATATTATCCATTTTGTTGACACCTAAATTTTGGCGACCCGTTTAATCATTTATCGCATTAAAAAATTAGGGATTAATTTTAACCCCTAAAAATATTAGTTAATTAATTAATTGCATAGCATATAGTTTTAGATGTATTTATTTTAATTTGCATTTACATTGGGCCGGTGACAAATGGATTCAAATTGATGGTTCAAAACTTTAATTTGGTGAATTGGACTAAGCCCACAAAGGGAGTAAATCGGCCCAAGCTCGTATCATCGAAAAGATTTTACGGATTTATTTGTGCGAGATTTCAAATTTTAGAAGAATTCTCTTGCAATCCTAAATCGTATCAAAAGCAAATATTGCATTTGGAAAAAGGAATTTTCGTGGATACGGATTTGGAAAAATTAAAACCCTAACTCGTGGCCTATAAATAGATTAAATGCGTAGGGTTTGGGGAAGGAGGCCACGCAGATTTATACATATGGCCACATTGGTGTCTCTCTCAGGGGTTTTCGAAGTAAAAAAAAAATCAACAAAAAGAGAAAGCTTCGGTGTTCTTTTCGAGGGAAAAGGAGAAGTGCAAAAAAGTGAAAGAAGGCGGAGAGAGGAGATGTAAGAGAGGACAGAGAAAGAGAAAAGGAAAAAGAGGGAAAAAGGAAGCAATCAGTCGTCTTCCTCGAAGCCCCTTCATCGGCGTCCCCGAGTGATGACGTCTCTGCCTGTGACGCCGCGGCCTACCTCAACCGCAACCTCCGGTCCTTAAGGCTCTGCCGTGGCCGGACCCGAGCCAGATCTGCCCACCCCCTGCACTGCATCGGCTCCAAGCTTTCCCCAACGGCCGCTACTCCTACTCCTGTGATGCCCCTACATCGCACACCTCTACCCTGCTCTGCCTCTGCTCCGACGACCCAGCTCTGTTTTGCCCATGAAGTCGCAGCTGCTGCCGATCTGCATCACCACCCGATTGGTCTCGCCTGTGACGCCACTTCTGTCTCTGCACCACTCCTCTCCGAGCAACGCCCACAGCAACCTTCCGCCGAGCCATCTCCACCAGTCGCTACTACAGATCTGGTGGTCCGCTCGTCGCCAGCAGCGTCGCGATGCCCCCTTTGCCGGTGCCTGAACGCCGGTTGTTTCGCCGGCGACGCCCCTGCCGGACCTCTGACTCGTCGTTCCTACTTGCTACCCGAGCACAAGATTTGCTTGGGAAGCCAAACAAAAAAAAAAAAAAAAAAAAAGGAAAATCAATTAGGTAGTTTTTCTATTTTTATTTACTTTATTCTATTTTTAATGTTATTTTCATTTATTTTCTTTGTTTTTTAGTATAATTATTCCTTAATGTAAGATTAAGATTGCTCGACATGAAATTGCTCTAAAATTTGGGATTGACAGTCCAATTTTCGTGCTTGAAATCCGTCTTGCAATCGCAATCGCTTGAAAAATTGCCAATCCGGTCTCTCGACCGAGATTCGATTCGCGATTTATTTAAAAATTGGACAACCCGATCTCATGCACGAGATATAGTTCGCCAATTTATGGATATCAATCATATCTTATCTGATTTACCGTTATGTTGGTTGAATCAATTTTATTTTTGTGAAAAGAAAAATCCAAAAAATATTCGAATTAGGATTAAGTTTGTTTTAGAATGTTCCTCGTCTTAGGATTATCTTGCATATTTAGAATAGGGATTTTATTTTGAATCTTGAAAAAGAAAACAAAAAAGAAAGTGCATTCATTTAGGATGTTAGTTTTTATTTGAATTGCATGTTTAATTTTAATTTCGAATTTCATAAAAAAAAAAAATTAGAATTAGGGCATTCTTTGCATGTCATGGCATATTAGAATAAATTGCATGTTTTATTTTAAGTTTAGATTGATTTTTGCATCTTAGGTTAGAGCTTGATAGGTTAAGATAATATCTTGATTTAAATTAGGATTTAGTCTGACCTAATCCTTAATATAAGCTAGATAATTTTTGCATTTTTCTAATTTCGAAGTTCATGGAAAATACAAAAAAAAATAGCCTTAGAATTAATCAATTTCATTCTTTAGGATAGACTTCACTTTATTTATGTCATATAGTTTAAGTCATATTGCCATGCCATATCATTTCAAGTTAAATTAGTAGCATGCATTACATGATTCTCATTAAATAAAGTGAAAAAAAATTGCGTGTTAATTAGAAATCATATCTAGGATTGTCGATATGAATTCTAATTTAACATTATAGATGCTTTCGTTGCTTTGAGGTAAGTCTTGCAATTTATGCATCGCTTTATCTATGTGTTAAATTGATGGTTTGTGCATCCGCATGATTACCTCACATGTTAGGAAAATAGATTTAAAATCAATCCAAGCTGCTTGGAAAACATTTTTCAAAATAAAAGAGAAAAGTACCAAAAGGGCATTAGAGAAATTTAACGTAATCAAGTCCCCGTATCCAAAATCTCCGGTTCGTAGGAGTAAGGTAAAACTCACGTTACTTTACTTGGGTTTCTAATCGACCCACCAAAAAATAGATTAGTGGCGACTCCTAGATAAAATATATCTGCATGTTAAGAATTTAAACGTAAGTCGCGAATTGGTATGAGCTTGGGAGAGCCTAAGTTAAGTCTAGGCCTAACAATCCATTAGCCAAACCTTAGGTGGTTCACACTTGAAAAATTGGTCGTGACAGCTTGGCGACTCCACTGGGGACTTGAGTTAATACTCTTAGTGGACTTAGGCCAATTTTTGAAAAAAAAAATTTTGCTTGGTAGCAAGGATCCTAGGTACTTCCCTAACATTTAGGTGTTAAATGCTTTTACAAATTGTGAGGTATGATGGGAGTAGTGATTGTTAACCCTTGTCTTGCAAGTTGAAGTTGAGGATGAATGTTTTAAATTCAAGTTATTGAAGTGTTGTTTGATTTAAACTGTTGTGCATGCCTTGCATCTTGCACTACACTTTTGCACACACAACCTGCCGCCGGTGTGGCACCCTTCGACGGCCCCTGATCCATTAGGGTCGCCACAGTTCGCTTACCTTTCACTTTCCTTATTAACATGTTACTCTGATACCATTTCAATTGCAGCGGGTCCATACTACCTGAGGGTTTACATTTTGTTTTTTTGATCGGTCCCTTACGCAATTCATATAGCAGAAGCACATCCATCAACTCATTTCCCTATATTCAGAAAACGATGCACACCAACTAAACATTTATAGGTAAAAGTCCAATACTTTTATTTACTTAAACCAGATGGACATCATTAAATCGGTACATCAAAACGCAATAGTATTCTATACTCGGCTATACTTCAAAAGATGACCGACATCTCCTCCTTAGTCGTATACTTAAGGTCCATCGATCAGTGTCGGTGTCCAAAAGTTCGTTCCTTTGCTATCCTCCTCCTCGCGGTCATATCCAACCACTTGATCCATCTACTGGTAGCAGTGGCGGCAGAGGTATCTTATCTAGTCTGAAATGTTATTCCCCAAAATGGGTGAGTATAACCACTTGGCAGTAAAGATCCACCAAACTACTCATTGCGTCAAACAGAATAATCAAGGCATCATAACAAAGCACATATCATTCATGCATATCAAGCATACCTCACCTCGCAACCATACATATATCATCATGCCATAATCATCAAGCATTCATGCATACCCATACCATATGTGCATATACCACCATGCACTCATCATCAAGCATTCATGCATACTCATGCCATATGTGCATATACCACCATGCACTCATCATCAAGCATCCATGCATATATCACCATGCCATATGTGCATATACCATCATACACTTATCATCAAATAGCCATGCATATATCAACATGCTATATGTACACATCCATGCGCATGATTCATATTATCCATGCTATCGTGTATACATCCCCATGAGATCCATTCAAGCCTTCATGATCACTTTCTCAATGTCAAATAACATCAAGTTACTTTCATAAGCAGATCATGCATCATGCCATATGCATACATCCATGCACATGATTCAATTTCAATATTTATCTTTCATAAGGATCTCATCATTTTTCTTCCAGGGACCAATGTTTGCATCCCTCATTTATCGCTCGCATCCAACCAGGCATCGCGAGGAACCAACGGGCATGTATTCAAAATACAACCGGGCATCCGGCACACACCTCCGGGCATCTCGTATCCCAACTAGCATCACGAGGAATCCCCCCGGCACACACCTTCGGGGCTTCCGGAATTATGTACCGCCATACCACCAGGCATTCCCCTTGGAATTACGTACCGTATACCACTGGGCATCTCGAAACTCCCGAGGAACCTCCGAGCATGCATCATGATACAACCGGGCATCCAGCACACACCTCCGGGCATATATCATGACACAACCGGGCATCCGGCACCCCCACATTCCGGGCATCCCAACACTCCCGGGGTATCGTCGGCTCACACCTCTAACGGTATCATCATCATCATAATTTATATTCACCAATTTATGTCTCACAATCAACATGGTACATGATGTAATGGCAACAAAGTCAAATTCAGCATTTGATTCGATATGCAATGCCAAATATCATCACATGTTCAGCAAGATTCAATCACTTAAGACACATAATCCATGGGGTTCATACAACTCAGAATAATCCATACATCATGACTTTTTAAGATCTACCAAAATCCAGCTTGCACAACTTCAGAAAACATATTAATTAAATACCCATATGATCTTAAAAAATTATGGGATCTCAACATGTGTTAGTCAAGGCATAAAGGCAGCAACTCCATGAAGAACACATGCCCAAAAGAACTCCACACAAAAAGATATAGCTCACACATTACAGCTTGCAAAATTCGGACACATCAGATTGCGTGGTTCTTGAAATACTTTAACTTAAATACCCGAATAACCTTAAAAAATTATGAAATTTTATCATGTGATGGTCAAGACCCTAAGGTAGATTTTTCATGAAGACATCAAGGCCAGATTCGTCCTAGGTAATTAACTAGGGACGGTCGAAGCCCCTGTTCCTAGTACTGAACAGTCCAGGTTTAGCCGTCTCTGAAAAATCAAGGTTTCACCTACTTATCTTCCTTCATTTCCTCTGAATTTTTTATATGTTTTGCCTCAAGAGGTCCAATACAACTTTCATTAAGGGATCTAGGTGAGATTATCAAAGAATAGTCACTTTATAGTCCACGAAGTTGCTGGGGTTCAGTACAACATTTCCAGATCTAACGTCTTCAAAAGAAAAATCGTTTCACTGGGATATACTTGTTCGTTTTACCTCAAATTTGAGTATGTTAGTATTTATAATGTTATCTACAAATTTTGTGAAGAAGTCGAAGTGAAATTCTCAGTAAAAAGTGACATGCAACACAAAAAACCACCAAGAAGTCAACAAAACAGTTTCAGATCTAGCGTTTTCGTAGAGGGAGAGTTTTACCCCTCAAAACTCATCCATTTTGTCTCAAATTTTATTATGTTATAATTTAAGATGTTTTCTACAACTTTCATGAAGAAGACAAAACCAAAATCCGACTCAAACCCCGCATGCAAGCCTCTACAACATTCTGGGTCAGGTTGTTTACTCGAAAACAGAATGCTATTTCAAAACAACACCCATACAACTTCGGTTTTCCACACCCTAGGCATACGAAATTCATCATCTTTCACTAGCACATCCTAGACACAACATGCAAGAGCAGATCAATGGATCTAACTTGCCTCCAAACCGAGCTACGGCGAGCACGACGGCGGCAAACAACGGACGCACGGGCGGCTGTGGGCAACAGACGAGCAGCTTCCTCCTTCGCGCGGCCTCTTCCTCCTCTCTCTTGGTTTCCCTCTCTCACTCGACAACTCTCTCTCTCTCTCACTCTCTCAAAACCGGCCACTCCCTCTCTCTCTTTCTTTTTGGTTGTTTATATACTTGCGTGCTTCCCTTTTTGCATGGAGGGACACTTGGCTCCAAGAGGAGGACAAGTGGCTTCAACAAGGAGACAAGTGGCTGCATCAAGAGGACAAATGGAGGAGGTGGCGTGGCCTCCATCCGGTTCTCCTCCATGGGCCGACGGTTTGGGCCTCTTGGCCTGCTTTGGGCCCGAAAATTTTGGGCCAAGTTGTCCCATGTCCAATTTAAATAGCCCATAGAAAAATTTCAGTAATAAGCCCATAATTTCTACACCACTTTAGGGCATTTGATTTTGATTTTTATTTATAGAAATCAATTAACATTCTCATAATCAATTAAAATTTTCATAAGGGGTTCGGTCCAAGAGATAAAATATCGTGGCCGATGATGTAATTGTCCCTATGGCCATTCAAAGACAAATATCGTTTCCCTCAAAATCAATATTTTGGGTTGAAATTCCCGGATGCCACAGCCGGACCTGGGCCGCATAGGATCATTTAGGATGGTATTGAAATGGATACCCCTCCGACCGCATGCTCGCGGTATGAGTCGCCCATCTCAATTCTGAAGTTTCTTTCACAGTGTCAAAAGTACCCACCTCGGTCTGCATGCCCACGACCCAGGTCGGCTCTTTGACCAAGCCAGAGTCATGAGGACCCGACATAGTCCACAAGCCCGTGGCTAGTCTGATAATCCTTGTGGCTTCACCTTGCTAAGCCTTATAGATTAGAAATCAAACCACTTACCATGCGCATGTCTATGTGATTGCCATTGATCTTTCTTGGTGAAGTAAGTCTTCTATCCTTATATCATGCAATTTATTTTTTCATACTCTCGGTCCATCCATGACAATTTAGGTCAATCATTTATTTAATTCATTTGTCGATTAGAAATGAAACGAGGAAATTGACATGCAATGAATCATTTAAAGAAACTTTGGAGAATTTGTCTTCGATTCATGTTTATGAAATTTGATTTTGTTAGGGTGTCAAATTCCCTTATTGTATGAACTTTTCATGAAAAAAGAAAAAAGAAAAAAGAAAAATTGATTAAATCATTGTCATGGATTGGTTCTCTATTTACACATCGTGCTTACATATTTTCATTTATTTCAAATTAGGTGATAACGGATCCTTCACGCTCTCCCATCATCACGCGATTAAGAGCTAGAATGGCTGATCAAGTTGAAATGCGTGATCGTATGTCCGCCGTGGAAAACCAACTCAAACAGTTGCTCGCCTCTATGCAGCTCCTAACAACTCAAATCCAGTCCCTCTAGGCAAATCCGACTCCTCCACCTGCTCTTCCCGAGATAGTAGTGGATGATGATCACATGCCTGATCTGGAAGATGATCCACCATTGATCACCGCTAAAAAGACAAAGCCGAATAATGTCCTTAAGGTAGATCAAGATGAACACTTCGCAAAGCTAGAAGAAAAACTGAAGCAACTGCAAGAGTCACAGAATTCACTTCCGTTCGACCTGTCCATGTATGAGAAAGTCAAGATGCCAAAGAAGCTCAAAATGCCTAATTTTGAGAAATACAATGGTACTTCCTGCCCAAAAGCTCATCTGCAGATGTATCACGTGCGTATGGCCCAATACGTCAAGAACGAGCCCCTTATGATCCAATCATTCCATGCAAGTTTGACTAGACCTGCATTGAACTAGTATGTGATGAAGAATGTCAATCTTCTCGACACCTGGAATGAAGTGGCTGACGCATTTCTTAAGCAATATAAGTTTAATATGGACATCGCACCCTCCCGAAAAGATCTTGAGAGAGTGGAGAAGAAGAGGAGCGAATCATTTAAGGAGTATGTCGTGAGATGGCGAAATCTGGTAGCTCAATTCACTCCTGAGCCTACTGATAAAGAATTGATGAAGTTGTTCGTCAAGACTCTCCCGTCTGAGTTCCGTAACCGAATGGCTAGCACATATGTTGAAAACTTCAACCAACTTGTTCCCGTAGGAGAACAAATTGAGATGGGGATTAGAGAAGGATGGTTTACTGAACCATCTAACAAGAGGTTTTCTACCAAGAAAGAGAAGGACCTTGAAGCTGAGATTAATGTGGCCTATTCTCAACCGAATCGTGATACATCCAATCACGCTCCGGTAATTAAGATTTCTATTGAGAAAGAAAGTGGAGGGTATCAGTTCTCGGGTTGATGACGTAATGTTAGAAGACAATTCACACGTCTTCTTGGACCCCTATCCAAAATTTTGCCTGTCCTCCAAAAGAAGGGATTACTCTCTACTGAGCCGAAGCAACCAAATCCCGAGCATTATCCTGCATATAATCCCTCCGAAAAGTATGACTATCACATGGGAGAGGTTGGTCACTCCATTGATGATTGCTATGTTTTGAAGCATAGGGTCCAAGACCTCTTGGACACAAAGGCGTTCTCTTTCAGCAGTAATTAGAAAAATCCTCTACCCAACCATGACGGAGGCGCAAACGCAGTCACTGAGTGAAGTTCTTATCTTCACACTCCTCTGCGAAGGAGTCCTTTTCTTTTTCTTTTTTTTATGCTTTCTAGGATTTCAAGTTTTTAGGATTTCATGCTTTCTAAAACTTCAATTATTGCTTTCGTTTCTAGGATTTGCTTGTTTGCCTTTTCCATTCCAATAATGTAATTCATTTGACTCTGTTCAATGAAATTATAATTTTATTTCCAATTTTGAGGACATGATAGAGTACACCAAACTAGCCCAGTGATGATATCCAATAATGAAAAGAAAATATCATCCAAGGAGAATTCTGAGAATTGGGCTTCTTCATGCTTCCTCATCCAAAAAATTCCAAAAAAAAAAAAATCATTTTTCAAGAACATGCATTAGGTTAGCCCTGTTTAATTTTCTAACTCATTTACTTCATTTTTCAGAGCATTATTTTCTTGTCCTGATCTGAAAATGGCGCATCAGATGACGGATTGGGGGCATGGCAGACTTTGGTAGTGACCTGACTGGGATAAAATCTCGATCCGAGCCAAAATGGATATACAATTTGAATTTACTTTGATGTTGCATAGTATCCTATTCATGCACGTTCTCTTGTGCAAGGGCAAAAGCGGATTTTCACTTTTGATTAATAGAGACAATCCAAGGACATCCATTGCTGAGACAATTCCTTTGTGGAGCAATCCCATGAATGAATGCTTAAAACCATGTTTTGAGTACAATAAATTGTTTGTTTTGAAGTAACAAAAGTTTTTCATGCTTAAAGTTGCTGGACTATTTTGAAAAGAGAATTTCCATAGTGATTTTACCTATTTAACTCACCAATTTCATGTGGAGATTTGTCAAGATGGACTAATTCAATGAATGATGTGGAATGGATTAAGCATGCTAAATGAGACGTGTCAGGATGATGAAAGGTAAGCCTTATCCTATACACAATCCCCTACTTATACACTTGTGAGATAAGTGTAGGAAGTTCCATATCTGCAAGGTAAAGAGTTCTCTCGCGAAAGGTACGATAACCGAAATGATGAGGGGCAATTCATTTCTCTATCCTAAACACTACAAGTGATCCACTGCTTAACCTCTTTGAGCCCCATACACTTATGAAAATTCTTTCAAATTACCCATGTCAAAAACTACCCCACATTAGGGCAAATTGGAGGGTAAGATAGCACCATAAGGTGAAGAAAATGGATTGAAATTTTCTTGCTTTTACTTGCATCAATCTTCAAGTCTTGCTATTACATTGAATTCATGTGGTAATTTAAGTGTCTTAGAATGATGAAGAGCATTATTTTCTCTATCATATACACTTATATGCTTTGCATAGCCCACTTGAGCTTGCAATTTCTTCAAACACAGTTGGTGATCATCCCCCACACTAGGGCAAGGCAAAAGGCAGATGAAGACCCTTGAAAGTTCGAGTGTCATCATTTGACGCATGTATAGAAATCAAAATAGAACTAAGGGGGATGAAAAAGCAGTGTGCCTGGTAAAAGCAAAGCCAACGCCCATGAAAAAAAAAAGTGAAGAAAAAAATGAATAAGAACTAGGGGCATGAAAAAGTGGTATGCTTGGTAAAAGCAAGCCGATGCCCATAGATGAAAAAGAGAGTCAAGATAAGGACTATCAGTTGCAAAAAGATTATAACTCCAATGGAGCAATATTCAAATAACTCAAAAGTTGAGTTTTTACAATCAATGGGGCATTTCATGAAGACAATCCTCGATGATGAAAAAGAAAACTGGTGGCAATGCCAAGATGATCACCAACTCTCACCATTCACACACATTTTGAGCCTAATGATCCTTTCATTTCTCAACCCATGAACACAGCCTACGTTACGTCCTTTACAAAGTCTCTTCAGATTATGGCACTTGAATTAACATAGGAGTTCATATGTTTATAAGCATCGCTCGAAGAAGTGCGAGCAAGATTTTTCTTTCTCATTTTTGCAGGGTTCTTGACTTGTAAACCTAAAAATGATTATAGAATTGTTTATTCAATTGACTTGACTTGAAGAGTCCCTTTGTTAAGCCATTGACTGGGCCCACATTACGGTTCTTATTAAAGACCTCTCAGATTGGTAAGGTCGTACCACTTGCAAGAATACTTGGACCCTTGTTAGTATGATGACAGTGAGATGGAGTGATTCTCATAAAATAGCCTCTAAATGAGAATGAGTGAAAGTCCTTTCTAACTGAAAGTCTCTCATTTATTATTCTTAGGAAATCCATGTCATGAGTGAAAATTGTCTTGAACAATAAATCTCTCTAATGGAAATTTGGGTGATGCAAAAGTCATTATGCATGAATCTTGATTGAATTGATAAAAAACCTTCAGTAGATTTTGAAGTGTGCCTTCCAGAATAACCTAAATTGCTTATTTCTTTGGTGAATGCACTTTTTCTTTAATCATGTTTGACAGGACCCAAGAGCTCCCGACATTCAGGTTCCTTTCAAAATCCTTCGTGAATGATGTTCTAAAATTTATTTTTACTAGGAGGTGAGAGACCTCCACAGATATCTAAATTCCAAAAGACATATCTCCAAGAATTGGAGATATTATCAGGTAAGTATATCTCTGCCCAATATACTTGTTATTATGTAGGTAATCGCTCTCAAGTGCATCAACACTTGACTTGGTCAAGCTATCCAGTTATATCGACCTGGCGTGCTTTCATAGCCCAAAGTCATTTTCATCAACTCGGTGTGCTTCCGTAGCCCGATGTCCCTTTCTTGACCTGGCGTGCTTTCATAGCCCAGTGTCCCTTTTAATAGACTCGGCGTGCTTCCGTAGCCTGATGTCGCCTTTAATAGACCCGGCGTGATTCTGTAGGCCGGAGTTCTTGACCTGGTGTGCTTTTGTAGCCCAAAGTGCATTTCATTCACCCGGCGTGCTTTTGTAGCCCGGTGTCCTTCATATGGACCTGGCATGCTTTCGTAGCCTAGAGTCCCTTTTAATAGACCCGCCGTGCTTTTGTAGCCCGGTGTCCTTTATATCGACCTGGCGTGCTTTTGTAGCCCGGAGTTCCTGACCTGGCGTGTTTTCATAGCCCAAAGTCCATTTTATCGAACCGACGTGCTTTCGTTGTGGCACCCCGAACCCTTCGCAGGTCGCCACAGGCACCAAACGTTCACCTTTGATTCATCCCTCAGAAGAAGCGTCGTAAATCATAGACATTTTTTTTTTAAAAAAAAACAGTCCCAGCGCGACTCATTAGCAGAAGCAAAATAAAACATCACCGTCTCACCCTCTATCAACCATGATACAAATACACACCACTAATCATTAAGATTAATAGACAAGCCACGACACTTTATTTACATATATTTTCAAGATGGGCTTTCTTTGGGTCGATACATCAAAAGGAAAAGCCAGGACTCAACCACGTCCGGCCTAAAACCCCAAAAAGAACCCTCGACCCACTACAACTCACGTGCACAATCCCCATCATCAGTGTTGGCTAACTATCCCAAAAAGTTCCCAACTCCTACTCGTCACGTATGGCCCTCACACCCATCCCGGTGCATCAGGCGGTGGCGGCAGTAACATCCCACGCATCTCCCCGTCTCGGCGAACGTGGACAGATATAAACTCTTGGACAACAAAGCCCCCAGCCAGGCTTACATCGTACATGACCAAGCAGCGCACTCTAATATACGTCAGTCCAGGAACGGAAGGACAGTGAAACTCCTCGCACTCAACTTCAACATCGGAGGGCAGGCCATAAAACACGCCCCTCGTGACAACAGGGAGCGGCATTCTACTAATCTGAAATGTTGGTCCCCAAAAGGGGTGAGTGCAACCACTCAGCGGGTAAAAGAATCCAATAGCCACTCAAAGCATCATACAAGTCATACATGCATTCCAGGCATCACTTACCTTGAAGCCATGCATATACCATCACGCATCTCCATCACAATCATAACACATACATGCCATCACCATATTATACACATCATCATGGCATCATCATCATGACATCGTCATATCAAATACATCATCATGACATCATCATCATCATACACATCATCATGGCATCATCATCATGATATCATCATATCATACACCTCATCATGGCATCATCATCATAATATCATCATATCATACACATCATCATCATCATCATCATGACATCATCATCTCATAGGTCACTATCATATCATATATCACATATCATCATGCCATAGATGATCATCTTCACATCATATCATATATCATCATCATCATCATCATCACATCATATCATATATCATCATGCCATAAGGTGATCATCATCACATCATATCATATATGCATGATTTAATTTTCACTTTTAACTTTCAATTCGATCACCACATCACTTTCACTCGGGATCATCAATTTCATCCCATACTTTTCACTCACACCCCAATCTGGCATCGCGAGATAAACCCTCTGGCATTTAGCCATTCAAGGCCATCGAGCATCCGACAACCCCACTCTCCGGGCATCTCGCATCCCAACCGGCATCACGAGGCATCCCCTCGGGCAAAGACCTCCGAGGCTTCCGGCACCCAACCATTCCGGGCATCCTGATACTCCCAGGGCCATCCGGCAATGTATCTCTATACATTCCGGGCATCCGGCACCTCCCATCCCAGGCATCCTGATACTCCCAGGGCATAATCATCCGCCACAAACGGTTTCCTCATTCATCATTATCCATGGTCACCAATTTAGTTCTCAACTCATCATGACACACAATATAATGACCAACAAGATCATATGCAGCATTCAACTCATACATGCATCTCAATTCATAGTCATGCATGCATCAATACATCATCGTCCAATCCATACAAAATTCCAGCAAATACCACTTTCAGAAAATATTTAAATTAAATATTCATATGATTCTCAAAAATCATGAAATTAAGGCTAGTGGTAGACAAGTCAAAAAGATAGCAATTTCATGAAAGATACATGCCCAATCGAATTCCACACAAGAAGGTACAATTCACACAAAGCAGCATGTAAATTCGGATAGAAGCAGAATGCACAGTTTCCGAAATAATTCAATTAAAATATCCATATGACCTCCGCAAATTATGAAATTTCACCAGATTATAGGCAATACACTAAAGCAGATTTTTCATGAAGACTTATAAGCCCAATTATTTTTAGATTATTTTCTACAGTCACACGAAGCTTCTGGATCTAACACCGAAATGTCCAGTGTATGTCTCTCCGAAATACTGCGTTTTAAGCCACTTATTCTTCTTCGTTTCCTCTCAAATTTGGATATGTTTTACTCCAAAGGATCCCCTACAACTTTCATTAAGAGATCTTAGTCAGATTTCCAGATTATAGTCATCATACGGTTCCATGAAGTCTCGGGTGTCCCACACCGCATCTCCAGATCTACGGTTTTCAAGAGCAAGTTGATTTACTGAGCTATACTTGTTCATTTTACCTCAAATTTGAGTATGTTAAACTTCAATATTTTCTCTACAAGTTTCATAAAGAAGTCGAAAAGATATTCTTAGTAAAAATCAACATGCAACTACAAATCCACCGAAAGGTCAGTAAAATCACTCCAGATCTAGCGTCTCCGTATGATGAAAGTTTGACCCCTCAAATATCCATAATGTTACACCAAATTTGAGTATGTTGTAGTTTAAGATGTTAGATACAACTTTCATGAAGATATCACAGCCAAAATCGATCTCAAAACATGCATGCAAGCTCTCACAAAGTTCTGACTCAGGCGGTTTTATACGAAAACAGCATGCAACTCAAGCACAAAACACATTAGCTTCACTCTCATGCCTCCAAACGTCCTAAAATTCGACCATACATGCAAAACATTGGTGCAAGAGTAGGAAGTGGATTCCCAACTTGCCTCTAGACCGAACGAACAGCACGAGCGGATGGCACACGGCGGCGAATCGGGCGGCACACGGGCGGACGGACGGCGGCTCCTTCCTCTCGGCTTCTCCTCCCTCTCGGCCACACTCTCTCCCTCTCTCTCGCACGGTTCTCTCTCTCACTTGGCCGAATGGCTAACCGGCCACTCTCTCTCCTCATCTTCCCTTTTTATTCCCCCATTTCCTCATCATTTGCAATCATTAGATTGCCTCTTCCAATGGCCAATGCATGCCATCTCCCTTATTGCCACTTGTCACAACACATGCATGGGCTTGGGCTTTGGGCTTTGGGCTTGGGCCTCCTCTTCTTGGGCCTCCTTTGGGCCAGTCGACAGCCCCTTTTGTGGGCCTAATTGGGCCGACCAGCTTGGCCCACTAAGGCTTAGGCCAATGGGCCTAAGGCCCAACCTAATTTAAAATTAAATTTTCCCTTTTTATAATTTCTTCTATGAACTTTAAATTTTAAATTCCACATGGCCAAAGTCTTGTGACATTTTACTTATAGGAATTTAATCTATAAGACGCATGGCCAAGCATAGATTATTCTCATTAATCTATCTAATTTAAAATCTCATAAACACAAGCACAAATCACCTAGCTTTAAAAGAAAACTAATGACTAAAGCATAAACCATAGGTAATTTCATTACCTAATTATGAGCTTTAATACACCTTAGAGCTTGTCTTGAATTTTTGGGATGCCACATTCGTAGCTCCGATTTCTTTTATTGACCTGGCATGCTTTCGTAGCCTAGAGTCCCTTTTAATCGACACTCGATTGAGTTGTCCCCCAAAGATTTTCCTCCAGATTCAATCTGATTAAGGCGACCAAAGAACGGTTTGGGTCCTGGTCCAATGATCTGCGTTGCAACGCTGGGCGATTGAAGAATGGTTTGGGTCCTAGCTAAGCAAAATCTCTATTTAGGCGACCGTAGAATGGTATGGGTCCTAAACAATATTTATTGCTCTAACAGACAACTGTAGAATGGTACAGGTCCTAGAAAAGCAATTTCCCCATTTAGGTGACCGTAAAATGGTACGAGTCCTAGAAAATGAATCATTGTTTAGGCGACCGTAGAATGGTATGGGTCCTAGACATAGCCAAGCACTGCTGTACTGGGCGACCGTAGAATGATACGGGTCTTGGGAAAGCAGTCTCTTCATAAAGTCATGTTACTATTCTAGGCGACCGTAGAATGGTACGGGTCCTAGACATGTAACACCAACCACCTCGAACTACTCTATCTTCCTTGGAGGTAAGTTATTCCAGGTTTGTTCATTTATCATTTACATTAGCATTTCCATGCATCATACAGATTGCATTAAAAAATGGAATTCATGTTCCAACAAAAAATCATTCATTGCATGTGCATGATCAAAATTTAGGTCTCAATTTATCTTTGAAGGCAACCTCTGCGAGCTCACCTTCAAAGGGGAGCAGCTGTTCACACCTAAATTTTGGCAACCCGTTTAATCATTTATCGCATTAAAAAATTAGAGATTAATTTTAACCCCTAAAAAATATTAGTTAATTAATTAATTGCATAGAATATAGTTTTAGGTGCATTTATTTTAATTTGCATTTACATTGGGCCGGTGACAAATGGGTTCAAATTGATGGTTCATAACTTTAATTTGGTGAATTGGACTAAGCCCACGAAGGGAGTAAATCGGCCCAAATTCGTATCATCGAAAAGATTTTACGGATTTATTTGTGCAAGATTTCAAATTTTAGAAGAATCCTCTTGCAATCCTAAATGGTATCAAAAGCAAATATTGCATTTGGAAAAAGGAATTTTCGTGGATACGGATTTGGAAAAATTAAAACCCTAACTCGTGGCCTATAAATAGATTAAATGCGTAGGGTTTGGGGAAGGAGGCCACACAGATTTATACATACGCCCACATTGGTGTCTCTCTCGGGGGTTTTCGAAGTAAAAAAAATTCAACAAAAAGAGAAAGCTTCGGTGTTCTTTTCGAGGGAAAAGGAGAAGTGCAAAAAAGTGAAAGAAGGTAGAGAGAGGAGACGTAAGAGAGGACAGAAAAAGAGAAAAGAAAAAAGAGGGAAAAAGGAAGCAATCAGTCGTCTTCTTCGTAGCCCCTTCACCGGCGTCCCCGAGCGATGACATCTCTGCCTATGACGCCACGGCCTACCTCAACCACAACCTCTGGTCCTTAAGGCTCTACCGTGGCCGGACCCGAGCCAGATCTGCCCACCGCCTGCACTGCATCGGCTCTGAGCTTTCCACGATGGCCGCTGCTACTACTCCTGTGACGCCCTTGCATCGCGCGCCTCTACCCTGCTCCGCCTTTGCTCCGACGACCTAGCTCTATTCTGCCCGCGAAGCCACAGCTACTGCCGATCTACATCGCCACCCAGTTGGTCTCGCCTGTGACGCCGCTTCTGTCTTTGCTTCACTCCTCTCTGAGCAACGCCCACAGTAGCCTTCTGCCGAGCTATCTCCACCAGTTGCTGCTGCAGATCCGGTGGTCCACTCGTCGCCCGCAACGCCGCGATGCCCCCTTCGCCGGTGCTCGAGCGCCGGTTGCTTTGCCCGCGACGCCCGGACCTCGACTCGTCGCTCTGCTTGCTACCCAAGCATGAGATTTGCTTGGAAGCCAAACAAAAAGAAAAAAGGAAAATCAATTAGGTAGTTTTTCTGTTTTTATTTACTTTATTCTATTTTTAATGTTATTTTCGTTTATTTTCTTTGTTTTTTAGTATAATTATTACTTAATGTAAGATTAAGATTGCCCGCCATGAAATTGCTATGAAATTTGGGATTGACAGTCCGATTTCCGTGCCCGAAATCCGTCTCGCAATCGCAATCGCTTGAAAAATCGCCTATCTGGTCTCCCGCACAAGATTCGATTCGCGATTTATTTAAAAATTGGCCAACCCGATCTTATGCGTGAGATATAATTCGCCAATTTGTGGATATCAATCATATCTTATCTGATTTGCCGTCATGTTGGTTGAATCAATTTTATTTTTGTGATAGGAAAAATCCAAAAAATATTCAAATTAGGATTAAGTTTGTTTTAGAATGTTCCTTGTCTTAGGATTATCTTGCATATTTAGAATAGGGATTTTATTTTGAATCATGAAAAAGAAAACAAAAAAGAAAGTGCATTCATTTAGGATGTTAGTTTTTATTTGAATTGCATGTTTAATTTTAATTTCGAATTTCATAAAAGAAAAGAAAAAAATTAGAATTAGGCCATTCTTTGCATGTCATGGCATATTAGAATAAACTGCATGTTTTATTTTAAGTTTAGATTGATTTTTGCATCTTAGGTTAGAGCTTGATAGGTTAAGATAATATCTTGATTTAAATTAGGATTTAGTCTGACCTAATCCTTAATATAAGCTAGATAGAATCTTAATCTAGCTAGATAATTTTTGCATTTTTCTAATTTCGAATTTCATGGAAAATACAAAAAAAAATTGCCTTAGAATTAATCAATTTCATTCTTTAGGATAGACTTCACTTTATATATGTCACATAGTTTAAGTCATATTGCCATGCCATATCATTTCAAGTTAAATTAGTAGCATGCATTACATGATTCTCATTAAATAAACTAAAAAAAAAAAAAAATTGCATGTTAATTAGAAATCATATCTAAGATTGTCGATATGAATTCTAATTTAGCATTGCAGATGATTTCATTGCTTTGAGGTAAGTCTTGCAATTTATGCATCGCTTTATCTGGTTGTTAAATTGATGGTTTGTGCACTCGCATGATTACTTCACATGTTAGAAAAATAGATTTAAAATCAATCCAAGCTGCCTGCAAAACATTTTTCAAAATAAAAGAGAAATGTACCAAAAGGGCATTAGAGAAATTTAACATAATCAAGTCCCCGTATCCAAAATCTCCGGTTCGTAGGAGTAAGGTAAAACTCCTGTTACTTTACTTGGATTTCTAATCGACCCACCAAAAAATAGATTAGTAGCGACTCCTAGATAAAATATATCTGCATGTTAAGAATTTAAACCTAAGTCACGAATTGGTATGGACTTGGGAGAGCTCGAGTTAAGTCTAGGCTTAACAATCCATTAGCCAAACCTTAGGTGGTTCACACTCGAAAAATTGGTCGGGACACATTTGCCACAGTATCATATTGAATTCATATCAATGAAGTTGAAAACATTCATGACAATAGAAGGCTTTGTGTGTATACATGTAGTTACCGCCATGATTCGGTGTTTGAGACTTTACAGGATGTAATTGACTATCAAGAATTATCTCTAGACCAATATGTGCACATACAGTATAATTTCAATTAATATAGCCCAAGTGGGAGAATATAAGAGTTTTCCCGATGTGGGCTACATTAATTGATATTGTAATTTACCGTTTTACGGGGTTGGTTGGTCTAAAGTGAGATATACAGTTTCTTAATTAGTTTAATATAGGGCTAGCTAGTGTGGGCCAAGTTGAGACTAACATATAATGAGAGGGCTTGGTTGGAAACTCTATAAATAGTGCTCAAGTCTCTCTTCTAACCCGAATTATCATAAGTATCCTCACATAAAGAGTGTTTACCTAGCGTTAAAGGGTGAGTGGCTATCTCATTAAGCTAGTGATACAGAGGGCAATAGAGGAGAAGGTCTTGCACGTGGATCATCACTTTCCCGCTTCCGCATCAAGAACGATAGATTCCAAAACAGGTGTATTAATCTTTCTACTCAATCATCTGTGATTTTGTTCTAGTTATGGAGATCTTAGGGTTTCACGTTTTGCTCCCTACAGGCGTGCCCTAGCAAAGGTTGAGGAGATTCCGGGTTAAAAGTTGAATAAAGACGCCAATGGGTAAGTACCTGTGATTCTTACTCTATGTCAAAGCCCGATATCGCAATTTGTGATTTTTCTTTTTTGCTGTTATTCCTTTTGCGTGTCTACTTTATAGATGGAATTTTTATGTGATCGACAGAATTGGCTTTCTTAAGGGAATGGAGCAACCCTTTCAACTTTCCTGAAAAAAAGAAAAACAACACTGTTTGCTGGAGAAACGGGCTATCACGATCGGAAACCTTAATTTCAAATCTTTATGTTTAGTGATGCGACGACTAAAAATCAGGAGTGCGCGTGGATAACTTGTCCGTTTCTTATCTTGTTGTCTCTCTAATCGTGCCTGATGCCGAACCATCAGTAACCGCAACTGTAGTTATATACGAATCTCCTTTAAACATGTGGCCCGATCAACTAACGGAGCTTGGTGGGCCTTATCGGTCAAGGGCAGCCCATGAAAGCCACTTTTTGGTGTCAACACTATCAAATCTTATTAATAGTCAAACCGAAGTTCTTTTCCGCATCTATATAGCTTTTTAAAACAAAATTGGTTCATTGCATCAATCCACTAGAGTTAAATAGAAGTGGTGATCAAAAAAGATATCGCTAGTCTGAAGTGACAGCACTAATTGCACGCACTAATCTCCAATCCACATCAAAGGTTATTGGGGTGGCTTTAATGATTCTTGAAACATGTCTCCCTTATGATTCTGGTTAAGAACGATATCCCCCTTATCTACCCCGTCCATCATTAGGGTTAGAAAATTTTCAACAAAGAAGATGCAATATCTATATGATGTACAAAGTCATTAGGACCCACTATCGCTTCAAATTGTCCCTACGTGGATCCCATCTTTATATAGCTATATTAGCAACTACTGTCATTCTCGCCTCGTGCATTATAGGAGTACTATTATAGTACAGGTCATATATGATTCTACTTTTAAGTGAAGTATAGGAGAGGGTATATATTATAATTATTATGCACATAAACTATTGCAAATTTAAATAGAAGTGGTGATCAAAAAAGATATCGCTAGTTTGAAGTGATAGCACTAATTGCACGCACTAATCTCCAATCCACATCAAAGGTTATCGGGGTGGCTTTAATGATTCTTGAAGCATGTCTCCCTTATGATTCTGGTTAAGAACGATATCCCCCTTATCTACCTCGTCCATCATTAGGGTTAGAAAATTTTCAACAAAGAAGATGTAATGTCTATATGATGTATAAAGTCATTAGGACCCACTATCACTTCAAATTGTCCCTACGTGGATCCCATCTTTATATAGCTGTATTAGCAACTACTGTCATTCTTGCCTCGTGCATTATAGGAACACTATTATAGTACAGGTCATATATGATTCTACTTTTAAGTGAAGTATTGGAGAGGGTATATATTATAATTATTATGCACATAAACTATTGCAAATTTATACAATATAACTTCATATAAGGATTTTTTTTTTTGGATTTGCGTAACAAAACACGTAGTCATTCATGACTAGACTGACGATGATGCCATGCAATATATCATTATCATATAGTGATTATTTATTTCATGAAATGATTTGATTGCATAAGAAATCAGAATTACATATAAAGTTTGTGACTTAATGAGCAAATATGGAATAGATATCAAGTGATTAAGCACTGATGATGTAAGAGAAAAATCTCAAAGGTGGAGAAGAAGAAGGGACGAGGGAACGAAGAAGGAAATAAGATGAAAGTGAGTGTACAGAAGGAAGTTGACTTGTTTGTTGATGGAATGCAGACCCAAGAATCAGGCGGAGAAAGTGGAAGACTTTCCTTCCTCCACCAAGGTCAGGTAATAGATCAAAGCACTCAAAAGGAGATTTAAAATCCAGATATTTTGATGAAAGAAGTTTCTATTGAATTGAGTTCTATCTTGGCAACTCTTTCGCCAAGTACCAGCGGTCTTCTTGGTTTGGTTTATAAACCTAAAAACTCTTTTGGGCTGCACTGAGACTCTGAAAAGCAAGAAGAAACCCGTCTTTCTTTCTTTTCTCAGAGACCGGCTTCCACCCAACCCATCATGGTACTCTTTCTGCTGAAGACAATCTTATCTTGCTTTTTTGAAAGGTCTTGCTGATAAAGTTGCAGCCATTAGAAAGCCTATCCCCGATTCAGAACTCCTGACTCGCACACTCAACGGGTTGCAAATCATCCGGATTCTTATTCCCTTTGTTATGCTATTGAAGCCAGAAGCCCTCTGATCTGCGCGTCCACGTATACTTATTAATGAAGAAGGGAATTAGAGGTGTTTAATCCCTGCCTGCTCGTTTTCAAACTGATGAAGTTGTTGCACTTCTTAGCCACACCACTCAAAGCTACTTCATTTGGAAGCAAGGATCAAGTTTATGTTGGTAATGGGACATATTCTATTTCTATTCATATTCAATTAAGGCACTGGGGATGATCTTATTACCTATCCAAAAATCTTCTTTACTTTTGAAAAAGACTGAACACATCCCTCTCGCTTCGCTCCCCTATTCTCTTTCCTCTTAACCTCGAGCTACAGGAATGAAGAAGCTGGAAAGATAGGGAAGGAGGGGAATACTTGTAACGAACGAGCTACATACTTAGCGAGTAGATAGAGTGAAAAAGCGATAGAACGAATAGAATACTTTACTAGAGTCGAGTTAGAGAGAAGGAAGTAGCTCGACCTTAACCAACGTAAGAGGTATGAAGTGTCTGGTTCGATAGGACCAGGAAGGGAAAAAACATAGATTTATTAGAAATAAACCACAATGCTGCTTTTGTAAAAGATATAGCCACATAGAAAAAAGATTATTGCTTGAAAACAAATTATCAAGCCAACCATATTGACAAAACAGAATGTGAAGACAATACATTCTGATTAGGTCAAGCAGGAAATGATAAGTAAATATGTGGTGCATTGATAGTGGGTGTAGCAATCATATGAGGAGGGATGAATATATATTAATTGATATTGACACATTGGTGAAAACCAAAATGAATCTTGGTCAGTGGTGCATTAGTCAATGTGAAAGGAAAATGCACTATCGACGTTGAAATAAATAAAGGCCCAAATATATTCATAACGTATATCTAGTCCCTAGTTTTGCCCAAAATCTATTATGGACCAAACGATACAAAATCTATACTTCAGAGGAGATGCTAGTATAAATTATGACAAATACAAAAATATTATTGCCTTTGCTAAAATATTGAACAAGAATTTTCTTCATTCCTTTTTCTTTCTTTTTTCTCTTGAGTCCACTTTCAGTTATTTTTACTAGTCAATGTCCACTATGTCAAAACCCAACTATTACAGTAGTGGCGATAATTCACCAAGTAGAAGCTGAATAGACACATAAAGCTCCTTCGCTTGTGATAGACTATCCAATAAAGTTTCCTTCATGCCCCCTCAATTCCTTTCCCGGCCCATTGCCATTAGTTTTGCTCTCCTATTGCTTTGAGGGTGCCGTGCCTTCCTTCCTCACAAGAAACCCACACACCCATCAAGCACTTAGGATGCACATCATAACTCTTCCATTTCTATTCTAGAACTATTTTTCTATTTCAAACTTATTTTTACAATGGAAATTTGATTGGCAACGCAATTTTTTTTCTTTTTTATTTATTTATTTATGGAACAAATTTTTAGTTCAGATAAAGATTTGGAACAAAAATGAGAAGTAAAAATATTTTACTTCTTTGTTTCTAGAATAAAAATGAGAAATAAAAACTCTTCTAATCCTTTGTACTCACCACTAGGTGGATGCCCATCCGTTGCTGCCGTCCACCGTTGCTAGTCACCGCTCGCTCTCCACTGCTGCCTCTTGTCGTGCGGAGACGTTGGTCGCCATCCGCCACTACCACCCAAGACGGAAAAATTTCATATCATTATCAAACAAATTTCTATTCCATAAATAAAAATTTTGCATTGTTATCAAATACGTATTTTCACTCAGAAACTCATCCAAGAATAGAAATATAAAACTCTATTTCTGTCCAAAAATCAATTATACAAGCATCTCCTCTAAAGTATAGATTTTGTATCATTTGGCTCATACTCAATAGATTTTGGGCAAAACTAGGGACAAGATATACGTTATGAATATATTTGGGCCTTTATTTGTTTCAACGTCCTTAGTGCATTTTCCTTTCACATTGACTAATGCGCCATTGACCAAAATTCATTTGGGTTTTTACCAACCTGTCAATATCAATGAATATATATTCATCCCTCCTCATATGATTGCTACACCCACTATAAATGCACCACAGATTTACTTATCATTTCTTGCTTGACCTTATCAGAATGTATTGTCTTCACATTCTTTTTCATCAACATGGTTGGCTTGATAATTTGCTTTCAAGCAATAATCTTTTTTCTATGTGGCTATATCTTTTACAAAAGCGGCATTGTGGTTTATTTCTAACAAGGCTATGTTTCTCCAAATGATTACTTTTCTTGCAATGTTGTAAAAGCCAACTATTACAGTAGTGGCGATAAGTCACCAGGTAGAAGCTGGATAGACACACAAAGTTCCTTCGCTTGTGATAGACTATCCAACAAAGTTTCCCATCATGCCCCCTTAATTCCTTTGCCGGCCCATTGCCATTAGTTTTGCTCTCTTATTGCTTTGAAGTGCCGTGCCTTCCTTCCTCACAAGGAACCCACACACCCATCAAGCACTTAGGATGCACATCATAACTCTTCCATTTCTGTTCCAGAACTATTTTTCTTTTTCAAACTTATTTCTAAAAAGGAAATTTGTTTGGCAATGCAATTTTCTTTTTTTTTCTTTTTATTTCTGGAACAAATTTTCTGTTTAGATATAGATTTGGAAAAGAAATGACAAGTAAAAACATTTTACTGCTTTGTTTCTGGAATAAAAATAAGAAATAAAAACTTTTCCCATCCTTCGTCCTCACCACTACCTAGATGCCCATCCGTTGCTGCCAGTCACCGCCACCGTCTGCGGTCCACCGCTGCCGGATACCGTTCCCTCTCCACTGCTTCGCCTCGCCGTTCGTAGACGCTGGTCGCCATTCGCCACTACCACCCGAGAGGGAAAAATTTCGTATCATTATCAAATGAATTTCTATTCCATAAATAAAAATTTTGCGCTGTTATCAAATGTGAATTTTCACTAAGAAACTCATCCAAGAATAGAAATAGAAACGTGTATTTCTATTCCATAAATCAATTTATACTAGCATCTCCTCTGAAGTATACATTTTGTATCATTTGGTCCATATTGAATAGATTTTGGGCAAAACGAGGGACTAGATATACATTATGAATATATTTGGGCCTTTATTTGTTTCAATGTCGATAGTGCATTTTCCTTTCACATTGACTAAAGCGCCATTGACCAAAATTCATTTGGGTTTTCACCAACCAGTCAATATCAATGAATATATATTCATCCCTCCTCATATGATTGCTACACCCACTATCAATGCACCACATATTTACTTATCATTTCCTGCTTGACCTTAGTCGAATGCATTGTCTTCACATTATCTTTCGTCAACATGGTCGACTTGATAATTTGTTTTCAAGCAATAATCCTTTTTTCTATGTGGCTATCTCTTTTTCAAAAGTGGCTTTGTGGTTTATTTCTAACAAAGCTATGTTTCTCCAAATGATTACTTTTCTTGCAATGTTGTCAAAAGCCAACTATTACAGTAGTGGCGATAATTCACCAAGTAGAAGCTGGATAGACACATAAAGCTCCTTCGCTTATGATAGACTATCCAATAAAGTTTCCCCTCAAGCCCCCGTAATTCCTTTGCCGGCCCATTGCCATTAGTTTTGCTCTCTTATTTCTTTGAAGTGCGGTGCCTTCCTTCCTCACAAGGAACCCACACACCCATCAAGCACTTAGGATGCACATCATAACTCTTCCATTTATGTTCGAGAACTATTTCTGTTTTTCAAACTTATTCTTAAAATGGAAATTTGTTTGGCAATGCAATTTGCTTTTCTTTTCTTTTCTTTTTTTAATTTCTGGAACAAATTTTTAGTTCAGATATTTTACTACTCTGTTTCTCAAATACAAACAAGAAATAAAAACTCTTCTGATCTTTCCTCCTCACCACTAGCTGGATGCCCATCTGTTGCTGCCGGTCACTACCACCATCTGCCGTCCACCGCAGCCGGTCGCCGCTTGCTCTCCACTGCTGCCCCTCGCTGTTCGTAGACGCTGGTCGCCATCCGCCACTACTGCCTGAGAGGAAAAAATTTTGTATCGTTATCAACGAATTTCTACACCATAAATACAAATTTTGCGGTGTTATCAAATAAGTATTTTCACTTAGAAACTCATCCAAGAATAGAACTAGAAAAGTGCATTTCTATTCCATAAATCAATCTATACTAGCATCTCCTTTGAAGTATAGATTTTGTATCATTTGGTCCATACTAAATAGATTTTGGGCAAAACTAGGGACTAGATATACGTTATGAATATATTCATCCCTCCTCATATGTTTGCTACACCCACTATCAATGCACCACATATTTACTTATCATTTCCTGCTTGACCTTAGTAGAATGTATTGTCTTCACATTGTTTTTCGTTAACATGGTCGGCTTGATATTTGATTTCAAGCAATAATCTTTTTTTCTATGTGGCTACCTCTTTTTCAAAAGTGGCATTGTGGTTTATTTCTAACAAAGCTATGTTTCTCCAAAGGATTAGTTTTCTTGCAATGTTGTCAAAAGCCAACTATTACAGTAGTGGCGATAATTCGCCAAGTAGAAGCTGGATAGATACACAAAGCTCCTTCGCTTATGATAGACTATCCAATAAAGTTTCCCTTCGAGCCCCCTTAATTCCTTTGCCGGCCCATTGCCATTAGTTTTGCTCTCTTGTTGCTTTGAAGTGCCGTGCCTTCCTTCCTCACAAGGAACCCACACACGCATCAAGCACTTAGGACGCACATCATAACTCTTCCATTTATGTTCAAGAACTATTTTTCTTTTTCAAACTTATTTTTAAAATGGAAATTTGTTTGGCAATGCAATTTGCTTTTTTTTTTTTTTAAATTTCTGGAACAAATTTTTAGTTGAGATATAGATTAGGAACATAAATGAGTAGTAAAAATATTTTACTTCTTTGTTTCTCGAATAAAAACAAGAAATAAAAACTCTTCTAATCCTTCGTCCTCAACCCTAGCTGGATGCCCATCCGTAGCTGCCGGTCACTACCACCATCTGCCGTCCAACGCTGCCCGTCGCCACTTGCTCTCCATTGCTTCCCTTCGTTGTTCGTAGACGCTGGTCGCCATCCACCACTACCGCCCGAGAGGGAAAAATTTCATATAATTATCAACGAATTTCTATTCCATAAATACAAATTTTGCACTGTTATCAAATAAGTATTTTCACTTAGAAACTCATCCAAGAATAGAACTAGAAAAGTGTATTTCTATTCCATAAATCAATTTACACTAGCATCTCCTTTGAAGTATAAATTTTGTATCATTTGGTCCATACTGAATAGATTTTGGGCAAAACTAGGGACTAGATATACGTTTTGAATATATTTGGGCCTTTATTTGTTTCAACGTCGATAGTGCATTTTCCTTTCACATTGACTAATGCGCCATTGACCAAAATTCATTTGGGTTTTCACCAACCAGTCAATATCAATGAATATATATTCATCCCTCCTCATATGATTGCTACACCCACTAGCAATGCACCACATATTTACTTATCATTTCCTGCTTGACCTTAGTAGAATGTATTGTCTTCACATTATCTTTCGTCAACATGGTTGACTTGATAATTTGTTTTCAAGCAATAATCCTTTTTTCTATGTGGCTATCTCTTTTTCAAAAGTGGCATTGTGGTTTATTTCTAACAAAGCTATGTTTCTCCAAATGATTAGTTTTCTTGCAATGTTGTCAAAAGCCAACTATTACAGTAGTGGCGATAATTCACCAAGTAGAAGCTGGATAGACACACAAAGCTCCTTCGCTTATGATAGACTATCCAATAAAGTTTCCCTTCAAGCCCCCTTAATTCCTTTGCCGGCCCATTGCCATTAGTTTTGCTCTCTTATTGCTTTGAAGTGCCGTGCCTTCCTTCCTCACAAGGAACCCACACACGCATCAAGCACTTAGGACGCACATCATAACTCTTCCATTTATGTTCAAGAACTATTTTTCTTTTTCAAACTTATTTTTAAAATGGAAATTTGTTTGGCAATGCAATTTGCTTTTTTTTTTTTTTTTTTTTTAAATTTCTGGAACAAATTTTTAGTTGAGATATAGATTAGGAACATAAATGAGTAGTAAAAATATTTTACTTCTTTGTTTCTCGAATAAAAACAAGAAATAAAAACTCTTCTAATCCTTCGTCCTCAACCCTAGCTGGATGCCCATCCGTAGCTGCCGGTCACTACCACCATCTGCCGTCCAACGCTGCCTGTCGCCACTCGCTCTCCATTGCTTCCCTTCGCTGTTCGTAGACGCTGGTCGCCATCCACCACTACCGCCCGAGAGGGAAAAATTTCGTATAATTATCAACGAATTTCTATTCCATAAATACAAATTTTGCACTGTTATCAAATAAGTATTTTCACTTAGAAACTCATCCAAGAATAGAACTAGAAAAGTGTATTTCTATTCCATAAATCAATTTACACTAGCATCTCCTTTGAAGTATAAATTTTGTATCATTTGGTCCATACTGAATAGATTTTGGGCCAAACTAGGGACTAGATATACGTTTTGAATATATTTGGGCCTTTATTTGTTTCAACGTCGATAGTGCATTTTCCTTTCACATTGACTAATGCGCCATTGACCAAAATTCATTTGGGTTTTCACCAACCAGTCAATATCAATGAATATATATTCATCCCTCCTCATATGATTGCTACACCCACTAACAATGCACCACATATTTACTTATCATTTCCTGCTTGACCTTAGTAGAATGTATTGTCTTCACATTATCTTTCGTCAACATGGTTGACTTGATAATTTGTTTTCAAGCAATAATCCTTTTTTCTATGTGGCTATCTCTTTTTCAAAAGTGGCATTGTGGTTTATTTCTAACAAAGCTATGTTTCTCCAAATGATTAGTTTTCTTGCAATGTTGTCAAAAGCCAACTATTACAGTAGTGGCGATAATTCACCAAGTAGAAGCTGGATAGACACACAAAGCTCCTTCGCTTATGATAGACTATCCAATAAAGTTTCCCTTCAAGCCCCCTTAATTCCTTTGCCGGCCCATTGCCATTAGTTTTGCTCTCTTATTGCTTTGAAGTGCCGTGCCTTCCTTCCTCACAAGGAACCCACACACCCATCAAGCACTTAGGATGCACATCATAACTCTTCCATTTATGTTCAAGAACTATTTTTCTTTTTCAAACTTATTTTTAAAATGGAAATTTGTTTGGCAATGCAATTTGCTTTTTTTTTTTTTTTTTTTAATTTCTTGAACAAATTTTTAGTTCAAATATAGATTAGGAACATAAATGAGTAGTAAAAATATTTTACTTCTTTGTTTCTTGAATAAAAACAAGAAATAAAAACTCTTCTAATCCTTCGTCCTCACCACTAGCTGGATGCCCATCCGTTGCTGCCGGTCACTACCACCATCTGCTGTCGACAACTACCGGTCGCCGCTCGCTGTCCATTGCTTCCCCTCGCTGTTCGTAGACGCTGGTCGCCATCCGCCACTACCGCCCGAGAGCGAAAAATTTCGTATCATTATCAACGAATTTCTACTCCATAAATACAAATTTTGCGGTGTTATCAAATAAGTATTTTCACTTAGAAACTCATCCAAGAATAGAACTAGAAAAGTGTGTTTCTATTCCATAAATCAATTTATACTAGCATCTCCTTTGAAATATAGATTTTGTATCATTTGGTCCATACTGAATAGATTTGGGCAAAACTAAGGACTAGATATACGTTATGAATATATTCATCCCTCCTCATATGTTTGCTACACCCACTATGAATGCACCACATATCTACTTATCATTTCCTGCTTGACCTTAGTAGAATGTATTGTCTTCACAGTGTTTTTTGTCAACATGGTCGGCTTGATAATTTGATTTCAAGCAATAATCTTTTTTTCTATGTGGCTATCTCTTTTTCAAAAGTGGCATTGTGGTTTATTTCTAACAAAGCTATGTTTCTCCAAAGGATTAATTTTCTTGCAATGTTGTCAAAAGCCAACTATTACAGTAGTGGCGATAATTCACCAAGTAGAAGCTGGATAGACACACAAAGCTCCTTCGCTTATGGTGGACTATCCAATAAAGTTTTCCTTCAAGCCCCCTTAATTCCTTTGCCGGCCCATTGCCATTAGTTTTGCTCTCTTGTTGCTTTGAAGTGCCGTGCCTTCCTTCCTCACAAGGAACCCCCACACCCATCAAGCACTTAGGATGCACATCATAACTCTTCCATTTATATTCGAGAACTATTTTTCTATTTCAAACTTATTTTTAATATGGAAATTTGTTTGGCAATGCAATTAATTTTTTTTTTAAATTTCTGGAACAAAGTTTTAGTTCAGATATAGCTTAGGAACATAAATGAGTGGTGAAAATATTTTACTTCTTTGTTTCTGCAATAAAAACAAGAAATAAAAACTCTTCTAATCCTTCATCCTCACCACTAGCTGGATGCCCATCTGTTACTGCCGGTCACTGCCACCATCTGCAATCCACCGCTGCCGGTCGTTGCTTGCTCTCCACTGCTTCCCCTCGCCGTTTGTAGACGTTGGTCGCCATCCGCCACTACCGCCCGAGAGGAAAAAATTTAGTATCATTATCAAACGTATTTCTCTTCCATAAATACAAATTTTGCATTGTTATCAAATATGTATTTTCACTTACAAACTCATCCAATAATAGAACTAGAAAAGTGTATTTCTATTCCATAAATTAATTTATACTAGCATCTCCTCTGAAGTATAGATTTTATATCATTTGGTCCATACTGAATAGATTTTGGGCAAAACTAGGGACTAGATATACGTTATGAATATATTTGGGCCTTTATTTGTTTCAACGTCGATAGTGCATTTTCCTTTCACATTGACTAATGCGCCATTGACCAAAATTCATTTGGGTTTTCACCAACCAGTCAATATCAATGAATATATATTCATCCCTCCTCATATGTTTGTTACACCCACTTTCAATGCACCACATATTTACTTATCATTTCCTGCTTGACCTTAGTAGAATGAATTGTCTTCACATTGTTTGTCATCAACATGGTAAGCTTGATAATTTGTTTACAAGGAATAATCTTTTTTTCTATGTGGCTATCTCTTTTTCAAAAGTGGCATTGTGGTTTATTTCTAACAAAGCTATGTTTCTCCAAATGATTAGATTTCTTGCTATGTTGTCAAAAGCCAACTATTACAGTAGTGGCGATAATTCACCAAGTAGAAGCTGGATAGACACACAAAGCTCCTTCGCTTATGATAGACTATCCAATAAAGTTTCCCTTCAAGCCCCCTTAATTCCTTTGCCGACCCATTGCCATTAGTTTTGCTCTCTTGTTGCTTTGAAGTGCCGTGCCTTCCTTCCTCACAAGGAACCCACACACCCATCAAGCCCTTAGGATGCACATCATAACTCTTCCATTTATGTTGGAGAACTATTTCTGTTTTTCAAACTTATTTTTAAAATGGAAATTTGTTTGGCAATGCAATTTGCTTTTCTTTTCATTTTTTTTTTTAATTTCTGGAACAAATTTTTAGTTCAGATATAGATTAGGAACATAAATGAGCAGTAAAAATATTTTACTTGTTTGTTTCTGGAATAAAAACAGGAAATAAAAACTCTTCTAATTCTTCGTCCTCACCACTAGCTGGATGCCTATCCGTTGCTGCCGGTCAGTACCACCATCTGCAGTCCACCGCTGCCAATCGCCGCTCGCTCTCCACTAGTTCCCCTCGCCGTTCTTAGACGCTAGTCACCATCTGCCACTACTATCCAAGAGGGAAAAATTTCCTATCATTATCAACGAATTTCTATTCCATAAATACAAATTTTGTGGTATTATCAAATAAGTATTTTCATTTAGAAACACACCCAAGAATCGAAATAGAAAAGTGAATTTCTATACCATAAATCAATTTATACTAGCATCTCCTCTAAAGTATAGATTTTGTATCATTTGGTCCATACTGAATAGATTTTGGGCAAAACTAGGGACTAGATATACGTTATGAATATAGTTGGGCCTTTATTTGTTTCAACGTCCTTAGTGCATTTTCCTTTCACATTGACTAATGCACCATTGACCAAAATTCATTTGGGTTTTCACCAACCAGTCAATATTAATGAATATATATTCATCCCTCCTGTTATGTTTGTTACACCCACTTTCAATGCACCACGTATTTACTTATCATTTCCTGCTTGACCTTAGTAGAATGTATTGTCTTCACATTGTTTTTCGTCAACATGGTCGGCTTTATAATTTGTTTTCAAGGAATAATCTTTTTTTTTTATGTGGCTATATCTTTTTCAAAAGTGGCATTGTCGTTTATTTCTAACAAAGCTATGTTTCTCCAAATGATTAGTTTTCTTGCAATGTTGTCAAAGGCCAACTATTACAGTAGTGGCGATAATTCACCAAGTAGAAGCTGGATAGACACACAAAGCTTCTTCGCTTATGATAGACTATCCAATAAAGTTTCCCTTCATGCCCCCTTAATTCCTTCGCCGGCCCATTGCCGTCAGTTTTGCTCTCTTATTGCTTTGAAGTGCCGTGCCTTCCTTCCTCACAAGGAACCCCCACACCCATCAAGCACTTAGGATGCACATCATAACTCTTCCATTTATGCTCGACAACTATTTTTCTATTTCAAACTTATTCTTAATATGGAAATTTGTTTGGCAATGCAATTTGCTTTTTTTTTTTTTTTAAAAAAAATTTCTGGAACAAAATTTTAGTTCAGATATAGCTTAGGAACATAAATGAGTAGTAAAAATATTTTACTTCTTTGTTTCTGGAATAAAAACAAGAAATAAAAACTCTTCTAATCCTTCGTCCTCACCACTAGCTGGAAGCCCATCCGTTGCTACCGGTCACTGCCACCATCTGCCATCCACCGCTGCCAGTCGTTGCTGGCTCTCCACTACTTCCCCTCGCCATTCGTAGACGTTGGTCACCATCCGCCACTACCGCCCGAGAGGGAAAAATTTCGTATCATTATCAATCGTATTTCTATTCCATAAATACAAATTTTGCGTTATTATCAAATATGTATTTTCACTTACAAACTCATTCAAGAATAGAAATAGAAAAGTGTATTTCTATTTCATAAATTAATTCATACTAGCATCTCCTTTGAAGTATAGATTTTGTATCATTTGGTCCATACTGAATAGATTTTGGGCAAAACTAGGGACTAGATATACGTTATGAATATATTTGGGCCTTTATTTGTTTCAACGTCGATAGTGCATTTTCCTTTCACATTGACTAATGCACCATTGACCAAAATTCATTTGGGATTTCACCAACCAGTCAATATCAATGAATATATATTCATCCCTCCTCATATGTTTGCTACACCCACTATCAATGCACCACATATTTAATTATCATTTGCTGCTTGACCTTAGTGGAATGTATTGTCTTCACATTGTTTTTCGTCAACATCGTCGGCTTGATAATTTGATTTCAAGCAATAATCTTTTTTTCTATGTGGCTATCTCTTTTTCAAAAGTGGCATTGTGGTTTATTTCTAGCAAAGTTATGTTTCTGCAAATGATTAGTATTCCTGCTATGTTGTCAAAGGCCAACTATTACAGTAGTGGCCATAATTCATCAAGTAGAAGCTGGATAGACACACAAAGCTCCTTAGCTTATGATGGACTATCCAATAAAGTTTCCCTTCATGCCCCCATAATTCCTTGGCCGGCGCATTGCCATTAGTTTTGCTCTCTTATAGCTTTGAAGTGCCGTGCCTTCCTTCCTCACAAGGAACCCACACACCCATCAAGCACTTAGGATGCACATCATAACTCTTCCATTTATGTTCAAGAACTCTTTTTTTTTTTCAAACTTATTTTAAAAATGGAAATTTGTTTGGCAATGCAATTTACTTTTTTTTTTTTTAAAAAAAAATTTCCGGAACAAAGTTTTAGTTCAAATATAGATTAGGAACATAAATGAGTAGTAAAAATATCTTACTTCTTTGTTTCTGGAATAAAAGCAAGAAATAAAAACTCTTCTAATACTTCGTCCTCACCACTAGCTGGATGCCCATCAGTTGCTGCCGGTCATTGCCACCATCTGCTGTCCCCCGCTGCCGGTCGCCGCTCGCTCTCCGCTGCTTCCCCTCGCCATTCGTAGACGCTGGTCGCCATCCGCCACTACCGCCCGAGATGGAAAAATTTCGTATCATTATCAAACAAATTTCTATTCCATAATTACAAATTTTGCATTGTTATCAAATATATATTTTTACTTAGAAACTCATCCAAGAATAGAAATAGCAAAGTGCATTTCTATTCCATAAATCAATTTATACTAGCATCTCCTCTGAAGTATAGATTTTATATCTTTTGGTCCATACTGAATAGATTTATGGCAAAACTAGGGACTAGATATATGTTATGAATATATTTGGGCCTTTATTTGTTTCAACGTCGATAGTGCATTTTCCTTTCACATTGACTAATGCGCCATTGACCAAAATTCATTTGGGTTTTCACCAACCAGTCAATATCAATGAATATATATTCATCCCTCCTCATATGTTTGTTACACCCACTATCAACCCACCACATATTTACTTATCATTTCCTGCTTGACCTTAGTAGAATGTATTGTCCTCACGTTGTTTTTCGTCAACATGGTTGACTTGATAATTTGTTTTCAAGCAATAATCTTTTTTTCTATGTCGCTATAGCTTTTTCAAAAGTGGCATTGTGGTTTATTTCTAACAAAGCTATGTTTCTCCAAATGATTAGTTTTCTTGCAATGTTGTCAAAAGCCGACTATTACAGTAGTGGCGATAATTCACCAAGTAGAAGCTGGCTAGACACACAAAGCTCCTTCGCTTCCGATAGACTATCCAATAAAGTTTCCCTTCATGCCCCCTTAATTCCTTCGCCGGCCTATTGCCATTAGTTTTGCTCTCTTATTGCTTTGAAGTGCCGTGCCTTCCTTCCTCACAAGGAACCCACACACCCATCAAGCACTTAGGATGCACATCATAACTCTTCCATTTATGTTCGAGAACTATTTTTCTATTTCAAACTTATTTTTAACATGAAAATTTGTTTGGCGATGCAATTTGCTTTTCTTTTTTTTTTCTTTTTTGTAAATTTCAGGAACAAATTTTTAGTTCAGATATACATTAGGTACATAAATGAGTAGTAAAAATATTTTACTTCTTTGTTTCTGGAATAAAAACAAGAAATCAAAACTCTTCTAATCCTTCGTCCTCACCACTAGCTGGATGCGCATCCTTTGCTGCCAGTCATTGCCACCATATGCCATCCACCGCTGCCAGTCGCCACTTGCTATCCACTGCTTCCCCTCGCCGTTCGTAGACGCTGGTCGCCATCCGCCACTACCGCCCGAGAGGGAAAAATTTCGTATCATTATCAAACGTATCTCTATTCCATAAATACAAATTTTGTGTTATTATCAAATATGTATTTTCACTTAGAAACTCATCCAAGAATAGAAATAGTAAAGTCTATTTCTATTCCATGAATCAATTTATACTAGCATGTCCTCTGAAGTATAGATTTTGTTTCAATGGGTCCGTACTAAATATTTTTTGGGCAAAACTAGGGACTTGATACACGTTATGCATATATTTGGGCCATTATTTGTTTCAACGTCGATAGTGCATTTTCCTTTCACATTGACTAATGCGCCATTGACCAAAATTCACTTGGTTTTCACCAACCAGTCAATATCAATGAATATATATTCATCCCTCCTCATATGTTTGTTACACCCATGTTCAATGCACCACATATTTACTTATCATTTCCTGCTTGACCTTAGTAGAATGTATTGTCTTCACATTATTTTTCGTCAACATGGTCGACTTGATAATTGTTTTCAAGCAATAATATTTTTTTCTATGTCGCTATATCTTTTTCAAAAGTGGCATTGTGGTTTATTTCTAACAAAGCTATGTTTCTCCAAATGATTAATTTTCTAGCAATGTTGTCAAAAGCCAACTATTACAGTAGTGGCGATAATTCACCAAGTAGAAGCTGGATAGACACACAAAGCTCCTTCGCTTATGATAGACTATCCAATAAAGTGTCCCTTCTTGCCCCCTTAATTCCTTCGCCGGCCTATTGCCATTAGTTTTGCTCTCTTATTTCTTTGAAGTGCCGTGCCTTCCTTCCTCACAAGGAACCCACACACCCATCAAGCACTTAGGATGCACATCATAACTCTTCCATTTATGTTCGAGAACTATTTTTCTATTTCAAACATATTTTTAATATGAAAATTTCTTTGGCAATGCAATTTGATTTTTTTTTTTGATTTCTGGAGCAAAGTTTTAGTTCAGATATAGATTAGGAACATAAATGAGTAGTAAAAATATTTTACTTCTTTGTTTCTGGAATAAAAACAAGAAATAAAAACTCTTGTAATCCTTCGTCCTCACCACTAGCTGGATGCCCATCCGTTGCTGCCAGTCACTGCCACCATCTGCCGTCCACTGCTGCCAGTCGCTGCTCGTTCTCCACTGCTTCCCCTCGCCGTTCGTAGACGCTGATCGCCATCTGCCACTTCTGCCCGAGAGGGAAAAATTTTGTATCATTATCAAACGTATTTCTATTCCATAAATACAAATTTTGCGTTGTTATCAAGTATGTATTTTCACTTAGAAACTCATCCAAGAATAGAAACAGTAAAGTGTATTTCTATTCCATAAATCAATTTATACTAGCATCTCCTCTGAAGTATAGATTTTGTATCATTTGGTCCATATTGAGTAGATTTTGGGCAAAACTAGGGACTAGATATACGTTATGAATATATTTGGGCCTATATTTGTTTCAACGTCGATAGTGCATTTTCCTTTCACATTGACTAATGCGCCATTGACCAAAATTCATTTGGGTTTTCACCAACCAGTCAATATCAATGAATATATATTCATCCCTCCTCATATGTTTGTTACACCCACTATCAATGCACCACATATTTACTTATCATTTCCTGCTTGACCTTAGTAGAATGGGTTGTCTTCACATTGTTTTTTGTCAACATGGTCGGCTTGATAATTTGTTTTCAAGCAATAATCTTTTTTTCTATGTGGCTATATCTTTTTCGAAAGTGGCACTGTGGTTTATTTGTAACAAAGCTATGTTTCTCCAAATGATTAATTTTCTAGCAATGTTGTCAAAAGTCAACTATTACAGTAGTGGCGATAATTCACCAAGTAGAAGCTGGATAGACACACAAAGCTCCTTCCCTTATGATAGACTATCCAATAAAGTTTCCCTTCATGCCCCCTTAATTCCTTCGCCGGCCCATTGCCATTACTTTTGCTCTCTTATTGCTTTGAAGTACCGTGCCTTCCTTCCTCACATGGAACCCGCACACCCATCAAGCACTTAGGATGCACATCATAACTCTTCCATTTATGTTCGAGAACTATTTTTCTATTTCAAACTTATTTTTAATATGGAAATTTGTTTGGCAATGCAATTTGCTTTTTTTTTTTTTTTAAATTTCTGGAACAAAGTTTTAGTTCAGATATAGATTAGGATCATAAATGAGTTGTAAAAATATTTTACTTCTTTGTTTCTAGAATAAAAACAAGAAATAAAAACTCTTGTAATCCTTCGTCCTCACCACTAGCTGGATGCCCATCCGTTGCTGCCGGTCACTGCCACCATTTGCCGTCCACCGCTGCCAGTCGCTGCTCGCTCTCCACTAGTTCCCCTCGCCATTCGTACACGCTGGTGGCCATCCGCCACTCCTGCCTGAGAGGGAAAAATTTCGTATCATTATCAAACGTACTTCTATTCCATAAATACAAATTTTGCGTTGTTATCAAATATGTATTTTCACTTAGAAACTCATCCAAGAATAGAAATCATAAAGCGTATTTCTATTCCATAAATCAATTTATACTAGCATCTCCTTTGAAGTATAGATTTTGTATCATTTGGTCCATACTGAATAGATTTATGGCAAAACTAGGGACTAGATATACGTTATGAATATAGTTGGGCCTTTATTTGTTTCAATGTCGATAGTGCATTTTCCTTTCACATTGACTAATGCGCCATTGACCAAAATTCATTTGGGTTTTCACCAACCAGTCAATATCAATGAATATATATTCATCCCTCCTCATATGTTTGTTACACCCACTATCAATGCACCACATATTTACTTATCATTTCCTGCTTGACCTTAGTAGAATGGGTTGTCTTCACATTGTTTTTCGTCAACATGGTCGGCTTGATAATTTGTTTTCAAGCAATAATCTTTTTTCTATGTGGCTATATCTTTTTCAAAAGTGGCATTGTGGTTTATTTTTAACAAAGCTATGTTTCTCCAAATGATTAGTTTTCTTGCAATGTTGTCAAAAGCCAACTATTACAGTAGTGGCGATAATTCACCAAGTAGAAGCTGGATAGACACACAAAGCTCCTTCGCTTATGATAGACTATCCAATAAAGTTTCCCTTCATGCCCCCTTAATTCCTTTGCCGGCCTATTGCCATTAGTTTTGCTGTCTTATTGCTTTGAAATGCCGTGCCTTCCTTCTTCACATGGAACCCACACACCCATCAAGCACTTAGGATGCACATCATAACTCTTCGATTTATGTTCGAGAACTATTTTTCTATTTCAAACTTATTTTTATTATGGAAATTTGTTTGGCAATGCAATTTCATTTTTTTTTTTTTGGAAGAAATTTTTAGTTCAGTTATAGATTTTGAACAGAAATGAGAAGTAAAAATATTTTACTTCTTTGTTTCTAGAATAAAAATGAGAAATAAAAACTCTTGTCATCCTTTGTACTCACCACTATCTGGATGCCCATCCGTTGCTGCTGACAACTACCACCATCTGCCATCCACCACTGCCGGTTGCCGCCCGCTCTCCACTGCTGCCACTCAACGTTCGTAGACGCCAGTCGCCGTTCGCCACTACCGCTCGAGAGGGAAAAATATTGTATCGTTATCAAACAAATTTCTATTCCATAAGTGAAAATTTTGCATTGTTATCAAATACATATTTTCACTCAGAAACTCAGCCAAGAATAGAAATAGAAAAGTCTATTTCTGTTCCAGAAATCAAGTTATACTAGCATCTCCTCTAAAGTATGGTTTTTATATCATTTGGCCCATACTGAATAGATTTTGAGCAAAACTAGGGACTAGATATGCATTAGGAATATATTTGGGCCTTTATTTGTTTCAACATCGATAGTGCATCCTCCTTTCACATTGACTAATGCGCCATTGACCAAAATTCATTTGGGTTTTCACCAACCAGTCAATATCAAAGAATATATATTCATCCCTCCTCATATGATTGGTACACCCACTATCAATGTACCACATATTTACTTATCATTTCCTGCTTGACCTGATCAGAATGTATTGTCTTCACATTCTTTTTCGTCAACATGGTTGGCTTGATAATTTGTTTTCAAGCAATAATCTTTTTTCTATGTGGCTATATCTTTACAAAGGTAGCATTGTGGTTTATTTCTAATAAAGCTATGTTTCTCCAAATGATTAGTTTTCTTGCAATGTTGTCAAAAGCCAACTATTACAGTAGTCGCGATAATTCACCAAGTAGACGCTGGATAGACACACAAAGCTCCTTCGCTTGTGATAGACTATCCAATAAAGTTTCCCTTCATGCCCCCTTAATTCCTTTGCTGGCCCATTGCCATTTGTTTTGCTCTCTAATTGCTTTGAAGTGCCGTGCCTTCCTTCCTCACAAGGGACCCACACACCCATCAAGCACTTAGGATGCCTATGATAACTCTTCCATTTCTGTTCCAGAATTATTTTTCTATTTCAAACTTATTTTTAAAATGAAAATTTATTTGGCAATGCAATTTCCTCTTATTTATTTATTTATTTATTTCTGGAATAGAAATGAGAAGTAAAAATATTTTACTTCTTTATTTCTAGAATAAAAATAAGAAATAAAAACTCTTCTCTTCCTTCGTCCTCACCACTAGCTGGATGCCTATCTGTTGCTGCCGGTCACTGCCACCATCTGCTGTCCACCGTTGTCGATCGCCGCTTGCTCTCCACTGCTGCTTCTCACCGTTCGTAGACGCAAATCGCCATCCACCATTGCGACCCGAGATGGAAAAATTTCATATCGTTATAAAACGAATTTCTATTTCATAAATAGAAATTTTGCATTTTATCAAATACGTATTTTCACTCAGAAACTCATCTAAGAATAGAAATAGAAATGTCTATTTGTGTTCTAGAAATCAATTTCTGGTCAAAATTGTTATTATTCGCGTCTTAGCTTCTGCAATCTAATGTTGCATTCCACCAATCATTTTTTTCCCCGGTAAATTATTGTACCACGATGAGACGCACGTTCAATTATAAATAGACATGGTTTTCCTCTTAATGTCTTTCAAACCGAGCACACATACGGCCTCTCAATCAAAGTTTCTATACCACGCATCAACAAGACAAAAACCATGTCTTCTTCTTGTTCTCGTCAATGGACACCCGACGTACTCGTGAGTTTCCAAGACGATGACAACGTGGTGGAGGGCTTCACATCGATCCTCTTCGCACAGCTGAAGCAGGCGGGGATCGGCTACTTCATCCACAAAGAGGGCGATGGCCTCTGCAAAATCCACCAGGCGAGGTTCGCCCTTGTCGTGTTCTCCGCGAACTATGCCAACTCCAGCCATCGCCTGGACGACCTGGTCAAGATCCTCCTTCGCAGAGAGGATTCCAAGTACCCCTGCCTCGTAGTTATTCCCATCTTTCATGGCATGGACCCGGCCGAGGTTCCGGAGTTGAGTAAAAAAGGCGAATTCGAGCAAGCTCTCCGCAGCGTGCGTACGAATAAGAGAGAAGAGAAGAAGAAAGAATGGAGGCGTGCCCTAGCAAAGGTAGAGGGGATTTCGGGTTACGTGTTGAAAAAAAACGTCAATGGGTACGTACATTTGATTCTTACTCCATGTCGAAGCCTAATATCGCAATCCGTGATTTTTCTTTTTACGTACCATCGTCTGCTCAACGGTCATGACTCAGTTGGGGTCGTGGTAGTTGGTGGTGGTGGATGGCGACAGCGCGGCATGCATCAACAAAGCCGGGAGGGTAGGGGTTGAACTGTGGATGGATTAGGGATCTAGGCAAGTAAATTTCGTTGTGAGCGAATTTGAAATCGTGAAAGGTGCAAAATTGGAAGGAAAATGAGAAATTCGTCGATAGGATTAGATGTTAGATGCAAATGGTATGCTAATTGTAATTTTGCAAAACTTAAGGAACAAAGATGCTTTTTTTATAGTTCACTGTAAAAAAAAAATAAAGAAAGCCAAAGCAAAGAGGCCGTATTAAATATTCCCCGATTTTTTTTGGTAAAGGTAAGATTAAATATTCCCCAAGTTCGTAGCGTGCATTGTTAAAAATTGGGAAACAAAAATGAAAACTATAAAGTGAGAGAAATGCAAACAAGGTAGATACTAGGTTTAAATTAGTTCAATCCAAAAAGTGTATAACGGGGTAAAAAATTTTATCTTCCGCTACGAGTTCTTTTTGAGCTTTCATACCTTTTGTGGCCCAATTTTTGGAGTCTCATACTTAAATACATGATACCATAGTAGCAATTGGCAAAAGCATCGACCGTGCACTCTTTTTTACTTAATATTTGCTTTTTTTACGGCCTCAGTGAGAAATGTGTTGTTTCTTGTTTCTTGGCATGGATGGTACGGCGCAACCTCCTCTGCTGCAGGGTGAGTTCACTATTGAAAGTAGAGCTTAGTTAATCACCATTTCTTTGTTACACATGCCAATGCCTATGGTGATTTAGTCAAGCTTGATCTTTTTTTCTATTCAATTTCATGCACTCATGTAGAAATTTGCGTACAATGTTTGTCGTATGTCGTCTCTCGGGGTATAACGTGCATTTTTATGTTCATTTTGTCATGCATATTGCTTATAAATTTTCGGTGCTAACTCTTTACATCAGCGATGAATCAGAGCTCATTAACAAAATAGTAGAGCGCCTTTTCAACGAGATTCGGTCTCTATATTCTTGTAAGGTTTTCGGGCCTTTTGGAGGCAGCGGTGAAATGTCCTGGCTTTTTAGTGAAATAAAAGGGATTTATGTTGAATACAAAGACTTCATTAAGTCCATTGAGTTTGACGGCAAGGGGAACACCAGGACCGACGAGCAACATGGTGAAAAGGACGGGTATAGGACCTACGAGGTTGTATCTATAGACTTTCCTTTTCTCTTTTTTGCGTTTCTACTTGAATGTCTTAAGTTCATTTTTCTAGCTTGATCACAGCATTAGTCGATTATGCAATCGTAAACCTTGAGATTCTTAATGATTGTTTCGCAAATGGACATGAAATTCTCATATCAGCAATACATGAGTATCGGTATGATCATTATAAAACCTACTGGAAAAAAAAAAAAAACAATAACTTCACCTCATTAAAATTCTGAACTTTGGTAAAGAGAAACCTAGCCATAAAACAAAATGTAAATTAACTTTTGATTTACAAAATTCAATGTACTACCAAATTGATTGGAAACATAATTTACACAAATCTCAGGATGTATAATTTATTGTATAGATCCGATTCTTATTTCAAAAGAGATCTACCAATTTATTTTGCTCATCAAATAATGCAACATAAAGTTACTCACGTCAAATGTCTTTTTGTGGCTTGTATACAGGTTATCTTGGAAGGGAAAGAGGCCATAACTTCTTTTTCTGGATCTTTCAAAAAGGCAAACAATGGTCGCATTCGAATCAACTCCCTGACATTTAAAACCAATAAAAGAACATTGAAACCTATTGATGAAAAGGAAGAGGGGAAAAGGCAGGATAAGAAGGAAGAGGCAGAAGAGGAGAAAAAGCAGAAAAAGAAGGAAAAGGGGAAAAAGAAGGAAGAGGCAGAAGAGGAGAAAAAGCAGAAAAAGAAGGAAAAGGGGAAAAAGAAGGTAGAGGCGGAGGAGGAGAAAGAGGAGTACTTTACCGTACAATTACCATCAGACGCTGGGAAAGTTATCGAGTTTTTCGGGAGCAAAAAAGGGGATGATTTTGTCACATCTATTGGAGCACGTGTCGAGCTAACACGTGTCGGGCCGGAGTCCTGTCCTGTGGGGTTATTCGGGGCTAGAAGAGGAACAAAATGGGATGATGGCAATCAGCAAACCACCGTGAAGGGAATCAGGGTTGCACTAGATTCAAGTGGAAATCGATGCATCCGATCAATCGCATTTCAGTATGAAAAGGGAGAAGGAGTACCGCGGGGAGCACGTGGCAGCGATGCAGAACGGCACGAGGAGGTGTGTCCCCATACATATATATGCTTTGCAGGGAACTTTTGTGAGATTTATTAAATAATGAGGTTGATGGTTATGTCTTTCATTGCAGTTTAAAATAAATGTTCCAGATGAGTATCTGTCTTCAATATCCGGGTATTGTACTTATGACGGCATAACATCTCTCACGTTTCTAACTAGCAAAAAAAACACCAAAATTATTGGTGATGGAAAGGGAACTCACTTCTCATCTCCCGCAACGGGTTACGAGATTGTCGGATTTTACGGGTGGAGTGATGAACATCTTCATGGAATTGGAGCTTATTATAAACCCATCCCGGATCTCAAGCTAGTTAAATCATTCGGGCCATTTGGACGTGCAAAAGCTTGGGATGACGGGAAATTCACAGGTGTGAAGAAAATTTACATAGCTTTTAAAGATTATATCCGTTACATTAAGATTGTTTATGAAGACAGTGATAAAAACGATCGCACAGTTATTCATGGTGACTACACTGGAGAATTCTCCAATAAAGAAAAAGAGGTTAGTGTTTTTTTTTTTTTTTTTTTTACATTTATCTCATCAGCCAAGATGGTCTTGTTATGTGTCCGCTCATGTGTATAATAAATTAAACTCGACAAATAGGCTTTGTTTACACCACTCGTCCAACTTTAAGAGATACTTTTGAGGTTGCGCAGGTTCTACTCCATTATCCAAGGGAATACTTAATATCGATCTCTGGTTACATGCAAGAGGATGGTTCTATCCGGTCGCTCATCTTTGACAGCAATGAAAGAAGATATGATCCCTTTGGCACGAAGGAAGGGGAGTACTTTTGGTATCCATCGAACGAGACTAGAATCATCGGCTTTTATGGAACATGGGGCAAGACTCTCGACTCCATAGGAGTGTATGCAGAGCCGATACCGACGCATGCTTTTGACCGCACTTTCAAATCCTTCGAAGGCTCTGGCGGGACCGATTGGGACGATGAAAGGCACTCTAATGTGATAGGATATCGTGTGACTGACGTCGAGGACAGCAAAAAAAGGCTAAAAATTGAGTCCATCACTTTTATATACGATAACAATGGTTCCTTGGTCGAAGGCTCTCGACATGGCGGAGGAGACGAAGGCGAATGGGTTCGTCCATACCTCTCAATCCCCCCCTCTCTCCCTCTGTCCTTTTTCTCTCTTGTCTCTTTCATTTATGCATGTTGCTTTTCAATAATGTTGGGAGCTTCATGGAGCGCGGGTTTCTTTTGATCGAAGACAGGCACTTCTTTTGGCATCCTATATCTATGAGTTTAAGGTCCGGACCTTCATCTGTTCTCACAAGTACAACTACATGTTTCGCTTTGCTATTCTCGCAGGTAATGCTGGATTTTCCCAAGGAGCGCCTAACCTGTATAATTGGTTATCGGCGCAAAGAAGGTGGTCAAACCGTCATCCATGACCTGGAAATAAATACGTCCTCGACGAGCCCTCCGAGGATTTTCGCACCGAGGGGAGAGAACAAGTCAGAAGAGTCAAAATTTTCTATCCCGGAAAAAGATAAAGACCGGAGGATCATTGGCTTTTTCGGAAAGGCGCACACATGTCTTAATTCTATTGGAGCGCATTTCCAACCATATGATGATTAGACCTCCTCCCTCCCGCAAGCTCTTTTTTCTTTTCCTCTCTCTTTGGCTTGTGCTTTGCAAGAATCTTCCTCTTTATTTCTCTTTTGAGATGACGATGAAATGACTCCCAATTGGTGAGCTCGCTGGTTGTTGATTTCCCGATTCGGTTGTTGGTGTTCTTCAACGTTCTTCAGAGGAAACTGGAAGCATTTAATGAAGAAGACCTAGTGAAGCATGAAGACAAAGAATGCCAATAAAGATTATCGAACAGCTCTCCACGGATTGTTATGCTTGTCTTCGTAATGCATTTATCGTGTTGACTTTGTTTGTGTGCTTTTGTTAACTTTCTGGACTTTCTTGTTTATCTTCGTTTGATGTCGTCGGACGTTTTGTGCTAAGTGGTGTGCGTCTAGCCACTACAAAAAAGTTATGAACTTCAGATTTGTGGACACACCCTCGAAGCAACAGCATTTGCATTCCGATAAAAAAGTTCCCTCCGGTCTTTATTTGTGATCTTGTTTGAAATTTTGAAAGTCATTGTTATTCTTCTGGTCACAACGATTCTACCTAATTTGATGAGTAACAATTAGATGCTCCAAACCACGACCGATGTTATAGTTGGGTGGCAAAGCTAGTCGTAAAAGAAAAGAAAATGAGGAATTCCTTGAAAGTGCTAGTATGAACACTTAGAGGGGGTGAATAGGTGTAAAAACAGATTTTGCAAAATACAGTGAAAATCTTTACTTTTAACCTGAATCTAAATAACAATAGACTTTTCAAACTGAGTCTGAAGAACAACAGACTTTGAGCGAATTGAGACTTTAGCAATTAAATAGAACTGCGAACAAAATAAAGGAGTTCATGGAAGAGAATAAAAACACAGAATTTATAGTGGTTTGGCTTAGATCAAGCCTACGTCTACTCTCCCACGCTAACAACCTTCTAGCTAGATTCCACTATGCAATCAACAAGAGATTACAACTTTGAGTGCAAACACTTAGTAGTAGATCACACTATCTCACTAAGTCACTATTTTGGTATTTCTCTCACGATCACAAATGTTTAAGCTCACAAGAGACAAATGTATGATCGAAGTTCGCTCAGACTTTGCAATTATAAATTCTACGCTCCGTCTCTTACTTACTCATCGGTCCTTCATCTCCTTAAATACTCCTCCACTTCCAAACTAGGCGTTGGACAGTAACTTGAGGATTGTCTTCCAATCTATCCATTGGACAGATCTGTATTTAGAAGATTTGGTAGCCGTTGAATGACAAAAGTAGAATCTCAAATTGATTCCGATCGCCAATACAAACAGAATATTGGTTTCCATAAGTGGAGCTTCTTCGTGTAGAAAGTTCTTGTCTTCAAGATCTAATTGTCAATCAATTAAATTGAGTCAATCAAATCAATCTTAATATAGAATCCAAACTAGATCACTAGCCGTTATATGATTAGGACTTGTGTTACGTTCTGTCGAGTTCTTGATGTAAAGTCTGAGAGCAATATACTTTACAATCTGAGTTTGAGTGCAATAGACTTTACAATCTGAGTCTGAGCATATTCTACTTCTGAATAGATTTAGCTTTAAGGTCTGAGCACAATTTGAATAAGTTTAGCATAAAATCTGTCTTCTGGTTCTTCATTCACGTTCAGTCTGGAATTTGTCAAAGTCTGGCAGTCTTCAAACTTTGACACAGAAGTCTGCAAATCTTTATAACAGTTTTTGGATAAGTGTTACGTTCAGTCTTCTGATTCTTTCAAGTATAGACTTTGATAATATCATTTACATGTTCTATCATCTGCATAGTCTGTTACTCAACAATTAAATACGTTAGTAGCATTTGATTTATTTTGTCATATTCAAAACATCATAAGGGATTTTCCTAACAATCTCTCCATTTTTTATGATGACAAAACAATCTCTAAATATGCAGATGTGTAATCACACTTTTAAAAATAATAAATCAATGCAATCTTAAAGAATAATGTAATTCAAGATAGCAAATAGATTGAGCATATAATTATATATGTAAAGATAATCGCATTTCAATAAATATCAACACATATGCATATTTATATTCTCTCCCCCTTTTTGTCATAATCAAAAAGCGATAATAGTAAAAAAAAAGTATCACATAGAGAATATAAAATGATAACAAATATCTTGTACAATTTAAAAAATCAACATTTACAAAGTAAGTCGAATATTAAAGATATGCAATATACCTCACTTTGATCATATATATCAGCAAATAAAAATCATGGATGCATTATAAAATTTGCTTACCATTTTTGTCATAATAAAATGATAATATAAATAAGAAATTTGTTAATGACAAAAGGTAATAAAAGATGCACTAACTGGATTTGGTAGAACTTGGTAAGTTCTAACACATTTACCTTTTCATTTATTCCATAATAATCAAGATCATGATCAATTCAAAAAGATTTTTCCATAATTGATCAATACTCCCCCTCAATTTGTTGCCCTTTTGAGATGATCACAATTCTTTCATTTCTCTTGGATTCGCTTTCTCCCCATGTTACCATTGTTGGAGAAATCTATCCAGAATATTTTGAAGCTGACAAAACGTTTCTATCAGTCTAGTCTGGACAATTGCAAGCCTTCTGTTTAGAGTCTGAAGACTTTCAGATCACCAGACTCAGCACTCAAGACTCAAGACTCAAGACTATTCTCATTGACAGTTCTTCTAATCCAGTGACGAAAGAAATCCAGAGCCGAATTATTTGGTTGAAGATTTATTCCTATCCTCTGGAGAAGATCTCTTGGCTGGATAATTGTAACGGATTCATTCATTCGTTATCAAGATCGTTTGAAGATCCGATGATCGACGAAGTATTCTTGGAAGGTTCTATTCTTGGAAACCAAGATCCTGATTGTATGGGCGAACAGGATTGATGGGCTATCGTCAAGTTCCTTTAATAGCTCGAATGATATTCTTGATTGATTCCATCCAATGGGTAGATTGGAGGAATTCCTTTGGTAAGTGCCAACGGGTATGATGGCATAAAGGAGTATAAAAGGAAGTCGTTCTAGCCGCTTTAGTGCATGATCGATAGAGAAATTCCAGTCCGAAACACCTTGATTATTAGTCGATACATTCGAGCGAAATTGTACACACGAGAGTGTCTATACTTAGTGATACCTTGAGCGAGTGTGGTAGATCATCTACACCGAAAGATCAAGGGAGAACATCGTTGTAACATCTCTTTGTTCATAGTGGAATCCAGGCCAATAGGTGCATCGGTGCGAAGAGTGGATGTAGGCTTGAAATAAGCCGAACCACTATAAACCGCGTGTTCAATTTTCTCTTCCCTTCTCTCAGTCTTACTTTGATTACCGTTTGTCTCGAATCTATCAACTGTCTAGTATTGTGAAATTATCGAGAAAAATATTACATATACCTATTCACCCCCCTTTAGGTACTTATTCTAGCTATATCAATTGGTATCAGAGCCCGTGTACTCACTTTATTTGAAGTGTTTTACTTCAGAGTAAAAGATCCATGGCTAGTATGCTAGCACCAGGGCTGGTGGAAGGACAAAGCAATACCAGACCACCCTACTTTGATGGAAAGGATTACAACATCTGGAAGAACAAGATGAAAGCCTTCTTACGATCAAAGGATCCTTTGGAATGGGACGTTGTAGGAAGAGGAATTACTCCTACGGCAGCATCGATCTCGAAAGAGGAAAAGAAACTGTTGAGACCAAATGGAATGACTCAAGAAGAGATTATCAAGAGACAAGCACTCGATGCAAAAGCAATTTACTCTTTATATTGTGCTTTGTCACCAACTGAATATAACAGAATATCTTCCTGTGTTACAACAAAAGAAGTTTGGGATAGATTACATATCACCTATGAAGGAACAGATCGAGTGAAGGAGACCCCGGAATTAACATTCTCCTCGGTCAATATGAAGCCTTCAAAATGAAACCAGGAGAATCAATAACCGACATGTTTAGCCGTTTTACAGATATTGTCAATGGTTTTGAGAATCAAGGACAGAAAATTTCTGATCCCATGAAGGTGAACAAGCTACTGCGTGGACTCTCCAATGATTGGAATCACATAAAGACTTCAATCAGAGAGACGCAAAGAATTATGCCACTATCTCGTCGACGAGCCGATTGGAACTCTTCGATCTTATGAAGTGGAACGAATCAATGAAGACGAATATCCAAAAGGTAAGAAATCCATTGCATTAAAATCAATTGATGATTCGATGATACTGATTACGAAGATGACATAGATGATGAGGAGCTTGCTCTCATGATAAGAAGATTCAAAAACCGAATAGAAAAGGAAGAAGGTTCAACTCAAGGAAACAAAGTTTTCAAAGACAAAGAAACCAAGTCTGTGATGATGAGGAACCAAACAAAGATGTAGTTTGCTTCGAATGTAAGAAAAAGGGACACATCAGACCCAACTGTCCTCTTCTGAAGAAGAAGAAAGGAAAAGCTGAAAAGTTTCGAAAAGCTCTTAAAGCAGAAACCTGGAGTGATACAGAGTGTGAAGAAAGTGATACCGAATATGCCAATCTATGTCGATGGCACATTCGGACTCGAGACTCAAACTCGGATCGGACTCGATGAAGTGAATTTGAGGTAAGTGATTTTAAAATTCCTGTCAAAGTTTCTAAATACATTGATGAATTGTGTTTTAGTCTTAAGACTTCTCTCAAAAGAATTTCCGAACTTAAAAAGGAAAACTTAGCTCTAAAATAAAAGGAAATCGTTTTAGAAGAAAGAGTTAAAAGTTTAGACTTAAATGTCTCTTCTCTTAAAGAAAATAAAGAAAATCTTTTGAAAGAAAATTCTCTTTTAAAAACTGACTTATCGAATATTTCAAAGAAATTTTCAATAGGGTCCGAAAAACTTAAAAAAATTCTTTCAGCTCAAAGACCTTATTTCAATAAGTCCGATCTAGGTATGACAGCAGAAACAATTCCCTTGATTGATTTTCCTAAAGTAAAAGAAAGAATTAAGAAAATACCCCCGAGAGAGGCTTACAAAAATCATTTCAAGAAAGTTTTGTAAAGTCTGTAGATCGAAATGCCCTCAGGTGTTCAAAGTGCAAAAGTTTGGATCACTTAGAAAAAGAGTGTCCTATGGTTTGGAAACCTGTTAAGAAAGTATGGGCGAATCTTTGTTTATTTTACTAACACCAAAGGACCCAAGAAAGTTTGGGTACCAAAGAAAGTTTGAGACTCTCTTATAAATGCAGGTCTCCGTCAAGAAAAAGGTAAAATGGTATCTTGACAGTGGATGCTCAAGACACATGATAGGAGACTCAAATTGCTTCATAAAGCTTGTGCAAGTAAATGGTGGAAAAGTTTCATTTGGAGGAAACAGCAAAGGAAGTATTGTGGGATTTGGAACTGTGAAAATTGGAAATCTCACAATAAGTAATATTTCCTTAGTGGAAGGACTCAATTACAATATTCTCGCATTAGCCAATTGTGTGACACTTGGTTTTAAGATCTTCTTTCAAGAAGGAACATGTTCGGAACCGGTAAAGACTCTACTCGATCTTTCATGGGTCGAAGACATGGAAATATTTATCTTCCGGATGTGAAACCAGATGAATCGCAATGCCTAATCTCAATTCAAGATGAAGCAAGCTTATGGCACAGAAAGCTTGATCATGTCAACATGAAGCAATTAGCCAAAATTTCATCAAAGCAGCTTGTTCGAGGTCTACCCAAATTACCATACCAAAAGTCTAATCCATGCACTCCATGTATTCTGGGAAAACAGGTAAGAAATTCATTTAAGCCAATAAATCATGTCTCTACTAATCATGTACTGCGGTTGTTGCATATGGATCTCTTCGGACCAACCGAACTCGAGTATTGGAGGTAAGAAATATTGCCTAGTAATTGTGGACGATTACTCCCGCTTTACTTGGGTATATTTCCTTGCAAGTAAGTCTGAATCCTTCTCGTATTTTGAAAAATTTGCTAAAAAAGTTCAAAATGAAAAAGGATGTGTTATTTCTGATGTAGCTAGAATAAGTACTTAAAGGGGGGTGAATAGGTATATGCAATATTTTTATCGATAATTTCACAATACTAGACAGTTAATAGATTCGAGACAAACGGTAATCAAAGTAAGACGAGAGAAGGGAAGAGAAAATTGAACACGCGGTTTATAGTGGTTCGGCTTATTTCAAGCCTACGTCCACTCTTCGCGCACCGATGCCTATTGGCCGGATTCCACTATGAACAAAGAGATGTTACGGCGATGTTCTCCCTTGATCTTTCGGTGTAGATGATCTCTCACACTTGCTCAAGGTATCACTAAGTATAGACACTCTCTCTGTGTGTACAATTTCGCTCGAATGAATCGACTAATAATCAAGGTACTTCAGACTCTGGAATTTTTCTATCGATCAATTTCTAAAGCAGCTAGAACAACTTCCTTTTATACTCCTTTATGCCATCATACCCGTTGGCACTTTCCAAAGGAGTTCCTCTAATCTACCCGTTGGACGGAATCAATCAAGAAGATCATTCGAGCTATTAAAGGAACTTGACGATAGCCCATCAATCCCGTTCGCCCATACAATCGGGATCTTGGTTTCCAAGAATAGAACCTTCCAAGAATACTTCGTCGATCATCGGATCTTCAAACGATCTTGATAACGAATGAATGAATCCGTTACAATTATCCAGCCAAGAGATCTTCTCCGGAGGATAGGAATAAATCTTCAACCAAATACTTCGGCTCTGGATTTCCTTCGTCACGGATTAGAAAAAGCCAATGAGAATAGTCTTGAGTCTTGAGTCTTGAGTCTTGAGTCCGGTGATCTCAAAGTCTTCGGACTCTAAACGGAAGGCTTGCAAATATCCGGACTAGATCGATAGAAACGTTTTGTCGGCTTCAAAATATTGGATAGATTTCTCCAACAATCTCCCCTTTTGATGGTGACAAAACTTTCTTGTAGATTTGAACAACTTTGACTCCGCAAAATATTACTCAAGCAATATGGCTATCACATAAAGATTTATAAAATCAACAACCGGACTCGCATCCACGTAAAAATCGGTTAGTCTTTCATGAGTAAACCATATAGCAATACTTGATATAAATGCAAATAGTCAAACATTCAAAGTCTACATCCAAATCAGCAAATTTAAGTTCACACCCAAGTCATACTCAAAAACAAAAACATTTAAACACACAAAAACAAATTTAAAGTCAAAGATTGAGTTCAGAGTTGAGTTCAAATTGCAATTCTCCCCTTTTTGTCATCATTAAAAATGTGAGAAAAGTCAATTGCAGCTTGGGAATGCGCACGATCTGGAAATCTCCCATCGATCGAACGATGCCTTCCAAACCTCTTCAAGTCTTCCCGTAGATGAGCTATCTCTTCTCCTTTGGCATTGGCTTGAATTTGAAGAGCTAGGTCTTTCATTTGATCTGCCAGGGTAACCGAAGATGCTTGTCCAGCATTCTTCAGGACTTGAATTTCGCAGTCCAGAGCATATATTTGACCATGCATTTCCAGAAGAATATCAAGGATACGATGAAAATCTGCTGAATTGTCCGTCTGTATGCTTGCATGAGCTTTATCAGATGGAGTGCCGGCAGACGATGGAGCTTCGGTGACATCGAGCAAATCTGGTGCTGACGTATCATGTCCTTCTTCAGGCACTTGAGAAGCCTGAAAATCTTCCGGATTTCTTTGGTGAGCGACTCACACCTTCATTGTGAACAGCTTCTGGTGTAGTCCTTTCTTGCTCTCCATCTCCCCCTGTCTCTAGGACCTCGATTGGGGAAGAGTGATGGTCATGCTCTTCAGCGCTTTGATTCCCTTTCTCTTCTACTTCATCTGCAGACTTTTCTTTTACTGCTTCTTCTTCTTCTGCTTCTTCAACCTCTTTCTCTTTCTCTTGTTGCTCCTCTTCTTCTCTCGTTCCTTGCTTGTCCCTCTGTTTCTCTACGTTCGTTGATTCCGTGCAGTAACGTCCAGTTCTTTTCAATGCGGGAATAGAGAGATCTTCCTCTTCATCTTCATCCTCTAAGATAAGAGTTCTTCTCTTTTTGATTGGAGCACTCATGGGCTCCTTCCCTTTTCTCTTTGATACGTAAGATCTTTGGAGTCTTCACTTTGAATTTCTCCATTGCCTTGCCGAGTTCTTTCGAGACGCATTTTTATCGGCATTTTCAAACCTACCACCATTTTGTCGCATGGTCGAACACAAAGAGTGTGTGGAGGCTCAATGTTCAAGTGTCTCAAGATCTTGGTCACAAGACTGCGTAAGGCAATTGGCCCTTGTCCTTCACCATTGCTCTCGTACATGTGAAAGAGAATGGTGTGAGGGAGAGAGAACTTCCTCCCTGAATTGATCGCATACATCAATTTTGCCTCGGAGTTGGACACGTCAGTCTTTGAAGTAGACTTTGGCTTGAGACAGTTGATCACAATTTTGTGAAGCACGATGTTGATGGCACTCATCCTTGAGTAGGTGATTCTTTTGTCTGTATCCCTGTCTTTGATAAGCTCCAGTATGGTACGAGTAATCGAAACTTTGATCGGTTGATAGCGTCCTCTTTCAACTTCAATTATATCTGCCAACATGTCCACATCTACCACATAGACTTGGTTTCGAACACTGAAGGATATTCTATTCGCATCTAAAAAGCTGAGATTTGAATAGAAGTATGCTGTCAATTGTGCATAACCGTTTGTGGTATCGGAGCAGAATTTCTCAAGTTGAAGTAAATTGAACTTCTCTCTTAAGTTCACGTTGATGGCATCCAAGAAGTCGAAATCAACACTCCTAGGGTTTATCACCCCTCTTTTCAACATCAAAATACGATTCTCCCGATCCTTTGATTTGAACAAATCCATCCTATTTCCCTTCACCTTTGCTGCAACACCCATTCTAGGTTTAAATTCAAGGAACATTCTATCATCATCGTTCCCGTCAATCAGATTCTATCCTGGTACACGAGGGTCACTTGGAATGTTCGCAAGTGCTTCCTCAGCCTTTCCTTTGGGAGCAACTCCCAAATCCTCCATTTTCCGAAAAAATATACTCATTCCCATAATTCTTATTCTTAAGAAATTCATCTATGATATTCAGCGGAGTCCCAATGCTTTTCAACGAACGATAGAGCTTATAAATAAAAGCGGGTTTTTGGACTCTTACAGGATCGGCGTCCTCGATTATTTCTTCCTCCAGTTGATGACCCACACCTTGTGGGGTAGATGGTGAAGATTGACATGGAGGAGAGTGAATCCGGCTCTGTCGCTGACTCGGTAAATCTTCCTCCTCGGTGAGATTGAAATGGGTAGGCCCCTTTCCCATTCTCTGTGGTCCCCTGTTCGCGATTCTTGATGACTTTCTCGAAGAAGACATCCTTCTTTGTCGATGAAAGATTCCTTCACTCGCTTTCCCAAGAAAAGTTGACTACTTTCTCGAACACAAAGTGGAGACAGGATTGGGAGGAGAATGCTTTTCTAGGGTTTTGGAGTTTAATCGAGAAAAACTGTATATATATAACCAATCGGCACAAGGAAAGTGAACAGACGTATCTTTTGAAATTGATAACTGCCAATTTTAAGTTAATCTTTTGAAAAGACATGATTCCATTTATCACGGAAATTATAAATTAACCGAACTAATGATCGTACCTTTTCGAGATTGAATATAACAACTTACGCCGATAGCCATGAATGTCTCGAGTCTCGAGGGTTGGATAGTCTCTAGACTTTAACTTCCTCAAGCTTTAGAATGTTGAGTCTGGAACGAATAAAATCGAATTGATTTTTCTCCAAAGGCTTTGTGAATATATCCGCTAGTTGGCTTTTTGAATCAACAAACTGAATCGAGATTTCTCCATTTTGAACATGATCTCGAATGAAATGATGTCGAATCTCTATATGCTTTGCTCTTGAGTGAAGAATTGGATTTTTGGTGAGATTGATTGCACTGGTGTTGTCACATCTAATCTCTGTGCTTGAATCTTCTATTCCAAAGTCTTGTAGCTGTTGTTTTATCCATAGAATTTGCGAACAGCAACTTCCAAGAGCTACATACTCGCTTCATTGTTGAGAGAGCCACGTGCTTTGTTTTCTTGAAAACCAAGACACATCCCTTCAAGCAACGGCAAGTTCCCGAAGTGCTCTTTCTATCAACTCTGCAACTAGCCAGATCTGCGTCTGAATATCCCAGAAGACTAAAGTCTCCCTTCTTAGGATACCAAAGACCGATGCTTGAAGATGAAGCAACGTATTAAATAATACGTTTCGCAAAGACCGAGATGAGATTCTCTTGGATCCGATTGAAACCTAGCACATATGCAAACACTCAACAAAATGTCAAGTCTAGAAGCGGTAAGATAGAGAAGTGAACCAATGATGCTCTGTCAGCTTTTGATCAACTTTCTTTCCTTCTTCATCTTTATCTATCTTCATCGAACTTGACATCGGTATGTCGGTCTTTTTGCACTTTTCTAGTCCAAACCTTTTGACAAGATCATTAGCATATTTTTCTTGATAAATAAAAGTTCCTTCCTTCAATTGTTTTATTTGAAGTCCAAGAAAGAATGTTAACTCTCCCATCATACTCATTTCAAACTCATCCTGCATAGACTTAGAAAATTTCTTGCACAGAATTTCATTAGAGGATCCAAAAATAATATCATCCACATATATTTGAACAAGTAAAAAGCTTTTTTTCCTTTTTGATAAATAAAGTAGTATCTACTTTACCTTTGACAAAACCATTATGTATTAAGAACTTACTTAGCCTGTCGTACCACGCTCGAGGTGCTTGCTTTAAATCATACAAGGCCTTTTTCGATCCGAAAACCGAGTCCGGTTTCTTTGGGTCTTCAAACCCCGGTGGTTGTTCCACATAAACTTCCTCATGGATAAATCCATTTAGGAAGGCACTTTTGACGTCAATTTGGAATAACCTGAAATTTTTGTAACAAGCAAATGCAAATAATAATCGAATAGCTTCTAACCTTGCTACTGGAGCGTAGGTTTCATCATAATCTATTCCTTCTTCTTGCGTATATCCCTTGGCCACGAGTCTTGCTTTGTTTCGTACGACTTTTCCTTTCTCATTCATCTTGTTTGTGAACACCCATTTGGCTCCAATAACAGTTTTACCTTTAGGTTTAGATGTCAATTCCCAGACATCATTAATGTTGAACTGTCTGAGCTCTTCTTGCATTGCTTCAATCCAGCTTTTATCAGTTAAGGCTTCTTCTATGCTCTTTGGTTCAATTTCAGAAATGAGAGCCACAGCACTAGACTCTTCATGCCTTTTAGATCTAGTGCGAATTCCTTCATTGATGTCGCCAATGATAAGATCTTTAGGATGGCTGGATTTATGCTTCCGATTCTTGGTTGATTTGTCGGAGTTGATGATCTCTTTCTTTATTTGAATTTTCACGATCATCTTGATGCTGGTCTTCTAGAGTTTGAGATGCTTCTTGAGTTGTAGACTTTGGAGGGTCTGGAGCAGGTCCAGATTCTTCATGATGAGTCTGACTGGAATCGTCTTGCATAGAGTCTTGAAATTTGACATTCATTGACTCCTCCACGGGCCCGACTTTTCTTGTTGTAGACTCGTAGGCTTTGCTTGATGAAGAATATCCAAGGAAGATGCCTTCATCGATCTTTCTTCAAACTTACCAATTTGATCTTTAGCATTTTTCAATATAAAGCATTTGCAACCGAACACATGAAAGTATGAAATAATAGGCTTCTTACCTTTGAATAACTCATAAGGGGTTTTCTCAAGAGAAGGTCTTAAAAAGACTCTATTGATTATATAGCACGCTTTGAAATTGACTTCACCCAAAATCGTGAAGAAATCTTACTTTCAATTAAAAGAGTTCTAGCCATTTCTTGAAGAGATCTATTCTTCCTTTCCACAACTCCATTTTGCTGAGGAGTGTATGGAGAAGAGAACACATGCTTAAAGCCAGATTCATCACAAAACTTTGTAAAATCTTGATTTTCAAATTCACCTCCATGGTCTGTTTTTATACTTTAAATAACACATCCTTTTTCATTTTGAACCATTTTAGCAAATTTTTTAAAATACGAGAAGGATTCAGACTTACTTGCAAGGAAATATACCCAAGTAAAGCGGGAGTAATCGTCCACAATTACTAGGCAATATTTCTTACCTCCAATACTACGAGTTACGGTTGGTCCGAAGAGATCCATATGCAACAAGCTATGAGTACATGATTAGTAGAGACATGATTTATTTGCTTAAATGAAATTTCTTACCTGTTTTCCCGAATACATGGAGTGCATGGATTAGACTTTTGGTATGGTAATTTGGGTAGACCTCGAACAAGCCGCTTTGATGAAATCTTGGCTAATTGCTTCATGTTGACATGACCAAGCTTTCTGTGCCATAAGCTTGCTTCGTCTTGAATTGAGATTAAGCATTTCGTTCATCCGGTTTCACATCCGGAAGATAAATATTTCCATGTCTTCGACCCATGAAAGACGAGTAGAGTCTTTCTTGGTTCCGAACATGTTCCTTCTTGAAAGAAGATCTTAAAACCGGTGTCACACAATTGGCTAATCTTTGAGAAGATTGTAATTGAGTCCTTCCACTAAGGAAACATTACTTATTGTGAGATTTCCAATTTTCACGAGTTCCAAATCCCACAATACTTCCTTTGCTTTTTTCCTCCAAAAGAAACTTTTCCACCATTTACTTACACAAGCTTTATGAAGCAATTTGAGTCTCCTGTCATATGTCTTGAGCATCCACTGTCAAGATACCATTTTACCTTTTTCTTGACGGAGACCTACATTTAAAAGAGAGTCTCAAACTTTCTTTGGTACCCAAACTTTCTTGGGTCCTTTGGTGTTAGTAAAGTAAACAAGATTCTGCCCATACTTTCTTAACGGGTTTCCAAACCATAGGACACTCTTTTTCAAAGTGATCCGGACTTTTGCACTTTGAACATCGAGGGCATTTTGACCTACAGACTTTACAAAAACTTTCTTGAAATGATTTTTTTAAGCCTCTCTCGGGGGTCTTTTCTTAATTCTTTCTTTTACTTTAGGAAAATCAATCAAGGAAATTGTTTCTGCTGTCATACCTAGACCGGACTTATTAAAGTAAGGTCTTTGAGCTGAAAGAATTTTTCAAGCTTTTCGGACCCTATAGAAAATTTCTTTGAAATATTCGATAAGTCGATTTTAAGAGAGAATTTTCTTTCAAAAGATTTTCTTTATTTTCTTTAAGAGAAGAGACATTTAAGTCTAAACTTTTAACTCTTTCTTCTAAAACGATTTCCTTTTGTTTTAGAGCTGAGTTTTCCTTTTAAGTTCGGAAATTCTTTTAAGAGAAGTCTTAAGACTAGAACACAATTCATCAATGTATTTAGAAACTTTGACAAGAATTTTAAAATCACTTACCTCAAATTCACTGTCTGAGTCTGATCCAGAGTTTGAGTCTGAGTCTGAATGTGCCATTAGGCATAGATTGGCGTATTCATTATCACTTTCTTCACACTCTATATCACTCCAGGTTTCTGCTTTGAGAGCTTTTCGAAACTTTTCAGCTTTTCCTCTCTTTTTCTTCGAAAGAGGACGGTTGGGTCGATGTGTCCCTTTTTCTTACATTCAAAGCAAACTACATCTTTGTTTGGTTCTTCATCATCAACGGACTTGGTCTCGCTTTGTCTTTGAAAACTTTGTTTTCTTGAGTTGAACCTTCTTCCTTTTCTATTCGGTTTTACGAATCTTCTTATCATGAGAGCAAGCTCCTCATCATCCATGTCATCTTCGAGAATCTGTATCATCGAAATCATCAATTGATTTTAATGCAATGGATTTCTTACGTTTTGGATCTTCGTCTTCATTGATTCGTTCCACTTCATAAGACTGAAGAGTTCCAATCAGCTCATCGACAGATAGTGGCATAATTCTTTGCTTCTCTCTGATTGAAGTCTTTATGTGATTCCAATCATTGGAGAGTCCACGCAGTAGCTTATTTACCTTCATGGGATCAGAAATTTTCTGTCTTTGATTCTCAAGACTATTGACAATATCTGTAAAACGGCTAAACATGTCAGTTATTGATTCTCCTGGTTTCATTTTGAAGGCTTCATATTGACCGAGGAGAATGTTAATTCTGGTCTCCTTCACTCGATCTGTTCCTTCATAGGTGATGTGCAATCTATCCCAAACTTCTTTTGCTGTAACACAAGAAGATATTCTGTTATATTTAGTAGGTGACAAAGCACAATATAAAGAGTAAATTGCTTTTGCATCGAGTGCTTGTCTCTTGATAATCTCTTCCTGACTCATTCTGCTGGTCTCAACAGTTTCTTTTCCTCTTTCTGAGACTGATGCAGCTGTAGGAGTAATTCCTCTTTCTACAACGTCCCATTCCAGAGGATCCTTTGATCGTAAGAAGGCTTTCATCTTGTTCTTCCAGATGTTGTAATCCATTCCATCAAAGTAGGGTGGTCTAGTATTGCTCTGACCTTCCACCAGTCCTGGTGCTAGCATACTAGCCATGGATCTTTTACTCTGAAGTAAAACACTTCAAATAAAGTGAGTACACAAGCTCTGATACCAATTGATGTAGCTAGAATAAGTACCTAGAGGGGGGTGAATAGGTATATGCAATATTTTTATCGATAATTTCACAATACTAGACAGTTAATAGATTCGAGACAAACGGTAATCAAAGTAAGACGAGAGAAGGGAAGAGAAAATTGAACACGCGGTTTATAGTGGTTCGGCTTATTTCAAGCCTACGTCCACTCTTCTGCACTGACAGCCTATTGGCTGGATTCCACTATGAACAAAGAGATGTTACAGCGATGTTCTTCCTTGATCTTTCGGTGTAGATGATCTCTCACACTTGCTCAAGGTATCACTAAGTATAGACACTCTCTGTGTGTACAATTTCGCTCAGAATGAATCGACTAATAATCAAGGTACTTCAGACTCTGGAATTTTTCTATCGATCATTTTCTAAAGCAGCTAGAACGACTTCCTTTTATACTCCTTTATGCCATCATACCCGTTGGCATTTTCCAAAGGAGTTCCTCCAATCTACCCGTTGGACGGAATCAATCAAGAAGATCATTCGAGCTATTAAAGGAACTTGACGATAGCCCATCAATCTTGTTCGCCCATACAATCAGGATCTTGGTTTCCAAGAATAGAACCTTCCAAGAATACTTCGTCGATCATCGGATCTTCAAACGATCTTGATAACGAATGAATGAATCAGTTACAATTATCCAGCCAAGAGATCTTCTCCAGAGGATAGGAATAAATCTTCAACCAAATACTTCGGCTTTGGATTTCCTTCGTCACTGGATTAGAAAAACTGTCAATGAGAATAGTCTTGAGTCTTGAGTCTTGAGTGCTGAGTCTGGTGATCTGAAAGTCTTTAGACTCTAAACAGAAGGCTTGCAAATATCCAGACTAGACTGATAGAAACGTTTTGTCAGCTTCAAAATATTCTGGATAGATTTCTCCAACAATTTCAAGTATAAGAACATATCATGGAGGTGAATTTGAAAATCAAGATTTTACAAAGTTCTGTGATGAATCTGGCTTTAAGCATGTGTTCTCTTCTCCATACACTCCTCAGCAAAATGGAGTTGTGGAAAGGAAGAATAGATCTCTTCAAGAAATGGCTAGAACTCTTTTAATTGAAAGTAAGATTTCTTCACGATTTTGGGCTGAAGCTGTTTCAATAGCGTGCTATATAATCAATAGTCTTTTTAAGACCTTCTCTTGAGAAATCCCCTTATGAGTTATTCAAAGGTAAGAAGCCTATTGTTTCATACTTTCATGTGTTCGGTTGCAAATGCTTTATATTGAAAAATGCTAAAGATCGAATTGGTAAGTTTGAAGAAAGATCAGATGAAGGCATCTTCCTTGGATATTCTTCATCAAGCAAAGCCTACGAGTCTACAACAAGAAGAGTCGATCCGTGGAGGAGTCAATGAATGTCAAATTTCAAGACTCTATGCAAGACGATTCCGTCGACTCATCATGAAGAATCTGAATTTGCTCCAGACCCTCCAAAGCCTACAACTCAAGAAGCGTCTCAGACTCTGGAAGACCAGCATCAAGCTGATCCTGAAAATTCAAATAAAGAAAGAGATCATCAACCTGACAAATCAACTAGTAACTGGAAGCATAAATCCAGTCATCCTAAAGATCTTATCATTGGCGACATCAATGAAGGAATTCGCACCAGATCTAAATGGCATGAAGAGTCTAGTGCTGTAGCTCTCATTTCTGAAATTGAACCAAAGAGCATAGAAGAAGCTTTATCTGATGAAAGCTGGATTGAAGCTATGCAAGAAGAGCTCGATGGCAGTTCAACATTAATGATGTCTGGGAATTGACATCTAAACCAAGAGGTAAATCTGTTATTGGAGCCAAATGGGTGTTCAGAAACAAGATGAATGAGAAAGGAAAAGTCGTACGAAACAAAGCAAGACTCGTGGCCAAGGGATATACGCAAGAAGAAGGAATAGATTATGATGAAACCTACGCTCCAGTAGCAAGGTTAGAAGCTATTCGATTATTATTTGCATTTGCTTGTTACAAAAATTTCAGGTTATTCCAAATGGACGTCAAAAGTGCCTTCCTAAATGGATTTATCCATGAGGAAGTTTATGTGAAACAACCACCGGGGTTTGAAGACCCAAAGAAACCCAGGACTCGCTTGATTGAAAAAGGCCTTGTATGGTTTAAAGCAAGCACCTCGAGCTTGGTACGACAGCTAAGTAAGTTCTTAATACATAATGGTTTTGTCAAAGGTAAAGTAGATACTACTTTATTTATCAAAAAGGAAAACAAAAGCTTTTTACTTGTTCAAATATATGTGGATGATATTATTTTTGGATCCTCTAATGAAATTCTGTGCAAGAAATTTTCTAAGTCTATGCCGGATGAGTTTGAAATGAGTATGATGGGAGAGTTAACATTCTTTCTTGGACTTCAAATAAAACAATTGAAGGAAGGAACTTTTATTTATCAAGAAAAATATGCTAATGATCTTGTCAAAAGGTTTGACTGGAAAAGTGCAAAAAGACCGACATACCGATGTCAAGTTCGTTGAAGATAGACAAAGATGAAGAAGGAAAGAAAGTTGATCAAAAGCATGTACAGGGAGCATCATTGGTTCACTTCTCTATCTTACTTGCTTCTAGACCGACATTTTGTTGAGTGTTTGCATATGTGCTAGGTTTCAATCGGATCCAAGAGAATCTCATCTCGGTCTTTGCGAAACGTATTATTAAATACGTTGCCTCATCTTCAAGCATCGGTCTTTGGTATCCTAAGAAGGGAGACTTTAATCTTCTGGGATATTCAGACGCAGATCTGGCCGGTTGCAGAGTTGATAGAAAAAGCACTTCGGGAACTTGTCAGTTGCTTGGAAGCAGGACAGTGTCTTGGTTTTCAAGAAAACAAAGCACTGTGGCTCTCTCAACAACAGAAGCAGAGTATGTAGCTCTTGGAAGTTGCTGTTCGCAAATTCTATGGATAAAACAACAGCTACAAGACTTTGGAATTGAAGATTCAAGCATAGAGATTAGATGTGACAACACCAGCGCAATCAATCTCACCAAAAATCCAATCCTTCACTCAAGAGCAAAGCATATAGAGATCCGACATCATTTCATTCGAGATCATGTTCAAAATGGAGAAATCTCGATTCAATTTGTTGATTCAAAAAGCCAACTAGCGGATATATTCACAAAGCCTTTGGAGAAAAATCAATTCGATTTTATCCGTTCCGAGACTCAACATTCTAAAGCTTGAGGAAGTTAAAGTCTAGAGACTATCCAATCCTCGGACTCAGACATTCATGGCTATCGACTGTAAGTTGTTATATTCAATCTCGAAAAGGTACGATCATTAATTCAGTTAATTTATAATTTCCGTGATAAACGGAATCGTGTCTTTTCAAAAAGATTAACTTAAATTTGGCAGTTATCAATTTCAAAAGATACGTCTGTTCACTTTCCTTGTGCCGATTGGTTATATATATACAGTTTTTCTCGATTAAACTCCAAAACCCTAAAAAGGCATTCTCCTCCCAATCCTGTCTCTACTTCGTGTTTATCTTCGAGAAAGTTGTCAACTTTTCTTGGGAAAGCGATTGAAGGAATCTTTCAACGACAAGGAAGGATGTCTTCTTCGAGAAAGTCATCAAGAATCGCGAACAGGGGACCACAGAGAATGGGGAAGGGGCCTACCCATTTCGATCTCACCGAGGAGGAAGATTTACCGAGTCGGCGACGACGAGCCCGATTCACTCTCCTCCACGTCAATCTTCACCATCTACCCCACAAGGTGTGGGTCATCAACTGGAGGAAGAAATAATCGAGGACGCAGACCCTGTAAGAGTCCAAAAACCCACTTTTATTTACAAGCTCTATCGTGCGTTGAAAAGCATTGGGTCTCTGCTGAATGTCGTAGATGAATTTCTTAAAGATAAGAATTATGGGAATGAGTATATTTTTCTCGGAAAATGGAGAATTTGGGAATTGCTCCCAAAGGAAAGGCCGAGGAAGCACTTGCGAACATTCCAAGTGACCCTCGTGTACCGGACAGAATCGGACGACGGAAACGATGATGATAGAATGTTCCTTGAATTCAAACCTAAAATGGGTGTTGCAAAAAAGGTGAAGGGAAATCGGATGGATTTGTTTAAATCGAAGGATCGGGAAAATCTGTTTTTCGATCGCCGAAAAGAGGGGTGATAAATCCTAGGAGTGTTGATTTCGACTTCTTGGATGCCATCAACGTGAACTTAAGAGAGAAGTTCAATCTGCTTCAACTTGAGCAATTCAGCTCCGATACCACGACGGTTATGCACAATTGACAAAGATACTTCTATTCGAATCTCGCTTTTAGATGCGAATAGAATATCCTTCATGTTCGAGACCAAGTCTATGTGGTAGATGTGGACATGTTGCGGATATAATTGGAGTTGAAAGAGGACGCTACCAACCGATCAAAGTTTCGATTGCTCGTACCACACTGGAGCTTATCAAAGACAGGGATACAGACAAAAGAATCACCTACTCAAGGATGAGTGCCATCAACATCGTGCTTCACAAAATTGTGATCAACTGTCTCAGGCCAAAGTCTACTTCAAAGACTGACGTGTCTAACTCCGAAGCAAAATTGATGTATGTGATCAATTCAGGGAGGAAGTTCTCTCTCCCTCACACCATTCTCTTTCACATGTACAAAGCAATGGTGAAGGACAAGGGCCAATTGCCTTACACAGGTCTTGTGACCAAGATCTTCAGACACTTGAACATTGAGCCTCCACACACTCTTTGTGTTCGACCATGCGACAAAATGGTGGTAGGTTTGAAAATGCTGATAAAAATGCGTCTGAAAGAGCTCAGCAAGGCAATGGAGAAACTCAAAGTGAAGACTCCAGTATCTTCTGCATCAAAGAGAAAAGGGAAGGAGCCCATGAGTGCTCCAATCAAAAAGAGAAGAACTCTTATCTTGGAGGATGAAGCTGAAGAGGAAGATCTCTCTATTCCTGCATTGAAAAGAACCAGACGTTCTGTACCAGAATCAACAGAACAGAGAGAAAAAGAGGGACAAGCAAGGAACAGAGAAGAAGAGGAACAACAAGAGAAAGAGAGAGGTTGAAGAAGCAGAAGAAGAAGAAGCAGTGAAAGAAAAGTCTGCAGATGAAGCAGGAGAGAAAGGGAATCAAGGCGCTGAAGAGCATGACCATCACTCTTCCCCAATCGAGGTCCTAGAGACAGGGGGAGATGGCGAGCAAGGAAGGACCACACCACATGCTGAAGGTGAAAGTCGCTCACCAGCAAATCCAGAAGATTTTCAGACTTCTCAAATGCTTGAGGAAGGACATGATACGTCAGCACCAGATTTGCTCGATGTCACCGAAGCTCCATCGTCTGATGGCACTCCATCTGAGAGAGCAAATGCAAGCACACAGACGGACAATTCAGCAGATTTTCGTCGTATCCTTGATGTTCTTCTGGAAATGCGTGGTCAAATATATGCTCGATCGCGAAATTCAAGTCCCGAAGAATGCTTTGGACAAGCATCTTCTCGCTACCCCGGCATCAAATGAAAGACATCGGTCTTCAAATTCAAGCCAATGCCAAAGGAGAAGAGGTGGCTCATTTACGGGAAGACTTGAAGAGGCCGGAAGGCATCGTACGCCGATGGGAGATTTCCGAGATCGTGCGCATTCCCAAGCAGAATTCACTTTTCTCACCTTTTTAATGATGACAAAAAGGGGGAGAATTGCAATTTGAACTCAACTCTCTTTAAAACTTTGACTTTAAATTTGTTTTTGTGTTTGAATGTTTTTGTTTTTGAGTATGACTTGGTTGTGAACTCAAATTTGCTGATTTGGATGTGGACTTTGAATGTTTGACTATTTGCATTTATATCAAGTATTGCCATATGGTTTACTCATGAAAGACTAACCGATTTTCTGTGGATGCAGAGTCTAGTGGTTGATTTTATAAATCTTTATGAGATAGCCATATTGCTTGAGTAATATTTTGGAGATCAAAGTTGTTCAAATCTACAGGAAAATTTTTTCACCATCAAAAAGGGGGAGATTGTTGGAGAAATCTATCCAGAATATTTTGAAGCTGACAAAACGTTTCTATCAGTCTAGTCTGGACAATTGCAAGCCTTCCTGTTTAGAGTCGAAGACTTTCGGATCACCGGACTCAAGACTCAAGACTCAAGACTCAAGACTATTCTCATTGACAGCTCTTCTAATCCAAAGTGACGAAGGAAATCCAGAGCAAGTATTTGGTTGAAGATTTATTCCTATCCTCCGGAGAAGATCTCTTGGCTGGATAATTGTAACGGATTCATTCATTCGTTATCAAGATCGTTTGAAGATCCGATGATCGACGAAGTATTCTTGGAAGGTTATATTCTTGGAAACCAAGATCCTGATTGTATGGGCGAACGGGATTGATGGGCTATCGTCAAGTTCCTTTAATAGCTCGAATGATCTTCTTGATTGATTCCGTCCAACGGGTAGATTGGAGGAATTCCTTTGGTAAGTGCCAACGGGTATGATGGCATAAAGGAGTATAAAAGGAAGTCGTTCTAGCTGCTTTAGTGCATGATCGATAGAGAAATTCCAGAGTCTGAAACACCTTGATTATTAGTCGATACATTCTGAGCGAAATTGTACACACAGAGAGTGTCTATACTTAGTGATACCTTGAGCGAGTGTGGTAGATCATCTACACCGAAAGATCAAGGGAGAACATCGCTGTAACATCTCTTTGTTCATAGTGGAATCCAGCCAATAGGCTGTCAGTGCAGAAGAGTGGACGTAGGCTTGAAATAAGCCGAACCACTATAAACCACGTGTTCAATTTTCTCTTCCCTTCTCTCAGTCTTACTTTGATTACCGTTTGTCTCGAATCTATCAACTGTCTAGTATTGTGAAATTATCGAGAAAAATATTGCATATACCTATTCACCCCCCTCTAGGTACTTATTCTAGCTATATCAACCATGACAATATTTGCGAATAGCACTAATTGTGACTTGTGCACGTTGAGTAAAATATTTTTCCTTTATTTCCTCCGTAGCAACAATATCCACAACAATCATTTGCATTTTGAAATTCGAGGCAAAAAATTTATTTTCTTCAATCAAGCTTTTCTCGAATTCAACCTGCATAAACTTAACGAACTTTTTGCACAAATAAGCCGTAATAATTGTGAAAGCTAGTACGAGCACCTAGAGGGGGGTGAATAGGTGCAAAAACAAATTTTCTAGAAAGAAGTGTGCAATTATGATTAACAATAGATTATGAAAAGGAAATTAGACTCTTGTAAACAAGTTAAGTTACAATCAAAGTAAAAGAGCTTAGGGAAGAGAATAAGAACACGAGATTTATAGTGGTTCGGCTTAATCCAAGCCTATGTCTACTCTTCCGCACTTACAGCCCACCGGCTGGATTTCACTATGAATCAAGAGAGTTGTTACAGTAAGCTCTTCTTTAATTCCACAGTGTAGAGACTTTGCTACACTTCCTCAATGTCTCACAAAGATATTAACTCTCTTTTGAGTACAAGATTTCGCTCAACAAATGAATTGACTAAGAACAAGGGGCTTCAGACTTTGGAATTCTTCTATCGCGCACACACTCGAACAACTGAAACGTCTTCCTTATATACTCCTTCATGCCATCACACCTGTTGGCACTTACCAAAGGAATTCTTCCAATCTACTCGTTGGACAAAATCAATTAGGAAGATTTCGAGTTATTTAAGGAATATGACAATAGCCCACCAATCATACTCACCCATACAATCAGGATCTAGGTTTCCATAAGTAGAACCTTCTAAGTATACTTTGCCAATCAACGAATCCAAAATCCCTGAATGAATCTCAATTTGAATAATGGATTCCGACATATTGTATCCAGCTAGGAGATCTTCTCCAGTTGATAGAATCAAAACGAAACATTCAGTTCTGGATAAGTCTTCTTCGACAGTCTAGAAACTGTCAATGATGATAGACTTTGAGTCTTGAGTCTGGCAGTCTGGAGGTCTTCAGACTTTGATGGAAGAGTCTGTAAGTCTTCAGACTAGACTAATGGAAACATTTTGTCAACTTCAAAACAATAAATGAAGTTTTCTCCAACAATCTCCCCCATTTTGATGGTGACAAAACTTTCCTGCAGATTTGGATAACTTTGACCTGCAAAACAATACTTCAAGCAAACATGGATATCTCACAATGATAATTGGTATAGCAAAGATAACATTAAAATTTGCATCCACGGAAAGTAGGTTAAATGAGCAACTATCTTTGCCATGAAATATCAATAGTGCTTAAGATAAACAAACGTTTAAACAGTCAAATCCAAATCTAATCCAAATCCAAACAGCCAAACACAAAAGAAAAGTCAATCAACCACAAAAGTAAGAGTTCAAGAGTTTAAATCTCAAATTTGCACACATCTCTCCCCCTTTTTGTCAGCATTAAAAAGGTAAAGATGAAAAGAGAATGGAATTATGATTGCTTGGGAACACGAACAAGCTAGAAATCTCCCATTGACTGGACAATCCCTTCTAGCTTTTTCAAATCCTCCTTCAGTTGAGCAACATCTTCACCCTTGGCATTTCCTTGCACTTGAAGCGTAAGGGCATGAATTTGATCATGCAAAGAAACTGAAGAGGCTTGACCTGCATTCTGCAAGTTCTAAACTTCGTATCCCATAGCATAAATTTGGTCTCGCATCTCCAAGAGAACATCAAGTACTCTGTGAAAGTCTGCTGAATTGTCGGTCTGAGTACTAGCTTCTGCATGATCAGTAAGTGTATTGGCAAATGATGGCAAATCAGCACGATCACTCAGATTTGGCGATGAAACCTCATGACCTTCCTTAGGAAATTGAGAGGCATAGATGTCTTCTGGATCTACCAATGAACGACTTACTCCTTCACTAGTAGCAATTGAAGATGTACCTCTTTTCTCAACATCTCCCCCTGTTTCAATGCCTTCGGGCGGTGAGAAGTACTCTTCATGCTCTGCTTCTTCTTGTTCTTCTCTGACCTCTTCTTCCTCTTCCTCAATCATTTCCTCCTCTGCTTCTTTCTACAATTCTTCTCTCTCTCCAGTCCTCTGTTCGATCTCATCCTTGTCTTGTTCCTGTCTCTCCTTAGTCTCTGGAACATAACGACTTAAGTTCTTCAATGCGAGTGCAGAAATGGTGATATTATTCTCATCCTCTTCATCTTCCAAAATGAGTGCTCTTCTTTTCTTCGATGAGCAGCCATGGGCTCCTTCCCTTTTCGCTTTGCAACTGAAGAGACTGTATGAGTCTTGACAGGAGTTTTAACCTTGAATCTCTCCAAAGCCTTGTTAAGTTCCTTCAGACGCATTTTAGAGACCATCTTCAGTCCCACCACCATTTGATCGCATGTTCGAACATAGAAAATACGGGAAGGCTGAATGTTCAAATGTCTGAATAACTTAGTGAGAAATGCTTAGAAGGAAGTTGACCTTTGTCCTTCACCATCGATCTGTACATATGGAACATAATAGTGTGAGGAAGAGAGAACTTCTTGCCGGCATTAATGGCATACATCAGCTTTGCCTCTGAGTTTGAAACATCGATGTTTGAAGTTGATTTTGGTTTGAGGCAGTTGATTACTATCTTGTGAAGCAAGATATTTGAGGCATTCATCCTCAAATATGAAATCTTTCCTTCCGTCGTTCTATCCTGAATAAGCTCTATCGTCACACGACCAGTAGACACACTGATTGGTTGATATTTCCCTCTTTCAACCCCAATCACATCAGACAATGTATCCATGTCAATCACATAGTCCTGATCTCGAACACTGAAAGAGAATCTATTTGCATTCAAGAAACTAAGATTCGAATAGAAGTAAGTAGTAAGTTTAGCATAAGAATCCGTAGATTCAAAACAAAATCTTTCCAATTGAAGAAGATTGAATTTCTCTCGCAGATTAACATTCAGAGAGTCAAGAAAATCAAAGTCCACACTTCTAGGGTTAATCACTCCACGCTTTAACAACTTTGAGTACAGTTGCTTGTGTTCCTCCGAATGAAACAAATCTGTCATCTTGCTTCGAATTTTTGCCGCAACACCCATTCTAGGTTTAAATTGAGTGTACATCCTATCATCATCGTTCCCATCAGGTTAACTCAGCCCTCCAACACGTGGATCGCTTGGGATGTTTGCAAATGCTTCTTCTGCTAACCCCGCAGGGGCAATTCCCAATCGTTCCATTGTGCGTAAAAAATAGGTTTCATTTTAATACCCTTTGTCTTTCAAAAATTCATTAATGTAGTTCAAAGGAGTACCACCCCTCTTCAAAGCACGGTAAAGCTTATACATAAAAGTGGGTTTTTGAGCTCTTACAGGTTTTGCATCTTCGATGATTTCCTCCTCTTCCCAATGTTCAATATTTTGAGGTCTAGAAGGAGAAGATGGACGCTGCTGAGAATGTTGTGGGCTTTATCGCTATTGAGGAGATTCTTCTTCCCTGGTGAGATCAAAATGCGTAGGTCCCTCACGCATTTGCTATGGTCCCCTGTTCGCGATCCTCGAAGACTTTCTTTGGGACGACATTTTTCACAATCTTTGAGAGATTCCAAGCTTGTTTGCAAGAAAGATGAAATCTTTTTGAGGATTAAATAAGAGAAGAAGATAGAAGTGGAAGATCTGTGCTCTCTTAGGGTTTTTGTGAGTAAAACGAAGAAGAACCAACAGTATATAAGACAATCGAAGCAAGGCATACGGAATGTCGTAAAAAAATAAATATAAAGATGCATTTTAAAAAATAATTGCCTTTTCAAAAAATTAGATAACTGTCATTTTAAAAATGATTTCTTTTTCGAAAAGGAAAGATTGCAATAATCATGGAAATTGGAAAATAGCATCAATCAATTACGGATAGATGATCGTACCTTTTCGAGATTTGATCCGAGAGATAATTTTCTAAAATAAAAATAACTTACAGTCGAGAATCTTGATCATCTGAGTCTGAGTGTCTTTAGACTTTCATTCCTGAGTCTGAACTTCCTCAGACTTTAAGATGTTGAGTTTGGAACGAATAACTTCAAATTGATTTTTCTCCAAAGGCTTTGTAAATATATCCGCCAGTTGATTCTTTGAATCAATGAACTGAATTGAAACTTCTTCATTTTAAACATGATCTCTGATGAAATGATGTCGAATCTCTATATATTTTGCTCTTGAGTGAAGAATCGGATTCTTGGTGAGATTGATTGTGCTGGTGTTGTCACATTTGATCTCAGTGCATGAATCTTTTTAATTCCAAAGTCTTTTAGCTGTTGTTTTATCCACAAAATTTGTGAACAACAACTTCCAAGAGCTACATATTCTGCTTCTGCCGTAGAAAAAGCTACGGTACTTTACTTCCTTGAAAACCAAGACACCATCCTATTTCCAAGTAGTTGACAGGTGCCCGAGGTGCTCTTTCTATCAACTCTGCATCTTGCTAGATCTGCGTCTGAGTATCCAAGAAGAGTAAAGTCTCCTTCTTTAGGATACCAAAAACCTAAATTTGAAGTTGAGGCAATATATTTGATAATACGCTTTGCAGCACTTAAATGAGATTCTTTAGGGTCTGATTGAAATCTGGCACAAATGCAAACACTAAACAAAATGTTAAGTCTAGAAGCAGTAAGATAAGAAAGTGATCCGATAATACTCCTGTATAGTTTCTGGTCAACTTTTTTGAGCATATTTTTCTTGATGAATAAAGGTTCCCTCCTTCAGTTGTTTCACTTGAAGCTCGAGAAAGAAAGTTAGTTCACCCATCATGCTCATTTCAAACTCATCCTGCATAGACTTAGATAATTTCTTGCACAGATTTTCATTAGAAGATCCAAAAATAATATCATCAACATAAATTTGGACAAGTAAAAAACTTGTGCTTTCTCTTTTGATAAACAATGTAGTATCTATTTTACCTTTGACAAAGCCATTTTGAATTAAAATCTTACTTAGTCTGTTGTACCAAGCTCGAGGTGCTTGCTTTAAACCATATAGAGCTTTTTTCAGTATGAATACAGAGTCTGGTTTCCTTGAGTCTTCAAAACCGGGTGGTTGTTCCACATAGACTTCCTCTTGGATAAATTCATTTAGAAAAGCACTTTTGATGTCCATTTGGAATAACCTGAAATTCTTATGACAAGCGAAAGCAGGTAATAATCTAATTACTTCTAACCTTGCTACTGGTGCGTAAGTCTCATCTAGTCTATCCCTTCTTCTTGCGTATATCCCTTGGCCATGAGTCTTGCTTTGTTTCTCACGACTTTTCCTTTCTCGTTCATCTGGTTCCTGAAAACCTATTTGGCTCTAATGATGGATTTACCTTTCGGTTTAGGAGTCAATTCCCAAACATCATTGAGACCGAATTGCCTGAGTTCTTCTTGCATAGCTTCAATCCAGCTTTCATCAGTTAAAGCTTCTTCTATGCTTTTGGGTTCTATTTAAGAAATAAGAGTCACAGCACTAGACTCTTCACGCATTTTGGATCTTATGCGAATTCCTTCATTAATATCGCCAATAATGAGATCTTTGGGGTGACTAGACTTATGCTTTCAGTTGCTGGTTAATCTATCAGACTGTTGAACATTTCCTTCATTTGATTCTTCGATGATCTTTTGTTGCTGGTCTTCTGAGGTCTAAGTTGCTTCTAAAGATTTATACTTTGTACAGTCTGTAGTAGGTTCAGATTCTTCAGGTTAAGTCTGAATTGATTGATTTTGCATAAAGTCTTGAAATTTGACATTCATCGATTCCTCCACAGATTGAGTCTTTTTGTTGTATACTCTGTAAGCTTTGCTGGTGGTTGAATATCCAAGGAAGATGCCTTCGTCTGATTTTTCTTCAAACTTGCCAACTCAATCATTTGCATTTTTCAATATAAAACATTTGCATCAAAGCACATGAAAATACGAAACAATTGGCTTCTTTCCTTTGAATAACTCATAGGAAGTTTTTTCCATAATAGACCTTAAGAAAACTCTATTAATAATATAGCATGCTGTAGAAATTGTGTCAGCCCAAAAACGAGAAGAAATTTTACTTTCAATTAAAAGAGTTCCAACCATTTCCTGAAGCGATCTATTCTTTCTTTCCACGACTCCATTTTGCTCTGGAGTATATGGTGAAGAGAACACATGCTGAAAACCAGATTTATCACAGAATTTTGTAAAGTCTTGATTTTCAAATTCGCCTCCATGGTTTATCTGTATACTTGAAATAACATATCATTTCTCATTTTGAACCTTTTTAGCAAACTTTATAAAATAAGAAAATGTTTCGGACTTACTTGCCAAGAAATATACCCAAGTAAATCGTGAGTAGTCATCCACAATTACTAGGCAATATTTCTTACCTCCAATGCTCTGAGTTCTGGTTGGTCCAAAGAGATCCATATGCAGGAGCTGCAGTACACGATTAGTGGATACTTGATTTATTGGTTTAAATGAGTTTCTTACTTATTTTCCCAACACACATGGTGTGCATAGATCAGACTTTTGGTATGTCAAATTGGGTAGTCAACGAACAAGCTTCTTTGTTGAGACTTTGGCTATTTGCTTCATATTGATGTGCCCAAGTTTTCTATGCCATAAGTTTGCTTCCTCTTGAATTAAGATTAGACATTGGGTTTCGTCTGGATTGATATCCCAGAGGTAGATATTCCCATGTCTTCGCCCAGTGAAAGACTGAGAGGAATCTTTACTAGTTCCTGAGCATATTCTTTCTTGAAAGTTGATTTTGAAACTAGTGTCGCACAGCTGACTGATACTCAGCAAGTTGTAGTTGAGTCCTTCTACTAAGGAAACATTATTGATCGTGAGGCTTCCAATCCTTACGGTTCCGTATCCCACAATTCTTCTTTTGCTATTTCCTCCAAAAGAAACTTTTCCACCATTAACTTGCACAAGCTTTATAAAGCAGTTTGAGTCTCCTGTCATATGTCTCAAGCATCCACTATCTAAGTACCATTTAATATTTTTCTTGATAGTAACCTACATTTAAAAAAGAAACTCATGCTTTCTTTGGTACCCATATTTTCTTGGGTCCAGAGGAGTTAGTGTAATATACAGTCTTTGTACAAACCTTCTTCACAGGTTTCCAGACCATAGGACATTTTTTCTCAAAGTGTTCTGAGCTGTTACACTTAGAACATTTAAGAGCACTGCAGCCTACAGGTTTCAGAAAAACTTTTTGGAAATGTCTTTTGTAAAAATCTTTTGTAGGTCTTTGTTTAATTCTTTCCTTTACCTTAGGAAAGTTAATTAGAGGAATGGTTTCCGCAGTCATTCCTAAACCATATTTATTGAAATAAGGTCTTTGTGTAGAAAGAATTTTTTCCAGTTTCTCAGATCCTATAGAAAATCTTTTAGAAATGCTTGAGATATCATTTTTCAGGAATGCATTTTCTTTTGAAAGATTATATGCATTTTCTTTTAAAGTAATAACATTTTTGTCTAAACTTTCAATTTTTTCTTTCCAAACAATTTCATGTTACTTTAATGCAGAATTTTCCCTTTTGAGTTCGGAAATCCTTTTGAGAAAAGTTTTGAGACTAAGACATAATTCATCAATATATTTAGAAACTTTGGTAGAAATTTTTAAATTACTTACCTCGATTTCACTATCTAAGTCTGAGTTTGTCTTAGAGTCTGAATTTGAGTCTGATTGTACCATGAAACAAATATTGGCATAATCATCATCACTTTCCTCACATTTGGTATCACTCCAAGTTTCTGTTTTAAGTGCCTTTTGATATTTATCAGCTTTTCCTTTCTTTCTCTTCAGAAGGGGACAATTTGGTCTGACGTGTCTCTTTTTCTTACATTCAAAGCAGACTACATCTTTACTAGATTCATCATCCTCAACTAATTTATTTTGTTGCTTTTGAGAGCTTTGTTTCTTTAGATTGAATCTTCTCCCCTTTCTGTTCAGTTTTCTGAACTTTCTTATCATGAGAGCAAGCTCTTCATCATCCATATCGTCTTCAGAATCTGTGACATCAGAATCATCATTAGATTTTAATGCAGTAAATTTCTTACCTTTAGGATCTTCATCTTCGTTGATTTGCTCCACTTCATAAGACTGAAGAGTCCCAACCAATTCATCAACCGAGAGTGGCATGATTCTTTGTGTCTCCCTTATTGAGGTCTTTATATGATTCCAATCCTTGGACAGTCCACGCAGTAGCTTGTTTACCTTCATGGGTCCAGAAATTGGTTGACCTTGATATTCAAGACCATTCACGATTTCTATAAAATGACTAAACATGTCAGTGATAGATTCTCATGATTTCATTTTGAATGCTTCATATTGACCGAGCACAATATTGATTCTGGTTTCTTTCACTCGATCAGTTCCTTCATAGGTGATGTGTAATTTATCCCAGACTTCTTTAGCTGTTTCACAAGAAGATATTATGTTATATTCAGTAGGAGATAATGCACAATATAAAGAATAAATTGCTTTTGCATTAGGAGCTTGTCTCTTGGTTATCTCTTCTTGAGTCATTTCACTAGACTCAACAGCTTCTTTTCCTCTCTCTGAGACAGGTGCAGCTTTAGGAATGATTCCTTTGTTTACCACGTCCCATTCCAGAGGATCCTTTGATCTAAGGAATGCCTTCATCTTGTTTTTCCATATGTTGTATTCATTTCCATCAAAATAAGGCGGTCTGGTATTGCTTTACCCTTCAACCAGTCCTGGAGCCAACATACTAGTCATGGATAACTTTGAAGTAAAATACTTCAACTTAAGTGAGTACACAAGCTCTGATACCAATTGTGAAAGCTAGTAGAGCACCTAGAGGGGTGAATAGGTGCAAAAATAAATTTTCCAGAGAGAAGTGTGCAATTATGATTAACAATAGATTATGAAAAGGAAATTAGACTCTTGTAAACAAGTTAAGTTACGATCAAAGTAAAAGAGCTTAGGGAAGAGAATAAGAACACGAGGTTTATAGTGGTTAGGCTTAATCTAAGCCTACGTCCACTCTTCCGCACTAATAGCCTATTGGCTGAATTTCACTATGAATCAAAAGAGTTATTATAGTAAGCTCTTCCTTGATTCCACAATGTAGAGACTCTGCTACACTTCCTCAAGGTCTCACAAAGACATTAACTCTCTTTTGAGTACAAGATTTTGCTCAACAAATAAATTGACTAAGAATAAGGAGCTTCAGACTCTGGAATTCTTCTATTGCGCACACACTCGAACAACTGAAACGTCTTCCATGTATACTCTTTCATACCATCACACCCGTTGGCACTTACCAAAGGAATTCTTCCAATCTACCCGTTAGACAGAATAAATTAGGAAGATTTCGAGTTATTTAAGGAATATGACGATAACCCACCAATCCTGCTCGCCCATACAATCAGGATCTAGGTTTCCATAAGTAGAACCTTCCAAGTATACTTTGCCAATCAACGGATCCAAAATCCCTGAATCAATCTCAATTTGAATAATGGATTCCGACATGTTATATCCAGTCAGGAGATCTTCTCCAGTCAATAGAATTAAATCCTTAACGAAACATTCAGTTCTGGATAAGCCTTCTTCGACGGTCTAGAAACTGTCAATGAGGATAGACTTTGAGTCTTGAGTCTAGCAGTCCAAAGGTCTTCAAACTTTGATGGAAGAGTCTGCAAGTCTTCAGACTAGACTGATGGAAATGTTTCGTCAACTTTAAAACACTCAAAGAAGTTTTCTCCAACAATCAAGTGCCGACTTATTATAGTAAGGAACTTGTATGGAAATGATATGCTCTAATGTTTTTGATCAATTTGAAAATCTTGTCAAAATATTTAAAAATTTCCTTTTTAAAGAATCATTTTCTTTTACAAGTAAATCTTGACTTTCTTTTGTTTGTAAAAAAAACTTTTTTGCAAAATTTCAAACTTTTCTTTTTGAGAAAGATTATGTTGCCTAAGCCATGAATTCTCCTTTTTAGTTCGGAGATACTTTTAAGAGAAGATTTGAGATTTAAGCAAAGCTCATTTATATACTTAAGAACTTTAGTAGGGATTTCTGAATGACTTACCTCGATTTCCTCATCGAATTCTGAGTCTGTGCATGACTCAGACTCTGATTCTGAGTCTATGTCTGAGTCAGACTCTGATTCCGAATTTGAGTTTGAGTCTGTATGTGCCATCAAGCATATATTTCCTTGCTCATTATCTTCTTTCATGGTTCTTTTTTGCCCATTATGCTTGTATTGTCGTATTCCACCAAATTTCCTTCCATTTGTACTCAGCTTTTTGAATTTCTTGAACATAAAAGCAAGTTCTTCGCCATCCATGCAATGGACTTTTTACCTTCGGGATCTTCGTCGTTGATTTGTTTCACTTCATAGGATTAAAGAGTGCCAATCAATTCATCAACGGAGAGTGTCATAATCCTTTAAATCTCCCGGATTGAGTTCTTGACATGGTTTCAATCTTTTGAGAGACCTCGCAAGAGTTTATTGACCTTCATTAGGGAAGAAATTGGCTGACCTTGATATGCTAAATCATTTACAATTTTTGTAAAATGGCTAAACATATCTCCAATTGACTCTCCTTACTTTATCTTGAAAGATTCATATTTGCCAAGCAGGAAGTTTACTTTTGTCTCTTTTACACAATCAATCCCTTCATATGTAAGATGAAGTCTATTCCAGACTTCCATAGCTGTTTCACATGAAGAAATTCTATTATATTCAACAGGAAACAATGTGCAATATAAAGAATAAATGCATTTTGCATCAAGAGCTTCTCTTTTGGACATCTCCGTTCGAGACATACGAGCAGGGGGTTTGGTGTCTTTGTCTTTGCCATTTTTATTTGATGTAGACGTAACAGTGGGATTGATTTCTTTTTCCAAAACATCCTATTGCAAGGGATCTCTAGATCTTAGGAATGCTTTCATTTTGTTTTTCCAAATGTTGTATTCATTCCCATCAAAATATGGTGGCCAGGCGTTACTCTGTCCCTTCATAAGTTCTGGTGCCAAGATACTAGCCATAGAAGATCTTTAGCTTAAAAGTAAAACCACTTTTATAATACTTTTATAAACCGAGCACTTGGCTTTGATACTAATTGAAAGTGCTAGTATGAACACTTAGAGGGGGGTGAATAGGTGTAAAAATAGATTCTACAAAATGCAGTGAAAACCTTTACTTTTAACCTAAGTCTGAATAACAACAAACTTTTGAAACTGAGTCTGAAGAACAACAGACTTTGAGCAAGTTCAAACTTTAGCAGTTAAATAGAACTACGAACAAAATAAATGAGTTCAGGGAAGATAATAAGAATAGATAATTTATAGTGGTTCGGCTTAGATCAAGTCTACATCCACTCTCCCATGCTAATAGCCTTCTAGCTGGATTCCACTATGCAATCAACAAGAGATTACAACTTTGAGTGCAAACACTTGTAGTAGATTACGCTATCTCACTAACTCACTCTTTTGGTATTTCTCTCACGATCACAAATGTTTAAGCTTACAAGAGACAAGTGTATGATCAAAGTTCGCTCAGACTTTGAAATTATAAATTTTACGCTCCGTCTCTTATTTACTCATCGGTCCTTCATCTCCTTAAATACCCATCCACTTCCAAACTAGCCGTTGGACAGTATTTTGATAATCATCTTTCAATCTACCTATTGGACAGATCTGTATCTAGAAGATTTGGTAGCCGTTGAGTGACAAAGTAGAATCCCAAATTGATTCCGATCGCCCATGCAAACTAAATCTTGGTTTCCAAAAGTAGAGCTTATTTGTATAGAAAGTGAAAGTGCTAGTATGAACACCTAGAGGGGGGGTGAATATGTGTAAAAACAGATTCTGCAAAATGTAGTGAAAACCTTTACTTTTAACCTAAGTCTGAATAACAACAGACTTTTGAAACTAAGTCTGAAGAACAATAAACTTTGACCAAGTTCAGACTTTAATAGTTAAATAGAATTACGAACAAAATAAAGGAGTTCAGGGAAAGAGAATAAGAACACAAGGTTTATAGTGGTTCGGCTTAGATCAAGCTTACCTCCACTCTCCCACGCTAACAGCCTTCTAGCTAGGTTCCACTATGCAATCAACAAGATATTACAACTTTGAGTGCAAACACTTAGTAGTAGATCACATTATCTCACTAAGTCACTCATTTGGTATTTCTCTCACGATCACAAACGTTTAAGCTTGCAAGAGATAAGTGTATGATTGAAGGTCACTCAGACTTTGGAATTATAAATTCTTCGCTGCATCTCTTACTTGCTCATCGGTTCTTGGTCTCCTTAAATACTCATCTACTTCCAAACTAGCTGTTAGACAATATCTCGAGGATCGTCTTCCAATCTACCCATTGGATAGATCTGTATCAAGAACATTTGGTAGCCGTTGAGTGACAAAAGTAAAATCCTAAATTGATTCTGATTGCCCATATAAACAGAATATTGGTTTCCATAAATAGAGATTTTTCGTATAGAAAGTTCTTGTCTTCAAGATCTAATTGTTAATCAATTAGATTAAGTCAATCAAATTAATCTTGAAGTAGAATCCAAACCAGATCACTAGCCGTTATATGATTGGGGCTTGTGTTACGTTCTGTCAAGTTGTTTCGATCTGATTCTGCTTCGTTCTGAATCTGCTACGTTCTATCTGAAGTAGAGTCTGAGTGCAATAGACTTTATAATCTGAGTCTGAGTGCAATAGACTTTACAATATAAACATCAGTTTAAATAAGTTCGACTCTAGAATAAAGTCTGTCTTCTGGTTCTTCATTCACGTGCAATCTGGAATTTGTCAGAGTTGGCGGACTTTTGATGTAGAATAGACTTTGACATTAAAGTCTGGCAGTCTTCAAACTTTGACATAGAAGTCTGGAAATATTTAGAACAGACTTTGGACAAGTGATACGTTCAGTCTTCTAGTTCTTCCAAGTATAGACTTTGATAAATCATTTATACGTTCTATCATCGACATAGTCTATTACTTAACCGTTAAACACGTTAGTAACCTTTAATTTATTTTGTCATCTTCAAAACATCATAAGGGATTTCCCTAACAGAAAATTCTTGTCTTCAAGATCTAATTGTCAATCAATTAGATTGAGTCAATCAAATCAATTTTAATATAGAATCCAAACCAGATCACTAGCCGTTATATGATTGGGACTTGTGTTACGTTTTGTCAAGTTCTTGATATAAAGTCTTAGAGCAATAGACTTTATAATCTGAGTCTGAGTGCAATAGACTTTACAATATGAGTCTGAGCATATTCTGCTTCTGAACAGATTTAGCTTTAAGGTCTAAGCACAGTTTGAATAAGTTTAGCATAAAATCTGTTTTCTGGTTCTTTATTTACGTTTAGTTTGGAATTTGTCAGAGTTGGCAGACTTCTAATATAGAATCGACTTTGATATTAAAGTTTGGCAGTCTTCAAATTTTGACACAGAAGTCTAGAAATCTTTATAACAGACTTTGGACAAATGTTATGTTCAATCTTCTAATTCTTTCAAGTTTAGACTTTGATAATAATTTTTACATGTTCTATCATCTGCATAGTCTGTTACTCAATAATTAAACATGTTAGTAGCCTTTGATTTATTTTGTTATATTCAAAATATCATAAATAATTTCCTTAACACTCCTCAATCATGACATAACCCTCAGATATTTCTAATAGATCCAAGAATTAAATCGGCACTCCATCTTTCACATTGGTTCATGAATCATGAGTCAAATTGTTAAAAGGATTAATTTTAACTATATAAATATATATGTATACATATATATCTTGTACAGAGAATCATTAATCTCTTACAAATCATAGTCCTACGTGTCAAACCTTAGTAGCAATCCCCAAAAGAAGACATAATTATTATATATTCATATAAGTACAGATTTCACAAACCAAACTTGGTGGACATTTCAATTTTATTCGTGGCCAATTCTATTCAAATGGAACAGTGATTCCATCCCTATTTTATTCGATTTGGCAACGTAAAGGTTGCGATTAAGCTGCGACGTTGTGCAGGCGTGAAGAATGCTCGGACTCTATGTGAACCAATTGTGTATTCTTCTTTTGGCAGGTTCAGGAAATGAACTCTGAATTGCAAGCCTATCTCACAAAAAAATCATTTCCTCTCTTTTTTTCGCCCTTTTTTTAATCATTTTTCTGCCAAAAATCTGCTCGTTGTCTTCGTTTCTTCAATAAAGTAAAAAAGTTCTAAAAGAGGCAGAGAGAGCCAACTACAAATCGCTCCACTCACTGATCGCCACGTGTCCAAGTGGCCGACCTTTTTCAGATTTCTATCATCCTTCTCCCGCTGCTCCAACTCTCAGCCGTCTCTTTCTTATTCGTTATCCCTCTCTCCTCCGTTACTCTTCTTCCCCCAGTCTTTCGCTCTGCTTCTGTTTCTCGGCAAATGCCATTTCCCATTGAAGCACCACCCTCTTTGCTTCGCTGCAACTACAGAGATGCTCTCACCAAGTCCATCCCCTTCTTTGAAGGCCAGTAATCTGGGAAGGTCCTTCCTAGCCAGAGGGTCACTTGGAGGAGAGACTGTAAATCTCTAAGGCAGAGGGGAGGTAGTCGCCGGTGGGCGAGGCGGCTACGGCTCGACGCTGGGATCTAGGATGAGGCTGCGGTGGGCTCAGATCCGGTTCCTCCATTGTTCTTCTTGATTTTTGAACTCGCAGTAGTTGCCCGTCGCGGCTTCTCATGGTCGTCGGTATCTTGATCACGCCAGTCGCGACCACGGACGAGCCCGTCGTGGCTAGACCTGAAACTGCTGGAACTGGATTCTGTGTCAAAGTTGGACAGTAACATCAATGGTGTGGAGCGTAAGGAGGGAGAAGAAAAGAGATCGAAGAGAGCAGGCAACGGAGGGAGGAGGGGAGAAATCCTAAGGAGCGGGCCAGTTGGCCACGTGGCGATCAGTGAGTGGAGCGATTTACTAATAGCGTGTCAAACCAGTTCTGCCTAATATTTTCTCAGAAATCGAAGCTGAGCAGGGAGCAGGGGATAGTTCTAAGGTAGGAACTCCCCACTAAACCGCAATTTCTACAATCCCCGTCCAACCTCTTTCGCAGCGATCGCATGCGGTGACCCTCGCGTGGCCTCGTCGGAGATCGAAGTCATCGCGTCGTCTGGAGCATCGAACACCCAAGAAGGAGCCTCTCTCTCGAGTCCCGATGCTATTGGGTACTAACGCTCTCCGATGGGCTGCTCTCAACGACTTCGCCGGCGTCGTTCAGTACATCATTGGGGTATTTGCTTTTCGTTGCTCGCTTCTTCTTCCTTCCCCTTCGTGAAAGATTCTGCACGCCAGTTGTGCATTTCTCGCAATATAGTCCTGAATTTGGGTGTGTAAAGTTGCTGCTAGAAGCATCCTCTGTCTACTTGGTAGTGTCTTAACATACTAGTTACTATTGTTCGTTATGTATGTCGGTGTTGGATGATAAATTGTTTTTAAAATGGCCATTGAAGAATGGGGTTAAAGTGAATGCGACGGACAACTTGAAGCAGACTGCACTGCATTGGGCCGCTATTCGTGGATCCGTTGCTGCTGCGCATATGCTTTTGCAAAATGGAGCTTGGGTAGAGGCGTCTGATATGAATGGGAATCGGGTACTTACTCGTTCTCTCATTTTGGTATTGATATAAAGTTATTCTCAGTTAGTTACTTACCGTAGTTAAAGGAATTACAGCATTGGCATGCTTATTTGAGTAAAGAACGAATTTGATAATTGTAGCATTGGCGTGCTAGGTTTTATCTTCATTAAAAAAGGGATTTTGAGCGTTTTATGCGTGACTTTTATGCTGTACTGATAAACAGCAATGTGTGATACAATGAGGCACTAGCTATAGAGGTCATTTCCATTTTATGAAACTATTTCTGCTAAAGATCATGGAATTCATCTTCTGAAGTCGTGAGTTATTGTGTTTGACTATATTTCTCCATTTCGTTCAGTGAGAAGGGTTATTCCTTTTGTTAATTCCTCTAGCGTCACTCTTTTATTTTTTAATTTTTTGAATGACAGTTCTTCATTTGCTAGCCTCTCCTCTGCAGTTAGTTCATGTTGCTGCCCAACATGGCCAGATAATGATGGAAGAAGTCCTCTTCATCTGTATGTTTAAATTGCTCTGGATCTTAAGATGCATGAACGTCATGAAATTGCTTTCTAGAAAATAAGTGGACAAATTTGTATGCACTCATTTCTTTGACTTTAAAACTCCATTTTTATAGATGATGGGCTTATCCGATATGGTAGAAATTCCTTTGGTGGAAAGGAACATAGTAATGCTCATCATCCCAATGCTATTTCTATAGAGTTGCATGACATCGAAGGAGTGAATCATTTGCTTACTCTGCAATGCATGGTTGGTGTAGTTGAGCATTGTCCAATGTGATGTCTTATGTACATTCATGGAAATATAATATAGTAGTTCGTCTCTATTCGTTCTGGCAATCACTTTGGCTTGTGAAGTTCTGAAACCTGGTTGTTTGGCCTATTGTAATTTGAATGGTTGGGAGATGTGGAGTTTTCTTTTGATAATAATATGTCTCTGGAATTCATCTTTATTGTTTTGCTTTTCTTTTTGATATGATTCACATCCTGACGTTCTAGAAATCACGGTGGAAGATTGAAAAAGCAGTATGAGGTGGGGATGATTTGATGAGATACTCTTGACATTTATTAAAATAAATAAATAAATAAAAATAAATAAATAGGTTGGTAGATGCCTCGATGCCTGACCTAGTTTAATTGTAAGTTGCTTTGGCATAGAAGACTTTCGCCTGATTTGGAAATTCTTGCATTGAATTCAGGGTCTAAACATGTTTCAGAGGACATCTATGCATATCTGGAAGAAGCGTGATTAATTCATCATTAGTTGTTCAACTGAACCTGTTTCATGGAGGACGACATCTGAGCTATTTCTAAACAGTACCACTTGCTTGTCTGAATGAGTGATCTATCATGGCTATAGATGGTTTAAGCTCAAGATCCCTGTTGGAATGAGGGGATGATTGGGAATATTCATTAAAATGACGTCAAAGACAATTTCCATTTCCTTTCGTATTATTCTATCCTGCAGCTTTCTTTTCTAATTATTTGTGATAGTAACTAGTTTTTATGCCCTGCTTGATGTTTTGTTATATCTCTATCTGAGATAGAATTTGAGAATGCAACATCTTCTGATTTAACCATCCTGTAATTAAATGGCAGTTTTCTTTTTATGACAAGAGATGGACTCCACGAGAGTGACCTTGTATGGTAAGTTTTTTTAATGCTAGATGAAGCGAATCAGCAAAGTTCTCTTGATATATAGACCGATACGATAGGGCTAGTAAGAACACCTAGAGGGGGGTGAATAGGTGTTAAAGAAGTTTTTGCAAGATTTAAGAAATTAATTTATCTTTTAAGGACAATAGACTGAAGATGTAAAAGACTGTAAACAGTTATATAAGACTATGAATTAAAGTAAAGAGTTTAGGGAAAGAGAATTGAAACACAAAGTTTATAGTGGTTCAGCTTAGACCAAGCTTACGTCCACTCTCCCACACTGACAACCTACTGGCTGGATTTCACTAAGAACCAAAAGAGATTTTACAGCCTCACGTCCTTGATTCCATAGTGTAGAACCTCTACCACACTTTCTCAAGGTCTCACAAATATTTAATCTCTCTTTTGAGTACAACTTAAGCTCAGCAATTGAAATAGCAAAGAATTAGGAGCTTCAGACTTTGGAATTTTTCTTTCACGCACACACTCGAATAACTTGAGCGTCTTCCTTATATATTCATCAATGCCTTTATAACCGTTGGCACCTTTCAAAGGAGTTCTTCCAGTCTACCCATTGGACGTAATCAATTAGGAAGATTTCGAGTTATTTAAGGAATGTGATGATAGCCCACCAATCATGCTCGCCCATACAATTAGGATCTAGGTTTCCATAAATAGAATCTTCCAAGCATACTTCGCCAATCAACAGATCTAACTACTCGAATTGATTTCAATACGAATAACTAAACACGTGATGCTATCTCCAACCGTGAGATCTTTTTCAACCGTACGAACCAAATCCTTAAAGATATACTCGCATCTGGATAAGTCTTCTTCATCGGATAAACCTTTTCTTCGTCGGTCTGGAAACTATCAATGAGGGTAGACTTTAAATCTTGAGTCTGGAGATTTTCAGACTTTGACGATGGAGTCTGCAAGTCTTTAGATTAGAATAATGGAAACATTTTGCCAACTTCAAAACAAATAAGAAAGTTTTCTCAAACAATCTCCCTCTTTTTGATGGTGACAAAACTTTCCCCCAAATTTGAACACTTTTGTCATGCAAAACAACACTTAAGCAAATCAAGATATCTTATAAAATATAAGTAGATTAGGATATGGATAGTAGCAATTCTGCAACCATTGAAAACGTATTAGTCCTGTAAAACAACTATCCTTTCCATAATCGTTAACATAGCCTAAGTTACTGCAAGCATCAAATGATCAAATTAAACATTCCAAACAATCCAAATCACAACCAAACAAAAGATAAGTTAAAAATCCAAAAATGCAAACCAAAAGTCAAATTTGCATCAAATTTCTCCCCCTTTTTGTCAACAGCAAAAAGTGGAGAACATAAAGAGAATTGGATAAAATTAAGATTGCTTGGGGATTCGAACAAGTTGGAAATCCCCCATAGAGTTGATAGTCTCCTCCAGCTTCCTCAGATCCTCATTTAGTTGTGCTATATCCTCACCTTTTGTGTTTGCTTGAACCTAAAGATTAAGGGCTTGAACTTGGTCGGGCAAAGAAAATGAAGTGGCTTGAAGAGCATTCTGCATGATCTGAATTTCACATCCCAACCCATAAACCTAACCTTTGATCTCTAGAAGAAGTTCAAGCAGTCTTTTAAAGTCTGTTGAGTTGTCAGTTTGAGTGCTTGCTTCAGCATGATCAGTTTGTGGAGTGTTGGCGGATAATGGAATTTCAGTACGAACATTTAGACTTGGAGATGAAGCTTCATTACCATATTCAGGAAATTGAGAGGCATACACATTTTCTGAATCGGCAGGAGAACGACTAATATCATCACTAGTAAAAGCAAGGGAATGAGTACCTCTTTTATTAGTAGCTCCCCCTATTTCAATGCATTCAGGTGGAGAAAAATACTCTTCTTGCTCTTTATCTTCAATATCACGATGATCTTGTCATTTTTCATCTGCATGAGAATCATCATGACCCTCTCCTTCTGCTTATTCTCTTCTTCCCTCTTCTTCTTCCGTTCTTCCTTCTTCTTCATCTTTCCTCATTGCTTCTCTCTCTTCATCTCTCTGTTTTGTCTCTTCTCTGTCTCGGTTCTCTCGATCCTATATCTCTGGAACATAACTCTGTAAATTCTTCAAGGCAAAAACGGATATTGGAATGTCATCTTCATCTTCTTCTTTTTGCAAGATGAGTGCTCTTCTCCTCTTAGATGGTGCTGTTATGGGCTCTTTGCCTTTCCTTTTTGCAGCCGCAGAGTCTTGTCGTGCCTTGACAGGGGTCTTCACCTTAAAGTTCTCTAAAGCCTTGTTTAACTCCTTCCAACACATCTTTGAAACCATCCTCAGTTCCACCACCATTGGATCAATGGTTCGAACATACAGAATTTTGAGAGGCTGAATGTTAAGATGTTTAAACAAGTGAGTAACAAGAGCAGAATAAGGGAGTTGTCCCTTGTCCTTTACCATTGTCCTATACATGTGAAACATGATGGTGTGAGGCAGAGAGAACTTGTAACCAATGTTGATGGTGTACATTAGCTTCGCTTCAGAATTTGAGACATCAATCTTTGATGTGGATTTGGGTCTGAGACAGTTAATGGCAATTTTGTGGAGCAAGATATTAGAGGCACTCATTCTTGAGTACGAAATCCGACATTTTGCAATCCTATCTCAAACAAGCTCCATGGTAGCATGAGCAATAGACACGCTGATTGGTTGGAAATGCCCTTTCTCCACCCCAATCACATCAGTCAGAGTGTCCATATCTACCACATAATCCTGGTCTCTAACACTAAAGGAAAATCTATTCGCATCTAAAAAGGATAGATTGTAATAGAAATAAACTGTAAGTTCTGGATGAGCAACAGTTGTCATAGAACAAAAACGTTCAAGTTGAAGTAATGTAAACTTCTCTCGTAATTTCACGTTCAATGAATCGAGAAAATCAAAATCAACACTCCTTGGGTTCATCACCAATTGATAGGGCTAGTAACAACACCTAGAGGGGGGTGAATATGTGTCAAAGAAGTTTTTGCAAGACTTAACAAATTAATTCGTCTTTTAAGGACAATAGACTGAAGATGTAAAAGACTGTAAATAGTTATATAAGACTACGAATTAAAGTAAAGAGTTTAGGGAAAGAGAATTGAAACACAAAATTTATAGTGGTTCAGCTTAGACCAAACCTACATCCACTCTCCTGCATTAATAGCCCACTGGCTGGATTTCATCAAGGTCTCACAAGTATTTAAACTCTCTTTTAAGTACAACTTAAGCTCAGCAATTGAAATAGCAAAGAACTAGGAACTTCAAACTTTGGAATTTTTCTTTCACGCACACACTCGAATAACTTGAGCGTCTTCCTTATATACTCATCCATGCTTTTATAACCGTTGGCACCTTTCAAAGGAGTTCTTCCAATCTACCCGTTGGACAGAATCAATTAGGAAGATCTCGAGTTATTTAAGGAATGTGATGATAGCCAACCAATCCTGCTCGCCTATACAATCAGAATTTAGGTTTCCATAAATAGAACCTTCCAAGTATATTTTGCCAATCAACAGATCTAATTACTTGAATTGATTTCAATATGAATAACTGATCATGTGATGCTATCTCCAATTGTGAGATCTTCTTCAACCGTACGAATCATATCCTTAAAGATATACTTGCATCTAGATAAGTCTTCTTCATTGGATAAACCTTTTCTTCATTAGTTTGGAAACTATCAATGAGGGTAGACTTTAAATCTTGAGTCTGGAGGTCTTTAAACTTCGACGATAGAGTCTGTAAGTCTTTAGACTAGACTGATGGAAACGTTTTGTTAACTTCAAAACAAATAATGAAATTTTCTCCTACACGATAGACCTAATGGTCTATCATCTTTGATTGGTGACCCTAAAAGTATGATGTAAGAATAGTAGTCCATTTATACATTAGTTTTTTTTTTTTTTAAATATTCTTGGGTCAGGATCAACTTTTAGGTTGTATGTGGATTACGTGTTTGCTTAGGGCACTGTAGTCTATCCATCATCTTAGATATAAACCAATATGACAAGCAAATCCAATAAATACTTGCTAATTCTATTGATTGACTTGGACAACTCTCATGAGTTCTTGGCCTTAGTATCAGGTCATATCAGACATAATTATCCTGTTATTCAATCACTCACGTTCAGAAGCAATATAAGAAGGCACGGACCCTTTGGTAAAGGAAAAGGAAGGTTCTTTAGCTGAGCATTGACAAGTAGCAAGATAACTAGCTTTCACAGAAAGTCTGGTGGGTCAAGCTTGATGCACTAGGAGTCTACTTTGAGCCAATTTTTGATCTCTGCTTCTTGGAAAACCATTGGGCCATTTGGAGGTCAAGGTGCCAGTCCCTGGGATGATGAAAATAGCATAGGTGTGAGAAAATATTTTTAAAGGGGGGTTACTGATTGACTCATTTATTGTTGAGTATCATAAGGAAGGGTTTGTGTTTCAGGGCCTTAAACATGGTGGAGATAAGGGACATAAAACACTCAAGGTAGGGCCTTCAGACATATATTGAATCTTCATCGCGGCGAGCGGTCAGTGGCGGCCGATGGGCTGTGCGGCGGCGGTCGGTGATGATGGTCGACGGCCAATGGTCATGTAGCGGTGGTGGTGGCCGGTGGTGGGCGAAGGCGGTGGTCGGCGGTGGTTGGCGACGGGCGGCGGCGGGCTGCGGCGGTTGGTGGCGGGACGGCGGCGGGTTGCAGCGGTCGGCGGCAAGTGGCGGCGGGCGGCGGTCGGTTAGCGGCAGCGGCGGCGGCGACGGCCGTTGGGCAGTGGCCCACTACGGCCGGCGATCGAAGGTGGCTCCGGGCGGTTGGAGGTGGTCACGACAAGAGAGAGGAACATAAGAAAAATAAAAAAGAAAATTGGCTTATTTCTAGAAATTATTTTTTTTTGTAATAATATTTCTAGAAATTGTTTCAACAACAAAAAAACAACTTTTTTTGTTTGTCGTTTTTGCTCGAAATCTATTCCCGGGCTAACTTTCTATTCTGGGGAACAGAAAAACAACTTCGCATTACCAAAGAAATTTCTGATATTTTTTTGTTCTGAGGAATAAAAGACAGAAATCCAGAGGAACAGAAACGTTCATATGCGCTACCTTAGGTACTACATGAGAACGTTTTTGTTTCCCACGGTTTCTTTCTTTTGTTCTTCGGAACAAAAAAAGAATGTAAACCCGTTTGGTAAAACATTTGTTCCCGAGAATAATTTCTCTAATTTTTTGTTCCTGGAAGTTTTAAGAAACAAATGAAAAGTTGCTTCTTGTTCTCGGAAACAATTTCTAGAAATAAGTCAATTTTCTTTTTTTTTTTCTTTTGTTTCTCTCTTTTGCCGTGGCCACCTCCAATCGCTTGGAGCGACCGCTGACCGACGCCGCCAGCCGCCGGTGACGGTTGGCGGCGGCGGCGGCGGCTAACAGTCGACGATCCGTGAGCAAGAATAAAAAATAAATAAATACAAAAAAGAAATTGTTGCGTTACCAAACGCATTTCTATTCTTTTTCTATTCCAAGAATAGAAATTTTGTGTAGTTACCAAACGGGTTCTTTTACTCAGAAATTTTTCCTCGTAACAGAAATAGAATAGAACTAATTCTGAAAAAAAAAACTCCATCCTTGTCTCATTCCAACTAAGTTCCATGCTTGCTGTTTCCTTACCTTTATCTAGAGGCCTGCTGCTACTCCCCTTCTTACGCTTATTAACATTACTCTTGTACACCACTAATTGTCTTCAATTCAAAGGTCTCTCCCAAATGTAATCTTTTCTATTAGTTCCTATATCGTTTTTACATAGAAAAGGTTTCAATAGGCACTGACTTCATTTGCTTATGCCTTAAGCCAAGAACCAAATGCCATATCATTCACATTTGAAAATCGATTCTCAATATATGAGATTTCCTGATAGTGTTGAGTGTAATGTCTCAATCTCCCACATGAATAACAATAGTGTGGAGGCCTTCATACCTAAAATCTAGCCATAATTTATTTCCCATATTGCTAAAGATCGATCTAGGCAGAAGGGTGTTAGGGAAATTCCTTATGATGTTTTGAAGATGACAAAATAAATCAAAGGCTACTAACGTAATTATTGGTTGAGTAATAGATTATGCAGATGATAGAACATATAAATGATATTATCAAAATCTATTATGAAGATTTCCAAACTTCCGTATCAAAGTTTGAAGACGGCCGGACTTTAATGTCAAAATTTGTTCTACATCAGAAATCTGTCAACTCTAACAAATTCTAGCCTGAACGTGAGAAGAACCATAAGACAGACTTTATGCAGGAGCTAAACTTATTCATACTGGCGTTTAGATTGTAAAGTCTATTGTACTCAAACTTAGATTGTAAAGTCTATTGCACTCAGACTCTACTTCAGATAGAACGTAGCAGAATTAGAGCGAGATAACTCGACAGAACATAACACAAGCCCCAAACATATAACGGCTAGTGATCTGGTTTGGATTCTACATTAAAGTTGATTTGATTGACGATTGGATCTTAATGACAAGAACTTTCTATACGGAGAAGCTCTATTTATGGAAACCAAGATTTTGTTTGTATGGACGATCGGAATCAATTTGGGATTCTACTTTTGTCACTCATTGAATACCAAATCTTCTAGATATAGATCTATCCAACAGGTAGATTGGTAGACGATCCTTTAAGATACTGTCCAATGGCTAATTTGGAAGTGGAGGAGTATTTAAGGAAATCACGGACTGATGAGCAAGTAAGAGACGAAACGTAGAATTTATAATTCGAAAGTCTAAGCCAACTTTGATCATATACTTATCTCTTGTGAGCTTAAACGTTTGTGATTGTGAGAGAAATACCAAAAGAGTGACTTAGTGAGATAGTGTGATCTACAATTAAGTGTTTGCACTCAAAGTTGTAATCTCTTGTTGATTGCATAGTGGAATCCAGCAATAAGCCTATTAACGTGGGAGAGTGGACATATGCTTGATCTAAGCCGAATCACTATAAACCTTGTGTTCTTATTCTCTTTCCTTGAACTCATTTATTTTGTTCGTAGTTCTATTTAACTGCTAAAGTATGAACTCGCTCAAAATCTGTTATTCTTCAGACTCAGTTTCAAAAGTCTGTTGTTATTCAGACTCAGGTTAAAAGTAAAGGGTTTCACTGCATTTTGTAGAATCTATTTTTACACCTATTCACCCCCTCTAGGTGTTGATACTAGCACTTTTAATTGGTATCAGAGCCAAGTGCTCGGTTTATAAAAGTGTTTTACTTTTGAGCTAAAGATCTTCTATGGCTAGTATGTTAGCACCAGGACTTATGAAAGGGCAAAGCAACACCAGGCCACCATATCTTGATGGAAATGAATACAATGTGTGGAAGAACAAAATGAAAGCATTCCTAAGATCCAGAGATCTCTTGTAATGGGATGTCGTGGAAACATGAAATCAATCCCACTGATGCGTCTACATCAAATAAGATTGGCAAAACAAAGAAACCAAATCCCTTGCTCCTATGTCTCGAACGGAGATGTCCAAAAGAGAAACTCTTGATGCAAAAGCCATTTATTTTTTATATTGCGCTTTGTCTCCTACTGAATATAACAGAATCTCTTCATGTGAAACAACAAAAGAAGTTTGGGATAGACTTCATGTTACATATGAAGGGACTGATCGTGTAAAAGAGACAAAAGTAAATTTCCTGCTCGACAAATAAGAATTCTTTAAGATGAAGCAAGGAGAGTCAATTGGAGATATATTAAGCCGTTTTACAGAAATTGTAAATGGTTTAGCATATTAAGGTAAGCTAATTTCTTCCCCAATGAAGGTCAACAAACTCTTGCAAGGTCTCTCAAAAGATTGGAATCATGTCAACACCTCAATTCGAGAGACTCAGAGGATTATGCCACTCTCCGTTGATGAATTGATTGGCACTTTTCAATCCTACGAAGTGGAACAAATCAACGAAGAAGATCTGGAAGGTAAGAAGTCCATCGCTTTAATATCTAATGCTGATTCTGACGATACAGACTTTGAAAATGACATGGACGATGAAGAACTTACTTTTATGATTAAGAAATTCAAAAAGCTAAGTGGAAAATGAAGGAAATTCAATGGAAGAAAACAATACAAACAGAATAGCCAGAAAAGAACCATGAAAGAAGATGACGAGCAATGAAATATATGTTTGATGGCACATTCAAAATCTAAGTCTGACTAAGACACAGACTTATAATCAAAGACTAACTCGGACATAGACTCAAGATCCGATGAGAAAATCGAGGTAAGCCATTCAAAAATTCCTCTCAAAGTTTCAAAGTATATAAATGAGCTTTGCTTAAATCTCAAATCTTCTCTTAAAAGGATCTCCAAACTAAAAAAATGAGAATTCTTGGCTTAGGCAACAGGATCTTTCTCGAAAAGAAAAGTTTGAAATTTTGCAAAAAGATTTTCTACAAACAAAAGAAAGTCGAGATTTACTTGTCAAAGAAAATGATTCTTTAAAGAAAGAATTTTCAAATATTTCGACAAAATTTTCAAATGGTTCAAAAACATTATAGCATATTCTTTCCATACAAGTACCTTATTATAATAAGTCGGGACTTGGCTCCAATAAGGAAAATGATTATCTAATAGATTTTCCTAAAGTCAATGAGAGACTTAGATAAAGACCTCATAGACTTGCGTATAAGAAGCATTTTCAAAAGATCTTTACAAAACCTATTGGTCAAAATGTCCTCAAGTGTATGAGTTGTGGAGATTCTGAACACTTTGAGAAAGAATGTCCTAAAGTCTGGAAATATGTTAAGAAAGATTTGGTGAAAACATCATATTCTACTAACTCTCATGGACTCAAGAAACAATGGATACCAAAGAAAATGTGAGTTGTTTTTGCAGGATATAAAGAAGAAAGAAGAAAGATAATTTGGTAAGGAAGGTAAATTTTTTAATTTGATTTGGGCACATAATTCTCATATTTGACATATCCTTGATTGATTTAGATTTTATTATGACCGTATTCTATGATTTGAAGAAATAATCGTATGATTTGTTTTTTTTTTTTAATTCCTGAGTTGCGATTTGATCTAATATGTGTGATTGATTTGATATCTTTCTTAGAGATAATGCAAATTATTTTGTCTAATTTTATGCTCTCTAATTTCGTTATATTTTGCAAAGTGAAAATCTGTTTTATGTGATATTAATTTATTGTGCAAAGATAATTTTCCTTAAATTTTTTTTTATGATGAATTAAGAAAAAATATCTGTTTATCTATGGAGATTTTCTATTTTTCTCTAACGTCAAGAAAGGATCCAAATTGATGGATACCAAAAATGAAATGAGTTGATTGCAGCAAATTCTATAAGGGAAGAACGATTGTGAATTTACGCAGATTTTGGTACAATCTAAAAAATATCTCATGCGAAGATTGGTAATGATTTTTATCAATGGTATATTTCAAACATACACCATGGGTAAGAGAATTTTTTTTTTATCATCCCGCCTTACAAATTTCTACGTGCATTTATCATAATTTTGGATGATTGTTTATTATATTGCAAATATATTTTGTTATAAATATAAGGCATTGCAAGTTTTTACTTGATTTGGCATGTGATAGAAATATCATCTTTCTTTATGGATATTCTTGCAATATTTATGGATATTCTTGTAGAAAATCCCTTTGATCTCGAAAGATATTATTGCATATTTATGGATATTCTTGCAATTCTTAAAAGATATATTATATCTAGTAAGTTTGATATGAAAATCAAAAGAAGATATTACGTGACATTTTTGCAAAGATTATTATCTTTTATAAGATTTTGCAGGTGGCAATAGAATCTTTCATATGAATTTTGGAAAGCTCGATAAGAATATTATGGAGATTCTATACTATCTTCTAGAGGCTCAAAAATTCCCTTCCTTGTGCAAAGTTTTGCAAATTATTGAGGAAATCCCTTATGTGGCATACCAAAGGGGGAGAAAGCGAGTCCAAGAAAAATGAAAGAATCGTGATCATCTAAAAAAGGCAACAAACTGAGGGGGAGCATTGATCAAATATGAAAAATCTTTTTGAATTGATCATGATCTTGATTATTATGGAAGGAAGGAAAATGTAAATGTGTTAGAACTTATCAAGTTCAAAAGAAAAAAAATCTGGTTAGTGCATCTTTTATTACCTTTTGTCATTAACAAGTCTCTTATTTACATTATCATTTTATTATGACAAAAGCGATAAGTAAATTTTATAATGCATCCGTGATTTTTATTGGATATTTGCCGATATATATATATATAATCGAAGTAAGCTATATTACATATCTTTGATATTCGACTTACTTTGTAAAATCTGATTTTTTTTTTAAATTGTATTTCATGCAAGATATATTTATTGTTTTATATTCTCTACATGATATCATCACTTTGCTTGTAGGGGACATCTTGAGGAATAACATACTAAAATTTGAGGTAAAACGGACAAGTATTGATTAGTGAAATGATTTTTCTTTGGAGAAACTAGATCTGGAATTTGTTGTGCTGACCTTTGGTAATTTCGTGAACTGTAAAGCAACAGTTTAGTTGAAATTTCATTTTTACTTCTTGATGAAAGTTGTAGAGAACTTCTTGGGGAGTAACATATCAAAATTTCAGAAGAAATGAACAACTATAGACCGGTGAAACTATTTTTCTTTGGAGAAGTCAGATCTGGAATCGAAATGCTGACCTAGTATGATTCTGTGAATTTTATAAAATTCTCCGGTTGAAATTTGATCTTGTGATCTGAATGAAAGTTGGTTATAACATGTTAATGAGTAACATACTAAAATTTTAGAGGAAATGGATGAGTTTAGGTTGGTGAAATGAGTTTATTTAAAATGGTCAGATTTGGGAATTTTTGCCGAGGGTTAGAGACGGCTACGGTGATTATAGTTTTTAATCTACCACAAATATGATTTCGAGTTCTTCATGAAATATTTTCTTCTGACCTTGTCTATAACATATAAAAATTTCAGAATTTTTGGAGTTGATTTAGGATTTTTACCGAATTTGTGAATAAAACTGTGTATGGCAATATTCCGAAATTGTAAGGACTGTGGTACGTGAATTGTACTGATTTGTGTGATGCTATTTTGGTTTGGTGTTCTCACGTAATATTTTCCTCCAAATCTTGTATATAACATGTTAAATTTTTAGAATTTAATAAGGCTATTTACTAATTTTTCAAGAATTATCACCAAAGGAGCGCAATCTGTTTTTATCCGAAATTTTGTTATATTTTCAAAAATAAATAAAATTGCTCCATGTGATATAATGTCTTGAGTGGTTGATTATGCTACATATGTGGTGACATATGGCTTGTTATATGACATCAAAAGCTAGTTGAGACTCTTGATATTGATGCATCAAATGCCATGTTGAAATTGAGATACATGTGTCAATATAAATTGAGATAATAATGAGACCGTCAGAGGTGTGAGCCGACGATGCCTCGGGAGTGTTGGGATGCCCGGAGTGTGGGTGCCGGATGCCAGGAGTGTGTGCCGGATGTCCCGGGAGTGTCGGGATGCCCGGAGTGTGTGTGCTAGAAGCCCTGGAGGTGTGTGCCAGGGGGGATTCCTCGTGATGCTAGTTGGGGTACGAGATGCTCGAAGTGTGTGTGCCGGAATCCCGGAGGTGTGTGTCGGAGGCTCCTCGCTCTGCCAGGTTGGATGTGAGCGATAAATTGTTGGATGCAAACATTGGCCCTATGAAGAAAAATGATGTGATCTAATTGAAAGATAAAGATCGAGAATTGAATCATGCACATGGATGTGTGCATATGGCATGGGATGAACCTCATGGGAATGCAAGCATGGGGTGCATGGTGGTATATGCACGTTGTATAATGATATATGCATGGTTGTTTAATGATGAGTGCATGGTGGTATATGCACATTGCATAATGACATATGCATGTCGTATGGTGATATATGCATGGCTGTAAGGTGAGGTATGCTTGAATGCATGAATGATATGTGTTTTATTCTCGATACCTTGATTGTTTTGTTTGACGCATTGTGTAGTTTGTTGGATCTTTACTGCTGAGTGGTTGTACTCACCCCTTTTGGAGATTAACATTTCAGATTAGAAATATGCCTTTGCTACTAGTTGCACACGGTACTTATTATGGATTGCCATCTAATGTCGAGGTGGAGTGCACAGAGCATTCCTGTGTTAGTGTACCTGATCTGGTGTATGTTTGAGTCCGTGTCCTGGTGATGTACGATGTGGGTCTTGTTGATGGCCCGGTTATCAAGGAGTTTTTGTCTATTCATGTCCGGCGTGGTGGAGTGATGCTAGGGATGCTGCCGCCGCCATCGCCCGATGCACCGAGTTGGGTGTGATGGCACGTATAGCTGGTGGGAGCTGACACTTTTTGGGGATAGCCAACGCTTGTTGATGGAAGGGTGTACATATTCGATGTAGGGTCGAGTTCTCTTTTGAGTTATAGTCAAGTATAGTTAAAAATCTTAGCCTTTTTGTTGTACCGACCCGAAATATCCATCGTGAAAATATAAATAAAAGTGACTCGGCTTTGTCTTTTCATTTGGAGCGTAGGTGGTGTGCATTGCATTATGGTTATTGGAGTAAGGGATGGTGAGACTCGTTTATGCTTCCGCGGATGAGCTGCGCTAGGACCTTTAAAGGAAAAAAAAAGAAAAAAAGAAAAAGTGGGACAAAAATTTTATCGATAAACCCCTATGAACTATGATTCCACTTTAATTGAAAAGTTTCAAGGACTTGTATGTAGTTGGATAAGTGATAAGTACATGTGGTGACCCCAAGCGAATCGGGGGTGCCATAGCAATTGGTATCAGAGCAATGTTTATAGTTGGAGTGATAAGAAGCCTCATTTGGAAATTGAGGAATATGATGACAATGCATACCATAGGATATTAACTGGAATAGTTGGGTAACTTTGAATAATGGGTGATGGGTATTCACTCGTAGATCCCTAGTAATTTATTATGAGTTGTCTTTAGGTGCCAGTAACATGTTTATCTTACTTATATAGTAGTAGTGCTTTTAAATGGAGACAGTGGGTCTCAAATTATTCCTGAGGCAAATGCTTGGAAATTACAGGAAAGTCATGGTGCGAGTTGGAAGTCCTCATCCATTGAGGGTTGAAGCCTCTGCTGCATGGGCTGAACCCCGAATGGAAGATATCCTGCAGGCATTGGCCAATATTGGAAATCTGATGGAAAGGCAAGCGCAGCAACAACCTGGAGTAGAATGTCGCCCTCAAGGACTGGTGGAACAATTTCTGAAGTTGAGGTCACCTAAGTTTAGTGGAATGGGATGTTCTGAGGAGGTGGAGCATTTGATTGATGGGATAGAACATATTTTCCGGTTGTTGGACTGCAGTGATGCTGAGAAAATAGTTTTGGCAGAGTACTAGTTGGAGGGAAATGCAAAGTTTTGGTGGAGAGCTTTGAGGGATACGATCTTTCCACCAGATACTGATGTGAACTGGGATGAGTTTGTTAGAGTTTTTAATAGGAAACATTTCTCTGACTGTGCTAAGGATAAGAAGATTACTGAATTTGTTCAGTTGGAACAAAGGGAGCTGACAGTGGATCAGTATGAGGCCAAATTTGCTGAATTGTCAAGGTATGCTCCTAGATTGATTGAGGATCGTGAGGAAAAAGCTAAGAGATTTCTGAAAAGGTTGAGGACCGATATTAGGAAACAACTAGTGCCTTTGAATATAAGGAATTATCATGAGATTTATGAAAGGGCATAGTTAATGGAGCAAGAGCTAGAGAGAGAGCGACCAGAGTTTAAGAGACAGTTGAGTTTTAGTGATATTAGAAGGGGTAAGAGACCCTATCCTAGTCAAGGTCAGACTTGGGATGTGACATACAGATTCTTCAACCCTGTATTCTACTGAATAAATCGGGCATTTCATTAACGTGCTTATAGGGCTATTCTCAGAGCCGATCACTCTCGAGATAACTAGACTATCTGGGGAAATTATTAAGGAATTTTAAGGCAATAGACTTGAGAACTCGATCAGAAATCAGCTTCTCGACCATGTTAATCTTTAGAGGCCATTACGGCACAGTTAAAAATCAATTTGAAATCAGAGATAGACTGGTTCAATAAAGATGTGTGGCTAATCGTGGGTGACCCCACTAAGTTAGAAAATTCTCGTCGACCAGCCCTAAATTGATTTTCTTATTGTTTTGGTACCATGTGTCCGTAGTTGGATCCTCAACATTTTCACGACAATTGGAAGTCGCGAATGAGTCGAGTGGGTTCATAGTGGTTCGAAAAAAATCGACCACGGATCATTTGCACTTAAAAATATCTGAAAGTTACTTGGTAGTCTAGGTCATGCTAAAAGCACGCCGGAGTGAAATTAACCGTCAATTCGAGCTCTATTTCAGAAATTGAAGTTTTGGCCATGTCACAATAAATTCTAGGAGTGTCGACTCAGTCTCAGAAGATTTTTCTGACAACCGACACTTTTTGGGAAATAGTCGTCGCGGGGTTGTTTTATTGCAAAAAAATGCTTAATGTGGTTTTCGATTGTGAAATTGAGATGCAAGGTGGGTGATTGGGTGAGGAAAATTATCAATTTGATAATTGATATATCAATTGAAATTTTGGAGACCAAGTGAAGGTGAATCAAGAGAGAATGGTTGTGCAATTGAAGCCATCTCCCCCAAATTCGTAATCCCCCTTTAGCCTAGCAAAATTGGACCATTTGGAGAGTTGTGATAGGTGTTGGTGTGGCCTAATGATGGCCAAGGGTTAATGCTTGGCCTAGAATGAACTTTGGAGATATTTCTTGTGGAAAAATTGGCATTGGTGGAGCCCAACTCTCAATTTCTATCTCCTTTCCCTCACACCCCCACAACCGGATAGTCTCTCTCTCCCCTTTGTCTTTCGTGCAACATTCCCAGCTGAAGAAGACGAAGTTGCTTGCTGAAGAAACCCCCCTGCCGGCTGCACGTCACCGCTGCTACCTGCCAACGTATCGACTTGCTTCGGTCAACAAGAGCAACACGCGAAGCCGTTGGTTGACCGCTTGAAGCCCACTCCTCCGTCCGCCAGCAAATCCATCGAGAAACCAATCTACGGGATTTTCAATCCAGCGAAATCTTCAGCAAGATTAATCTCGATCGTTGATTGCCAGTGCACTGCCACCGAGTCAGTCGAGTTTGGCCAGCGAAGCAGCATCCCCGTAGCCTTCGGCTGCTCCCGCCGTCTCCGCCAACTTCGCCCGCGAGACCCACCAAGTGCAGTCTCCACTGTTTGTTGCAGTTGTTCGCTCCACCTCCACTCACGCTTGGTCATCAACGCCACTCATAGAGTCCCTTATTGACAGAAGCTCCCACGTGCATCCAGCAAATTAAGTGAAGCAAGCGCACGCCAGCTGAAGACCACCGAAGCTCTCTTTCTTCTGCTTCGTTGAAGAATGATCGCCCACGAAGCAAGCCCGTGAAATCCAGCAGCTTCGGTCTCCTCTTGCGTGTGTCTTCAGCCAATTGAAGTTCTCGAGTCCGGCGGCCAGCACGTCTCCGCTTCTACCTGCGGCTGCCTCGTCCAAACCTCGCGTCCACGAGCCCGCAATTTCGGTCCAACAATCTTCAGGCCACCGAATCCATAAGAAGCCGGCCCATCTCCTACAGTTTTCAAACCCAGTCCAGTCCAAGTGAATTAATTGGTCAAGCCCAATTTCAGCAAATCAATTGCAGCCCAGCCCATAGCTTGAAGCCCATCTTCACAGTAGGCCCAATCCAACTTGGGTCTAGCCCAAAAGCAAGAACAAATCTCAGTTGGGCTGAGATTTGTTGGGCCAAGGTCAAGGCTTGGTCCAAGCCCGCTGGTGTTGTCAAAAGCCCGATTTTGGTCGCCGTCGCGTCGCCGTTGCGGTGATTCGATCCCCGCTTTTAACCAAGTGAGTTTTACTCACTAATGCTTTATTAGTTTGCTAATTATGCTTAAGGTTGGTTAGATTTAATTAAATGCAATTAGATGGTTAGATTAGTTTAGATCAATTAAATTAGAGACTTAATGATGCATGTTAGGTGGTTAGAAATAGACATTAGCAAGTAGGCATGCCATGTTATTTATGGAACGAGTCTCGGTAATTTTCCGGGCTCGTCTCGGCATCCAATTCGGCATTACGGGCATAAATTGGATTTTTTTATAATTATTTATTTAATTTTTGAAATTAATTATTTAATTATTTATTTTTCCGAAAATTCAACCGGGATGGTGGTGACCGGAATTTCGTGCCGATTGTCGTGGTGCGTCTTTTATTTATTTGAGCTTTATTTGGTGCTAAAGTAATTTAGGAGTGAATTTGACATTTATTCCTAAATTGAATCTGAAGAGGGTCGGGTGGGACTGTAAAGCCACTAAATCTTGAGAGGGTCGGGTGGGACCGTAAAGCCACTAAATCTTGAGAGGGTCGGGTGGGACCGTAAAGCCACTAGATCTTGAGAGGGTCGGGTGGGACCGTAAAGCCACTAGATCTTGAGAGGGTCGGGTGGGACCGTAAAGCCACTAAATCTAAGGAATTGCTTGGAGTGTGTTGAACGACCTAGAAAGGGTCCGACTGACATGAAATCGACTAGGTGGATTTGATCGATGCTTCGATCGGTGATTTGATTGTTTGAATACCTATTGAACTGTACTAATGTGCAGATGGAATCTGAGGCCAAGGTAAGTTCTTCAACTCGTGCCGTGTTTAGGCAGCCTATAGTGTATTGGCTTACTAGTCAAGTCTTAGGGGGTAGGACTCGCTGAGACGTGGTCTCATTGGTTATTGAATAACCATTTCAGGACCCTAAGGATAAGCTGAGGAGGAGGAACCTGAAGGGAAGAAAGACTTTTGAAGAAGAAGATGATCCAGAGAGGGATCTTGAGTATAACCCGGATGTGGACTGAGATCCCATCCCTTTTGTAAACCCTGTCTTAGTGTAGATAGGTGTGAGACAAGTATGCTGTGAATAGTATTGTAAATATACTATGAGTTGTGCTGTTAATGAAAGTGTGGTTGTGAATTTCAATATGAAAAATATAGCCTGCTTTCCTATCCCATTGTTTTATTGTCTGGAGATTTATAACTGCTTCCGCATGTACTTAATAAAAAGAAAGGGTCGGCGATACTTAGTCCTGGGATATCGCACTTTAAAATCGACCAATAAGAAGGATGGGCACATCCCCGAGGATCGGGGCGTGACATGGGATGCGAGGAAAAAAAGCAATTTTGGAAATTTTGGAAGAGCTAGGGATGGCCTAAATATAGGGAAAGCACCCTATCAGCCTGATGTTTGTTGAAGGTGTGATGGGCGGCATGGCCCAGGACCTTGCAATGGATGACTAAGATGTTATGGTTGTGGACAAGTAGGTCACCTCAAGAAAGACTGCCCACAAGAGAGGTCGCAAATGAGTGTTGGCTTGGTGTGACAAGCACATCAGAGTGCTGTTAGACCAAACCTACCAAGGAATCCTCAGAGGCCACCAGCACAAGGAAGGGTGTATGTAGTCACCCAAGAGGAAGTGGAAGCTTCTAGAAATGTTATATCAAGTACGATTTTCATAAATGGCAATAATGCATATGCATTGTTTGACACGGGTGCTACGCATTCATTTATTTTTGAAATATATAGGCAATTGAGTGAAATAGAAGCTACGCCTCTTGAGACGCCTCTTTGTGTTTCCACGCCTTTAAAGAATATGGTATTATCTACGATGATGTGTGCAAAATGTAAGATAACAATATGAGGAAGGGATATGGAAATAGACCTAGTCGTAATGGCTATGTATGATTTTGATATTATCATAGGAATGGATTGGCTTCGTGAGTATCGGGCCAAAATGGATTGTTATAGGAAAGTGATCCAACTTGTTTTACCGGACCAGTCTAGTTGTAAATTTTTTGAAGGTCAGACCCACCCATCTATAGCACTTATTTCACCAATAGAGGCTCGTGCATTACTTGACGAAGGATGTCAAGGGTACTTGGCAGTGGTTAAGGATTTTACTAAGGAAGAACCTAAGCTCGATGAAATTCGAGTAGTCAGTAAATTTCCAGATATATTTCCTGAAGAGTTGCCTGGATTACCACCAGAGTGAGAAATTGAGTTTGAAATTGAATTAATGCCTAGAACAGGACCAATATCGAAAGCCCTGTATAGGATGGCCTTAGTGGAATTGAAGGAATTGAAGGTGCAACTACAAGAGTTGCTTGATAAAGGATTTATTAGGCCAAGTGCTTCACCTTGGGGTGCACCTGTCTTGTTTGTGAAAAAGAAGGATGGGTCGATGCGTTTGTGTATTGATTATAGACAGCTAAATCAAGTGACTATAAAGAATAAGTATCCTTTACCTAGAATTGATGATCAATTCGACCAACTACAGGGAAGTTCGGTCTTTTCTAAGATTGACCTGAGATCGGGATACCATCAGTTAAGGATTAAGAAAGAAGACATTCCTAAGACTGCATTTAGGACTCATTATGGACATTATAAGTTCTTAGTTATGCCTTTTAGATTGATGAATGTACCAGCCGCATTCATGGATATGATGAATAGGATATTTAAGCCTTATTTGGATCAATTTATGATTGTCTTCATTGATGACATCCTGGTATATTCTAGAGGACCTGAAGAGCACGAATAACACTTGAGCATAGTTTTACAAACTCTGAGAGATCATGAGTTGTATGCCAAATTCAGCAAGTGTGAATTTTGGATGGACCGGATAATATTTTTGGGACACATGGTGTCGGGAAATGGAATTGCAATGGACCCAGTGAAAGTTGAGATGGTAATAAATTGGCCGAGACTGACAACACCCTCTGAAATATGGAGTTTCTTAGGACTGGCTGGTTATTATAGAAGATTTATTGAAGGGTTTTCACGATTGGCAGGCCCCATAACGAAATTGACTCGGAAGAATGTAAAGTTTGAATGGAGTGGAGAATGCAAAAGGAGCTTTTAGGAACTTAAAAGAAAATTAACAACGGCTCCAATCCTGACTATATCGTCTGGGTCTGATGGTTTTACAGTATATAGTGATGCATTTCACAAATGACTGGGATGTGTTTTGATGCAATATGGCAAAGTCATAGCCTATGCCTCTAGACAATTGTAACCTCATGAATTGAATTACCCAACGCATGATTTAGAACTGACAGCTATAGTATTTGCTTTGAAGATATGGAGGCACTATTTGTATGGAGAAAAGTTGAGATCTATATAGATCGTAAGAGCCTAAAATATCTATTTTCACAAAAGGAATTGAACATGAGACAAAGGAGGTGGATGGAGTTATTGAAAGATTATGACTGTGAGATACGTTACCATCCAGGAAAGGCAAATAAGGTGGCAGATGCCCTTAGTCAAAAGTCGGCTATGGACATGGCTAGTCTAAGAATAATAGAGTGGAATCTGTTAAAGTCTATTGTGGATTCATACTTCAAATTTGGAAATGGACCACCTTATTGGTATGCTTACTGCATTAAGGATTGAGCTTGTAATCATTCGGAAAGTTAAGATTTTACAAAAATCCGACCCGGAGATTTTCAAGATACAAGACGCCGTGTCTTTAGGAAAAATACTAGAATTTCAAGTCTCTGAAGATGGAGTGGTAAGATGCCAAAGATGGCTTTGTGTTCCTGACAATGAAGAAGTGAAGAGGGAAATTCTATCGGAGGCACATAAAAGTAATTATAGTATTCATCCGGGTAGTATAAAGATGTACAGGAATTTGCGTAAGCAATTTTGGTGGAATGGCATGAAAGTAGATACATCACAAACCTGCAGGACTATTAAGACCGTTAGACATACTAGAGTGGAAATGGGAGCATGTAACGATGGACTTTGTGCAAGGACTGCCGAGGACATCAAATGGTCACGATTCAATTTGGGTGATAGTGGATCGCTTGACTAAGTCTGCTCATTTCCTAGCTGTCCGCATAAACTATTCAATGAATAAACTTGTTGAGATGTATGTAAGCCAGATAATACGCTTGCATGGTATTCCTGTAACGATCACCTCTGATCGAGACTCTAGGTTTACTTTAAATTTTTGGCAAAGTCTCCAAAATGCCTTAGGGACAAAGCTTCAATTTAGTACTTCTTTTCATCCTCAAACAGATGGACAAACAGAAAGAGTGATCCAGATTCTAGAAGATATGCTGAGAGCCTGTGTTATTGACTTTAGAGGAAATTGGAATGAAAATTTGCACCTGATAGAGTTTGCTTATAACAATAGTTTTCAGAAAAGTATAGGCATGGCTCCATATGAAGCATTATATGGAAGAAGGTGCAGAAACCCTGTCTGTTGGAATGAAGTAGGTGAAAGAAAACTGACAGGACCTGAGTTAGTGCAAGTTATTACAGAAGCGGTCGAGATAATCAGGAAAAGACTTAAGACAGCCCAGGACTGATAAAGAGACTATGCAGATAGGCATAGAAGGCCTTTGGAGTTTAGTGTGGGAGATCGTGTATTTCTTAAAGTATCCCCTATAAAAGGAATATTTCGATTTGGAATGAAGGGTAAGTTAAGCCCTAGATTTGTTGGACCTTTTGAGATACTTGAAAGAATAGGAGATATAGCTTATCGTTTGGCGCTTCCTCCAAAATTGGGAAATTTATATGATGTATTTCATGTGTCGATGCTGAGAAAGTACCAGCCGGATCCTAGTCACATACTCGATCATGAAGCCATCAAAGTGGATGAGAAAGTGAGGTACATTGAAGAACCTGTGCAAGTGCTAGATCGAAAGGAGCAAATTCTTAGGGCCAAGAAAATCCCGTTGGTAAAGATACTATGGCGATATCATGATGTGGAGGAAGTCACATGGGAGAGTGAAAATGAAATAAGGGAAATGTATCCTCACTTGTTTCAAGAGACATAAGTGATGGCTAATTTCGAGAACGAAATTCTCTAAGGAGGGGAGAATTGTGGCATCCTAGAATTTCATGGCAACCTCTAGATGTGCTATGAGCCATTGATAGGTGATGGAAGTACCATCAAGTTGTATTATAACCATTTGATCCATGATTTGCAATAAGTTTAAAGCCAAGCTTTTAATGGATAATTATTTGATGGAAAAAAATCCCATTATTGACTATGTGATTTATAGGCTGGAATTTATTAAATTATGTTGCAAGTTTTTTGGCCAAGTAAATAAGTGTAATTAGGTATTTATATTAATGGGTAATTAGGTGATGATTAAATGGGAAAAACTAGAGAAGGGTGGGCCAAAATACTAGGCCAAGACCAGCCCACAAGCCCCCATCATTTGGCCATTTAGGCCTGGCCCGCGAAGCCCAAGGGTGAAAGGAGCTGCCGTCGACCAAGGGGGGAGGAGGCCCAGCCCATCTTCTAGCCCATCATGTGCATGGGAGAAATGCCAAGTGTCTTTCCCCAAGGGCCAAGTGGCATTGCATGCAAACCAAATGATGAAGGGAAAGAAAAGAAGAGGAGGCGAATTGAGGGGAAGTTACCGTCTGAGAGAGAGAGAGAGAGAGAGAGAGAGAGAGAGAGTGGGTTCGAGAGAGGGAGAGCGAGCGTGTGAGAGAAGAAGAGGAAGAAGGAGGAGGAGTTCGCTGCCTAGTCGCCGCCGTTCGTTCGCCGCCTTGCCCGTCGTTTGTTGCTGTGTTTGTGCTCGGATTTGAGGCAGGTAGAGTCCTAAAACCTACCCTTTGCTTGCTGTGATATGTGTTGTAAGGGATGATAAACTTTGGTTGTGGTGGAAGTGATGAAATTTCGAAGCTTTGGGGATAAATTTGTTGGCCTAGCATGCTGTTTTCTGTAAAAATCAGTCCGACCCTTCATGAGTTTGTGAGCTGCATGCGACTTTTAGTTGGAATCATACTTCAATCTCTTAATGAAAGTTGTAGGGGACATCTCAAGGAATAACATACTAAAATTTGAGGTAAAATGGACAAATATTGGTTAGTGAAATGATTTTCTTTAGAGAAACTAGATCTGGAATTTGTTGTGCTGACCTTTGGTAATTTCGTGAACTGTAAAGCAACATTTTAGTTGGATTTTATTTTTACTTCTTGATGAAAGTTGTAGAGAAATTTTTGGGAGTAACATATCAAAATTTCAGAAGAAATGAACAAGTATAGACCGGTGAAATTATTTTCCTTTGGAGAAGTCAGATCTGGAATTGAAATGCTGACCTAGTATGATTCTGTGAATTTTATAAAATTCTCTAGTTGAAATTTGATCTTGTGATCTGAATGAAAGTTGGTGATGACATGTTAATGAGTAACATACTAAAATTTTAGAGGAAATGGATGAGTTTAGGTTGGTGAAATGATTTTATTTAAAATGGTCAGATCTGGGAATTTTTGCCGCGGGTTAGAGACGGCTATGGTGATTATAGTTTTTAATCTACCACAAATCTGATTTCTAGTTCTTCATGAAATTTTTACTTTTGACATTGTCTATAACATATAAAAATCACCGAATTTGTGAATAAAACTGTGTATGGCAATATTCCAAAATTTTAAGGACTGTGGTGCGTGAATTGTACTGATTTGTGTGATGCTCTTTTGGTTTGGTGTTCTCATGAAATATTTTCCTCCAGATCTTCTATATAACATGTTAAATTTTTAGAATTTAATAAGGCTGTTTACTAATTTTTCAAGAATTATGACCAAAGGAGCGCAATATGTTTTTATCCGAAATCTTGTTATATTTTCAAAAATAAATGAAATTGCTCCATGTGATATAATGTCTTGAGTGGTTAATTATGCTGCATATGTGGTGACATATGGCGTGTTATATGACATCAAAAGCTGGTTGAGACTCTTGATATTGATGCATCAAATGCCATGTTGAAATTGAGATACATGTGTGAATATAAATTGAGATAATAACGAGACCATCGGAGGTGTGAGTTGACGATGCTCCAGGAGTGTTGGGATGCTCGGAGTGTGGGTGCCAGATGCCCAGAGTATATGTGCTGGATGCCCCGGGAGTGTCGGGATGCCCGGAGTGTGTGCGGGAAGCCTTGGAGATGTGTGCCAGGGGGGATTCCTCGTGATGCTAGTTGGGGTACGAGATGCTCGGAGTGTGTGTGCCGGATGCCCGGAGGTGTGTGCCAGAGGCTCCTCGCGATGCCAGGTTGGATGCGAGCGATAAATTGTGGGATGCAAACATTGGTCCCTGGGAAAAATTATGTGATTTAATTGAAAGATAAAGATTGAGAATTGAATCATGCGCATGGATGTGTGCATATGGTATGGGATGAACCTCATGGGAATGCAAGCATGGAGTGCATGGTGGTATATGCACGTTGCATAATGATATATGCATGGCTGTTTAATGATGAGTGCATGGTGGTATATGCACATTGCATAATGACATATGCATGGCTGCTTGATGGTATAAGTACAAGTGCCTGGTGAATTATGTATGTCGTATGGTGATATATGCATAGCTGTAAAGTGAGGTATGCTTGAATGCATGAATGATATGTATTTTATTCTCTATACCTTGATTGTTTTGTTTGACGCATTGTGTATTTTGGTGGATCTTTACTACTGAGTGGTTGTACTCACCCCTTTTGGGGATTAACATTTCAGATTAGAAAGATGCATTTGCTACTAGTTGCACGCGGTACTTATTATGGATTGCCATCTGATGTCGAGGTGGAGTGCACGTAGCATTCCTATGTTAGTGTACCTAGTCTGGTGTATGTTCAAATCCGCGTCCTGGTGATGTACAATGTGGGTCTTACTGATGGCCCGGTTATTCAGGAGTTTTTGTCTGTTCATGTCTAGCGTGGTGGAGTGATGCTAGGGATGCTGCCACCGCCGCCGCCCGATGCACCGAGTTGGGTGTGATGGCACGTATAGCTGGTGGGAGCTAACACTTTTTGGGGATAGCCAACGCTTGTTGATGGAGGGGTGTACATGTTCGATGTAGGGTCAAGTTTTCTTTTGAGTTATAGTCAAGTATAGTTAAAAATCTTAGCCTTTTTGCTGTATTGACCCGAAATATCCATCGTGAAAATATAAATAAAAGTGACTCAGCTTTCTCTTTTCATTTGGAGCTTAGGTGGTGTGCATTGCATTATGGTTATTGGAGTAAGGGATGGTGAGACTCGTTTATGCTTCTGCTGATGAGTTGCGCTGGGACTTTTAAAGGAAAAGAAAAAGAAAAAGAAAAAGTTTGACAAGAATTTTATTGATAAACCCCTATGAACTATGATTCCACTTTACTTGAAAAGTTTCAAGGACTTGTATGTAGTTGGATAAGTGATAAGTACCTGTGGCGACCCCAAGCGAATCGGGGGTACCACAATTTGGCCGACTAGCACTGACAAGGCACAACCAGTGCAAACATGGCACAGTCGGCACTAATGTGGATAATTTTCTAATAATATTTTAAGTCGAACTGAGGCAACCTCATTGCCGCTAGGTGAGAGCGAGCCTTGCCAGTGGTTGGGGCAAGGTTGCCTTGCCCTTGCCAGCTAGAGGAAGAAGGAAGAGGAAAAAAAATAAAGAAAAAAGAAAAATAATAAGAAATTTGAAAAATTATTAAAATATTATTAAAAATTATCAATGTTAGTACTTGTCACGCCATAATAGCGTTGGCCGGCCAAATTTGGCTGAATGGATTGAATTGGCATAATTGCAAAATGTTTAGAATTTAATTAGCAAAAAAAAAAAAGTTCCTTTTTCTGACCAGAATGTGAACTTAAAGATACCTAGAGCAATAGGTTGGATTTCCACATTCTCCATTTTCCAAACTCCATGCATCGTATTTTGAAATGCTTGGATGTTTTCCTTTAGGTTTTGATATTGTTGGTCGAGGATATGTTTGGATTGATGAAAAGAGTAATGTCTTTCATATGTCTATAGTTGGATGTAGGGGTGAGCATCGGTTTAGGGTCAACCCTGCCAGTCCTGGTCCGGTTCCCAAGGTGACTGAGTTGGTCCTTGGTCTTAGAATTCCTAGACTAGCACTGTGCGGGTCGGTCCTTGATTTTGAGAGTTCTGGATCAGTCCAACCCGAACCAACCTTGACATATATATGTGTATATATATATATATATATATATATATATATATATATATATATATAATTTTTTTATATAGATAAAACCTTATAATAAGCGGCATCAACAACATTAAACGGCTCTTTAGTGATGAGTTCAAGTAATTTTATATTGTTCTTTAATAACTTAGGTTTTTAATGTCATTTACGGCATCAATAGTCATAATTTATGAAGGAGAAAAATGTTTTTGTGAGGAGTTCTCACGGCGTCCAAAAAGGCACCTTATGGCATCCTCCTCTAGTATTTGTTTTCTTCTATCTTATTTGTCCTCTTAGTCTTCAATTTGTCAAAATTGAAAGAAACAACTTCTCCACTTGCCACTCAACACTCGCCTCACTCACTTTGAGTCACTCGTGCCGCTCACCGCTCGATGCTCGCTTGGCTTGTTGCTTGCTTGGCTTGTTGCTCCCCGCTCGACATTCGATGCTTATTATGTTCGACGCTCAACCCATTTGATCCTCACCGCTTTCCTTTCTTAGCTGACCTCACTAATTATCAAACTCATTGGGTCGGTACGGTCCTTGATTGCCTTTTTAAAGAGTACAAAAAATGAAATAAAAAATTATTGGTTGATTTTGGGTTGACCTTGAAACTGAACTGAACCCATGGGTTAGTTCGGTCCTCAATTGCTTTTTAAAGGAGTACAAAAAATGAAATAAAAAATTATTGGTTGGTCCTGAATTGACCCTTGAATTGGATTGAACCCATTGGGTCGGTCCGGTCATCGGTCCCAAGCTCAATGGGGTCAATCCTCGGTCCCAAAAATTGAGGTCCAACACTGTGCGGGTTGGTCTTAGGGTTAAGGGGTAGATCGGCCTAACCTGGATCATGCTCACCCCTAATTGGATGGGAGGAAAATTTATCCCCAAATAAAATAGCTCATGAAGCTACTTGTTATAATAAAATGAAACAAACAATCATTTGATGTGGCCCTGTTTATACAACTTTGTATATGAGAGAAAGTGAATTTAACATGTAAGTGGGATCAATACATGTGATTATTCTGTCCTGTATAAACTTGTTCTTGTTACTGGAGACCTTAGATGAAGTTAGTAAAGAACCTACCTTTTAATAAGAAGATTTATCTCCAAACATATAATAAATAAATAAAAAATAGAGGAAGTGATTAAAAAAAAAGAGCTTATCAGAATTACATGGACGATATATTGAAGGCACAACTTATTAATTATAGTTAGCCATTGATGCATTCTGAGAGCTTTCATCTATGACCTTTAACCAGGCAACTTTAGCTTTACCCGTACTCTAATATGGTTAAAGTACAAACAACATGCTTAAGTTTGTTTTAATGGACTAGCTAGATCAAATATGGTCATTTTGGTCTCTTCTGTTTATTTATTTCTGAAATAAACTTAATTAGTAATTTCTAACTAGTTAAATGTATTAATGTTAAATAGCTGCTTCACATAAATAGAAATAGAAAAACGTCCACGAAATCGTACGTCTAAACTATGGAAATTTCTATGACCAAAAAAAAAAATTATGAAAATTTGGACCAAAAAAAAAATTATGGAAACTGAGAGAAGTAATGTTGTGGTTTATGCCCACGTGTATCAAACTTTGGATTAAGCAAAAGATGAGAAAAAAGAGAAACCAGATCCAACATGCTACAAAGATCTTCAATCCTTCTCACTCTAATAAATGACTAGAGGATTAACCAAATTTTAAGGTCTCTAATTTACATCCAAAACTACCTATGTACCAAAGACTAAACCGAACTCTGTTGTAGTTTATGAGGTAATTCCAAGACCTTAATGGACCTTTAACTTGTGGTGAACTTGAGTGCATTATTTGCTTTAAATTCTTAAGATATCAGAAAATAAAGGGAATGAAAATAATATACATGTGGACAGTACCAAGAAAAAATTAATTTGTATGAATCAACATTTGCTCTAGTGATGAGCATGTCCTTTCCCAGCCTAAGACTTCGATCCAAGTCAATAGATATGCGTACTAGGCCACCTTCAGGAGCATGGGTGTGTATGCCGTGGTAATTAAGGTGCGCATGTGGGGAGGTGTCACTGCTAGAATTGGTGCATGCACCATAGAATCACGTGCATAATTAAAACTGGTAAATCCCATCACATTTAACGATTCATGGACATAGGATATGCATGGGTTATCATGTACTAGAGATTTGTTGGGAGTTTGAAAAATCTTGGTGAAATGGCTTCTTTTGAGTTATTTAACCTTATTTTTCCTTTTGAGGATAGAATTATCACAATCCTTCCATATTAAGGAGAGTCACTAATTCCAGATTACTAGCTATACTTATATGACTATGAGGAATTTTCTTTTAGATCTCATAACAGTATTTGAAGCATTTACTGCCTAGTGTTGGAAGATATGCTTGAAATCAAGGAAATCCATTCAGATTGAGATCGATGCATAAAATCAATCAGGGTTTAGAATGAATCATTTTGGGATTAGATGTGATTTTTTAGAATACTTTCTTTTCTTTTCTTTTCTTTGTATACCTTTTGTATTATATATACAGAGCATTGTACATGTAATATTCTCAAGTTGAAGATATACAATATCTCCCTAAAATTTCCCAAAAGCTTTGACTTCTTCCTTGTGTTTCTTCACTTCGATTTCTTCCTTGCGTGCTTTCTGGTATTAGAGCATCTTCGATCCTAACCAAGCTTCCACATTTGATTGCCTGCTGGAGACCTTTTTCTTCCTTGTTATTGCAGAAAAACACACTTACTTGCAAAACAAGATTAGCACTCCGGTGTAAGAATCAATACTCTGAAATACCAATAAAGCAAGTGAATTTTTTTCCTTACCAACACCATGGATCAAATCTTACCAACACCTTCTGACCAGCGTTCTTCAGATGAGCGAACAAGACAAGAAATTTCGGAAGACTCCACCGTTGAAGTCATCTCGAGCCAGGAGCAACCTAGTCAGGCTCAACATGTGCCTGGACATTCCTTTTAGGCCCAGCCAAATCTGGGGCAACCATCCTGGGTCAAACCTTCCAGTGGCTGCACATTCAAATGCAGCCCAATCCGTGGTTCTATGGGCCAAACCAAAACATCTCATGGGTCAAGATTCAGGGCCCCGAATATAATAACCAACTCAATGGGAGCCGACCAGCTGTAAATGGGGCAAGCCCAACCATTGGGCTAGGGATGTCAAATGCGGGTCAAACCCATACCGGCCAAACAACTAGTTCGAGAATCTGGGGCCACATCCCTACTCAATTCCTCCAACTGGATTTCTACCGTATCCTTTCATAGCTGCCAGTGGTCGCCTAGAGCCGAGTGACCCACTGTTCATCTCCACGGCCGACGGACCAGAGATACAACTTGTCACTTGCCAACTTACAGGACTGGAGAACTATTCCACATGGGCACAAGAATTTCGTTGGGCCTTAGTTTCGAAAGACAAAGATGGTTTTTTAGACGACACCGTTCCTATTCCAACCAACGAACAACTGGGGCGACAGTGGAGAAAGTGTAATCAACTTGTTTGAATTGGATAGGACATTGTATAGCTCCAGATGTCGCGGCTGGACTACTCGTAATGGAAGTTTCAAATACCATGTGGGCAAATATTAAGGAGATGTACGGAAAGCTAGATCGGGCAAAGATTTTCTCACTTACTCAAGCACTCACAAAACTGAAGCAAGGAAACATGTCAATGATGGCATGCTTCAACAAGCTTTCCACACTCTGGAATGAGCTAGAGGTGGCGGAGGAGAGGCTCAAGGGACCGAAGTTGACCTTGCTTCAATAGACCCGATTTCTCCTGATTTTAAACTAGACCTACTGTTCGTTTTGATCTCAAATATTGGCCATGGATCCCGTGCCGTCACCTGGCTGGATATTCCAACTAGCTATTCAAGAGGATAGCCAAAGACTTACCTTGCTAGGGTACGCCTATGACATCCAGATTTTCGGGTTCTAATTTCGACTAGATAAATAGGGCCGTTTTCGTTCAGTTGAAACCGGGGATTGTGAAATTGAGGAGTATGAGGGATTCTTGGATAAAGAAAATAATCAATTTGATAAGTGAGACATCAATTGATTTTATGAGAGTCATTTGAGAGAAATTCAAGAGGGATATTGGATGCAAAAAATGCAAGAGGGGAATCAAGAACTCTAATATGAAATTCTTTTGGGAATTTATGAGCTTATTCAAAAGAAATTGAAATAAGAATTTTCTATTTGAGGAAATTCTTTCCTTTTGAATTTGTTCTCATTTCCCCTTTCCTTATTTAGCCAAACACCTTTCCCCCTTTCTCTCTCTCTTTCTTTCTTTCTTTTTCCTTTTTCTCTTTCTCTCCCTCTCTTTTTCTTTTCCCCCTCGTGCGAATTGCCCCCCTTGCTGCCGGTTCCAACTTTGCTTCTCTTTTTCCTTTTCTACTTTTTGACTTTTCAAACCTATCTACTCTCTCTCTTATCTTTATCTCTCTCCCTCAGTACTCTCTCTCGACACTCTCTCTTCTTCTCCCTCTCCGTGTGTCGAACGAGCAGAAGCAGGAACGAAGACAGCAGCTCGTTGTCGCGCCGAAGCACCGTCGCCGCTTGTGCGTTGCCCGCGCACTCTGGCGCCGCTCGAACGCCCTCCGCCTTCCTCTTCCCCTTCTACTGGTGTCGATTTCTTCTTCTCCTTTGCACTAATCGAGGTCCTAGTAGATTTGGGATGAACACCGGAATAGCCAGCGTCGTATGCGACGCCACCACCCTCTGCCGTTCACTGCCGAGCTGCCGTCCTCCCGCGCCACTACTGGCCATGCGTTGTTGGCCTCTACTCATGCGCCCAGTGAGCTGTTCGACCAGCTCAGGCTGCGGATCGGCCACCTATGGCCGCCGCCCGACCTCCTCCGGCCACCGCGAAACCCCGCCTAGGTCTTGTTCAGCCCCTCTGTCCATCTAGGTCCGCTGTTCCTTCAATTCGAGCCCGGATCCGCCCCCAACCAGCAACAAACAGAGATGAAGAAAATGGGTATGACAGCAACGTTTTGGCCTGTTTTGGCCGCCTTCCCGAGCCCGAGCCCGAGCCCGCTTTGAGGAAAGTCGATCCTCGCGTCGAGCCCGTCGTTTTGAGTGAGTTTTACTCACTAATGCCTTCTTAGTGTGCTAGTTATACTTAAAGGTTGATTAGTGTTAATTAAGTGTAATTAGGTAGTTAGATTAGAATTGATTAGTGATTATTAGTTAATTACATTGCATGTTAGTTGTTTGGATAGTGTAATTAGATAGAGAATTGCCTATAGTATTTATTGGATGCTTCTTAGGATTTTTCCCGTCCCTTATCGGGTGTTAATTAAGCAAATCGGGCCTAGGTTGAATTTTTAGGAGTTAAATATTAATTTTCGAAATTAATTAATTAATTATTTATTTATTTCCCGAAAATTCAACTGGGATGGCCAGTGACCGGGATTTTATGCTGATGATCGTGGTGCAGACTGTTTATTTAATTGAGCTTTATATTATGCTAAATTGAATTTATTGTATTTATTTATTTAATTTTCGAAATTAATTATTTAATTAATTATTTTCCGGAAATTCAACCGGGATGGCCGGTGACCGGAATTTCATGCTGATTGTCGTGGTGTGTTTCATTTATTTATTTGAGCTCTACATTGCGTGGAATTAATTTGATTATGCAATTTTAGGGATTTATCCCAAATTGAATAAAATTGAATGATGATTTGGTTGATGGCCGAGTGTTATTATTTAGCATCGATGGTGTTGTAATGAACGGTAAAGCAGAGGGAACTGTGAAAGGGAATTGGGGAAATTCTCGGCTGAAACCATTTAGGAATGATGTAATGAGACATACGTGGTTTGGTGATTAAAGGATATCACTGGTGAAAATGGCACCTTAAAGAACATACGAGTGCTGTCCATTATACACGTCACCTTGGCGAAAGCAATGTCCGAGAGCATTAATGAGGCTCTGTGACTAAGTGTACTGCTAGAGGTTATCTTGAAAGGGTCGAGTGGGACCGTAAAGCCATTGAATCTTGAAAGTGGTCGAGTGGGACCGTAAAGCCATTGAATCTTGAAAGTGGTCGAGTAGGACTGTAAAATCATTGAATCTTGAAAGTGGTCTAGTGGGACCGTAAAGCCATTGAATCTTGAAAGGGTCGAGTGGGACCGTAAAGCCATTAAATCTTGAAAGTGGTCGAGTGGACTTTGTAAAGCTATTGAATCTTGAAAGGGTCGAGTGGGACCGTAAAGCCATTGAATCTTGAAAGTGGTCGAGTGGGACCGTAAAGCCATTGAATCTTGAACGGGTCGAGTGGGACCGTAAAGCCATTGAATCTTGAAAGTGGTCGAGTGGGACCATAAAGTCATTGAATCTTGAAAGTGGTCGAGTGGGACCGTAAAGCCATTGAATCTTGAAAGTGGTCGAGTGGGACCGTAAAGCCATTGAATATTTAAAAGTTTGGTGGAGCCGTGATTACCACCTATAGCAAGTCATGTCCTAAGGACCGTGATTCATATTTGTAAATTGAGTTGGAATAGTTGAAATGATCGGAAGTGGTCTTGTGATTATGTAATCTACTAAGTCGATTGACCTTTGCTTTGATTCGATTATTGTGAATTGATTGATTGAGTGGAAATGACCGTGAGCGGTCTTGTTGGCGTGTAATCGGCTAGGTCGATTTGATCGATGATTCGATCTGTGATGTGATTGCTTGGGTGCCTATTTGATATGTGCTAACATGCAAGTGGAATCTGAGGCCAAGGTAAGTCCTCTGACTCATGTTGTGCTTAGGCAGCCCTAAGGTGTATTAGCTTACTAATCGGGTCTTAAGGGGTAGAACTTGCTGAGACATAGTCTCATCCCGGTTTGGGGAAATCATTTCAGGACCCTGATGAAGAACCTGAGGAGAAAGAACTTGAAGAGGAGTATTTGAAGGAGAACGCCGAGGATGATCCAGAGTAGGATCCTGATGGCTGTTGCTGTAGAATCTATTGAGTAGAAACCAACCTTTTTAGCATGGTTTGTATATGTACATGTATGACTAAGTCATTATAGATGTACATAAGGGTGTTGGTTTTCAGGTTCAATTTTCTAGTCCTACTTATATATCCCATTGCTTTATTGTCTGGAGATTTTTATAACTGTTTCCGCATGTGCTATTAAAAAGGAAATGGTCGGCGATATGTAGTCCTGGAATATCGCATAAGAAAATCAACCAAAGGTAAGGGATGTGCGCGTGCCTGAGGACCGGGGCGTGACAACGCTAGAGGAGGAGATGGCATCTCGCTCGCCATTCGCGGCCAACACAGGGAATCACTAGCGGAGTTTCACGGCCAAGAGGAAAGGCGAATTGTGCTAGGGTTTGTTGAACATAAGGTTTAAAAGAGGCAAGGAATGGATGGCTAGGATTATATGCAGCGATCGGATGACTCACAATTGAGCAAATCTAACCCTACATCCGACGGTGGGCATGAAGCGAGGAACAAACAATCCAATGGCCAAATTTTGCCACATCATCAAAGGGTTGGACAAAATTCTAAAGGAAAGATAAATTATTTTGTGATTATTGCAAACGTCCTCATCACACCATTGATAATTGCTAGAAATTAAATAGGAAACCTGACGAAAAAGGAAAAAAATGAAAAGGAAATTTCAGCAACTTATCAGGTCACTGGCCCAACTGGTACAAATACTGATAAAAACAATCAGCCCATCACTTTTAGACAGTATCAACATGATATGTAGGCTCTACAATAATTGGATACTTCAAGTAAAGGGGGGAGTTTTTCAAGTATTTCTCATTGTCTAATTAACTCAATTTTAAGAAAAGCTTGGATAATCGATTTCGGTGCTACTAATCATATTATTTATGATAAAAGCCTTTTTTCATATCCACAAAGGATTAACCCTTCCTATTTTAGTACAGTTGCCCAATGGCAACATCACTTACGTCACAATTGTGAAAGCTAGTATGAGCACCTAAAAGGAGGTGAATAGGTGTAAAAACAAATTTCCGAGATAAGTGTGCAGCACTAATCAATAATGGATTATGAAAAGGAAATTTGTCTCTTGTCAAATAAATGAGTTACGATCAAAGTAAAAGAGTGCAGGGAAGAGAATATGAACAGAGAGTTTATAGTGGTTTGGTTAATCCAAGCCTACGTCCACTCTTCCGCACTGACAGCCCACCGAGTGGATTTCACTATGAACAAAAGAGTTGTTACAGTAAAGCTCTTCCTTGATTCCACAGTGTAGAGACTCTACTACACTTCCTCAAGGCTTCTCAAAGATATAGACTCTCTTTTGCGTACAAGATTTCGTTCAACAGTTTAATTGACTAAGAGTAAGGAGCTTCAGACTTTGAAATTCTTCTATCGCATACACACTCGAACAACTGGAATGTCTTCCTTATATACTCCTTTATTCCATCACACCCGTTGGCATTTGCCATAGGAATTCTTCCCATTTACCCGTTGGACAGAATCAATTAGGAAGATCTTCGAGCTATTTAAGGAATATGACGATAGCCCATCAATCCTCCTAGCCTATACAATCAGGATCTAGGTTTCCATAAGAACCTTCCAAGTATACTTCGCTAATCAACGGATCAAAAATCCCTGAATCAATCTTGATTTGAATAATAGATTCCGACATGTTATATCCAGCCAAGAGATCTTTTCCAGTCGATAAAGTCAGATCCTTAACGAAACATCAAGTTCTGGATAAGTCTTCTTCGACGGTCTAAAAACTGTCAGTGAGGATAGACTTTGAGTCTTGAGTCTGGCAGTCCGGAGGTCTTTAGACTTTGATAGTAGAGTCTACAAGTCTTCAGACTAGACTGATGGAAACGTTTTGTCAACTTCAAAACACTCAAGGAAGTTTTCTCCAACAATCTCCCCCTTTTTGATTGTGACGAAAATTTCCTGCATATTTGGATAACTTTGACCTGCAAAACATTACTCAAGCAAATATGGATATCTCACAAAGATAAAAGGCTTAGTAAAAATAACGCTAGAATCTGCATCCACAGAAAGTAGGTTAGTTCTGTAAATGAACAAAGCCATGAGATATCAATAGTACTTAAGATAAATAAACGTTCAAACAGTCAAATCCAAATCCAGTTCAAATCCAAATAGCCAAACACAAAAGTTAAGTCAATCAAACATAATCAACACAAAAGTTCGAAAAGGTGAGTTCAAAGTTCAAAGTCAAATCTGCACCACATCTCTCCCCCTTTTTGTCATCATTAAAAAGGTAGAGGTGAAAAGAGAATAGAATTAAGATTGCTTGGGAACACGAACAATCTGGAAATCTCCCATTGACTGGACAATCCCTTCTAGCGTTTTCAAATCCTCCTTTAGTTGTGCCACATCTTCACCCTTGGCATTTGCTTAAACTTGAAGAGCAAGGGCATGAATTTGATCATGTAGAGAAACTGAAGAAGTTTGACCTGCATTTTGCAAGTTCTGTACTTCGCATCCCAGAGCATATATTTAACCCCGCATCTCCAAGAGAACATCAAGTATTCTACGAAAGTCTGCTGAATTATCAGTCTGAGTACTGGCATCTGCATGATCAGACGGTGTGTAGGCAGATGATGGCAAATCAGCATGGTCACGCAAATTGGGCGATGAAACATCATGTCCCTCCTCAACAAATTGAGAGGCATAGATGTCCTCTGGATCTGTTGGAAAACGACTTACTCCTTCACTAGTGGCAGGGAATGAGGACATTCCTCTTTTCTCAGGATCTCCCATTGTTTTCATGTCTTCAGGTGGAGAAAAGTGTTCCTCATGCTCTGCTTCCGCTTGATCTCCTCTCTCCTCTTCTTCTTCTTCCTCAATTCTTTCCTCCTCTGCATCTCTCTCCTCTGTTTCTTTCTCCAAATCTTCTCTCACTTCAGTCCTCTGTTCTGTCTCATCCGTGTCTTTTTCCTATCTCTCCGTTGTTTTTGGAACAAAACGACTCAAGTTCTTCAATGCCATTGCAGAAATGATGATATCATCCTCATCCTCTTCATCTTCAATGATGAGAGCTCTTCTTTTCTTGGATGGAGCAACCATGGGCTCCTTCCCTTCCTCTTGGCAGCCGAAGAGACTGAATGAGTCTTGATAGGGGTTTTCTCCTTGAATTGTTCCAACGCTTTATTATGTTCCTTCAGACGCATTTAGAGACCATTTTCAATCCCACCACCATTTTATCGCATGTTCGAACACAGAGAATACGGGGAGGCTGAACGTTCAAATGTCTGAATAACTTGGTTACAAATGCTGGGTAAGGAAGTTGACCCTTGTCCTTCACCATTGCTCTGTACATGTGGAACATAATAGTATGTGGAAAAGAGAACTTTTTACCAGCATTGATGGCGTACATCAACTTTGCCTCCGAGTTTGAAACGTCGGTATTTGAAGTCAATTTTGGTCTGAGACAGTTAATCACTATCTTGTGAAGCAAAATGTTGGATGCATTCATCCTAAAATAGGAAATCTTCCCTTCCGTTGTACTATCCTTAACAAGCTCCAATGTTGCACGAGCAATAGACACACTGATAGGTTGATATCTCCCTCTTTCAACCCCAATCACATCAGCCAGAGTATTCATGTCAACCACATAGTCCTGATCTCGAACACTAAAAGAGAACATATTCGCATCCAAGAAACTAAGATTCGAATAGAAGTAAGTAGTAAGTTCAGTATAAGCCTCTGTTGTTTCAGAACAAAATTGTTCGAGTTGAAGAAGACTGAATTTTTCCCGCGGATTGATATTCACAGAGTCAAGAAAATCAAAGTCCACACTTCTAGGGTTTATCACCCCACGCTTCAATAACTTAGAGTACAGTTGCTTGTGGTCATCTGATCGAAACAAATCCGTCCTTTTGCTTTGGATTTTTGCCGCAACACCTATTCTCGGTTTAAACTGACTGTACATCCTATCATCATCATTCCCATCAGGTTGACTCAGCCCTCCAACACGTGGATCGCTTGGGATATTTGCCAATGCCTATTTCGCAGACCTAGCAGGGGCAATTCCCAATCGTTCAATTGTCCGTAAAAAGAAAGTTTCATTTCTAAACCCTTTGTCTTTAAGAAATTCATCAATGTAGTTCAAAGGAGTACCACTCCTCTTGAAAGCACGATAGAGCTTGTAGGTAAAAGTGGGCTTAAGAGTTCTTACGGGTTCTGCATCTTCGATGATTTCTTTCTCTTCTCGATATGCAACATCCTAAGGTCTAGATGGAGGAGATGGACGCTTCTGAGAATGTTGTGGGCTCTGCTGCTGTCTAGGAGATTCTTCTTCCTCGGTGAGATCAAAGTGCGTAGGCCCCTCACACATTTGCTGTGGTCCCCTGTTCGCGATCCTTGAAGACTTTCTTTGGGACGACATCTTTCACAGTCTTTGAGAGATTCCAAGCTTGTTTCCCAAGAAAGATGAAAACTTTTCAAGGATTAAACAAGAGAAGAAGACAGAAGTTGAAGATCGATGCTCTCTTAGGGTTTTGGTGAGTAAAACGAAGAAGAACTGACAGTATATAAGGCAGTCAAAGCGAGTAATACGAAACACCGTAAAAGGAAATATAAAGATGCATTTTTAAAAATAACTACCTTTTCAAAAATTAAATAATTGTCATTTCAAAAATGACTTCTTTTACGAAAAGGAAAGATTGCAATAATCATGGAAATTTAAAATAGCAACAATCAATTACGGGTAGATGATCGTACCTTTTCGAGATTTGATCTGAGAGATAATTTTCTAAAATAAAGACTATTTACAGTCGAGAATCTTGATCGTCTGAGTTTGAGTGCCTTTAGACTTTCAGTCCTGAGTCTGAACTTCTTCAAACTTTAAGATATTTAGTTTGGAACGAATAACTTCAAATTGATTTTTCTCCAAAGGCTTTATAAATATATTCGCCAGTTGATTCTTTGGGTCAATAAACTGAATCAAAACTTCTCCATTTTGAACATGATCTCTAATGAATTGATGTCGAATTTATATGTTTTGCTCTTGAGTGAAGAATCGGATTCTTGGTGAGATTGATTGCGCTAGTGTTGTCACATTTGATTTCAGTGCATGAATCTTCAATTCCAAAGTCTCTTAACTGTTGTTTTATCCACAGAATTTATGAGCAACAACTTCCAAGAGCTACATACTCTGCTTCTACTGTAGAGAGAGCTACTGTACTTTGCTTTCTTGAAAACCAAGACACTGTCCTGCTTCCAAGTAGTTGACAGGTGCTCGAGTTGCTCTTTCTATCAACTCTGCATCCGGCTATGTCTGCGTTTGCGTATCCAAGAAGAGTAAAGTCTCATTCTTTAGGATACTAGAGACCCAAATTTGAAGTTGAGGTAATGTATTTGATGACACGCTATGCAACACTTAAATGAGATTCTTTAGGGTCTGCTTGAAATCTGGCACACATACAAACATTAAACAAAATGTTAGGTCTAGAAGCAGTTAGATAAATGAGTGAACCAATGATACTCCTATATAGCTTCTGGTCAACTTTCTTTCCTTCTTCATCATTGTCCAGCTTCAAAGAACTTAACATTGATATATCAGTCTTTTTGCAATTTTCTAGTCCAAACTTTTTGACAAGTTCTTTAGCATATTTTTCTTGATGAATAAAAATTACTTCCTTCAGTTGTTTCACTTGAAGCCCGAGAAAGAAGGTTAGTTTACCCATCATGCTCATTTCAAACTCATCCTGCATAGACTTAGAGAATTTCTTGCACAGACTTTCATTAGAGGATCCAAAAATAATATTATCAACATAAATTTGAACAAGTAGAAAACTTTTGCTTTCTCTTTTGATAAACAATGTAATATCTACTTTACCTTTGACAAAGCCATTTTGAATTAAAAACTTACTTAGTCTATCGTACCAAGCTCGAGGTGCTTACTTTAAACCATATAAAGCATTTTTCAGTCTGAATACAGAGTCTGGTTTCCTTAGGTCTTCAAAACCGGGTGGTTGTTCCACATAGACTTCCTCTTGGATAAATCCATTTAGGAAAGCGTTTTTGACGTCCATTTGGAATAACTTGAAATTCTTATGATAAGCAAAAGTAAGTAATAGTCTAATTGCTTCTAACCTTACTACTGGCGCGTAAGTCTCATCATAGTCTATCCCTTCTTCTTGAGTATATCCTTTAGCCACGAGTCTTACTTTGTTTCTCATGACTTTTCCTCTATCGTTCATCTTGTTTCTAAAAACCCATTTAGCTCTAATGATGGATTTACTTTTTGGTTTATGAGTCAATTCCCAAACATCATTGATACTGAATTGCCTGAGTTCTTCTTACATAGCTTCAATCCAGCTTTCATCAGTTAAAGCTTCTTCTATACTCTTGGGTTCTATTTTAGAAATAAGAGCCACAGCACTAGACTCTTCGCGCCTTTTAGATCTTGTGCGAATTCCTTCATTAATATTTCCAATAATGAGATCTTTGGGATGATTGGACTTGTGCTTCCAGTTGCTGGTTGATTTGTTAGACTGTTGATCTTTTTCTTCATTTGAATCTTCGTTGATCATTTGTTGCTTGTCTTTTGAAGATTTAGCTGCTTCTAGAGATTTAGACTTTGTGGAGTCTGGAGCAGGTTTGGATTCTTCAAGATGAGTATGAATCGATTGATTTTGCATAAAGTCTTGAAATTTGACATTCATTGATTCCTCTACAGTTTGAGTCTTCTTGTTGTAAACTCTGTAAGCTTTGCTTGTGGTAGAATATCCAAGGAAAATACCTTCATCTGATTTTTCTTCAAACTTACCAACTCGATCATTTGCATTTTTCAATATAAAACATTTACATCCAAACATATTAAAATATGAAACAATGGGCTTCTTTCCTTTGAATAACTCGTAGGGAGTTTTCTCCAGAATAGGCCTTAAAAAGACTCTATTAATAAGATAGCATGCTGTAGAAACTGCTTCAACCCAAAAACGAGAAGAAATGTTACTTTCAATTAAAAGAGTTTTAACCATTTCTTGCAAAGATCTATTCTTCATTTCCACAACTCCATTCTGTTCTAGAGTATAAGGAGAGGAGAATACATGCTGAAAACCATATTCATGACAGAATTTTATAAAGTCTTGATTTTCAAATTCACCTCCATGGTCTGTCCATATACTTGAAATAATATACCCTTTCTCATTTTGGACTTTCTTAGCGAATTTCATAAAATAAGAAAATGTTTCAGACTTACTTGCCAGGAAATATACCCAAGTGAATCGTAAATAATCATCCACAATCACTAAACAATATTTCCTACCTCCAATGCTCTGAGTTCTGGTTAGTCCAAAGAGATCCATATGCAAGAGCTGCAGTACACAATTAGTGGAAACTTGATTTATTGATTTGAATGAGTTTCTTACCTGTTTTCCCAGCACGCATGGTGTGCATAAATAAGACTTTTGGTATGACAGATTGGGTAGATCACGAACAAGCTTCTTTGCTGAAATTTTGGCTATTTGCTTCATGTTGATGTACCCAAGTTTTCTATGTCATAAGTTTGCTTATTCTTGAATTGAGATTAGACATTGGGTTTCATCTGGTTTGACATCCAAGTGGTAGATATTTCCATGTCTTCGACCCGTGAAAGACTGAGAAGAGTCTTTCCTAGTTCCTGAGCATATTCCTTCTTGAAAGTTGATTTTGAAACCGGTGTCGTACAACTGACTGATACTTAACAAATTGTAGTTGAGTCCTTCCACTAAGGAAACATTGTTGATTGTGAGGCTTCTAATCTTTACAGTTTTGTATCCCACAATTCTTCCTTTGCTGTTTCCTTCAAATGAAACTTTTCCACCATTAACTTGAACAAAATTTATGAAGCAATTTGAATCTCTTGTCATATGCCTTGAGCATCCACTATCCAGGTACCATTTAATCTTTTTCTTGATAGTGACCCGCATTTAGAAAAGAAACTCATGCTTTCTTTGGTACCCATATTTTCTTGGGTCCATTGGTGTTAGTATAATATACGGTCTTTGCCTATACCTTCTTAACAGGTTTCCAAACCATAGGACATTCTTTCTCAAAATGATCTAAGCTATTGCACTAAGAACATCTAAGAGCACTGCGACCTACTAGTTTCACAAAAACTTTTTAGAAATGGTTTTTGTAAGCATCTCTTGTAGGTCTTTGCTTAATTCTTTCCTTTACTTTAGGAAAATCAATTAGAGGAATGGTTTCAGTAGTCATTCCTAAACCTGATTTGTTGAAGTAAGGTCTTTGTGCTGAAAGAATTTTTTCAAGTTTCTCAGATCCTATAGAAAATCTTTTAGAAATATTTGAGATGTAATTTTTCAAGAATGCATTTTCTTTTGAAATATTGTCTTTATTTTCTTTCAAAGTAGTAATACTTTTGTCTAAACTTTTGACCTTTTCTTTCCAAACATTTTCCTGTTGTTTTAGTGCAAAATTTTCTCTTTTAAGTTCGGAAATCCTTTTAAGAGAGGTTTTGAGACTAAGACACGATTCAGCAATGTATCTAGAGACTTTAGTAGGGATTTTCAAATTACTTACCTCGATTTCACTGTCTGACTCTGAGTCTGTCTTGGAGTCTGAATCTGAGTCTGATTGTGCCATGAGACAAATGTTGGCATAATCATCATCACTTTCTTCATATTATGTATCACTCGAAGTTTCTACTTTAAGTGCCTTTCGATATTTCTCAGCTTTTCCTTTCTTTTTCCTCAGAAGGGGACGGTTAGGTCTGATGTGTCCCTTTTTCTTACATTCAAAGCAGACTACATTTTTATTGGATTCATCATCTTCAATTGACTTAGACTGTTGCTTTTGAAAACTTTGTTTCTTTGGATTGAATCTTCTCCCCTTTCTATTTAGCTTTCTGAATCTTCTTATTGTGAGAGCAAGCTCTTCATCATTCATATCGTCTTCAGAATCTGTGACATTAGAATCATCATTTGATTTTGATGCAATGGATTTCTTACCTTTAGGATCTTCATCTTCGATTCGCTCCACTTCATAAGACTGAAGAGTCCCAACTAATTCATCGATAGAAAGTGGCATAATTCTTTGTGTCTCCCTTATTGAGGTCTTTATGTGATTTCAATCCTTGGAGAGTCCACGCAGTAGCTTGTTTACTTTTATGGGATCAGAAATTGATTGACCTTGATTTTCAAGACCATTTACAATTTCTATAAAATGACTAAACATGTCAGTGATAGATTCTCTTGATTTCATTTTGAATGCTTTGTATTGACCGAGCAGAATGTTGATTCTGGTTTCTTTCACTCGATCAGTTCCTTCGTAGGTGATGTGTAATCTATCCCAGACTTCTTTAGCTGTAGCACAAGAAGATATTCTATTATATTCAGTAGGTGATAATGCATAATATAAAGAATAAATTGCTTTTGCATCAAGAGCTTGTCTCTTGGTTATCTCTTCTTGAGTCATTTCGCTAGACTCAACGGCTTCTTTTCCTCTTTCTGAGATAGGTGCAGCTTTATGAATGATTCCTTTGTCTACCACATCCCATTCCAGATGATCATTTGATCTTAAGAATGCCTTCATCTTGTTTTTTCATATGTTGTATTCATTCCTATCAAAATAAGGTGGTCTGGTATTGCTTTGCCCTTCAACCAGTCCTGGAGCCAACATACTAGCCATGGATCTTTAACTCTGAAGTAAAACACTTCAACTTAAGTGAGTACACAAGCTCTGATACCAATTGTGAAAGCTAGTACAAGCACCTAGAGTGGGTGAATAGGTGTAAAAATAAATTTCCGAGATAAGTGTGCAGTACTAATCAATAATGGATTATGAAAAGGAAATTTGTCTCTTGTCAAATAAACGAGTTACGATCAAAGTAAAAGAGTGTAGGGAAGAGAATATGAACACAGAGTTTATAGTGGTTCTGCTTAATCCAAGCCTACGTCCACTCTTCCGCACTGAAGCCCACCGGCTGGATTTCACTATGAACAAAAGAGTTGTTACAATAAAGCTCTTCTTTGATTTCATAGTGTAGAGACTCTACTACACTTCCTCAAGGTCTCTCAAAGATATAGTCTCTCTTTTGCGTACAAGATTTCGCTCAACAGTTTAATTGACTAAGAATAAGGAGTTTCAGACTTTGGAATTCTTCTATCGCGCACACACTTGAACAACTGGAACGTCTTCCTTATATACTCCTTTATGCCATCACACCCGATGGCACTTACCAAAGGAATTCTTCCAATTTACCTGTTAGACAGAATCAATTAGGAAGATCTTCGAGCTATTTAAGGAACATGACGATAGCCCATCAGTCCTCCTCGCCCATACAATCAGGATCTAGGTTTCCATAACTAGAACCTTCTAAGTATACTTCGCCAATCAACGGATCCAAAATCCCTGAATCAATCTTGATTTGAATAATGGATTCCGACATGCTATATCCAGCCAAGAGATCTTTTCTAGTCGATAAAGTCAGATCCTTAACAAAACATCCAGTTCTGGATAAGTCTTCTTCGACGGTCTAGAAACTGTCAATGATGATAGACTTTGCGTCTTGAGTCTGGTAGTCTGGAGGTCTTCAGACTTTGATAGTAAAGTTTGCAAGTCTTCAGACTAGACTGATGGAAACGTTTTGTCAACTTCAAAACACTCAAGGAAGTTTTCTCCAACAACAATGACTGGCACTGTTAATCTTAGCCCCTATATTACTCTCCAAAATGTCCTTTATGTCCTTGATTTTCAGTTTAATCTTTTCTCCGTATCCAGAGCTTGCAAAGAAAATTCATGTCGTGTTTTTTTCAATTCTAATACCTGTTTCTTTCAGGCCCTTTCGACTAGCAAACTTATAGGCTTGGGTAGAGTCTCCAAAGGGCTATTGTTTTGGACCAGCTTTCCAAATGACCTTGATTTATCTTGCATTCCATTGAATAAACTATCATTGTGTAACATGACTACCAATGATAAAAATTTCCTGAAGCATTCAAAAATGGGTCACGGTGCCTTTTTTCCTTACTCCCATTGTCATATTTGTCCTCTTGCAAAACAATCTTGTGCTCCATTTCCATCTAGCAATAATCGTGTAGATAATATTTTTTCTTTAATCCATGTTGATGTATGGGGACCATACCACACCACAAATCAAGATGGATCTAGGTTCTTCCTCATGATTGTAGATGACTATTCTTGTGGGGTGTGAGTTTTTCTAATGCAATCAAAGGGCCAGGTTCTTTCCCACTTGAAAATATTTTTCTCTTTCTCCAAGAATCAATTTGGGAAATCTATCCAGCGCATTCGTACTGATAATGGAAGCGAATTTTTCAACAATGAATGTGCTCTCTTTTTTTCTTCACATGATGTCTTGCATGAGAGTTCCTACACTTACACCCCTCAGTAGAATGGGTTCATAGAGCATAAACACCGCCATCTTTTGGAGGTCACTCACACATTAAAGTTCTAGGATTCTATTTCGGAGAATTTTTTGGGAGACTGCATGACTACAACAACTTATCTAACCAATCGAATGTCGACTCAGATTCTTGGTGGATGAACTCATTTTGAGCTACTTTTGAGGAAGAAACTAGAGTTATGTCATTAAAGAATCTTTGGCTGTTTGTGTTATGCAACAACAATGGGTCCTCGAGAAAAAATGGGTCCTTGCGCTCGTCGTTGTATATTCATGGGATATCCAAATATGCAATAGGGATATCGCGTTTATGAACCCTCCACAGATGATTTCTTTGTCAGCAAGAATATGGTCTTTCATGAAGATATTTTTCCATTCTAGGAAGAAGGTTCTTCCAATGATGATCCAAGGAGGATAGCCGACCCTCGCTTTCCTTTATCTGACGAGGAATTGACTCTAAGTCCTCTATACTTTATGCCTCCACCTCCAGCTAATCAGATTTTGCCCCAAATATCAGAAGAGATTTCTACTCCTCCAACAGTGCTTGACAAAACTATTAAACATTCTAATTTACAAAAATGAAGAAGAATCGGGCTCATCCTTAAGCACAGTTTCCACCACTGAGGATACTCGGATCGTACCATCACCTTCCCCACCGAAGTGCAATCCACCACGACAATCTCGTTGTACTGTTCGTCCACCCACGTGGACTCAAGATTATGTCTGTGTAGCACTCAACTCACTAGGTACTCACTACCTAGTCTCGTCTTATGTTTCTTTTCAATCGTCTTTCTCCTAAACATATGTGCTGTATTAATTGAATATCGGAGGAACGATAACCATCATGCTATGATGAGGCAGTTATTGACCCAAGCTGGCAGAAAGCCATGGAGGTAGAATTAAAGGTGTTGATTGAAAACAAGACCTGGGAGATTGTGACATTACCTCCTCATCATAAATTGATTGGCTACAAGTGGGTATACAAAATTAAATATCAAGCAAATGGCTCCATTGAGAGATACAAGGCTCACTTGGTCGCCAAAGATTTTACACAATGGGAAGGCTTTGATTACCAAGAAACCTTTTCCCCAGTAGCCAAAAATGTCACAGTTATATATTTTTTATCGATTGCGGCTTTTCGTGATTGGTCCTTGCATCAAATGGATGTGCACAACGTTTTTCTACATGATGATCTGGATGAAGAAATCTATATGAATCTTCCTCAAGGATTGCGAAGACAGGGAAAGTTTAGGGTATGTCTTTTCTACAGATCTCTCTATGGACTTAAACAAGCTTCCAGGCAATGGTACACCAAATTTACTAATGCTCTCACAACCGTTGGGTTTAAGCAGTCCAAGTATGATTATGCCTTAGTTACATGGACAAAAGGCACGTCATCCATCTACCTGATGATATATGTTGACGACATACTCATTATGAGAAATGATAGGATTGCCATGAAATATCTTAAGGGTTACCTGCATTTTACATTTCACATTAAAGATTTGGGATCACCCAAATATTTCATTGGAATTGAAATTGCTCGATCCGACCAAGGAATTTCCCTTAGTCAACGCAAATTCGTGCTGGAGATTATATCATAAGCAAATTTATCAGGATGCAAACTAGCTGTTCTTGCAAGCGAGCAAAATATCAAATTAACCACAATTGAATATGATACAGGGACGTCTCAAGATGAAGATCCTATGCTCAAAGACTCGTCAAGTTATCAAAAGCTCATTGGAAAACTCATATATTTGACCATGAGCAGGCTGATATATGCTACACAGTATAGATGCTCAACCAATTCATGCACAGTCTGAAACGGTCTCATATAAATGCCGCTCTTAAAGTCGTTAAGTACTTGAAGAAATGCCTGGGACTTGGGATACTTCTTTCCAAAAAATGCAACAAGGAAATGATGGCATATTGTGATGCAAATTATGCAACTTTTTATATGGGTCGAAGGTGTTGGAGAAATCTTTCCAGAATATTTTGAAGCTGACAAAACGTTTCTATCAGTCTAGTCTGGATAATTGCAAGCCTTCTGTTTAGAGTCTAAAGACTTTCATATCACCAGACTCAGCACTCAAGACTCAAGACTCAAGACTATTCTCATTGACAGTTTTTCTAATCCAGTGACGAAGGCAATCCAGAGCCGAAGTATTTGGTTGAGGATTTAGTCCTATCCTCTGGAGAAGATCTCTTGGCTGGATAATTATAACAGATTCTTTTATTCGTAATCAAGATCGTTTGAAGATCCGATGGTCGACAAATATTCTTGGAAGGTTCTATTCTTGGAAACCAAGATCCTGATTGTATTGGCGAACAGGATTGATGGGCTATCGTCAGGTTCCTTTAATAGCTCGAATGATCTTCTTGATTGATTCCGTCCAACGGGTAAATTGGAGGAATTCCTTTGGTAAATGCCAACGGGTATGATGGCATAAAGGAGTATAAAAGGAAGATGTTCTAGTTGCTTTAGTGCATGATCGATAGAGAAATTCCAGAGTCTGAAGCACCTTGATTATTAGTCGATACATTTTGAGCGAAGTTGTATACATAAAGAGTGTCTATACTTAGTGATACCTTGAGCTAGTGTGGTAGATCATCTACACCGAGAAATCAAAGGAGAACAACGCTGTAACATCTCTTTGTTCATAGTGGAATCCAGCCAATAGGCTGTCAGTGCAGAAGAGTGGACGTAGGCTTGAAATAAGCCGAACCACTATAAACCGCGTGTTCAATTTTCTCTTCCCTTCTCTCGTCTTACTTTGATTATTGTTTGTCTCAAATCTATCAACTGTCTAGTATTGTGCAATTATCGAGAAAAATCATTTATATACCTATTCACCCCCCTCTATGTACTTATTCTAGCTATATCAATTGGTATAAGAGCTCGTGTACTCACTTTATTTGAAGTGTTTTACTTCAGAGTAAAAGATCCATGGCTAGTATGCTAGCACCGGGGGGGCTGTGGAAGGGCAAAGCAATACCCTGGACCACCCTACTTTGATGGAAAGGATTACAATATCTGGAAGAACAAGATGAAAGCCTTCCTACGATCAAAAGATCCTCTGGAATGGGACGTTGTAGAAAAATGAATTACTCTTACAGCTGCATCAGTCTCTGAAAGAGGGAAAGAAACTATTGAGACCAGCGGAATGACTCAGGAAGAGATAATCAAGAGACAAGCACTCGATGCAAAAGCAATTTACTCTTTATATTGTGCTTTATCACCAACTGAATATAACAGAATATCTTCTTGTGTTACAGCAAAAGAAGTTTGGGATCGATTGCATATCACCTATGAAGGAACAGATCGAGTGAAGGAAACCAGAATTAACATTCTCCTCGGTCAATATGAAGCCTTCAAAATGAAACCAGGAGAATCTATAACTGACATGTTTAGCCGTTTTATAGATATTGTCAATGGTCTTGAGAATCAAGGACAAAAAATTTCTGATCCTATGAAGGTAAACAAGCTACTACGTGGACTCTCCAAGGATTGGAATCACATAAAGACTTCAATAAAAGAGACGCAAAGAATTATGCCACTATCTGTCGACGAGCTGATTGGAACTCTTCAGTCTTATGAAGTGGAACGAATTAATGAAGACGAAGATCCAAGAGGTAAGAAATCCATTGCATTAAAATCAAATGATGATTTTGATGATACAGATTCTGAAGATGATATGGACGATGAGGAGCTTGCTCTCATGATAAGAAGATTCAGAAAATTGAATAGAAAAGGAAGAAGGTTCAACTCAAAGAAACAAAGTTTTCAAAGACAGCAGATCAAGTCTGTTGATGATGAGGAACCAAACAAAGATGTAGTCTGCTTTGAATGTAAGAAAAAGGGACACATCAGACCCAACTGTCCTCTTCTGAAGAAGAAGAGAGGAAAAGCTGAAAAGTTTCGAAAAGCTCTCAAAGCCGAAACCTGGAGTGATACAGAGTGTGAAGAAAGTGATAATGAGTATGCCAACCTATGTCTGATGGCACAATCAGACTCAGACTCAAACTCTGGATCAGACTCAGACAGTGAATTTGAGGTAAGTGATATTAAAATTCCTATCAAAGTTTCTAAATACATTGATGAACTGTGTTTTAGTCTTAAGACTTCTCTCAAAAGAATTTCCGAACTTAAAAAGGAAAACTCAGCTCTAAAACAAAAGGAAAACGTTTTAGAAGAAAGAGTTAAAAGTTTAGACTTAAATGTTTCCACTCTTAAAGAAAATGAAGATAATCTTTTGAAAGAAAATGCCCTTTTAAAAACTGATTTATCGAATATTTCAAAGAAATTTTCAATAGGGTCCGAAAAACTTGAAAAAATTCTTTTAGCTCAAAGACCTTACTTCAATAAGTCCGGTCTAGGTATGACAGTAGAAACAATTCCCTTGATTGATTTTCCTAAAGTAAAAGAAAGAATTAAGAAAAGACCCTCGAGAGAGGCTTACAAAAATCATTTCAAGAAAGTTTTTGTAAAGTCTGTAGGTCGAAATGCCCTTAGGTGTTCAAAGTGCAACAGTCCGGATCACTTTGAAAAAGAGTGTCCTATGGTTTGGAAACCTGTTAAGAAAGTATGGGCTGATACTGTTTATCTTACTAACACCAAAGGACCCAAGAAAATTTGGGTACCAAAGAAAGTTTGAGACTCTCTTTTAAATGCAGGTCTCCGTCAAGAAAAAGGTAAAATGGTATCTTGATAGTGGATGCTCAAGACACATGACGGGAGACTCAAATTGCTTCATAAAGCTTGTTCAAGTAAATGGTGGAAAAGTTTCATTTGGAGGAAACAGCAAAGGAAGTATTGTGGGATTTGGAACTGTGAAAATTGGAAATCTCACAATAAGTAATGTTTCCCTAGTGGAAGGACTCAATTACAATCTTCTCAGCATCAGTCAACTATGTGATACTGGTTTTAAGATTTCCTTCCAAGAAGGAATATGTTCTGAAATCTGTAAAGACTCTACTCAGTCTTTCATGGGTCGAAGGCATGGAAACATCTATCTCTTGGATGTGAAACCAGATGAATCGCAATGCTTAATCTCAATTCAAGACGAAGCAAGCTTATGGCACAGAAAGCTTGGTCACATCAACATGAAGCAATTAGCCAAAATCTCTACAAAGCGGCTTGTTCGAGGTCTACCCAAATTACCATACCAAAAGTCTAATCCATGCACTCCATGTATTCGGGAAACGGTAAGAAATTCATTTAAGCCAATAAATCATGTCTCTACTAATCATGTACTACGATTGCTGCATATGGATCTCTTCGGACCAACCAGAACCCAGAGCATTGGAGGTAAGAAATATTGCCTAATAATTGTGGACGATTACTCCCGCTTTACTTGGGTATATTTCCTTGCAAGTAAGTTCGAAACATTCTCATATTTTGAAAAATTTGCTAAAAAGGTTCAAAATGAAAAAGGATGTGTTATCTCAAGTATAAGAACAGATCATGGAGGTGAATTTGAAAATTAAGATTTTACAAAATTTTGTGATGAATCTGGCTTTAAGCATGTGTTCTCCTCTCCATATACTCCTCAGCAAAATGGAGTTGTGGAAAGAAAGAATAGATCTCTTCAAGAAATGGCTAGAACTCTTTTAATTGAAAGTAAGATTTCTTCACGATTTTGGGCTGAAGCTGTTTCAACAGCATGCTATATCATCAATAGAGTCTTCTTAAGACCTATTCTAGAGAAAACCCCTTATGAGTTATTAAAAGGTAAGAAGCCTATTGTTTCATACTTTCATGTGTTCGGTTGCAAATGCTTTATATTGAAAAATGATAAAGATCGAGTTGGTAAGTTTGAAGAAAGATCAGATGAAGGCATCTTCCTTGGATATTCTACATCAAGCAAAGCCTACAGAGTCTATAACAAAAAGAGCCAGTTTGTGGAGGAGTCAATGAATGTCAAATTTCAAGACTCTACGCAAGATGAATCCAATCAGACTCATCATGAAGAGTCCGAACACACTCCACCCTCCAAAGCTTACAACTCAAGAAGCATCTCAGACTCTGGAAGACCAACATCAAGCTGTTCGTGAATATTCAAATAAAGAAAGAGATCATCAACCAGACAAATCAACCAGTAACTGGAAGTATAAGTCCAGTCATCCCAAATATCTCATTATCGGCGAAATTAATGAAGGAATTCGCACCAGATCCAAAAGGCGTGAAGAGTCTAGTGCTGTGGCTCTAATTTCTGAAATTGAACCAAAGAGCATAGAAGAAGCTTTATCTGATGAAAGTTGGATTGAAGCTATGCAAGAAGAGCTCGAGCAGTTCAACATTAATGATGTCAAGGAACCGACATCTAAACCAAAAGGTAAAACTGTTATTGGAGCTAAATGGATGTTCAGGAACAAGATGAATGAGAAAGGAAAAGTCGTACGAAACAAAGCAAGACTCGTGGCCAAGGGATATACGCAAGAAGAAGGAATAGACTATGATGAGACTTACGCACCAGTAGCAAGGTTAGAAGCTATTCGACTATTACTTGCGTTTGCTTATTATAAAAATTTCAGGTTATTCCAAATAGACGTCAAAAGTGCCTTCCTAAATGGATTTATCCATGAGGAAGTTTATGTGGAACAACCACCAGGGTTTGAAGACCCAAAGAAGCCGGACTCGGTCTTGGGCCGAAAAGGCCTTGTATGGTTTAAAGCAAGCACCTCGAGCTTGGTACGACAAACTAAGTAAGTTCTTAATACAGAATGGATTTGTCAAAGGTAAAGTAGATACTACTTTATTTATCAAAAAAGGAAAACAACAGCTTTTTACTTGTTCAAATATATGTGGATGATATTATTTTTGGATCCTCTAATGAAAGTATGTGCAAGAAATTTTCTAAGTCTATGCAGGATGAGTTTGAAATGAGTATGATGGGAGAGTTAACATTCTTTCTTGGACTCCAAATAAAACAATTGAAGGAAGGAACTTTTATTCTTCAAGAAAAATATGCTAATGATCTTGTCAAAAAGTTTGGAAAAGTGCAAAAAGACCGACATACCGATGTCAAGTTCTTTGAAGATAGACAAAGATGAAGAAGGGAAGAAAGTTGATCAAAAGCTGCATGCAGGAGCATCATTGGTTCACTTCTTTATCTTACTTTGCTTCTAGACGACATTTTGTTGAGTGTTTGCATCTGTGCTAGGTTTCAATCGGATCCTAGAGAATCCCATCTCGGTCTTTGCGAAACGTATTATTAAATACGTTGCTTCATCTTCAAGTATCGGTCTTTGGTATCCTAAGAAGGGAGACTTTAATCTTCTGGGATATTCAGACGCAGATCTGGCCGGTTGCAGAGTTGACAGAAAGAGCACTTCGGGAACTTGCCAGTTGCTTGGAAACGGGGCAGGTGTCTTGGTTTTCAAGGAAACAAAGCACCGTGGCTCTCTTAACAACGAAGCGAGTATGTAGCTCTTGGAAGTTCTTTGTTCGCAAATTCTATGGATAAAACAATGTACAGCTACAAGACTTTGGAATTAAAGACTCATGCACGAGAGATTAGATGTGACAACACCAAATAGCGCAATCAATCTCACTAAAAATCCAATCCTTCACTCAAGAGCAAAGCATATAGAGATTCAACATCATTTCATTAGAGATCATGTTCAAAATGGAGAAATCTCGATTCAATTTGTTGATTCAAAGAGTCAATTAGCGGATATATTCACAAAGCCTTTGGAGAAAAATCAATTCGATTTTATCCATTCCAGACTCAACATTTTGAAACTTGAAGAAATTAAAGTCTAGAGACTCTCCAACCCTCAGACTCAGACATTCATGGCTACAGACTGTAAGTTGTTATATTCAATCTCGAAAAGTTATCGATTTCAAAAGAGACGTCTGTTCATTTTCCTTTGTGCCGATTGGTTTTTTTCCCTTTTAAACTGAGTTATATATATATACAGTTTTTCTAGATTAAACTTCAAAACCCTAAAAAGGCATTCTCCTCCCAATCCTGTCTCTACTTCGTGTTCATCTTCGAGAAAGTTGTCATCTTTTCTTGGGAAAGCGAGTAAAGGAATCTTTCAACGACAAGGAAGGATGTCTTCTTCAAGAAAGTCTTCAAGAATCGCGAACAGGGGACCACAGAGAATGAGGGAGGGGCCTACCCATTTCGATCTCACCGAAGAGGAAGATTTACCGAGTCAGCAACAGAGCCCGATTCACTCTCCACCACGTCACTCTTCATCATCTACCCCACAAGGTGCGGGTCAACAACCGGAGGAAGAAATAATCGAGGGCGCTTGAGACCACTGTAAGAGTCCAAAAACCCTCTTTTATTTACAAGCTCTATCGTGCGATGAAAAGCATTGGGACTCCGCTGAACTACGTAGATGAATTCCTTAAAGATAAGAATTATGGGAATGAGTATATCTTTTTGCGACGAATGGAGAATTTGGGAATTGCTCCCAAAGGAAAGGCTAAGGAAGCACTTGCGAACATTTCAAGTGACCCTCGTGTATCGGGACTGAATCCGACTGACGGGAATGATGATGATAAAATGTTCAGTGAATTTCAACCTAGAATGGGTGTTGCTGCAAAGGTGAAGGGAAAAAGGATGGATTTGTTTAAATCGAAGGAACAGGAAAATCTGTTTTTCAGACTGTTGAAACGAGGGGTGATAAACCCTAGGAGTGTTGATTTCAATTTCTTGGATGCCATTAATGTGAACTTAAGGGAGAAGTTCAATCTGCTTCAACTTGAGCAATTTTGCTTCGATACCACAGACGGTTATGCGCAATTGACAGCATACTTCTATTCGAATCTTAGCTTTTAGATGCGAATAGAATATCCTTCGTGTTCGAGACCAAGACTATGTGGTTGATGTGGACATGTTGGCAGATATAATTGGAGTTGAAAGAGGACGCTATCAACCGATCAAAGTTTCGATTGCTCGTACCACACTGGAGCTTGTCAAAGACAGGGATACAGAGGGAAGAATTACCTACACAAGAATGAGTGCCATCAACATTTTGCTTCACAAAATTGTGATCAACTATCGAGCCAAAGTCTACATCCAAGACGACGTGTCTAACTCCGAGGCAAAATTGATGTATGCGATCAATTCAGGGAAGAAGTTCTCTCTTCCTCACACCATTCTCTTTCACATGTACAGAGCAATGGTGAAGGACAAGGGCCAATTGCCTTACCTAGGTCTTGTGACCAAGATCTTCAGACACTTGAACATTGAACCTCCACATACTCTTTGTGTTCGACCATGCAACAAAATGGTAGTGGGTTTGAAAATGGTGACAAAAATGCATCTGAAAGAGCTTAATAAGGTAATGGAGAAGTTCAAAGTGAAGACTCCAGCATCTTCTGCATCAAAGAGAAAAGGGAAGAAGCCCATGGGTGTTCCATCCAAACAGAAAAGAACTCTTATCTTGGAGGATGAAGATGAAGAGGAAGATCTCACTATCTCGCATTGAAAAGGACCGGACGTTACGTACTGAATCAACGAACGACGATGAAAGAAAAAGAAGCGAGAGGAAAAAGAACGAGAGAAAGAAGAGGGACAAGCAAAGAACAAAGAAGCGAGAGGAGCAACAAGAGAAAGAGAAAGAAGACAAAGAGAAAGAAGTCAAGAAGAAGGAGAAGCGGTGAAAGAAAAGTCTGCGAGATGAAGCCGGAGAGAAAGGGAATCAAGACGCCGAAGAGCATGACCATCACTCTTCCCCAATTGAGGTCCTAGAGACGGGGGAGATGGCGAGCAAGGAAGGACTACACCACATGCCGAAGGTGTGAGTCGCTCACCAAAGGCAAATCCGAGAAGATTTTCAGGCTTCTCAAATGCCCGAGGAAGGACATGATACGTCCACACCAAATCTGCTCGATTACACCGAAGTTCCATCGTCGACTTCACTCCATCCGAGAGAGCAAATGCGAGCACACGGACGGACAATACAGCAGATTTTCGTCGTATCCTTGATGTTCTTACGGAAATGCGGGGTCAAATTTATGCTCGGGTCGTGAACTTCAAGTCCGAAGAATCTTTGGACAAGCATCTTCATTTACCCCCCGGCGGATCAAATGAAAGACCTCGCTCTTCAAATTCAAGCCAATGCCAAAGGAGAAGAGGTGGCTCATCTACGGGAAGACTTGAAGAGGCTGGAAGGAATCGTACGATCGATGGGAGATTTCCGTTGTGCGCATTCCCAAGCGAGACTTGACTCTTTTCTCACCTTTTTAATGATGACAAAAAGGGGAGAATTGCAATTTGAACTCTTTAAAACTTTGACTTTAAATTTCTTTTGTGTGTTTGAATGTTTGTTTTTGAGTATGACTTGGGTGTGAACTTGAAATTGACTGACTTGGGTGTGGATTTTGATGCTTAACTGTTTGCATTTATATCAAGTGTTGTCGTATGGTTTTACTCATGAAAGACTAACCGATTTTCTGTGGATGCAGAGTCTAGTTGATTTTATTAATCTTTATGAGATAGCCATATTGCTTGAGTAATGTTTTGCAGGTCAAAGTTGTTCAAATCTACAGGAAAGTTTTGTCACCATCAAAAAGGGGGAGATTGTTGGAGAAATCTTTCCGAATATTTTGAAGCCGACAAAACGTTTCTATCGATCTAGTCTGGATAATTGCAAGCCTTTCGTTTAGAGTCCGAAGACTTTCGGATCACCGGACTCGGCACTCAAGACTCAAGACTCAAGACTATTCTCATTGACGCTTTTCTAATCCGGTGACGAAGGCAATCCGAGCCGAAGCATTTGGTTGAAAATTTAGTCCTATCCTCTGGAGAACATCTCTTGGCTGGATAATTATAACAGATTCTTTTATTCGTAATCAAGATCGTTTGAAGATCCGATGGTCGACGAAATATTCTTGGAAGGTTCTATTCTTGGAAACCAAGATCCTAATTGTATGAGCGAACATGATTGATGGGCTATCGTCAGGTTCCTTTAATAGCTCGAATGATCTTCTTGATTGATTCCGTCCAACGGGTAGATTGGAGGAATTCCTTTGGTAAGTGCCAACGGGTATGATGGCATAAAGGAGTATAAAAGGAAGACGTTCTAGTTGCTTTAGTGCATGATCGATAGAGAAATTCCAGAGTCTGAAGCACCTTGATTATTAGTCGATACATTTTGAGCGAATTTGTATACACAAAGAGTGTCTATACTTAGTGATACCTTGAGCTAGTGTGGTAGATCATCTACACCGAGAAATCAAGGGAGAACAACGCTGTAACATCTCTTTGTTCATAGTGGAATCCAGCCAATAGGCTGTCAGTGCAGAAGAGTGGACGTAGGCTTGAAATAAGCCGAACCACTATAAACCGCGTGTTCAATTTTCTCTTCCCTTCTCTCAGTCTTACTTTGATTATTGTTTGTCTCAAATCTATCAACTGTCTAGTATTGTGCAATTATCGAGAAAAATCATTTATATACCTATTCACCCCCCTCTAAGTACTTATTCTAGCTATATCAGAAGGTTCATCACTGGCTTCTATATCAAGCTGGGAGAATCTTTACTTTTGTGGAAGACAAAGAAGCAACCAACTGTCTCATTATCCTCAGCTAAAGCAGAATACATAGCCATGGTGAAAACCACGTGTGAGATAGTATGGATACGAGGCCTACTTCAGGACCTCGAGGTACAAATAAAGGGACCAACAAAACTGTTTTGTGACAATGATGCAACTCTTAAACTTGCAGCGAATCCCATAGTACATGAAAGAACAAAACACATTGAAGTAGATTGTCATTTCGTTTGAGATAAAGTCCAAAAAGGGATAATCGAAACAAGGGGAATCGGAATTGCAGAGCAGCCTGCAGATGTCTTCACCAAACCTCTATGTTCAAAACAACACACATATCTATTAAGCAAGCTAAGTGTCTTGGACATTTACAAGCCACTAGCTTGAGAAGGAGTGTTGGAAGATATGCTTGAAATCAAGGAAATCCATTTAGATTGAGATCGATGCATAAAATCAATCAGGGTTTAGAATGAATCATTTTGGGACTAGATGTGATTTCTTAGAATATTTTCTTTCCTTTTCTTTGTATACTTTTTGTATTATATATACAGAAACATTGTACACGTGATATTCTCAAGTTGAAGAAATACAATATCTCCCTAAAATTTCCCAAAACTTCGACTTCTCCCTTGTGTTTCTTCACTTTGATTTCTTCCTCACGTGCTTTCACCTAGTATATGCAAATTATATATACAAGGGTTGTGCATGCAACAACATTTATATAATTTACATCTTTCTTTTCTACAAGGAAGAGCAGAAGGATATGCAATCTAACAAAACACCCTTACCCAGCTTGTGAGAGTTATGGATGCCCTTTCCGTGAATGCTGTGGTGCTACGCCTAAAAATGGCTTATGTCCCGCTTATTTTTTTGTTGCCAATTTAAGTCAACCCTTTTCGTTATATGAGCCATTAACAATTTGGATTTTTGAGCATATGAAATTTAGTGATATGCATGGATGATGAGGGATGCAATATTAGTCGAGTGTGGTGACATAATCCAAGATTGAGTTTGATAAATGACTGATTATAGGGCGTTGAGTCTCGTGGCTTGAGTTGATAAGACAAAATGGAGAGAAAGCAAGGGCGGCAACTAAGAAGGACAATGTGTACATGACGATTGTGCCGATACCACGAAATACATATGGATTACCTATATTGGTTGTAGTCAAGTACATGTTTGGATGAATGAAAAAAGGCAATGTCTTTCAAACACTGATGGCTGTATGTTTGGAAAAACTATGTGATTTTACATAACTGGAACAAGTAGAGCTATTTGACATAAATAACTGGAACATATAATCATTAACTATGTTCCTGTTCTACATAGTAAGCTTGGATTTGAGAGAGAGTAACTTTAATATGTAAGTTTGATCAATATGTGTGATTATTCTGTGTGAAGTTATAACCTGTATGAATTAATTGTTGTCAGAGACCTTGAATCAAGTTACTAATTAATAAGAAGACTAATCTCCCATAGATTTGTGGATAATTCTATGAATGAGGTGTAAATTTACAACAGATATCATGCATTTAATAAAATTAAAAAATTTACAAGAAGTGAGCAAGAAAAGAGAGATTTTCAAATTACGTACACTATTTATCATGGCGCAACTTGTTAATTTTGATTAGTGATTAATGCATTTTGAGAGCTTTCATCTGTGGTCTTTTACTAGGCAACTTTAGCTTCATCCGGCCATCATGCGTCCACTTTGGCCACGAACACCGTTTTTTCTTCTTGTGGACTCATATTGTTCCCTCTTGATGCCTTTGAATTCTTAGTGTTGTAGATGCCTCAAAATCCCTTCTACGAGAGCATGAAAAAGGCCAACTTGGCTTTTACCCGACTTCGTCACTTCATTCAAATCTCTCTCGCTTTTCGTGTGGATCGTGTCACGCATTTGCTTCCACGGGGAAGTCGTGGGGCGTCTCTGCAATTTATTATTCTGGTCGTCGGAAACTCCTTGATGGTGGTGGTGGAGGAATATGAGGCCCAATTTGCACTTCTTTCATCTCAGCGGACCAACTCGCTTGATATGGACCTTCTCCTTTCTGTCCAGTTTACGGGGGGGACCCACCTGACCATTGCACGTCGGGACAGAGTACAAAGAGCTGTTCTCATCCGATGTTCTTCTGAGTCCGGTAGAGAAGTCGGTGTCTGAATAGTCCTCACTGTTGCTGCAACTTGTGCTGGTTCATAGTGGGTCCTGCTGATGTATGGGCTTTGAGAGCTTGAACTTGCAATGATCTGATTCTCCCTGAGGAGAGACCATCTGATTCCTTGTTCCCCCACTAGTCCTCTTTGGCATCACAGGAGATTGTCTATGTGTAGGTGCCTCCTTTTTACCGGAGAACTGGTCCATGGGTGTTGGTTTCACAGTTACATGGAGAGGCATGTGACATTTGCTTCTGAATGCGTTGTTAGTGTTGTTTCTGCTTTTCTCAAAATGAAGAATAGTTAAAATCAATTAATAGAGTTTGAGAAGTAGAAGAGATACATTAAATTTAGGCTCCGTTGGTTTCTTGGATGACATTTCGAGGAGACATTAACAGTGCGATTCTTGTTCCGCTATCTTTCCAATTGAGGCAAGTTGTGGTGAGAAAAACACAATGCGGTAAAAGATTCACTCGGCCTTGGGATTTGTCCATGATGATGAGCACTGCAACTTTCATAACAATGAAGGGAAAAAAAAAAAGAAAAAAAGAAGTGCTATCTCTTTTAAAGTAGTGGATAAAAATCCGACCAAAAAATAAGTGGTGGATAAAAGAATTAATTAATGGCGTAAATCTCAATACTATCACGCACATAATTGAATACAACTAATCACGGATTGACTTTATGGCTAATTAGTTTTCTTCTATTGCCTAGTGGCTTGGAACTTGGAAGAGCGTACGTTTGTCTATCATATTTTCTTGAGGATGCTTTAACTCCAATATTAAAATTACGCACAGAAAAAACAAAAGGGGAGAAAAGAGATAGGATGAGTTACATATAAAAGGCCGGCACACCTAACCCACATATTTTATCATTTTTTTTTTTTTTGTGTTGGAATTCAAGTCGGCGGAAGACGACTTACCTGATTCCGATGCGCAAACAGCAAATGGCCCTGGAACGAACGTTGAATTGCGAATTTATCACGAACATTACTTCCTCACGTTAGTTTGGATGCAATCACGAGGAAAACACCCGATTTCCACAGCGTAAATGCCGATTGTTCTTGCAAAATTGAAATGGAACGCCTTTGATCTTCTTCAATGGAAATGGAGAGGAAATTTGGTGCGAATGAATAGCCAACCGTCTCAATGGTTGTGTTCGGGAGGTTTATATACGTCTCCCTTCGTACCCCTCCATTTGTGCCTTTCCATCGTAGCATATCAAAGCCAATTGGTGCGGTCCAATCGCACCCCATCATGGACGTACTAGCTAACTAGCTAAAGTACAACATCTCCCACTCGGACATGATGGGCTTGATAGCATTCTATTAAGAATATAAGGCATTCAACATTCATCAATTTTACAAAACAATTCATACTGACAAATAAGCCGTGCGACCAGTGAGTACACCTGCACTTGGGAGCTCAAATTATGCACCTGTTAGGGATAACATAATGGCTACAACCCTGAAAAGAAATAAACAATCGATGTCTCACAGTGCCCTGCATATTTTGTTACATCAGTCCAAGTATACCTATCCCTTAAAGGCTATACTCGACTATTCTTAAAACATCATGTATTTACAATTACATCCGCGACCACATAGGGCGATATAATTGGTCGACCAAGGTAAATACACGCGGTAGATGTAAAACAACAATAGTCTTCCTTCGCACTCATGTCTCTCTCAATTTCAGAACAAGCTGCTTTCCTAGACATGTCCCATAAGCCATATCTATTCATGACCGCCCGTAACATGCTAAAGTAGCAACATTGATCTTTCACTTCGAGAACATAGTCAGAAGTAACATAGGGCACAAAATTGAGGTAAAATACAAATTACCTCAAGGGCTCACACAATGAGTAAATAGGGATAATTTTACTCATCTTCCCTTATTGGTCGTACAATGCACATGTAGTACGAATTACATGCTATAGTGGATTTCTCTTTCTATAAGAGCGTATGTCATTTATTAACCATATCCACTATACGGATCTTAGCCTAAACATAGTCACGCGCTTCTTACGTACTCATGTTTAGCCCGAGTGCTATATCAGCTTGCTTTCTATAGCACCTAATTAAGTACTCGCATCCGGCATCTTTTAGGCATCATGATTGTGGGACTATCATGTTCGGTCTTGTTATGATTCAATCACAGACCTCATCTTGACTCCAATCAAGGCGACATATTTTATGTACCAAACTTGCTCTTCAGCATTTATTTGTACATAACGTCTCATCTCAACGTGCTAACTACAGCACTTGAGGCGATTGCTCGTGTGAGTGAGCCAATCATTACCTGCTGACATACTTTTCAATAATATATGTGTGTTTGTGCTAGTCTCATAGTAGATTTGTACTTATTGATAAAACATCAAATCATTAATAAACAAACAAATACAATACATTTGTCCACAAATACATAAACTAATGATCCTCTACAATAACATATATCACATTCTACATAATCCTAGTGACATCCTATGGGTCAAGAATATGTCTCTAGGAATAGCCTTGGTAAATGGATCAGCAACCATTCTATTGGTTGAAATGTATTGCAGGGTCACTTCTTTCTGCGCTATAATCTCTCTAATGAAGTTATTCTTTATGTCGATGTGCTTTGTCCTTCCATGATACTTGGGATCTTTCACATAGGCAATGGCTGCTTGACTATCACAATAAACTCGTCACCGCTCTTGGAACTTCGGTGACGGTGGCTAAATTTTCAAAGAAACGTTTTAGCCATACCGCTTCTTGCACCGCGGCGAGAACATGCAATAAATTCTGCTTCCATCGTAGACAAGGCCGTGCATGTCCTGTTTCTTGCTATTCCAAGAAATTGCACCTCCATTGAGCAAGAAAGCATATCCGAAGTTGATTTACGCTCATCCGGTCTCCACCCCAATCGGCATCCGAATAACCTAATAGGCGTAAATCATTCCCTTGGTAACAAAGTCGATAGTCCATGGTTCCCTTCAAGTATCTCGGGATCCTCTTCACGCTTTCCGGTGTGCTTGACCAGGATTTGATTGATATCGGCTCACCAATCCCACACAGATAGCATATGTCGGGTCGAGTACACATCATAGCATACATTAAACTTCCGACTGCACTAGCGTAAGGAACAGTTTCCATCACTTTGATTTCTTCTAGAGTCTTAGGACACATCTCAGTACTTAGGCCTTCACCTTGCATGACAGGGGTATCAATGGGATTACAATGCTGCATATTGAAACGTTCAAGAATCTTCATAATGTAAGACTCTTGTGATAAAGTAAGGAGTTTCCTTGATCGATCTCTTTCGATCTTAACTCCTAATATATAAGCAGCTTCTCCCATGTCCTTCATCTCAAAATTGGAGGACAACCATTCTTTTATGGTGATAACCAAAACCTTGTCATTTCCAGCCAACAAAATATCGTCCACATAAAGTGATAAAATCACAAACTTATCTTTGGACCGCTTGACATATACACAGTGATCTTCTTCGATCATCGTGAAACCAAATGTTATTATTGCTCGATAAAAACGAAGATACCACTGTCTAGATGATTGCTTAAGGCCATATATTGAGCGATGAAGCTTGCAAACTTTATGCTCTTGACCTTTAGCTATGAAACCTATTGGTTGTTTCATATAGATTTCCTCATCTAATTCTCCATTGAGAAATGCCGTCTTTACATCCATTTGATGTAATTCAAGGTCCAAATGTGCAACGATGGCTAGAATAAGGCGTATTGAGGCAAACCTTACAACCGGCGAAAAGTTTCCTCATAGTCTATACCCTCTTGTTGAGTATAACCTTTCGCCACAAGGCGAGCCTTATACTTTTCAATGGATCCATCCGCCCTTCGCTTAATCTTAAAGACCCATTTATTTCCAATGGCCTTACGATTGGGTGGTAGATCAATCAAGTCCCAAACATGGTTTGCCCTCATTGACTCCATCTCATCTTCCAAAGCTTTTCTCCATTCTTCCTTGTCGAAGATGAGAGAGCCTCTTGAATGTCTTAGGCTCGGCATCGTCATTACGAGCAATCATAAATGCTTCCCTTCAATCTCAAAACGACGATGGGGAATACTTTTACGATTACTTTTACGCAATTGAATTTCTCTTGAATTCAATTCATTAGGCGATGCAACACTCCCACTAGGTCTTGTGTGTTGAGGTAAATCTTCATTCCCCTCTACTACATCAGTGGGTGCGTTATCTAGATCTTCCATCTCATATAATTGGAAGTCCTTATCAATCTCACCTTTATTAGGAAAATCGTTCTCCAAGAACGTAACATCTCGTGACTCCATTTCGGTCACACTCCCATCGGCTTGTTCACCTACGAACACGTACCCTTTGGAGTGTTCGGAATATCTTATAAAGATACATTTCTTCCCTCTAGGACCTAATTTGCCATGTTTATGGGAAGAATCATGAACATAAACTACACATCCCCATGGACGCAGACTACTCAAGTCCGGTTTCCTACCATCCATAATTCATAAGGGGTGGAAGTAACCGATTTTGAGGGCACACGGTTAAGTATATAGGCGGCGATAATAATGCATCTCCCCAATAGGAGACGAGGTAAATTTGTTTGCGCCATCATAGACCTAACCATTTCCAATAGGGTTCTATTCCTTCTCTCGGCTACCCCATTTTGTTGTGGAGTACCGGGAATAGTCAATTGTCGTACAATTCCCTTTTCATCACAAAGAGCCTTGAATTGCTCCGATAGATACTCACGTCCACGATCGGTTCTCAATGCCTTTATTGTCTTGTTTAACGATTCTCTACCATCGCTATATATCGTCTAAAGCAGTCTAATGCTTCGACTTATGGGAGATCGAAAGACATAACCGAAACGTGTGAAGTCATCTATGAAAGTGATGAAATATGAGGTTCCATGCCTCGCCCTCACATTCAAAGGACCACAAATGTCAGAATGTATGAGATGCAATGGAAATTCAGCTCTAGTCCCTTTACCGAATGGTTTTCTAGTTGTTTTTCCCGCCAGACAATGTTCACATATGGATAGACTAACATTAGTGAGTGACCCCAAAAGGCCTTCTCTAGCTAATCTTTGCATTCTTTACAATCCAATGTGACCTAATCTAGCATGCCAAGTATTTGCATCAATCTCAACGTTATTTGAAGACGCAATTAAAGAAAAACAACCATCAACATTAACATTGTACTGATCATAGTCAATGTCTAACACCATAAAACCATTCAATACATGACTGAACCATAATAAACCGTTCCATACAAAATGTCAACACAATCGCCATGGAAATTCAATACATAACCTAAGCTAAGAAGAACAACTACGAGACCAAGTTTCGTCGAATATCCGGAGCATAAAGGACATCATGCGGGAACAGGTTTCGACCACCATGTAAGATTAATTTACACGTGCCGATACCCTTCACTTCAACTCTTGAGTTATTCCCAACATATATCCATCTTCTTCCAAGCGGTATCCGACGATACTCCACAAATGCTTCTCGATCTCTAGCTACATGGTCCGTTGCTCCTGAGTCTATAGTCCACATTGGATGAGATTCAGCAAGCATTACAGTACTAGAAACAAAAGCATTACTCAAAATAATGGAGTAATAGGGTACCTTTTTCGGCTCAGTGCATTCACGAGCAAAGTGACCCAACTTGCCACAATTGTGGCACTCCATCTTGGCCTTGTCCTTCTTCCCACCACGCTTCTTGCGTCGGAAGGTCTTAGCTCTCTTGGTCTCTGATCAGTCATCTTCCCTTTGTTGTTGAACTGAAGGTTCCTCTTGCGCTTGAAGCCCGAAGCCTTGCGCGAACTCGATTCAGCAACATAAGCATGGGTAGAGGATCTGGCAGCCTCTAGGCGCTCATCCTCTAATTCCAAATGACGCGCAATATCATCAAAAGTGACGATGTTCTCATTATGCGTCATATTGATCTTCATATGCTCCCAATTATCGGGAAGAGACCTTATAACAGCTGAACTTGCTGTTCATCGGTAAGGGAGTGACCAGGCCGACTTCACTCACGGATCATGTTTGACATCTCCCGAAGATGCTTTGCCTCATCGTTACATTTGGGCGCTTTCGGAAGGTGTCAAACTTGATGGTGAGTCTCCTCGGCTTAGTGGCGAGATGTACCCCCAAACTTATCTTTCAAGGCAACCCACATAGCTTGAGCTTTGTCATAACTCGCAAACTCACACATGAGATCATCTTGCATACAGCTCAGCAACGTGATGCGAGCAATGCTATTTTTCTTTTTCCAAGCTTGATAAGCTTCCAGATCTCTCCTGTGTTGAGCTGAAGTTCCACGCTCAGGTTCATCCATGGTATGGTTGAGGGTTTCCAAAACCTCTTGCTCCTCAAGGATGTATTGAACCTTTCGGTGCCAAATGTCATAATTGTCACCATTCAGCTGTATAACATCATTTGCACACAAGCTAGCTACTGTATTTCCCTAATCATAAGAAAATACAAGCTACAAATGAATAAACTGCATTAAAACCCCAAAAAATACGCGTACATAGGGTTCCCAAAGCATTTTCATACATTTATAAAATTCAAAAGTATAAAATAATTAAACCACTGTGTAGAGGACACTCATACGAACCAAACGAGACCAACCACGCTCCAATCCGAGCTCGCACGCGCCCCACGCGCCGCCCGAGTGTGCGGGCGTGTGGCGCACGCGCCCGCCGAGCCAAATGGCTCTGGCCGGTCCGACCGTCGAACCGGTCCAACCGGTGACCGGTCCGACCGGTTTGGCCGTGGGTCCGGTCCGACCGATTTGACCGTCGGGCCGTGGCCGGTCCGACCGTTGACCGGTCAACGGGTCGGGTCGGGTCAACGAGTCGGGTCGGATCTTGGGTCGGGTCGGATCTCAGGTCGGGTCGGGTCGCCGGCCGGCCAACTGTCTCCGGCGGTGACGTCATCGATGACGTCATCCCGGCGGTTACCGACCGGCTTGGGTGACGTCACTGTGACGTCACACGCGCCGGTTCGCCGGCTGGTGCGCGTCGCGCACGCGCCGGTTCGCCGACTTGCGCGTGTGGCGCACGCGCTGGCTTGGCCAACGCTTCAGGCGCGTGGCGCCCACGCGCAGCAGCTTCTGGCCGCGCGTGTGGGCGCGTCTGGCGTCTCTCGGCGGCGCTCGACCCATCCCCTGGACTCGTCTCGACGAGCTCTTTCACCCCGTATATTCAGAAATTAATTTTGACAAAAATTATTACGAAAACGGTGAAAACCTCACGGATCACGCGACCCCGAACCTGTTCTTCGCTCCGGTTCAATTTCGAGTTTTTCATGGGGCAATTCCGACTATTAGAGATCCAAACAAAGTAGAATACATTCTCATGATCTCAATATCAAATGGTAATCAAGAAAACTCGATGAAAAATAAGGCGAAATCACGATCGGGCTCGATACCAATGTTGGAATTCAAGTCGGCGGAAGACGACTTACCTGATTCCGATGCGCAAACAGCAAATGGCCCTGGAACGAACGTTGAATTGCGAATTTATCACGAACATTACTTCCTCACGTTAGTCTGGATGCAATCACGAGGAAAACACCCGATTTCCACACAGCGTAAATGCCGATTGTTCTTGCAAAATTGAAATGGAACGCCTTTGATCTTCTTCAATGGAAATGGAGAGGAAATTTGGTGCGAATGAATAGCCAACCGTCTCAATGGTTGTGTTCGGGAGGTTTATATACGTCTCCCTTCGTACCCCTCCATTTGTGCCTTTCCATCGTAGCATATCAAAGCCAATTGGTGCGGTCCAATCGCACCCCATCATGGACGTACTAGCTAACTAGCTAAAGTACAACATTTTGATAAAGTAAGAAATATATTGAGCTTTAATCAACTATACAAAAGGTAAATTCAGCACAAAAAACTTGCACTCAAAATGACAAAGGGTCATGGTGGTCATGGCGAGTGGAAGGGTGCTAGAACAAAAGAAAGCCAACAAAGAGGCCCAATGAGCCAAACAGCCAACAGATGGCTAGGAGAACAGCCAGCACAGTGGCAAACTAACAAAAACACAACCACAACAACCGGAGACAGGAGGGACGGAACCGCCAGCAACGAAGCATCCCACAAACCAACTTCGAATGCAGAGCTAGTTTCACCAACACGGCAGCAAAAAGAGGACGAGACGGACACAGCCATCGGATAGCAGGAAGATTTATACCAGGGACAGCACCTCCAGTGATTAAGCTGGCCCTCGCACCACCAAACACTAGCCAGCAAGTATCCTCTCGACAGCGACAGCAAGAAACTCCTTCTAAGTTGGCCACCTTTCGCCCACGAGCAACAGAGAATCCCTCAATCGGCCTACGAATTCCAAGTTAGTTCCACCACCGTAGGGCCAGCCAAACCAGGCAACTACAGTTAATTTTGTTAATTTTATCAATTTTTTTTTTATGACCCGGGAACCGCCGTACAGCCAGTAGCCAGCGATGTAAACCCGAGGGAGCACTAGCACAGGGGCCCACCTCCCACAGCACCCCACTTAAGTCGCGCAGTGGGGGCGAGAAGTTTCGAACCTCTCCCCTCCCAGATGAGGGGGCAAAGCGTGAACCAACTCATCCACCGCGGGGTGGTTAATTTTATCAACTTATTTATCTCAACATAAATCGAAGAAACTATAGTTAATTTTGTTACTTTGAATTGAGAATGTATGTAATTCCTAGTTACAGTCAAGTTGAAGTTTGACATAAAATATGCTTGCAAAACATGTCACTACTCCTTTATTTAGCGGTTAGTTGGTTACTTGTCCAGTTTCTTAGAATTCTGAGAGTGAGTAAAAACTTTAAGGGAAAATTTCAATTAAAGGCCTAAAGTGGAACCATTTTATCAAAAATAACCCAAAATGGACATTGTCTCAAACAAGAACCTGAAGTAACCAACTTAGTTTCAAATAAATGCCTCAACTTAAAAGCCAACCGAATCTTATTTGCATCTAGGGGTATTTTCGTCTAAAGGCTTTTTTTCCCCTTTTTTTTTAAATTTATTTTATCCTTCTCTTTCTTTTCTTCATCATCATGTGCCTTCGCCTTTTTCACTCTTTAGATCGCGTTCTCCAAAGTCCATCTCTATCTTCCTTGTTGAATTAGCCATCAACGCCCTCAACCTCATTTGTCATTGCCCTCAATAGCAATTCCAGTACCTTTGTTGAAAGATGGAGGTCAATCCAAGCCCTAGATCGAGCACGAGTGGACCAAGATGTGACACTCAGCTCGATTCAATCCCCACATCTTGTGGTCGTGGTCAAGCACGAAGCATGATGAGGTGTAAGCCGTTAGCTTGCTGCCCTCGTTGTTATCAATGCTTGAATTCAAATCGGTGCTTACACAGGCTATGATCGATCTTAGCAAGGAGAAGCCAGATTGAAGTGCCTAAGCCAAATTTATTAAAGGTTTTTGAGGAATCTCTGTGATACTCATGTGCATTGATTTGTTAAGTGAAATACGTGGTTTTGGGAATTTCTGAGTGATTTTGCACTTTTTTCATCTTGTTATTCTCTCTCAAATCTGTGTAGATAATATTTCAGAGTTAGAGAGGCAAATTTGTTTGAACATGTATAGACCAAAGTCATTCGTTTTTTAGATTGAGTGCTATTTGATTCGAATCGCCACCAAAGGCGAGTATCTTCAATCACGGGTCAGAATGATTCAACAACCTTTGAAAATAACCAGCATGCACGACACAATTGGACCCTCTCAAGAAGCCATATATTCCACCTCAATGCAAGCTGCGCCTATGACTGTTATGAATAATCCAACCCAGACCTAATAAAACATTCCCAAGAAGGTACGAGTGAAAGTTATCGCAATTTCATTGGCGGGGAGAACATGAAATTATTACTTTAATTGCCATAATAAATTTTTACAAGAAAATTGAATACAAACAAAACCCACTTATGGTTATTTCTTGATTCTCAAGTTCATTATCTTCATCGGAGATGGTGAGTGGTGGCGAATAACTCAAAAACCAGCTTATGCCGAAATCGATGAGTTCTTGGGTGAGGATGCAAAATTGCATAATGTAGAGCATGCACTTTGAAGTTTGCTGATGGGGAGGCTGCAGAATTGAAGCACGCAATTTGTAGTTTTGCAAAATTGCATAACTTCTCGAATATCTTTTCGTTTTCTTCTTTTCCTAAATTGTTCAAATTGTTTTGCACTTGTGCAAGCTCGTGCGTGAGGAGTCTGATGCATTTGTCAAGAAGGAGGTGAGCGAGATGAAAAAAGAAAGAAAAGAAAAACAAAAAGGAAAAAAGAAAGTCTTTAGACGAAAATCCCCCTAGCTGCAAATAAGATTTGACTGGCTTTCAAGTTGAAACCTTTATTCAAGACTAAATCGGTCACTTCGGGCCCTATTTGATACAATGTCCACTTTCGGCCATTTTTTTAGAAAACGATTCCTCTTCAGCCCTTAATTGAAATTTTCCCGAACTTTAATTGAAGAAATGATTGTGTTGGAGAAATCTTCATGAAGTGTTTTGAAGCTGACAAATCGTTTCCATTAGTCTAGTCTGAAGGTTTGCAGACTCTGCTATTTAAAGTCTGAAGACCTCCGAACAGCCAGACTCAAGACTCAAAGTCTATCCTCATTGACAGTTTCTAATCCGTTGAAGAAAGGCTATCCAGAACTGGATGTTTCATTAAGGATGTGACATTATCAACTGGAGAAGATCTCTTGGCTGGATATGACATAACGGAATCCTTTATTTGATCATGATTGATTCGAAGATTAAGGATCCGATGATTGGCGAAATATTCTTGGAAGGTTCTACATATGGAAACCGAGATCCTGATTGTATGGGCGAATAGGATTGATGGGCTATCGACATATTCCTTTAATAGCTCGAATGATCTTCCTAATTGATTCCGTCAAACGGGTAGATTGGAGGAATTCCTTTGGTAAGTGCCAACGAGTATGATGGCATAAAGGAGTATATAAGGAAGACTTTCTAAGTTGTTCAAGAAGTGCGCGATAGAAGAATTCCAAAGTTTGAAGCTCCTTGTTGTTTAGTTAATTCATTTGAGCGAATTCTTGTACACAAAAGAGAGTCTATATTTGTGAGAAACCTTGAGGAAGTGTGGTAGAATATCTACACTGTGAAATCAAGGAAAAGCCATGCTGTAACATCTCTTTCGTTCATAGTGAAATCCAGCCGGTGGGCTGTCAGTGCAGAAGAGTGGACGTAGGCTTGGAATAAGCCGAACCACTATAAACCTTGTGTTCAATTTTCTCTTCCCTACTGCTTGCTTTACTTTGATCGTATTTCATTTTGTTAATCAAAAGTGAACTCCCTTTCTATCGTTTGCCTAGTATCGCTTCCGTATATCGAGAAATTGTTTTCTCACCTATTCACCCCCCCTCTAGGTGTTTATACTAGCTATCTCAATTGGTATCAGAGCTCGTGTACTCACTTTATTTGAAGTGTTTTACTTCAGAGTTAAAGATCCATGGCTAGTATGTTGGCTCCAGGGCTAGTAGAAGGGCAAAGCAATACCAGACCGCTTTACATTGATTGAAAGGATTACAACATATGGAAAAACACGATGAAGGCGTTTCTAAGATCAAAGGATCCTCTGGAATGGGACATTGTAGAAAAAAGAATTATTCCTAAAGCTGCACCTGTCTCAGAGAGAGGAAAATATATTGTTGAATCTAGTGAAATGACTCAGGAAGAGATAATCAAGAGACAAGCTCTTGATGCAAAAGCAATTTATTCTTTATATTGTGCTTTATCACCTACCGAATATAACAGAATATCTTCTTGTGTTACTGAAAAAAAAGAAGTCTGGAATAGATTACATATTACCTATGAAGGAACTGATCGAGTGAAAGAGACTAGAATCAACATTCTCCTTGGTCAATACGAAGCCTTCAAAATGAAATCAGGAGAATCTATAACTGACATGTTTAGTCGTTTTACAGATATTGTGAATGGACTTGAAAATCAAGGTCAACCAATTTCTGATCCCATGAAGGTAAACAAGCTACTGCGTGGACTCTCCAAGGATTGGAATCACACAAAGACCTCAATCAAAGAAACCCAAAGAATCATGCTACTATCTGTTGATAAGTTGGTTGGGACTCTTCAGTCTTATGAAGTGGAACGAATCAATGAAGACGAAGACCCTAAAGGTAAGAAATCCATTGCATTAAAATCTAATGATGATTCTGATGCTACAGATTTTGAAGACGATATGGATGATGAGGAGCTTGCTCTCATGATAAGAAGATTCAGAAAGCTAAACAGAAAAAGAAGAAGATTCAATCCAAAGAAACAAAGTTTTCAAAAGCAATAGACCAAGTCTATTGAAGATGATGAATCAAACAAAGATGTAGTCTGCTTTGAATGTAAGAAAAAGGGACACATCAGACCCAACTGTCCTCTTCTGAGGAAGAAGAAAGGAAAAGCTGAAAAGTATCGAAAGGCTCTCAAAGCAGAAACCTGGAGTAATACAGAGTGTGAAGAGAGTGATGATGATTATGCTAACATATGTCTAATGGCACAATCAGATTCAGATTCAAACTCCGAGATAAAATCAGATTCAGACAGTGAATTTGAGGTGAGTAACTTCAAAATCCCTATTAAAGTTTCTAAATACATTAATGAGTTGTGTTTTAGTCTTAAAACTTCTCTTAAAAAGATTTCCGAACTCAAAAGAGAAAATTCTGCTCTAAAACAACAAGATAACATTTTGAAAGAAAAGGTGAAATGTTTAGACATAAATGTTTCTTTTCTTAGAGAAAGTGAAGATAATCTTTCAAAAGAAAATGCATTCTTGAAAAATGATATCTCAAACATTTCTAAAAGGTTTTCTATAGGATATGAGAAACTGGAAAAAATTCTTTCTATTCAAAAACCTTATTTCAACAAATCTGGTTTGGGAATGACTGCTGAAACCATTCCTTTAATTGATTTTCCAAAAGTGAAAGAAAGAATTAAGCAAAGACCCACAAGAGATGCCTACAAAAATCATTTTAAAAGATCTTTGTAAAACCAGTAGGGTCGCAATGCTCTCGGATGTTCAAAGTGCAATAGTGCAGATCATTTTGAAAAAGAATGTCCTATGATTTGGAAACCTGTCAATAAAGTATGGGCAAAAACCGCATATCATACTAGCACCAATGGACCCAAGAAAATATGAGTACCAAAGAAAGTTTGAGTTTCTTTTTTAAATGCAGGTCACTATCAAGAAAAAGGTAAAATGGTATCTGGATAGTGGATGCTCAAGACACATGACAGGAGATTCAAATTGCTTCATAAAGCTTGTTCAAGTGAATGGTGGAAAAGTCTCATTTGGAGGAAACAACAAAGGAAAATTTGTGGGATTTGGAACTGTAAAGATTGAAAATCTCACAATAAGCAATGTTTCTTTAGTAGAAGGACTCAATTACAATATGCTCAGTGTCAGTCAGCTGTGTGATACCGGTTTCAAAATCTACTTTCAAGAGGAATATATTCAGGAACCAGTAAAGACTCTACTCAATCATTCATGGGTCGAAGACATGAAAATATCTACCTCTTGGATGTGAAACCAGATGAATCGCAATGTCTAATCTCAATCCAAGACAAAGCAAACTTATGGCACAGAAAGCTTGGGCACATCAATATGAAGCAGATAACCAAAATTTCAGTAAAGAAGCTTGTTCGTGGTCTACCCAATTTATCATACCAAAAATCTGACCTATATACACCATGCATATTGGGAAAACAAGTAAGAAATTTCTTTAAACCAATAAATCAAGTTTCCACTAACCGAGTACTGCAGTTTCTGCATATGGATCTCTTTGGACCAACTAGAACTCAGAGCATTGGAGGTAAGAAATATTGCCTAGTAATTGTGGATGACTACTCACGATTTACTTGGGTGTATTTCCTGGCAAGTAAGTCTGAAACTTTCTCTTACTTTGAAAAATTTGCTAAAAAGGTTCAAAACGAAAAATGATATGTTATTTCAAGTATAAGAACAGATCATGGAGGTGAATTTGAAAATCAAGATTTTACAAAATTTTGTGATGAATCTGGTTTTCAGCATTTGTTCTCCTCTCCATATACTCCAGAGCAAAATGGAGTTGTGGAAAGAAAGAATAGATTGCTTCAAGAAATGGCTAGAACTCTTCTAATTGAAAGCAACATCTCCTCACGTTTTTTGGCCGAAGCAGTTTCTACAGCATGTTATATTATCAATAGAGTTTTTCTAAGGCCTATTCTAGAAAAAACCCCTTATGAATTATTCAAAGAAAAGAAGCCTATTGTTTCATATTTTCATGTGTTCGGATGCAAATGTTTTATACTGAAAAATGCAAATGATCGAGTTGGTAAGTTTGAAGAAAAGTCAGATGAAGGCATCTTCCTTGGATATTCAACCTTAAGCAAAGCATACAGAGTCTACAACAAGAAGACTCATACAGTGGAAGAATCAATGAATGTCAAATTCCATGATTCTATGCAAAATGAATCTATTTAGACTCATCTTGAAGAGCCTGAACCTGCTCCAGACTCTACAAAGTCTAAATTGCAAGAAGCAGCTCAGACTTTGAAGGACCAAAGAACAAGTGACTCGTTGAAGATTCAAGTGAAGGAAGTGATCATCAACGACAAATTAACCAAAGAATCGGAAGCATAAGTCCAGTCATCCCAAAGATCTTATTATTGGCGACATCAATGAAGGAATTCGCACAAGGTCCAAAAGGCGCGAAATGTCTAGTGCTGTGGCTCTTATTTCTAAAATAGAACCCAAAAGCATAGATGAAGCTTTATCTGATGAAAGCTGGATTGAAGCTATGCAAGAAGAACTCAGACAATTCAGAATTAATGATGTCTGGGAGTTGACTCCTAAACCAAAAGGTAAATCAATTGTTGGAGCTAAATGGGTTTTCAGGAACAAGATGGACTAGAAAGGAAAAGTCATAAGAAACAAAGCAAGACTCATGGCCAAGGGATATACGCAAGAAGAAGGGATAGACTATGACGAGACTTACGCACCAGTAGCAAGGTTAGAAGCAATTCGTTTATTACTTGCATTTGCCTGTCATAAAAATTTCAGGTTATTCCAAATGGATGTCAAAAGAGCTTTCTTAAATGGATTCATCCATGAGGAAGTCTATGTGGAACAACCACCTGGGTTTGAAGACCCAAGGAAATTAGACTCAGTATTCAGACTCAAAAAGGCCTTATATGGTCTAAAACAAGCACCTCGAGCTTGGTACGACAGGCTGAGTAAGTTTCTAATTCAAAATGGCTTTGTCAAAGGTAAAGTAGACACTACTCTGTTTATTAAAAGAGAAAGCAAAAGTTTTCCGCTTGGTCAAATATATGTCGATGATATTATTTTTGGATCCTCTAATGAAAGTCTGTGCAAGAAATTCTCTAAGACTATGCAGGATGAATTTGAAATGAGCATGATGGGTGAGTTAACCTTCTTTCTCGGGCTTCAAGTAAAACAGCTGAAGGAAGGAACTTTTATTCATCAAGAAAAGTATGCAAATGATCTTGTCAAAAAGTTTGGACTGAACAATTGCAAAAAGGCAGATATACCAATGTCAAGTTCCTTGAAGATAGACAAAGATGAAGGAGGAAAGAAAGTTGATCAAAAGTTATACAGGAGTATCATTGGTTCACTTCTTTATCTTACTGCTTCTAGACCTGACATTTTGTTTAGTGTTTGCATTTGTGCCAGATTTCAAGCAGACCCTAAAGAATCTCATTTAAATGCTGCAAAGCGTATTATCAAATATGTTTCATCAACTTCAAGCATCGGTCTCTAGTATCCTAAAAGGGGAGACTTTACTCTTCTTGGATACTCAGACGCAGAACTAGCCGGATGGAGAGTAGATAGAAAGAGCACCTTGGGTACTTGTCAACTACTTGGAGGCAGGACAGTGTCTTGGTTTTCAAGGAAGCAAAGTACAGTAGCTCTCTCTACAGCAGAAGCAGAGTATGTAGCTCTCGAAAGTTGTTGTTCACAAATTCTGTGGATAAAACAACAGCTAAGAGACTTTGGAATTGAAGATTCATGCACGGAGATTAAATGCGACAACACCAGTGCAATCAATCTTACCAAAAATCCAATTCTTCACTTAAGAACAAAGCATATAGAGATTTGACATCACTTCATTAGAGATCATGTTCAAAATGGAGAAGTTTCGATTCAGTTTGTTGATTCAAAGAACCAACTGGCGGATATATTCACAAAGCCTTTGGAGAAAAATCAATTTGAAATCATCCGTTCCAGACTTAGTATTTTGAGGTTTGAGGAAATTAAAGTCTAGAGACTCTCAGAATCAGACAAACAAGACTTTGACTGTAAGTTATTCTCTCTCTCGATTCTCATCTTGAAAATGTACGATCACCAACTGTGTTTGATTATTGATATCTTTAATTGACGTAATTATTACAACGTTTCCTTTTCGAAAAATGAGTTATTTTGAAAAGACTATTTTCTCGAAAAAGGCAGTTATTTTTTTTTGAAAATGGATCTTTTCACTTTCCATTACGACGTTTAGTATTCCCCCGTTTCGACTGAGTTATATACAGTCGGTTTCTCTTCGTTTAACTCCAAAACCCTAAAAAGCACCGATCTTCCATTCCTGTTTTCTTCTCTTGTTTAATCTTCGAAAAAGTTGTCATCTTTCTTGGGAAAGTCAAGCAAGGAATCTTTCAAAGAGTGAGAAAGATGTCGTTTTCAAGAAAGTCTTCGAGGATCGCAAGCAGGGGACCACGGTGAATGAGTGAGGGGCCTACTCACTTCGATCTAACCGAGGAAGAAGTGTCTCCAAATCAGTAGCAGAGCCCACAACATTCTCAGCAGCGTCATTCTCCACCAACTAGTCCACAGGATGTGGGTCATCAACAAGAGGAAGAAATCATTGAAGACGCAGATCCTGTAAGAGTTCAAAGGCCCTCTTTTATTTATAAGCTTTATCGTGCTTTAAAGAGGACTGGTACTCCATTGAACTACATCGATGATTTTCTTAAAGACAAAGGATATGGGAATGAATTCATCTTTTTGCGAAAAATGGAAAGTTTGGGAATTGCTCGTAAAGGGGTGGCAGAAGAAACCCTTGCAAATATCCCAGGTGATCCGCGTGATTGGGGATTTAATTCGATAGATGGGAATGATGATGACAAATTGTACAGCCAATTTCAACCGAGAATGGGTGTTGCAGCGAAAAATCGAGGAAAAATGGGAGAGTTGTTTAGATCGAAGGAACAGAAGACTCTATACTCAAAATTGCTAAAGCATGGGGTGATAAACTCTAGGAGTGTGGATTTTGATTTCCTTGATGCTGTAAATGTCAATTTGAGGGAAAAGTTCAGTTTTCTTCAACTTGAGCGAGTTACATTCGACACCACAGAAGCCCATGCTGAATTAACTGCTTATTTCTATTCGAATCTTAGTTTCCTGGATGCGAATAGATTCTCTTTCAGTGTCTAAGATCAAGACTTTGTAGTTGATATGGATATGCTGGCGGATGTGTTAAGGGTTGAGAGAGGAAGATATCAACCGATCAATGTTTCTATTGCTCGTGCTACATTGGAACTTGTTAAGGATAGGAGAACAGAGGAAAAGATTTCCTACTTAAAGATGAGTGCGTTTAACATTCTGTTTCACAAGATTGTGATCAATTGCCTCAGACCAAAATCTACTTCCAAGACTGATGTTTCAAGTTCAGAGGCAAAGCTGATGTATGCCATCATCACTGGGAAAAAGTTTTCTCTTCCTCACATTGTTATGTTCCACATGTATAGAGCAGTGGTGATGGACAGAGGTCAACTTCCTTATCCAAGTCTTGTAACGAAGTTATTCAGACATCTGAACATTCAACCTCCACAAATTATTTGTGCTCGATCGTGTGATCATATGGTGGTAGGACTGAAAATGGTGACTAAAATGCGTCTGAAGGAACTAAGTAAGGTGTTGGAGAAATTCAAGGAGAAGACTCCTGTCAAAACTCATCAAAGCTCTTCTACAGCAAAAAGAAAAGGGTAGGAGCCCATGGTTGCTCAATCCAAGAAAAGAAGAGCTCTCATCGTTGAGGATGAAGATGATGAGGAAAACATCACCATTTCTGCAATGGCTTTGAAGAATCTGAGTCGTTCTGTTCCAAAAAAAGACTCATAACAGAGGACTAGAGAAAGAGAAGAGAAAGAAACAGAGGAGAGAGAAAAAGAAGAAAGAGATGCTGAGAAGGAAAGAGTTGAAAAAGAAGAAGAAGAGCAAAAAAATCAAGAAGAAGGAGAACATGAGGGACACTCTTCTCCACCTGAAGGTATGGAAACAGGGGGAGATCATGAGAAAAGAAGAATGTCCTCATATCCTGCTACCAGTGAGGGAGTCGCCGCGCTCTCCGGCGAGATCCAGAGGATATTTATGCCTCTCAATTTCCTGAGGAAGGACATGATGTTTCATCACCAAATTTGCGTGATTATGCTGATCTGCCATCATCTGCCTTTACTCCATCAGATCGTGCTGAAACCAGTACGCAGACCGATAATTCAGTAGATTTTCGCATAATTCTGGATATTCTCTTGGAAATGCGAGATCAGATATATGCTTTGGGATGCGAAGTTCAGAATTTGCAGAATGCAGGTCAAGCTTTTTCGAGGTCATTGAATGATCAGATCCAAGCCCTTTCTCTTCAGATTCAGGCTAATGCTAAGGGTGAGGATGTTGCACAACTAAAGGAAGACTTGAAAAGGCTGGAAGGCATCATTCAGTCAATGTGAGATTTTCAGCTTGTCCGTATTCCCAAGCATTTTTTACTCTATTCCATTTTCATCTCAACCTTTTTATGTTGACAAAAAGGGGGAGAGATGCAAGATTTGAAACTTTGATTTTTAATCGTTTGGATTGTTTGACTTAGATTGTTTTGATGTTTGATTTTACTTTTGTGTCTGGATGTGTGGACTGAATTTGGATTTGGACTTGACTGCTTATATTAACTACTATTAATATCTTATGGATGTCTTTATCACATATTAGACTAACCTGACTAACCTATTTTCTATGGTTGCAGATTCTAGCGTTATCATTCATTAAGCCATTTATCTTTATAAGATATCCATATTTGTTTGAGTAATGTTTTGCAGGTCAAAGTTATCCAAATCTGCAGGAAAATTTTGTCACCATAAAAAAGGGGGAGATTGTTGGAGAAATTTTCATGAAGTGTTTTGAAGCTGACAAATCGTTTCCATCGCCTAGTCGAAGGTTTGCGGACTCGCTATTTAAAGTCCGAAGACCTCCTGGACAGCCGGACTCAAGACTCAAAGTCTATCCTCATTGACAGCTTTCTAATCCGTTGAAGAAAGGCTATCCAGGACTGGATGTTTCATTAAGGATGTGACCTTATCGACTGGAGAAGATCTCTTGGCTGGATATGACATAACGGAATCCTTTATTTGATCATGATTGATTCGAAGATTAAGGATCCGATGATTGGCGAAATATTCTTGGAAGGTTCTACTTATGGAAACCGAGATCCTGATTGTATGGGCAAACAGGATTGATGGGCTATCGACATGTTCCTTTAATAACTCGAATGATCTTCCTAATTGATTCCGTCCAACGAGTAGATTGGAGGAATTCCTTTGGTAAGTGCCAACGGGTATGATGGCATAAATGAGTATATAAGAAAGACGTTCTAAGTTGTTCGAGAAGTGCGCGATAGAAGAATTCAAAAGTCTGAAGCTCCTTGTTATTTAGTCAATTCATTTTAGCGAATTCTTGTACACAAAAGAGAGTCTATATTTGTGAGAAACCTTGAGGAAGTGTGGTAGAATATCTACACTGTGAAATCAAGGAAAAGCTGTGCTGTAACATCTCTTTCGTTCATAGTGAAATCCAGCCGGTGGGCTGTCAGTGCGGAAGAGTGGACGTAGGCTTGGAATAAGCCGAACCACTATAAACCTTGTGTTCAATTTTCTCTTCCTTACTCCTTGCTTTACTTTGATCGTATTTCATTTTGTTAATCAAAAGAGAACTCCCTTTCTATCGTTTGCCTAATATCGCTTCCGTATATCGAGAAATTGTTTTCTCACCTATTCACCCCCTCTCTAGGTGTTTATACTAGCTATCTCAGATTGTGGGAGTAAAAATTCTCAAAAATAAATAAAGAAAAAAAGGCATCTCAATCCAACCAGATACTTTACCACATTATCCCATCATATAAATCTGCATGCTCTGTTGATTGGAATATTCACATCGGCATCCGCGTCTACTTCAGTCCTGCCTCCATGGTCGATGCTATTCTTTATGGTCCCGGCCTTTTTGGCTCGCGTATCCAGTTGCTACATATTCAAAGTAGGGTTTGTGTACTTTGGATTGACGCGCGGTTCTTGTTGAATGCTGCTTCACCTTTACGCGGGGTTAGTTAGCGAAGATGGAGCACTATATATAGGTTTTAGCACCCGAGTGTTTAAGCAGCTCTCAACTTGTTATTATCAATTTATCATGATGTCGTATTTCTATTTTGGATGGCCAAGACCACCCCTCTCGTTCTTGATTTTGTTTTTTCAAATCAAACCGAGAAATTTGGATAATCCAAAACCTTATTCAAAAATTTTTGCTTGAATCGTCCAAAGCAGTGGAAAAACTATAGTTAATTTTGTTACTTTGAATTGAGAATGTATGTAATTCTTGGTTACAGTCAAGTTGAAGTTTGACATAAAATATGCTTGCAAAACGTGTTACTACTCCTTTATTTAGCGGTTATTTAATTCTTGTCCAGTTTCTTAGAATTCAGAGAGTGAGTAAAAACTTTAATTGAAGAAATAACAACATTAAAAATTGATTGTGGGAGTAAAATTTTTCAAAAATAAATAAAGAAAAAAGGCATCTGAATCCAACCAGATACATACCGCATTATCCATCATATAAATCTGCATGCTCTGTTGATTGGAATATTCGCACCGGCATCCACATCGACGTCAGTCCTGCCTCCATGGTCGATGCTCTTCTTTATGGTCCCGGCCTTTTTGGCTCGCGTATCCAGTTGCTCCACATTTAAAGTAGGGTTTGTGTACTTTGGATTGATGCACGGTTCTTGTTGAATGCTGCTTCACCTTTACGCGGGGTGAGTTAGCGAAGATGGAGCACTATACACAGGCTTTAGCACTCGAGTGCTTAAGCAGCTCTCAACTTATTATTATCATGATGTCGTATTTCTATTTTGAATGGCCAAGACCACCCCTCTCGTTCTTGATTTTGTTTTTTCAAATCAAACCAGGAAATTTGGATAATCCAAAACCTTATTCAAAAGTTTTTGCTTGAATCGTTCGAAGCAGTGGAGGAGCCAGAGAGGTTTTATCAGCTTGTGCAAACAATACGGAAATAGATGCTAATTGAGTGGATGACAACGCCACCGCTGCTACAGAAGAGAAGTCGTCCGTGTTGAAAAGAAAGTGGTTAGACAGGTAAAATAGTAACTCCTTTTATAAATAATATTACAAACTCGCCACACTATCACACTTACACACCGACACGCACTCCCCTTGCTTTCCACACGTCACTCACCCACTCACTCTACAAATGACACACATACACAATACAGCACCCCTCACGTCTCTTCTGGCACTCTCTGCACACTACACAAGACTCACACACCTCAAACTTCACACACTAACTTAAGGGGCAAGAGCCCCTATTTATGGGGGTAAAGTCGGTACAATAACCGACTTCCACACCAACATCCCTTAGAACATTAATGTTTTATAGCAACTTGCCAATGCCAAATTGAATGTTGCTTTAGTAAAATATAACGGCTGGAAAAATCTAGAGAGAGAGAAATCTAGAGAAGGAAAAATCTAGAGGAGAGAGGGGCGGTGCTATCTAACACTCCGTTCGCTTCCTCAGAGAAACTTGGAGAGCAGATCACCGTGAGTAGCAAAGAAGGGAGCCAACACGAGCGACTCCACTGCCATTAGCTGGATGACGATGTTGAGTGGTGGGCCTGAAGTGTCCCTCCGTGGATTGCCAATGGTCTTTCCACTTTCGGCAAATTCGAGAAGCTGTTGTCCATATTCGAGAAGCCGTTCTCCGAGAAGCTGTTGTCCATTTTCGAGAAGCTGTTGTACAAATTCGCGAAGCTGTTCTGCCTGGCAATGTTTCGTCGCATAATCCAAAGCACCAGCCTGAAAGCAAATTCAAGATATTAAGGAAAAAAAATCTGTAAGTCAGACAAGTTTTCTTAGCAGGTCACTGAACCACCAGAGACACAATATAATCAACAAAAATTGTCTGTCGGGCAGTTGAAGCAGCTGCGTACTTTAATGTCCTCTTTTGCTTGGATCCATGCTCCATCAGTGTTGGATGCCGATATTGCAATCTATTTGAAACCAAGCCCACGGAATAATATTTATCAAGAAAATACTACAATCAAATGAGATAATCGATGTGAAACTCCCACACTATCATAGATATGATGATGAGAGCATTACTCAACAGTTCACCAACCTACTCAAATTTTATCCAACAATGAAGAAACTATAACATCTTAACCTAATTTAACAAGCATTCTATCAAGAAACCGTTGAGCTTCATAGCCAAAGCTCTGATATTACTTTTGTTGAGAAAATCCGACTCTTGCTATATAGAAAAATAGCAAAATACCTTTACTATAAGATATTTATTACAAGGGCACACACTTGTCTCACACTCGCACATTTGTGACCCGCTCCTGCTTTTCTACCCAAAATCTCTTTTGTAGACTCCTATGCCTACACAATGGGGACCACTATTTTCCAGCACTACACTCTCTCCTCACGCCACCCACTACGACACAACACTCTCCACAAAGGAAGCAATAGCTCCTATTTATAGGGGGTAAAGTGGGTCAACTAACCGACTTTCATATTTCTCCATACAATTCCAATACATGTATAACTGGCAATTTATTATTACAGTACAACTTGCTTGGACGAAGAAAGACTAAATTATTCTGGAATTATCTAGGCCTAGAGGGAAAGATCTAGAAAGGGAAGAGAGAGGCAGTGATTCTCATACGGAGACAAACCTTGAGCGACGCAAACTACCAAAATAGATAGGCATCGATCACATTAGTAAATATTACCTGAATAACGGCACTGAGAGAGCCAGCCAAAAGACCAGACAACATCTCCACACCGAAGACAGTCCCGATGATAAGTGGTGTAAACATTACTAGGGCAACAGGTCCAATCATCCCCCTGAAAGATGCCTCAATTGCAATTTCGAAGCATGTAGCATAGTTAGGGGGATCATGAATCCAAGCCGCCTCTGGCGTGGGCCTTAGCTGCCTGAGGACCTCCCAAGCCATCTTTACTCCTGCACGTCCCACACTTTTCATGGTCATAGCAGAGAAACAGTAAGGAAGCCAGGTGCCCATGATCACGCCGACGATAACCTTCGGTGTCAGGACATCAACAGAAGACGACATTGCTGGACGATTCACAAATGCACCCAACAGAGCAATAGACACCAGGGCAACTGATTCAATGGCAAATCCCTGCATACCAGATAAGAAACGAAAAAAGGTCCATCTAACATTAGATCTAAACAATAGGAAAGTAGAATTTGCCAATAGGGCTAATGTTGAGAACAATATATGAAAGGCAGCACCTAGAGGAAAGAAAGGTGATTTTAGCCAAACATCATCCCGCCCCATCAAGAATAAAAAATGATTCGCACAACTAACATAGTATTTAGTCATTTATGGTGCAAAAGAAAAGATTGGACAATGTGCACAGATTTTGGATGACGTGAATATAATCTCGTGAAAAGTTTGTATGCACGGACACCCTTTCCTCTGCTATGTTATGGATTTTATCAAAATAAGCTACTAAAAGGACAACCGGACAATGTCGATATTCTAAGTAGAACCAACACTAATACATGATATGCGATATGCCAACATATCATTTCTCAAAAAATAGAGAATTCCAATATGTTGAAACACGTTATATATAAAATGAATATAAATTATCATTTTTCAATTAAATTAAATTTATTCAAATTTATAAATAAATAAATAATATAAAAGCTAGAGTCAACTTATTTAAATAAATCAGTGATATTCTACCATGACCAAAATTTAGCATTATTCAACATTTAATACTTCTATTTTTCAAAATCACTTTTTAGCCCCACCCATTTGTTTTTAATTTTTTATTTTGGTCAAAAAACTGACCATTTTTTTCACCCTCTTGTTTCTTCCCTAGCACGATCTGTCACTTCCTTTCTTGAAATCACCCTCCACCCTCCCCTCCCTCTAAAAAAGAAAAAAAAATTGATCCATTGCCTTCTTCAACTATTCTCTCTTCCTTCACACTTGCAAACCCGCCACATAAACCGACCATGCCTCTCGCAATTCACGCCAAGTGGGACTCCGAGGTGACGAGAATCGACACCGCCTCGTTGCCACCGCAATCCCCAGGCCACCCCTCTACTACGTCCATAGCCCCTCCAACCAAGATGTTGAGAAGATGTCTTATGGCTCCAGCCCTGCGGGCATCCCAACCCACCTGTACTACTACTGCTCCCCTATCCACCGCTCTCGCGATTCCTCCACCTCCCGCTTCTCCCCCACCCTCAAGAACACCAACCCTTGCCACCTTTATGGCGGCGCGTGGCAGAAGTTGTTGGAGTTCCTCGAATGACCCAATGCATGTCAATGCATGTCCAAATCACGTGTTGAAGTTCTGGACTCACGTGTTAGAAGAGTTGATCATGTGTTAGAAGAGTTAATCACGTATCGGATTTTTTGATACCTATTAACTACATGTCCAAACATGTTGAATAGGTGTCAAGAGTGTCTAATATCGATAGAGAGGTTTGGAAAATGTCCGTGCTTCCTAGTCGATACTATATTCACATGCAAGGTTTGCCTGTACCTTTTCAGTGTCAGCTGTAGTATTGCCAGCATCATCAGGGACTTCCACGCCAGCCATCTTAGCAATACGTTTAGCATTGTCGCTGATAGGACCGGAAGCATCTGTGGCCAATCGAGTGGCAATGGTACTTAGCATCCCAAGGGCAGCCACAGCAATTCCATACGTGGCAGCAAAATGGTAACTCACGAAAATGCTAACAGCGGCAAGAAAAGGGATTCTGACAGAGCCAACGGCAATACTAACGTTCTGGAGAGCGGCTTGGGGACCGCTGCCGAAAATTGCGGCACAAAATTTTTTGAGAGAGCTACAGAGATTGTGGGCAGCATCATCTGGGAGACACCTGCGGAACTGGTGGGAACCATCATTAACAAGCCGGAGACGGCTACAGAAATGAGGATCATTACTTGGTCAGCACATGAACATCAACAATTGTAAAGATTCATGTCATTCATTTAATTTAGCAAATTTAACACCTGAAGTCATCGTTGGTGTAATTTTTATCGACAAACCCACTGATTAGTCCAGCCCAAAGACCAACACCAACACACAAGGACAGCTGCCTGCAAGATCGTATCCATAATTAGCGACTACAAACGCTCAATGTGTTGACTTAATCCTGTAAAAGCCCGCTGACATTGAAGCATGTCCCATGACAAACATTAGAAGAAAGCAGCATTTAGGATCAGAAGGTAAAAAGTATCATCAAAGAGTTTACCAGTTCTTCACAACTTTTGGCAACCCAATGTTATAAATTGTGAATGATGAGGGCAGAGCAACCAAGCTAACAACAAGAATTCCGACAGTCATTAGAATTATGGAGATAATAAATTGCTCTTTCTTCGATGCCGGCTTGATTTCCCACCAGACAGCTGTGATCAAGCAAACGAGAATACCCATAGAGCTGATGAGCAGGGGATAACACATAGCAGTGAAGTTGTGTTCAATTCCGAAAGAGGAGATGGAAGCAAGAACAAGGGCAGCGCAGGATGATTCGGCGTAAGTGCCAAAAAGATCAGGTCCCATACCAGCAATATCTCCGACAATATCACCAACACAATTAGAAATCACCTGAATGATTAGGGTCAACCCCATTTATGACTAAAAGTGAATGATGTACATAATAGATAAAGCTACAGTAAGAGAGTACTTACAGCTGGGTTTCGATAATGTTGTGGGCTATTTGGCTCAATCTCTCGAACCAGATGAACACAAACATCAGCAGCCTTGGCATAAATTCCACCACTGGCTCTTCCAAAGAGAGCCATGGAAGATCCACCGAGAGCATAACCAGTAATAGCCTCAAAAAGACCTTCCCAGTCATTGCCATAGAACAACTTGAACAGATTGATTGCAAGATATAGCACGAGAAGATCGGTGGCAGCAAGAAGAAATCCCATAAATGCACAAGACCTGAAAGTTCTTCCAGGGATGTTTCTCGCTATCAAGGCAGTCCTTGCGTCAGCATATATAGCAATTTTCTTGCCAAGGGAACCAAAGAGGACTGATGTGAAAGCACCAAGTAGGAATGAAACTGTACTGAAAACGGCAGTGACAAGTGCAGGCTTGCACATTTTTGAATGATTAGACGTGCAAGGCCGGCTTTGGGTGCTGAACCTCTCAACAGAGCCGAGTAAGAGGAAGATTACAATCGCAAAAGCAACCACGAAAACTCCAGCATACTGGTACTCCGCTAACAGAAAGGATTTCACACCTGTTACAATCACAAACGATAATTGAGCCCTCTCTATCAAGCAAATAAAGCAACAAATCTGATTCTTGACATTCTACGTTATGTGTGACGTAATAACGTATAACTCAGTTAAATCCAGTTACGTTATTCCGTTGCCTAGTTTTGTTGAGCCTAGTTCCAAGAATAACTCAAAAGATGATATGGTTCGTGTTACGATTCACCTTTGGCAAGGTGGACAGTGTAAGTGTTAAATCCAACCAGCGGAAGAGTGACGAGAACATAATGAGTAGGGCAAGATGGGGAAAGGGATGAAAGAATAGAAGTACCTTGTTCCGCAAAATAATTAATGAAATAAAAAGAACTGAATATTCAGTATACGACTTAAACATTAAATTAAAGCATCACAAAGAAAGAGAAAGTAGAAACAGATTATAACCTACAATAGTAAACGGTAGGTTAGAGCCAGAAATAAAACCGAGAGTATGGGAAAACATCAGAACTTAAGTTAGAACTGAACTTAAATGTTAGAACTAGAAGAGGAGACGGGTTAACTGCAACGGGGGAAAAATGATTGGAAAAAAATAAAAGAAATTAAAAAATAATTTCACAATAGAACTGATAATGCTTTAGTCCGAAAGATTATTCAAATATGAAACATTGTTACATATAAGGACTTTAGTTAGGAGAAGCAAGAACGTAACTCAAAAGAGAACCTTAGAGAAATATAAGCACAGTTCGTTACCTATATATTCTTAACTAACCCTATAGAATTAGCATTTCATCACAAGGATGATAAATCAAGGATGACAATCTCACGAAAATGAGAAATATTCTACATCAAATCACAGCGTACGATGATAAAACCCTGAAACACATACACAGACGAAGTGAAGATATACTTTACAATTGAAGGTCGTACATCCTCAGCAATTCACCTTTCTAATACAGTATGCTTCTACTAAAGCCAATTACATATAAAAATTACTATCCCAACTTAATTAATTTGACATTGGGTCATTAGTTGCATATACCAAGCTTCCAATGACTAACACAAATTAGATGGAAGAAAGAAATTAAACCCGGGCTCCGTGTGTTCACGGATAACTTGACATTAAAAAAAAAAAAAAATGTGCTCGAATAAGTCATTTTTCTTGAAAATAACAATATTTTTCGATATTCAACTGAAATTTGAAATGAACTGAAAATTATTGCTTTTATTTTGTGAAAAAAAAATGCAATAATTGTGTGATTTAAGGGCTGCATGTGCTATATCATCAAATTTTAAATATAATTTTATTGAATCAATTTTCATAACTTTAATACTACAATAAATTGTAAATGACTAATTTTTTCTCTTATAAAACCTGGCCTTGAGATTAGGCCTCGAGCCCAGTTTCGAGGACCCTGACTTGAGCTTTGGGGACAAGGCCTTGACCTATGGGGACTTGGGCCCAGCTAATGTCCTGATTGTAGGAGCTGGGGTTTCTTGGGCTCAGCCACTATAAACCTGAGGGTGGGAAATGGAGACATGGGCCTGACCTCAATGGACTAGTCCAGATGCCGATGACTCAAGTGCAGGAGTCAGGTAACCAAGCCTAGGTGACTTGACATAAATCACAGATTAAATGTATTACTTTATTATAGATGAAAACGTGACTTGTCGATTTGTCAATAGAGAAAAGAAATTCTGGAAGCACATGAAGATGAGAGAGAGAGAGAGCTTCATCGAAGCTCTAAGCTTAGTTGAAGTTCTTTGCCGCAGTGTGACATGGAATAACTCATCTTATTGGGAAGGAGAAATCTTTTTCTTGATTTAAGAACGAGAACTTTCTTTGATTGAAAATGTTTTTGAACTGATTTATTATTTTGATTGTTCCAAGCATCAGAATGTTTAGAAAATACTTTTCACAGAAATTCTTTTCAACAACACAAGCACATCCTTAGACTGTCAACAAATGTAATCTGTCTCATAGATGTACATACGCTCAAATGCAACACAGAGTTTGACTTATTCAAACCAATTCTTGAGCTAATAAATCAATTAATCTTTCAAGACGAGTAATTATTCATAAATTATCCCCAGACATTAATCAAATATACTTTTGAAACAGCTATGCTATATTATGAACATTCTTTGTTGGTGCAATGCAATAAAATAAAGTGCCTTCCAGTCCCGTGGGAACCTGCAGTTAAGTTGGTGAGTAAAGAGACGAAAACATTCCCGTGACAGGCACATCACGTGCATTTACCTAGTCCAAACAAAGCGCGAACTTGTTGATAAAATAAGACGAATGGCAAAAGCCAAAAGCACAAGAGCTACCCCAGTAAACCCTCCGCCCAAGAACACGACAAAGACCACCATCATTCCAACCATCTTCCTGAGAAGAGAATTCAATGATTAAATATTATACTACTGTGCTCAGATACGTCGCTCAAAGCTCTAGCAGCTGTAACAAACCCTAATAATGAGTCGCCCCACAAGCAGTAGAAGGTCATGATTTCGCTGAGCTATCATCAGATTACAAGACTCAAATTTGTTGCTTTTGCTCAGGCAGATGCGAGATTGACCCGAAAAAATCTGGTAATGAATAGTGTGAGTGAGACATAGAAAGAAGGGGGTTGAACTTCAATCTCTCTATGCCCAAAAAAGTAAAACTCGCAACCCAGAAAATCATATGTACTTCATTCTGTGTCTTCGTTTTTTCCTCCTCTAACGGACAAAGAACATGTGCCAAAAGATTACGAGCTTTATTGAAAAAGAGGACCATAGAATTTCATTACCGAAAGATCTGAAATGTTTGAAAATGTACGGCTATCAATCCCGAGTGCAGCAAAAAGGAATAGTTTCATAAAGCTGGCAAGTTGTGAAGCTAAAGGATCCGCATAAAGTCACCTCCAGTCATGGTCCTCTTTATCGCATCATAGTTAGTTCGAAAACTTCGCTGCTGGGTTGCGTCTCCCTCTTCGTTGTCGCTATAGCACAAACTGCGACGCCACTGCACCAGGGAGAATGCGATCCCAATGACGGCACAGACTGGGATCGCCGTCTCCATCACGAGAGCTGAGAGCACTGCCATCGTTGCGGGAACTCCAGACTAGGTTGCTGGACTCGATACCTATCTCAGAGAGAGAGAGAGAGAGAGACGCAGAGATGAGTGAAGCGGGGAGTGTGCCTCTCCGTCTATGGAGAAAATATTAGGTGATCTCGAACAGGTGATCTCGAGCCACTCATGATGCGCCATGTGGGGACTGGGTCACACTTTTACCTTGGTCAAACTTTTGCATCCAAAAAAAGAAAAACTTTTGCATCCTCTCTCTTAATAATTGCTAATCTTCTTCTCCCTCCATTCGCACGAAGCCCTCCCCCTTCTCTTCAATTAAACGACAATCTCTCTCCTCCTTTTTGTACATCTTCCTAGAAAAAGAAGAAGCTCGCTCTCCTTTTTTTTTTTTTTTTCAAAATACTCTCCCTCTCTCTCTCTCTTGCTGCCAAGGGCCCCGTTGGTCGCATCCGAGATCAGACCCGCCACCTCCGACACATTGCCTCCGCCTCCACCATTGCCTTCAGGAGCCACTCCCTCTTTGTAGCTCCAAAGCCCCTACCGATGGCATCCCCCGTTCAAATCTGACACCTTTGCCACGTCCTTCGGCACATCACCTCCAGAAGCCACACTCTCTCCCTCTCTCTTGCCCCCAAGAGCCCCCACTGGTCGCATCCCGAGCTCATATCTGCCTTCGGCATGTCAGCTCTGCCTCAGCCCTCCTTATGTCCAAAACACACAAATCGCAGGCAAGAGGCAATATCGGAGTCGCCTTCTCGCTCCCCCAACCCAAGACCCACCCCCTCCCCCTCCAAGTCTCTCTCCCTCTCTGATTATATAACACCCCCACATCCACATGCCCCCGCACGATTGCACATCCCCTCCATAGATCATCGCGACCAGCTGCAATCCTCGGAAAAGAGCTTTTCGAGTTCGGAAGGAAGGAAAATGTCAAGCACGGGGTTTTATTAGCCGGGTGTGAGCCTTGCAGAGGCTGACGTGATGTGGAGGCTTTGTTGGAATCAAATTTAGGTTTGCGGAACCTCGAAGGCATAACACAACAAAGAAGGAGATGAATGAAAGAGACTGACTACACAAGACAAGAAAGTGTTTAGTATATAGTAGGATGCATTACAAAGCATAGAAAAATAGAAAAAACTTTTCTCTGCAGGTGAGAAAAGATCTCTCTCTATATATCTTTGTCTACGTTCTACCAAGTTAACATATATAGAGAAGACCGCCAAAGCAAAGTCCAGCTGGTGCAAGCACCAGCCCACACTTGATCGCTATTCAGCAGCAAAGTTGCGGCCTTAAGAGGAGATGGAGAGGAAGAGAGTCGGTGCCTCTACTTTTCTTCTTTTTTATTGTCTTCTATTTGTCAGTGCATGTGTCTATCTCATGCAAGTGTCACGGGCCGATTGATATAGTGTTCCCTTGCACATGCGGCCTTAGGATTTTTCCCAATCAGCCTTTCACACACTCAACTCACAAGGATCGTAGAGGGAGAAACTCTAGAGAAAGAAGCTCTGGATTGTATTTCACTTGTGAATGAGATGAGTACAATGAGAGGAAGAGACCCCTATATATATAAATATAAGGCAAACCGTATCCGTAGATCTCTCCTCGATCTAATGGTGGAGATCGCATCTCCTCAACTACCAACTACCCGCATTTATTACATAAGAATACAATTACCGTATTGCCCACCCACAGGAGTATTCTAGAAGACTCGAGAAGACTCTAGGACTCAGGGATACAAGCCGAGGGTCGCTTGATCCACAGATGTGTCACGGTCGTCGTTCAAAACCCTCTTGGATCGGGCTTCCCTTCAGACTGTGACACAAAAGTCTTCTTTGTTCTTTAACATATCAAAAAGTTGATGGATGACTTGTATGCCCCATGCCAAACCAAACCACCACCCTTTGCCATGTCTAATAAGGACTTTTATTCTTCAATCAAAATCAATTTTATTTCTTTTCTTATAGCCTCCCTTAAAATTGATTTTGGAAATCAACCATACCAAGCATTGTCTTCAATTTCTCGAACAAATCCGCCTTCAGTAGTTTCGTCAAGATGCCTACAATCTAATCTTCGGATCTAGAGAATTTAAGCTCAATCTCATTATCTTTGACCAACTCACGAATATAGTGACACTTAATATCGATGTGTTTGCTCCTGTCATGAAAAGGGGGATTCTTGACTAATGCAATCGCTGACTTGTTATCACACATCAATTTAGTATGACCTTTCTATTCATGCATTAGCTCACAAAGCATCCTACAAAGCCATATCGCTTGACATGTTGTCGAAGCTAATGTTATGTACCAAGAAATTACTCCTGATCTGTGAAAGAATGCAGATTCAGAGGTACTTTTCTACATTTCTATATCACCTACCTAATCACTATTTGTATACTCCACTAAATTGAAATTGTCAATGTAAGAATATAAAATTCCATGTGATAGTACTAGTACGAACACCTAGAGGGGGGTGAATAGGTATTTAAAATAAATCTTGAAAAATAAATGCGAAATAAAATAAGTTGCGAGCAAAGTCTAAAAAATAATCTTAACCCGATAAACGAGCCACCATACTTTTGGTGAAAATTCAGAATTAGATAAGAGATCAAATAGATTTTTGTGATACTTAAAAAAAGAAGAAAAAAAAAAAGAAGGTGCAATAGATAAAATTGAAAATAGTTAAAGGAAGAGAAAAGTGCATACAAGATTTATAGTGGTTCGGCTTAGATTAAGCCTACGTCTATTCTCCAATGCTAGCAACCTTTTGGCTGAAATTTACTAAAGTATCAATAGAGAAGTACAATATTTCAAGTGCAAACACTAAGTGGAAGATTTCTTATCCCTCACTAAGTCACTCTTCTTGTAATTTTCTCTCTTGAATACAATTTTTAAGAATTGTCGTTGAAGAACAAGTGGTTGGAAAGACTTCAGACTTTAGAATTTTAATTTTCATGCACTATCTCAAATAGATTGAATGACCTTCTTAAATACTCATCCACGCCTCAATAGCTATTGGCATTCTCCAGAGGAATTTCTTCCAATCAATCTGTTGACAGAAATTAATGAAATCTTATAGCCGTTTGAATATTGAGATGAAAATCCACAAATTCTGGTCCCCTATCCAATTAGGATCTAGGTTTCCCTAAGTAAATGCTTCCCAAAAAGAAACTTGTCTTCAAGATTGATTTCATTAATTCGGAATTGATTCCATCAATGTATTTATAAAAGGTAAATGAGATTCTTCACCAGAAAGTCAAATATAAAAGAATAAATCCCTATTATGTTCATACTGTATCCTTGTCACGTGATCAATAAATCTAAGTCTGAGTATGTCTTCGTTTTGGACTTGGTTTCAATCTAGATTACGTCAGAGTGGGAAAGACTTTTAGAATGAACAAACTTTTGGCAGGAGTCTGCGATATAACTTTAGAAGTCTACTATTCTTTAGAATTAGAATAAGAATAAGAACAAGAAAGTTTACTACTCTTCCCCTTTTTGTCAATAGCAAAAAAGAGAAAACAAAGAAGCATAAAGAAAATAAGAAAAAAAATTTGTTTTGAATAAGATCAGGGTTGCCTAGGAACACGAACAAGTCAAAAATCCTCCAAAATTTGCACAGTCTTCTCAAGTTTATTCAGGCACTGATGGAAGACAATTTTAACCTTTGCTAAATTTTGAGATGCCTATTGATTAATGTTCTGAACCTTATCATCAAGAGATTGTACCTTTCCAATTAGAGATTCTGAGGTAGTACTGAGAGCAGCATGCAACTTCTGGATTTCAATCTCTATTCCATATTGATGTGCCTTAATCTTCAAAAGGAGCTCTATTATCCGAGGATAATTTGATTCTGGTTCAATTTGAGCACTAGCTTCTACAAAATATACTGGTGGAGTATCCAAAGGCGAAGGAACATTGATCTAAACATGTGAAATTTGGTGCTCCCCTGAACATTAGCTTCTTTGTTCTGACTCTTAAGAGAATCTTTAGGGAAATGAGATGCATAAATATCTTTAGCATTTGGAGAAGATTAACTAATGTCATCGCATGCAATTGGTTCTACAGTTTGGTCAGTAAGAGGATTTTTCTCACCTACTCCCCTTGTCATAATGGCTTTTGTTTGAGAAAGAACTCCTTCTCCTTCCCGCACTCATTCTCTTCTAGCACTAGTTTGTTGACCAGTTCCCTTCTCTCTAGCATCTCCTACACCAACTTCCCTTGTATCTGCTCCTTCCTTTTCAGAATGCTGCTGTTGCTTGTTTAGATTTGCATCTCCCCCTTCATCATCTAAGTCATCATCTTCACTCTCTTTTACTCCAGTTTCTTCTCCTTCACTTTCTTCTTCCACTTCTTTCTCACTCTCATCCTCTTCTTCTTCTTCAGAATCGGCTATGTCACCAAGAGGATCTTGCATGGCAATATTCGCCACAATATCAGAGACAGTCTTGTCTTCATCATCTTCCTCTTCTTCATCTTGTAGAAGAAGAACATGTCTTTTTCTTTTTAGAGTTCGTGAGACAATGTTCTTCCCTTTGCGCTTCTTCTCATCTGCAGATTCTATCTTAGCTTTACTAGTAGATTCCTTCTTCAAAAGTTTCAAGGCTCCAGAGAGATCCTTCAATCTCATTTTGGAAATCATTTTAAGTCCAATTTGCATGGGAATAATGGTTCTGGAGCAAAAATTGAATGGCGGTTGAATATGAAAGTATTGGAAAAGTCTGGTTACCAAGGCTATATAAGGAAGTTATCCATTTCCCTTCATGACAGTTCTGTACATGTGCAATAAGATTGTGTGAGGAAGTGAGAAAGCAACTCCATTGCAGATGGCCCACATCATTTTTACCTTGAATCTTGAGACATCAGTCTTGGAAGTAGCTTTGGGTCTGATGCAATTGATGACGATCTTGTGGAGTAAAATATTAGAAGCAGACATTTTAGAGTAAGTAATGCTTCCCCTAGGAATCCTATCCTTCACTAGAAACTTGGTGACCTATTCGTTGGACACATTTATTGGGAAAAATCCACTTATTTCTACATCCAAAATATCGGCCAACAAATTAACATCAACATCAAAATTTTTACCACTCATAGTGAATTGAACACGAGTGGGATCCAGAACAGACAGGTTTGAATAGAAGTAAGTAGTCAGTTCAAGATAAGCATCAGAACCTTTCCATTTGAAGCTTGGCAAATTTCTCTCATAAATTCATCTTGATGGAATCCAGGAAATCAAAATCTACCATTCGAGAGTTGATGACCCCTTTGTTCAGCATCTGTACATAGACTTTCTTATATTCCTTCAATCGAAATAACTTCCCTTTAGTTTCAGCGATTTATGCAATAATACCCATTTTGGGTTGGAAATTTTTGAACACCCTCTCATCATCGTCTTTCTTTTTATTCTGAGTCTGACCCTCTGTACTAAAATGAGGATCAGCAAGAAAGTTTGAAAATTCTCTTTCTGCTCTTCCAACCTCTACCAGCCTTAAGTTTTCCATTACTCTTAAAAACAACGTTTCATTCCCATAGCCATTTTCTTTCAAGAACAAACTTATGAAATCCATGGGACTTCCTCTTTTTTTTAGAAACTCATAATGTTTGAGAAGTACCTCAAGCTTTCTTACTGAAAGAGGAGTCACTTACTGAGTAACCTCTTTCTCCACTAATGGTCGATTCGTGCTTCGAGGTGATTCATCCCCTGTGAGATCAAAATGCGCCAGACCATCAAGGACAAACTGAGGCTTACAACTAGCAATGCGAGAGGATTTCCATTAATAAGACATCGAAACAAACTTAAAGGATTTTGATGACATGTTCGAGAGTGATCGAGTGAGAAATTTTACAAATAATGTGAGAGCAAATCAAGAGAAGCAGGGGTTTGAGAGAAATATTAGGGTTTGCAAAGAGTCTAGATATCAGGGGGGGCGAAGTCAAAGATTTTATTTACAGAAAACGAATGAGGGCAACCGAACAAGTACAAAGGAAAAACTTTCGTTTTTTAAAAATTTTAAAAAAGTAAACTATCAATAATTTTTAAAATATTAATTCCGAAAAATCAATAGAGATATAACAATTCCCAAAAAATATAAAAGGCAAGCAATAATTCGAGAATAATTGTACCTATTCAAGAAGGAAAGAAATTTACGCGCCAAAATTTGAAATATAACTACTTGAGTTTGGAAGAGCTTTTAGAAGGATGTTTCTACTATAGGTTGAACTGATGAGTCTGTTTGTCCATAGACTTTAACCGGATGCAAGAATAATATTCAGTTTTTCACGAATGAACTCGAATGATCATTTCTCCAATGGTTTGGTGAAAATATTTGCTAGTTGATTCTTCGAACCAATGAATTGAACATTGATTTCGCCATTTTGTTAATGATCTCTTATGAAGTGATGGCGGATTTCGAATATGCTTTGCCCTTGAATGAAGAATATGATTTTTGGTGAAGTTGATCGCACTTGTGTTGTCACATCAGCTTTCAGTGCAAGGTTCTTCTATTCCAAAGTCCTTTAGTTATTGCTTGATCAAAAGAATTTGTGAATAGCAACTTCCAAGAGCAACATATTTTGCTTCTGTCGTTGCGAGTGCCACAATGTTATGCTTCTTTGACAACCAGGACATTAACATTTATCCTAAGGGTTGGCACGATCCTGAAATATTTTTCCTGTCAACTTTACAACTAGCTAGATTAGCATCTAAGTATCCAAGTAATGTAAAGTCTCATCCTTTTAGATACCATAGACTTTACTTTGGATTTGTTGCAATATATTTGATAATATGTTTGACAGCACTGAGATGAGATTCTCTAGGATCGGCTTAGAATCTAGCACATATACACACATTGAATAAAATATTAGGTTGAGAACCAATAAGGTAGAGAAGACAACTAGCCATACTTTTGTATGTCTTTTGGTCTACTTTCTTTCCATATTCATCCTTGTCAAGTTTGGAAGAACTTGACATAGGAGTCTCAGTCTTCTTACAGTTTTCAATCCCAAACTTTTTTATAAGATCTCTGGCATATTTCTCTTAATAAATGAAGGTTCCTTTCTTTGATTGTCTAACTTGTAGATCTAGAAATAATGTTAACTCACTCATCATGCTCATTTTGAATTCTTCCTCCATAGACTTTGAAAATTTCTTGCATAGATTTTCATTAGAAGACTCAAGATTATATCATCTACATATACTTGAACAAGTAGAAAGTCTTTTTCTTCCCTTTTGATCAATAAAGTTGTGTCAACCATTCCTTTCTTGAAACCATTGCTTACCAGCACTCAGTCTCTTATACCAAGCTCAAGGTGCCTGTTTCAAACCATACAAAACCTTCTTCAGTCTGTAGACAAAGTCTGGTTTTTTGAATCTTCAAATTCTGATAGTTGTTCCACATAGACTTCTTTTTATATGAACCCATTTAGGAATGCACTCTAGACATCCATTTGGAATAACTTGAAATTATAGAAACATGCATATGCTAGTAATAATCTTATAGCTTCCAACCTAGTTATAGGTGCATATGTCTCATCATAGTCTATTCCTTCCTCTTGCATATAATCTTTTGCAACAAGTCTTGCTTAGTTCCTAGTTACTTTACCTTTTTCATCCATCTTGTTTCTGAACATCCACTTTGTTCCAATCATAAATTTTCCTTTTGATTTTGGAACTAACTCCTTGACATCATTAATTCTGAATTGTCTGAATTTTTCCTGCATTGTTTCTATCTAGCTTTCATCAAATAAAGCTTCTTAGACTCTCTTTGGTTCTATTTCAAAAATAAGAGCTAGAGCACTTAAGTCTCCTTTTACTTTGGAACTAGTACGAATCACTTCGTCTATATTGCCAATAATGAGCTCTTTAGGATGGCTTGCAAGAGTTTGTTGAACGTCTAATTTCTTCGATTCTTCTAACTTTTCTTCTACTTGATTTTGATCACCAGAAGGCTAAGGTTACTCAGGGGAATCGGACTTCATAAAGTCTAAAACTAGCTTAGACTCTTCGAGTTGAGTCTGATCTTGTTGGTTTTGGACACTTTCTTGAAATCTGACATTCATGGATTCTTCGACAGCCTGTGTATTCTTCTTGAAGACCCTGTGAGCTTTGCTTAAAGTGGAATAACCAAAAAAATTCCTTCATACGATCTTTCTTCGAATTCTCGGGGTGATCATTTTCATTCTTCAAAATAAAATACTTGCAACCAAACACATGAAAATAAGAGATATTTGACTTTTTCCCTTTGTAAACTTCATAGGGAGTTTTTTTTAGGATAGGCCTTAAAAATACTCTGTTAATTATATAACAGACAGTAGAAATTGCTTCTACTCAAAAACGAGAAGAGACTCTATTTTCAATTAACAGAGTTCTAGCCATCTCCTGTAAGGATCATTTTTTCCTTTCTACAACTCTTTTTATTCTAGAGTATAACGAAAGGAGAAAACATGTTGTCGACCATTCTTATCATTAAAATTTGCAAAGTCTTGATTTTCAAATTCTCCTCCATTATTAGTCTTTATACTTGAAATGTCATAACATTTCTCAGTATGAACCTTCTTAGCAAACTTTGAAAAATAGGAGAAGGTTTTTGTTTTATTTGCCAAGAAGAAAACTCACGTGAATCTTGAATAATCATCTACAACTACCAAACAGTATTTCTTACCACTGATGCTTTGTGTTATAGTTGGTCCGAAAAGATCCCTGTGAAGAAGCTACAAGATGCGATTAGTGGAAACTTGATTTATAGGTTTAAATGAGTTTCTGACATGTTTTCCCAATATACATGGAGTACACAACTCAGACTTCTAGTATATCATTCTGAGAAGATCACAAACCGGTTTCTTAGACGATAGTTTAGCAATTTGTTTCATACTCACATGTCCTAGCTTGCAATGCTAGAGATTTGCTTCATACTGAATTAAGATTAGACATTAAGAACTTTCTAAACTTATGTCTAGAAGATAAATATTGCCATGTCTTCGCCCAGTGAAAGTTTGAGAGAAATCTCAACTAACTCCACAACAAACATCTTCTTGGAAATTGATTCTAAATCCTATATCACATAGCTAGCTTATGCTCAGAAGATTGTAGTTCAAACATTTCACCAAGGCAACATTGTCGCTGATCAAACTTCCAATCCTCGCTATTTCATGTCCAATAATTTTTCCTTTACTAGTCCAAACAAATGAAACATTTTCTCCTCTTTGTTTTTATAAATTTATGAAATTACTTGAATCTCCAGTCATATGTCTAGAACAACCACTATCCAAATGCCATTTGTGTTTCCTCTTAATAGTAATCTATAGTCAAAAAGAAATTTCAAACTTTCTTTGGTACCCAAATTTTCTTGAGTCTTGACGAGTTAGTTTTAAAAGCAACCTTTGCCCAATCCTTCTTAACAGATCTCCAAATTATAGGACACTCATTTTCAAAATGTTCTTAGCAATTACACTTAGACAATTTAAGAGCACTCCGATCAACAAGTTTTGCAAAAACTTTTTAAAAATGATTTTTGTAAGCAGATTTTGGAGGTCTTTGTCTACGTCTCTCTTTGACTTTAGGAAAATTGATTAAAAGAGCACTTTCTTTATTCAAACTCAAACCAGATTTGTTATAATAAAATATTTGAATTGAAAGAATTTTCTCTAATTTTTTTTTTTATCATTTGGAGAACTTTGTAGAAATATCTGAAATCTTCTTTTTCAAACATTCATTTTCTTTTGAAAAATAATTAGTATTTTCTTTCAAATCATCTAAATCATTTTTCAAATTCTCAATTTTTTCTCTCCAAGAATTATCCTATTGCATGAGTTTTGAATTTTCATTCTTTAATTCAAAGATCCTTTTTAGAGAAGATTTGAGGTTCAAGCAAAGTTTATCTATATACTTAGAAACTTTAATAGGAATTTTTGAATGACTTACCTCGATTTCCTTGGTAGATTCTGAGTTTGTGTTTGAGTTTGACTCTAATTCTGAGTTTGAATCTGAGTGAGCCATTAGACAGATATTTGCAAACTATTCTTCACTTTCATCACAATCTATATCACTCCAGGTTTCTACTTTTAGAGCTTTCTTGTATTTTTCATACTTTCCTTTATTCTTTTTCAGCAATGGATAATTAGGCTTGATGTGTCCCTTTTTCTTGTACTCAAAGCATATCACATCATTACTAGATTCAATATCTTCCATTGATCTTTTCTGAAAATTTTGCTTGCTTTGCTTTTTCCAGTTCAATCTTCTTCCTTTCCTATTTAGTTTCCTGAATTTCTTTATCATGAGAGCCAGCTCTTTTTCATCCATATCATCATCTATGTCTGCATCATCAGAATCAACATTAGACTTAAGTGCAATTGACTTCTTACCTTTTGTATCCTCTACGTCATTGATCTATTCCACTTCATATGATTAAAGAGTACCTATCAGTTGGTCAACAGAAAGAAGCATGATTCTTTGTGTCTCTCGGATTGATATTTTCACATGGTTCTAGTCTTTTGAAAGTCCTCGCAGAAGTTGTTGACCTTCTAAAGCAAAAATTGGTTGACCTTGATATACCAACCCATTTACAATTTTTGTAAATCGATTGAACATATCTCTAATAAACTCTCCATACTTCATTTTGAAGGATTCATATTGGCCAAGTAAGATATTTATTTTTGTCTCATTTGCACGATATGTTCCTTCATAGGTGACACAAAGTCTATTCCAGACTTCTTTAACTATTTCACATGAAGAAAATTTGTTATATTCAGCAGGAGATAGGGCATAGTATAAAGAATAGATGACTTTTGCATCAAAAGCCTGTCTCTTGGTAATTTCTGCTTGGTTGGATTCCTCAGCATCCTTATCTAATACTTCTTTTCCCTTGTTAGATGCTGAAGCTGCGTTTGGGGTGATTCCTCTTTCTACAACATCCTATTCCTGAGGATCTTTGGATCTCAGAAACGCCTTTGTTGACACCTAGTTTAGGATCAAGCTTATCCGTAAAACTCATCTTTTAGAAATTAAAGATAAGCTTTAATTAGAGGGAAATTTTTAAAATAATTTTTGAATTCAAAAACTCAACCGTGTGATTTTGGAGCCACTTTGTTGTTGAGAGGTTGAGCGAAAATCTCCACCTGCGGAAACAAACTCAAGTCTTTCTCTATAAATAAAGAGTACGAAGCCTTGAATCGGAGGGAGAAAAAAAATAAAAAATTGAGAGAGAATACAGAGAAGGGGGGCTTCTTCCGTTTTGTTCCTGGGGAGAAAATAAAAGCACGATAGAAAACTCTTCTTTTCCTTCGGTAAAGGGGTTCAGTGAAAAAAAAAGAGCCAAAGGAAAAAGTGAATAGCAGAGAACGTACATAGGGAGTAGAGGAAGAGTGACGTGAGAGAGAGGGAGAGAAAAAAAAGTCAAAAAGGTGAAAAGTGAAAAAGCAGAACAAGAAATGACGTGAGAAAACAGGAGGAAAAAGAAAAAGAACACTGTTCTTCTTCTCCGGAGGTTTGCTTTCGTCTACCCGCGCCTCGTCCGCTCGCTGCTGGCTCCGCACCGCTGCCGCCGCTCCACCACCTGCCGGTCATCGTCTCCACGCCATTGCTGCTCCTGCGCCCCGCACAGCCCGCACCCAGCCTCCAATCACCGCGTGCCCCTGCTCCGAGTGCTGTTGATCCGTGCCCAAAAGACGACACCACTGCCGCTGCCTTGATCTGCCTGCTTGAGCGCTCGACTCCGACAGATTTGGACCGAACCGCTGTTGCCCGCACACCTCTGGTTGTCGCACCACCGTACCCCTGCACCGCGACGCACCATTGCGCTCGGATCTCCCCGCCGCGTCTTCGCCTGCATCCCTCCGCCTGAGCACCGGCGCCACAGCAACTCGCCTCTCGCCGCGCGTCTGCTATCTCCTCACGAAGCTCGCCGGTCGTTGTCCGTGAAGCCCGACGCCGGAGCTTTTCATCCTGCTCGCTCGGTGGCCGAAGCCAACTGCGCCCGAGCCCCGCTTCCGATCAGCACCTGCACCTGGAGTTTCCCGGCCCGCGACTCCCTTCGCCGGTGGTCGGCGCCGACACCTGCGACGCCCCTCGTTGCCATCTTTCGCCCGGCGCTCGACGTCTGTACAGCCCTTTTGCTGCTGCAGCTACCACCTCCGCCATTGTGCCTCAGCCCGAGCCACCATTGCTGCGACCCGCGACCCTGCTGTTCGCCGGTCATCGACGCCGCGCCTCCCTGCTACTGCTGCCGCCTAGTCCTCACCGGAGCTCCGACGCCGGTCACTTGAGGCTTGAGAAGGGTGAATTTGGAATGGTTCCTTGCTGGTTTCCATTGTGGAGATAATTTTCCAAGCTAGGTCAAATTTTAGGTCAAATTTTAGGTTAAATTAAGCTATTATTTGGATTTTTTTTAGCTTGTGGAATTGACTTGATTTGATTTATTTTTATCATTAGGAAATTTGTCATATTAAGTTATGATAATCAAAAATATTGACCCGCGAGATGTCGGGTTAGATTTTTGATTATTTCGACCTTTTATGGCAAAATTCATTAATTGCTTTGCATCATCGATTCATATTAAAATAATATGCCATTGATTACATGGATGAATTTTTATTTTGGCATGTTATTATTATTTGCTCATCACATATCATGCATCATATTAGGTATTTAGGTCTATACACATTTCACATTTGAAGCAACACATTTTAGTTTTTTTTTTTTTTTTTTTTTTTTTTTAAGATTCATGTAGAATTAGGATGATTTTCCTTTAATAAAATGAAAACAAAAAAAGATGTTATTTAGGTTATGTAGATTTTATGATGTGCACATTACATGTTGCGTTTTAATTAGTAGGTTATAGGTTGATGTTTTAACATTCTCATCATGTAGTATTTTTTATACTATATAAAAAATAAAAAAATGCCAAAAATTAGCATTGCATCATTACGTTACTTTTTAATAAAAATTATCAGGTCATTTCATTTTAATTAAAAAAAAAACAAAAAGCCATTTATCTGGTTAGTTAATAGGTTAGTTCATAATTAATCTCGTTTCATGTCATCATTGTTAGCATAGGTTGCATATATGCATTAAAAAATGAATCATCATAAAAAAAATCATAAAAGAGCATGCATGTAGAAATACAATATCATTCATCCCATATCACGTAGCACATGCATATTTAGGATTATATAAATTAGATTGCATACATATAGTGATAATTTTAAGTCATATCGTATGAATTGCATCTCGCATGTCATTAAAATAAATTCATGTATATTAAGTTAGATTAAGATTACATAATAATAAAAATTAGGTGTCATGTCATTTAGAAATCATGTTTAGGGCATGCATTTTTATTAGCATTTTTTATTGAATGTTATTTTATTGATTGTGCACCCGCATGACCACCATTTGCATGTTAGTAGTTTAGGTTAAAATTAATTAACATTGTCTGCTAAATATTTTTGAAATTAAAATAAAAAGTACCGAAAGGGCGTTAGACTAATCTAGCGTAATCATGTCCCCGGATTTATTGAATCTCTGGTTCGTAAAAATAAAGTATTCTCCCATACTTTATTTGGGTTTCTAATCAAACCCTAATTGATTAGTGGCGGCTCTAAATTGAATTGAAATTGCATGTTTAAATGAGTTAATTTCCATCAAGTCGCGATTGGTAGGACTTGGGAGGGTCCGTGCCAAGTCTTCGGACTTAGTAATCCATTAACCTAAACTTTAGGATTGCCCTGAAAATTTAGGTCGCGACAGCCTTCATTTTATTCTTCCACATACTATATTCTTTTCCATCAAAATAAGGTGGTCTGGTATTGCTCTGCCCCTCAACGAGTCTTGGTGCTAAACAACTAGTTATCGAAAATCTTTAGCTCAAAAATATAAACACTTCAACAGAAGGGCATAGGGCTCCGATACCAATTCATAATGCTAGTACGAATACCTAGAGGGGGTGAATATGTGTTTAAATAAATCTTGACAAATAAATGCATAATAAAACAAGTTGCGAGCAAAGTCTGAAAAAGGATTGGAGTTTGGTAAACGAGCCACCAAATTTCTAGTGAAAATTCAGAATCAAATAAGAGATGGAATAGATTTTTGCGATACTTACAAAAAAAAGTGCAGTAGATAAAACTGAAAAGAGTCAAACGAAGAGAAAATTGCACATGAGATTTATAGTGGTTCGGCTTAGATTAAACCTACGTCTACTCCCCCACGCTAGCAGCCTTCTAGCTGAAATTTACTAAAGTATCCACAGAGAAGTATAATAATTCAAGTGCAAATACTCAGTGGAAGATTTCTTTTTACCTCTCTAAGTCACTCTTCTTATGATTTTCTCTCTTGAATACAATTGGTAAGAACTGTCGTTGAAGAACAAATGGTTGGAAAGACTTCAGACTTTGGAATTTCCATTTTCATGCACTATCTCAAATACATCGAATGACCTTCTTAAACACTTCTCCATGCCTCACTAGCTGTTAGCATTTTCTAGAGGAATTTCTTCCAATCAATCCATTGGACAGAATCGATTAAGGAAATCTTGTAGCCATTTGAAGATTGAATGAAAATTCGTTGATTCTGGTCGCCCATACAATTATAATCTAGGTTTCAATAAGTAGATGCTTCCTAAAAATGAACTTGTCTTCAAGATTGATTTCATCAATTTGTGATTGATTCCATCAATGTATTTATAAAAGGTTAGTGAGATTCTTCGTCAAAAACCAGATATAAAAGACCAAATCCTTGTCGTAAGATCAATAAATCTGAGTTCGATTATATCTTCATTCTAGACTTGGTTTCAGTCTGGATTGCATCAGAGTGGGAAAGATTCTGGAATGAATAGACTTTTGGCATGAGTTTGCGATATAATTTCAGAAGTCTACTATTCTTCAGAATAAGAATAAGAACAAGAAAGTTTTGTCAATTTCAAAACCTGGTAGGAACACCATGATCATGAGTTCCATTGACATACTGTAGAATTATTTTTGCTACCTGCAAATGTTATTGGTATGGTTTCTCCATGAACCGACTAATAATTCCCACACCATAAGTAATATTCGATCTAGTGGAAACCGAATATCTTAAACTGTGAACAATACTTTTAAAATAAGTGGGATTTGCCAATTTGTCGGTTCCTTCTTTGTTTAGCTCCAACCATTTTGTTATGGGAGTTCGAATTGATTTGAGCGATTCCATATTGAGTCACTTCAAAATATCTTTAGCATATTTCTACTGTGAGATAAATATGCCATCATTTGTTTGCTTCATTTCAAAGCCAAGAAAATAGGACATCAATCCCAAATCTGTCATCTCAAACTAACTAGTCGTGGCATATGCCATGCACTAATTCGGACTTGCACACATATGAATCTCATGCACTTTCCACATAAATATGTCTAGATTATTATGGCCACTCAAGGCCCAAGGCCAACCCGAAGGTTCACAGTCATCCGGCATAACCGGGCATCGTCTTGCCCCATCGAGCATGGCAACATCCCGTGTGAATGCATCAAGACGGCATTCATGTAAGGAGCTTTGTTTCGAAAACCATCTGCGAATGGCATCTAGTTGACTTGGGAGCATATGAACTTAATCAAGCATCATTCTGCGTAAAACGCATTAGAATGGGTTCTCACCCCTCATAAAACGCATCAAGGTCTTTATGTGATCACACGGGTATACTATCACACAATTCTTTTCATATCTTTCTCATTAATCCATGTGATACCCATGCGATATGTAACATCACTTGCCAAATGCCATCATGCCGCACACATGCATCAAATTATATCATTCATATATATATATAATTGCACCATTTAATTCATAAACCCATGGCACATAGACCACTTGTCAAATAGAGTAAAGTCATTATAATATCTCAAAACCATTTATCACGTGCTCTCATAACCCATCGTATAAAACTCATCCTTCAATTATTACACCATGCATAACATATATGATACGTCAAATATGTACAACACATAACACATATAATCCATTTGGCTCTTACAACTCATAACCCATATAACATACGTAACATATAATCCGTACCCCATATAACACGTATATCACATAATAGTATATCATCCTATTAAGGCATATACAACAACATATCAACTTTACTTGACATAACCCTTAACTTATCGACCTAAGCATGATAACTTATCATCAAGACCCGATAACTTATCATTGAAAATCCAATAACCTATCACCCTAAACATGATAACTTATTTTAAAGAACCCGATAACCTATTGGCAAAAACTTGATAACTTATCATCCAAAGCCCAATAACTTATCACCTAAAATCCGATAACTTATTGCCAAAAGTCTAATAATCGCCAAAAGTCCGATAACCTATCACTTTAACCTCGATAACTTATCGGTGAAAGTTCGATAACCTATCTAAACTCAACGATCACTTATCACACAACATCCACTTATCACATTAATAAATCACAATTTAACCATTAACAGGCTCTAAACTACTCCCAAGTGCAATGATAACCCTAATCAAGGGTTAGAAAGCCACTCACAACCATGTCCGAGCTTCCACAAGCATCGAGGGAGGAGTGGTAAGGTCGAACCGTAGCTGAGGGCTGTTGGTCGCACGTGTACAGTGGGCGGGGGAGCTGGGTAGCGCTCTGGTGATGGCACAACGGTGATTCGACGACAGCACGACCTTCAGGCTTTGTGGGGGATTAAACCGAAGAAGAAATAAGAGAGAGAAGGCTGCTGTGAGGGCTAGACAGAAGCCTTCTCAGCTTCAATGCTCGGCTACAGTGACAAGAACCATGTGTGGAGGGTGGTGTGATGTCGGGGTGCAAAGGACAATCGTGGTAAAGGAAAAATAAGAGGGAAATGAGAAGAAAAGCTTGAGATGAAGGTGAGAATGGATATGCAGATTTCGATGGTGCTATGGGGAGAGAGAAAGAGCTTGAAACAATCAAGTGAGGAAAAATGAGAGAGAATGAGGGTGAGAGAGTGTGAGCCGATGGTGAGGGAGAAGACGGAGGAGAAAGACAAGGAGAAATCTTGCTCATTAATGCACATTACATCCCAATTTGTTGGACTTATCTCAGTCAATCAATTGAAGACTTCTTGAAGAAGAAAGATCTAAGCATTAATGATAAGATATACACTTGAGTGTACAGGTTTAGGTTAGATTAGCTAGACTTAGGCTAGAAAACCTTTAAGCTTCCTCTTTGTTGCCCCCTCTATGCATGTGCTGTCCCCTCCCTTGGCCAATTCCACATTTGCCCTTTTGTCCTTAGTCCAATGGAAGGGCATCTTGGTCATTTCACCAAGAGTGTGCACTATTCATGTACTTAGATGCATTAAATACTGAAATGATGGCTTGATGGGCTTGAAGGGCTCATGGCCCTCCCTTGGCCGCCCACCCCTTGGGCATGTGGACCTTAGGCCACCCATCATGGGCACGGGCCCAATTGGGCCTTGCTTCTCGGGCTTGGACCCACTTGGGTCCTTGCTTGTGGCCCACCTCCACTTCTCTTAACTTTGACATCTTTCCTATGAAAAGCAGAGTTTTTGCCCCAAAGTGGCTCTATCTGATGCCTTCATGGTTTATCGATCCTCAAGGTAATCCTGTTCGATGATCGCTTGCTAAAATAGTCCCATTCTAAAAAGCGGGTCGGAACGAGGATGTCACATATATAGTGTATGCTCATATGGGCATTTTTGAAAACCATGCTCCAATAGATATGTGTCAATGCTCGTGTACCAAGCTCGAGATGCCTGTTTTAGTCCACATAATACTTTCTTCAGTTTGTAAACTTGCTTTTCATGCCTTTCTTCACCATAACATTCTGGTTGTTCCACATATACTTTTTCATCAAGGAAAACATTAAGAAATGCTGATTTCACATCCATTTAATGGATCTTCTACCGATTTTGAGCTACAAGTGCTAAGATAATCCGAATAGTATCCATTCGAGCCACTGGTGCAAATACTTCAACAAAATCAATACTTGGCTTTGGCTTATAGCCTTTCACACTAGTCTAGCTTTGTAATGGTCCACTTGACCGTCGGGTTTGTACTTCGTCTTGTACACTCACTTGACACCTATGGGTTTTTTACTAGGTGGTAAAGAAGTTAGCACCCATATGTCATTCTTTTTAATGGAGTGGATTTCTTCATCCATTGCTTGGATCTGCTTCTCATTTGCAGCTGCATCATCATAGGATATTGGGTCACATTCTATAAATAAACATTCGTCGTTATCACTGTCATCATCCATTGTGACACGATTGTTGCGAATGACAAATCAACAGTTCTGAAACTATTGTTGTTGAAGAAGATGAACTTTCGGGTGAAGCTGGTGAATCATCGGTTGAAGATTTTTCTATCTCTCCCACCAATGGTTCATCTTCAATAGGGATACTTTCTTGGTCAACCTTTTGATTCCAGTCCCAGGCTTCATCTTCCAAAAATTGGACATCTTGCTAATAATTACCTTTTTAGTGACTAGATTATATAGCCTATAACCTATAGTTACCTAACTGTAGTTGATGAAAATGCACTTCTAGCTTTTGTCATCCAACTTTTCTCTATTCATCTGGTATATGGAGATATGCTACACACCCAAATATTCATAGCAACGAGACATCTTGCTTGTTGCCACTCCAAGCCTCTTTTGGAGTTCTTCCAAGAGCACTTCTTGTGAGACACCTGTTTAGCACAAATACAGCACAAGCAACGGCTTCTGCATAAAAATTCTTCAGTAATGCTTTAGCCTTTAGCATACTTCTTGCCATTTCAAAAATTGTTCTATTCTTTCTTTCTGCTATACTATTTTGCTGAGGAGTTTAGCTAGAAGTCAACTAACATTTCACTTTATGAATTTTACAGTATTTGTCAAATTCATTGGAAGTAAATTCTCCACCTCTCTCCGATCACAATGTCTTTAGATTAAAGCCACTATGTATTTCAACATAGACTTTGAATTCTTTAAATTTGCCAAAAGTTTTAGATTTTTCTCTCAAGAATTATACCCATGTTTTTCTAGTAAAATCATCGACAAAAATTAGTGTGTACCTTTTTTGTCTGATTGATTGCACCTCAACAAGGCCACAAATATTTGTATGTACCAACTCCAAAGGTTGCTTGGCTCTTATAGCTTTTCCAGATGGGAAGGATTCTTAATGTTGTTTTCCAATGAGACATCCTTCACACGGGTGGTTTGGACTGTCGATCAAAGGCATGCCAATCACCATTTCTTTTCTAGACCGGTAATTTTAGTCCACAAACATTTAGATGACTAAATTGAAGATTCACAGCCACTTGCTATCTTTTGTCATCGCTTGAAAACTCAAAGAGTCTTCATTTGAAGGGATAGAGGGAACATCATATTCTTCATCATGTATGCCGTTGTGATCAACTTATTATTTACACCTCTGATGATGCAAACTCCATTTTCAATGTTAACTTTGTGACCTTTTTCAAAAAGTTGCCCAACACTAAGCAAATTCCAAAAAAGTCCCAGCACAAAGTAGACGTTTGCAACAGTAACATTGATACCATCTTTTGATTTGATATCAATATTACCTTTGCCCATCACAAGAACTTTTTATTTATTCTTTAAGTTGACTTCATTGTGAAATGTCTCGTATAACTGCGAAAATAGCTCCTTTTGGCCGCACATGTAATTTCTGCACCTGGTATCGAGGTACCAAATATTGGCGTCCATGGCGCTTGAGTCATCTGTTTTGCATGCCAACACCACGTTCTCATCAGCATCAACGGCATGCACATGTTCTGGCTGCTCGTGCCCCATCTTTGCTTGGCATTAATTTGTAATGTCTGAAGTTGTTACACTTAAAACAACTTGTCACGTGTTTTGTACCTTCAAGTGGCATTCAGATTTGCACCACGACATCGAGCACCATGACGACCTCCTCAATTTGAGTGAACAACCCAACTCTGTAATGCTTGCTCAAGATTCGAACAGATTGACTTCGGATTCATTCTTTACTCATGCAAGCATAATGAACACATCAACTTCTCCAACGTCATGGTTGATATATTTTGGCCTTCTTCGATTGCTGCAACAATGTAGTCAAATCTTTCAATCAAAGACCTCAAGATTTTTTTCTACGACTCATAACTCTTAGAGCTCTTCACCATTAACCCTTCGTTGGTTAACGATAGTTTGTAGATGATCAAAGTACGCCAAGATAGATTCCAAGTCATTTGCATAAAGACTCAAAATCCCTTCGAAGTGTTTAGGGTCACACCCCCCTAACGTGATCATCACCTTTGTAGGATTTTTACAAAACATCCCACGCTGCTTTCACGTTCTCCTCGCTCGATATTTTTTCAAATATCAATTCCTCTATCGATTGAAAGAGATACAAAGCTTTCTATTCTTTCTTTTGGGCCTCCACCAACAATTCTTTCTCCTCCTTTCTCAAAGCATTGAATGCTTTGGCATCAGCTACTTCGGTGTAACCATTCTCCACCAAATTCCACAAATCTTGAGAGTTGGAAAGAACCTTCATTTGGATGGATCAGTTGGTTGAAATTCCTTCTGTTCAACTTTGGAAATTACAATTGAATGGAACTGGTGGATGCCATTGCTAGCTGTGATATCAATTGTTGGAATCAATTTAGGTTTGCGGAAGCTCGAAGGTATAACACAACAAAGAAGGAGATGAATGAAAGAGACCGATAACGACACAAGACAAGAAAGTGTTTAGTATATAGTCGGGTGCATTACAAAACATAAGAAAAAAAAACTTTTCTTTTCAGGTGAGAAAAGATCTCTCTCTGTATATCTACGTCTACGTTCTACCAAGTTAACATATATAGAGAAGACCAACGCCAAAGCAAAGTCCAGCCGGTGCAAGCACCAGCCCACACTTGATCACTCTTATGTAGCAAAGTTGCGGTCTTCAGAGGAGATAAAGGAAGAGGGTTGGTGCCTTTACTTTTCTTCTTTTTTGTTGTCTTCTATTTGTCAGTCCATGTGTCTACCTCACGCAAGAGTCTTCTTTGTTCTTTGACAGATCAAAAAGTTGAGGGATGACTTGTTTGCCCCATGCCAAACCAAACCACCACCCTTTGCCACGTGCAATAAGGACTTTTATTATTTAATCAAAATCAGTTTTATTTCTTTTCTAACAGGCTTTACAAGGAGAAGATGAACGAGAAGATGGCCGCAGTCTCAGGGGATCGCGAGAAGGAGGAGAGGACAACGAGTGGAGGAGAGGGAGGCTGTTTCTCTTCCTCGGGTGTTCGTGAGGGCCCATGTCCATCCTTCCTCTACAGAAACACCGCACGTTGCTCCCTCAGAGTAGCTCCCTGCCATGAATGGTTTTTAGCTTTAGCTGAGACTTCTTCTTCTTCTCTTTCTTTTTGCTTGTACAAATCGTGAGTTTGCAAGCATTTTCCCTTTTTGGGGGGTTATTGTGTTGAATACTGATGTTGTATTTCTATTGGTGAATTTCTTGAATTGAAAGTGCAGTTCGAACTTGAAGGAATTTACTTCGATTCACTTTAGATTGCTCAAAATTCGTAGGTTTAAATCCATGATGAGCTAAGTGATTTGGGCCATTCAGTTTTAGCAGATGTAATGAACTGGGTCCAAACGAGAGACTTTACTCATTCAAGACACAAAAGAGAGCATGAAGCAAAGCAAAACAAACACAAGAATAAGAGTGATAATGCCCGATAAGAAAAAAGAGGCAATGTAGAGCCTACCTAAACCGAAGAACTTCGAAAAAAAAAAAAAAAAAAAACTGAAGCAAGAGGAGAGAGAGTGGGTCCTGAAGGTGACGGTAGAGGTGGAGGCGATGTGCTAGAGGCGGTGGTCTAAGCTCAAGAGGCGACCGATCAGGCTCTTGGTAGAGGGAGAGAGAGGGGGAGAGGGAGGGAGAGGGAGGGAGAGAGAGAGGCAACCGGTTAGTTCTTGGGAGGGAGAGAGAGAGAGTATTTTGAAAAAAAGGAGAGCGGGCTTCTTCTTTTTCTTGGAAGATGCAGAAGAGAGAGGATAGAGAGTGTTGTATAATTGTAGAGAGAGGGGGATTGGTGCGAATGGAGGGGAGAAAAGACTAGCAATGGACCCGATCGCCACGTGGCGCTTCATGAGTGGTCAAAGACTATGTTGATTTGGCAGTTTGAGACCACCTAATATTTTATTGCTTGGATAGGAAAAGTTGCGAGAGTTTCATGAATTAGAATGTTATGGTGATGTGCACGCGATAGTCAAAGATCCAGGCCTTTTGATGTCATCCTTCGGATTTGCAAGTGAAGGACTGACCTTCTAGAGTAGGATAAGCGGACGTTGGAAGCGAGAGTGAGCATAATTTCATCTTATTTTTGACATATCAATGTCCGAATGGAACCACTGGGGTTTGCCCCAGTAGCCACTCTTCCAACATGGAAGGGGGAGGTGGGGAGTTCGAATCCCCATCTTATTGGGAGGTTGGAGTGGGGACGATTTAGTTTCAAGTATAGGTTTTGACTCCCACGTCCTATAAGGAGGCAGAGCAAAAGTCTGAGAGTGAAAGTTAAAGTAGGAGTAGAATAGGACCGACAAAAAAAAAGAAGTCCGAATGGAAGTAATGTATTATTATTTCTCAATATTAATATATATACTTTCTATGCACGTTTATACTTGGGCTAAAAGATTGGCGTTATTTCCATTAATTTTATGTGATTGACAAGTAAATAAATTTGTACTAACGAAAAAACCTAGCATATTTTAAAACATGTAGCAATCTCTCGTGTCAATAAGGATGACATGCCGAAATTGTTGTCTTTGCAATCACATGTATTTTTGTCTTGATTGTTAGAATTTTAAGAAAATTACCATTAAAAATCAAAGCAATTTATTTATAATACAACGGTGACTAATCTTCTGGTTTTCATCTTTTTCCCTTACCAATGGGGTTTTTAAAGGTCAAATCACGAAAAATGCGTTGATGAGCAGTATTATAGGCAATTAAGGAGAATGTTTTTATATTATATTACATGACTAATGCCTATATGTATAATGATTTTTTTTCTTTCCTTCTTTTTTTTTTTCGCACCTTGGAGTTGGAATGATAATATGCGGTCTAACAGCTGAGCTGCAAAATTGTGTGCTCCCCCTCGAAGGAACAGAGAGATAGGATGTGGGGCCCATATGACTCGTCCCTCAATGTATGTCCGATGATTTCTGCACCGTTGGATTGGCTCTCCAACGGACCCTCTCTCCTCCGAGCATTCAGCCGGCTTACATGATCGTATCCCCCGACCGCGAGAACTTTTGGGTGCGTAATTGAAATCGGCGCATTTAAGCTCATAGGTCTTTCTGACCCCCCCCCAAAAAAAAAAAAAAAAAAGAAAAAAAGAAAAAGAAAGAAGAAGCACATAAGTCTATCGATATCAATATTGAGATACATTGGGCTCATATACACCTCAATTATTTAAAAAATTTCAATTTTTACATTTCATTTCACTCGGCCCCTAATGGAGACCTCCTCTACGAGTCATCTAAAACATGCCATCACTCCTAGCAATTTGAGGTGATTAACAAGTGGATCCAATTAGGGCATTGCATAAGGCCAAAATTATGGCCCAAACTCGTCTATCCATAAAAATCATATGTCACATTCTTGCACGTTATTTAGGATTGGATTGGTTCTAGTTAATTTGGACGAGGTCCTATAATTATATGCCCTCACCTAGCCTGCGCCAAAGATGCTTATGGCCCTTGCGGTTTGGCCTAAGCCCAGCGAGGCCAGTTGGTTGCCATTCTCATGAGATTTGCAAATCCTCTTTTAACTGCCATAACACCAAGAAAAAAAAAAAGGTCTTCTTCACTCCCCTGTAGTCCCAATAGATTCGTTACCCATTTTTTAGGGATAAAAGATAATGGTGGTGTTTGAGGGCATGTTTGTTTGAATTGAGTGAAAGATATTTTTCATATTCATATTCAAATTTCGAAAAACTTTGAAATAGTTTTATGCAAATCTAAGAGCCAACATTTACAAGTTAATTTCAGTTGGATTAACAAAAGATAAAAAATATTATATGTCTTAAGATTTAGATTAAAAAATAATAAGTAAAGGTCTACTCGGACACGTCAAAATTTTTGCGAACAATCCAATTAAATTGTATTACTTCTTTTTTTATTCAACTGGATTCTTAAATTTTGTAATTCCTTTTGTGTTAATTCTTCAATCAAATATACGAATGAAAATGCTTGCTAGAATTCTAAATTTTTTTTTTTTTTTTTTTTTTTTTTTTTTGGGTCAAAAGGAATTCTAAATTAGTGCCACAACAATTTTACTTAGATTAATTGTCGGTGTGGAACAAAAAGAGAGAGAAAAAAAACGAGAGAGAGAGAGAGAGAGAGAGAGAGAGAGAGAGAGAGAGAGAGAGAGAGAGAGTCTAGCAAAGGGTCTTCCTCACTACAGTGGTAGCCCGACGGGCGACGAGGACGTCTTGCCCTTCATGTGCACCAGCTCCATCCCCTCTTGTAGTTTGCTCCCCCTCTTCTTTCTCTATTTTATTTATTCTGTTTTTTCTTTTCAAAATTTTCCCTTTTTTCTGAAATTAAAAAAGTATTAATTTTGTTAAGGTTTTTAAGGATGTCACTTATGATGCTAGCATAGCACTTAAGCAGCAGTCTCACTTACTTTTTCAATTAAATGACTAATGTTATCGAAAGAGCAATGGAACCAAAAAAAAAGGAAATGATTGAACATTTTATTAAAAAAAAAAAGAATTAAGGACAAGTGAAGCCTTTATGCCTTTTTTTATGGAGTTACATGCTTCGATAACTATCAAGTATTTATTTTGTTAAGGTTTTTAAGGATGTCACTTATGATGCTATCATAGCCCTTAAGCAGCAGTCTCACTTACTTTTTCAATTGAATGACTATTGTTATCGAAAGAGCAATGGAACCAAAAAAAAAAAGGAATTGATTGAACATTTTATTAAAAAAAAAAATTAAGGACAAGTGAAGCCTTCATGCCTTTTTTTTTTTTTTTTTTTTTTTTTTCGGTTAATATCCCGAAAAACCCCAAACTGGTACACTTGTGACAAATTTACCCCAAACTATTTTTTTGACCATGAAAAACCCCAAACTGTTAAACTTGTGACAAATTTACCCTGACTGACTATAAAAAACCCTAAACTGGTACATTTATGACAAATTTACCCCAAACTAATTTATCCGATTGCAAAAAACCCTAAACTGGTAAATTTTTTTATAAATATACCCTATGCTAAATTGGATTAATACCACAAAAAAATCATAAAAATTGTAAACTATGATAAATGGAGCGTAAAATCCTAAATTGGTATACCGGTTAACTGTCACGTGTTATTTAACTTAATAATTTGAGAATAAAATTTAACGAAAACCAACATAGGGTAAATTTGTCACAAGTGTACCAGTTTGGGATAAATTTGTCAAAAAGTATACCAGTTTGGGGTTTTTGGTGGTCAAAAAAATAGTTTGGGGTAAATTTGTCACAAGTGTACCAGTTTTGGGTTTTTTAGGGTATTAACCATTTTCTTTTTATGGAGTTACATGCTTCGATAATTATCAAGTATTTATTTTGTTAAGATTTTTAAGGATGTCACTTATGATGCTAGCATAGCACTTAAGCAGCAGTCTCACTTACTTTTTCAATTGAATGACTAATGTTATCGAAAGAGCAATGGAACCAAAAAAAAAAAAAAAAAAAAAAAGGAATTGATTGAACATTTTATTAGAAAAAAAAAATTAAGGACAAGTGAAGCCTTCATGCCTTTTTTTTATGGAGTTACATGCTTCGATAATTATCGAGTCTCGAGTGGTGACCAACTGACCATCATACCTAAAACATATGTGAGCTCGCTTTGGTGTTTAGATAAATCCAACTTCTTGTAGAATCAAAGACCGACTTCTAATTTTCAAACAAAAGCCCACCCAATTTTTAGAATTTGGCATAAAATCACAAGGAAATCGGGAAAGAATTTGAAACGTAAGATTCTATCTCGATTCACCCTTAATCAAGAAAGACAGACATCCAATTAGAGCATTCCATTATAATTAGCATTTCGCTCCTCTTTATTACATTCCTCAGTTACAAGATAGAAATATTATATATATATATATAAGTGAATCCTGAATTTCGAGTTCAAGTTTCAATCGAATAAGTTGGGCCTTTCATTGACGTGCTTATAGTTCTATTCTCTGAGCTGATCACTCACGAGATAACTAGTCCATCTGAGAAAGCCATTAAGGGATTTTAACGCAATTGACTTGAGAATTCGACCAAAAATCGACTACTCGACCGTGCTCATCTACAGAGATCATTACGGCACAATTAAAAATCGATTAAGGATCAGAAATAGGTCGGTTCGACGGAGATAGGTGATGAAAGTGTGGGTGATTCCACCATATTACAAAATTCTCGTCGATCGGCACTAGACCGATTTTTCTGTCGTTTTGGTATCCTGTGTCCGTATTTGAAATCTTGAGATTTTCATGACCACCGAGAGTCGCTAATGTGTCGAAGATGTACATTGTGACTCGAAATAAATCGATCACATGTCAATTGCACCAAAAATTCCTAAAAGCTACCCGGCAGGCTAAGTCACGCTAAAATCGCGCCAGATTGAAATTAACCGTGAATTTGAACCCGATTTTAGAAATTGAAAGTTCTTTCATGTCATGATTCATTTTAGGACCATCCACTCGTTGTCCGAAGATTTTTCTACAAACCGAGATTTTTAGCAAAAAATTCAAAGTAAGGTCGTTTTTTGTCTGAAAAATTTAAGGGACCATTTTTTATCGTATTTTTGGGATGCAAGTTGGTTCTATTAGCGAGGAAAAATATAAATTGAGGTATGGATGCCTTGATCGATTTTTTGGGACTTCAATTGAATTAATTTGGAGAAGAATTGGATTCAATTTGGGGGGAAATGTCCCAAAATTCGTAGCTCTCTTGGTCCTCAACATTTTGGACCAATTGGGAAGTTTGTTGAAGAAGCCATGGAGGGGAAATTGGTTGTGGGTGATAGCCTTGGCTGGTGGGGCAGCCACTTGAGCTCTTTAGGATAGAATGAAGACTTTTGAGGCAATGATGGCCCCCTTCCAATCTTCAGCAGCTTTCTTGTTCTTCAACAGCTCCTTTCTCCATAGTTGAGGCTTGTGGAAGCTTGAGAGAACCAGAAAAGCGAGTAGAGCAATCCCTGTGCGTCGCACGCCCGTCCGACTGCCACCCGTCCGCTTACAGCCCGTCCTCCGCCATCGTGCACCCGCTCACTAGCCGCTGGCCCGTGCTGCTCCAGCCCGCTCATCCAATCGTGTCCAGGGCTGCTCGAGCTACGTCACATCTCCGTCGGACCTCCTTAGACATTGTCCAGCCAGCCAGAGCACCGCCTGGCCCCGCAACAACTGTCCGCCGCTCATGCGCCCGTTCCTAGCCGCCATAGCCAAGTTGAGCCACCTCCTTCAACCCCAAGCAAAACCAAAGCTTCAGCTTCGAGCTGAGCCTTCGTGAGGCTTTTCCAAGCCTTTCCCGGCCTCGCTCTCCACGTTGCCATTGCTGTGGACTCATTGGATTTCAAAACCGGTGAGTTTACTCACTAAACTCTACCTAGAGAGTTAATGATGCTTAAAAGTTGATTAGTTTAGGCTAAGTATGGTTTAGGTGGTTAGTTAGAATAGATTAGCGATTTAATTATTCGTTTATTCATGTTAGGTGGTTAGATCAGCTTAATTAGCGACTAGATAGGTTGTATTATTTATCTAGATAGGTTCGGAATTTTTTCGGACCCGTTTTGGTATTTAATTAGGCTTTTCCGGCCTATGTTTCTATTTATGCTAATTAAATGTATTTATTTAATTATTTTTTGTATTTATTTAATTATTTATTATTTTTCGAAAATTAGACTGGGATAGCCAAAGGACTGGAATTTTGTGTTGATTGCAATGGTGTGTGTGGTTTATTTGATTGAATGCTAAATTGTGTTATTTGAGTGATAATTGTGTTTTTGGGAATTTATCCCAAATTTGAGTAATTTTAGTATTTAATTGGGAAACACATGGCGTCGGTTTATAACGCCAAAAATATTTTTGTGGACTCTATTAAATGGTGGGATCTTTGAAAAGGGAAAATATTGTATTTTGGCTTAGGCCGTTCATGTACCTACACACGATTATTTTTATCGGGTATGATAAAGAAAATGGTGAATTGTTAGTTGGTGAGAACAGTATACTATATCAGCCTGCGGGCCTTGATATGTCAGCTTCGGTGAGCAGTATACTTTAGCAGCTTCAATGAGCATTATAGATATCTATCAGCTTCGGTGAGCTATATTACGGAGCAACTTCGATGAGCAATTATAGATATTTATCAGCTTCGGTGAGCATTATTATATATCTATCAGCTTTGGTGAGCTATACTATCTATTTTCAGCTTGGGTGAGCAGTGTTCGAATCGATCGAATTTTATGGATGGTACTGATGGTATGGAATCGAATGGATCGATGGATCGATGATTGATTGGAATTGAAGTGATTGATTGAATATATGAATCGTATTGACTTGCAGGAAGGATCTGAGGCAAAGGTAAGTCCTTTGTCTTGTGTGTGCATAAACGGCATTTAGGCGTATTTCCTTCCTAGTCGGAGGTTAGGGGGTGGACTTGCTGAGACGTTGTCTCACCTCGTCGTGGGCTAACATTTTCAGGTCCTTAGATGGAGGTTCCTCCCGAACATTTTGGCTATATAAAGAAGGTAATCGAACATGTCTCTTATATTCCTCTTCATGGGGGCCAAATGGCATGGTTCTACGAACTCGTGAGATACATTGTTTGGGTTGATGTGGGTCTATCACGGATGGTACCCTATCATACAGATCATGGTATCGTCGCGAGTGCGATGGACCCAGAGAAGGTCCACTGCCAGAATATGAGATCCCTATGTCGAAGTTGGAGGTCACTTTTGGAAAGGGTACGGCTGACTCTCCTGGTGGTGCAATGGTAGACCCGAGCTCCCTGGAGCCAGAGACCTCGGAGTCTTCAGTCGAGGGTTCGAATGTTTAGAGGACCTATAGCTCCTTTACCTTTTGTAGACCTTGTGAATAGACTAATATTGTATATGGCTTAGTCTTATGTATATAAAGCGTGTTGTGTGGTTTCAAAATTTTGGCCCTGCTTTTCTATCATATCTTTCTATTGTCTGGGAATTTATTTATTTGCTTCTGCATGCGCATGAAAATGAAAGGGTCGGCGACACATCCTAGGATGTCGCATTTTAATCAACCACTGAGAAATGGGCACGCGCTCAGAGGATCGGGGCGTGACATCCCCACCTAGAGTGGTATCAAAGCTAGTCGATAGTTGGAGTGATAAGATGCGATAAGTTTGTGGGATAGTTAGTAGGGTTGGCCTTTGTTTTATGCCGGTGCATGTTTGTGATAGTTGATTGGTAAATTGTTTGTGACGATCGCTCATCTTCTAATTCTGTGTAGAATTAAAAGGCGAGTTTTTGTAGAAAACTTGCGTCATCAGTGATCAAGAGCAGAGGACTCCTAGAAAGCATACCATTGGACCCACGACTCAGGGTAAGACGCCAACGAGGGTCAATACCCGAGGAGGTCATGGTAGAGCGCCAGCTCAAGCTAGAACTAGTGGAGTAGTACCCCCTCCTGTTGGTGTTCGGGTAGCAACCTTTGGTGATCCCAAGATCGAAGGGATCATGTAAGCGCTTGAAGTGATGGGAGCACTAATAGGGCAGCAGGCCCAAAATCAAGCTGCCACCACTGCCACCATCGTTCAAGTTGCCGCTACTGCTGCTATTGCCACCGCTGCTGAGGCCATCGTTGTGGCACCCCCGAAATGGCCCCCGATTCGTGAGGGACACCACAGTTCGCTTACCTTTCATTTGCCCTATAATGTCACTCTGACACCATAGAATTTTAATGGATTCATAAGTCCTGGGGGTTTATATCATTTAAATCGGTCCCAGCGTAGTTTGTATAGCGGAAGCATATTCAAATCGTCCCTATCCCATACTCAAACAAAATAATGCAATGCACACCAACTACACATTATATATATATAAGTTAGAGTCGAATACTTTTATTTACATAACTTGATGGACATCATGAGTCGATACATTAAAAAGCCAAGGCTTTTCTAAGCTCAGCTATAACCAAAGGTACCCAACTCCACAGCAGTCATGTACATTGGTCCATCATTCAGTGTCGGCGGTCCCAAAAGCTTCGTCTTCCATCCATCGCACTTAGTCACACCTAGCTCGGTCCGTCAGCCAACGGTGGTGGCAGCATCCCCAGCATAATCCCATCACGGCGGATATGCACAGACAGAAACTCCTGAATGATAGGGCCGGCGGGTGATCCAACATCGTACAAAACCAGAACCCGCACACGAACAAAAACTAACCCCTGTATCTCGAGGTGATGATGCTCCGAACACTCGTAGTCAACATCGGTCGGTATACCATAGAAAGTACCGGGGGTGACTGGTGACAGAGACATATCTCCTAGACTGAAATGTTAGTCCCCAAAAGGGGTGAGTACAACCACTCAACAGTAAAAGATCCATCAAATTACACAATGCAACAAGCAAGACAACCAACATTCCATGTGAAATGCACATATCATCTATGCAATCATGCATATATCTCCATAAGATTCATTCAATGCCTTAATGACCACATTTTTAATGCCAAATAGTGCCAACTCAAATTCATAGACAATTTATGTACCATGCCATATGCACACACATGCGCATGTTTCATTTCCCACTTTGATATTCAAAAGGATCTCATTTTCCTTGGGGACCAGTGTTTGCATCCCTCCGAGCTCTCGCACCCAACCAGGCATCGCGAGACTTCCGGCACACACCTCCGGGCATCCGGCACACACACCTTCAGGTATCTCGCACCCCAACTAGCATCACGAGGCCTCCGGCACAGACCTCCAAGCATCTCGACACTCCCGAGGACATCTGGCACACACCTCTGAGCATCTCGAAACTCCCGAGGCGTCATCGTCTCAGCCGTCCGATGGTATCATCAACATCACAATATATACATATATGTCTCACTTTGAAAATAACATTTGATGCAATACAATCATAAGTTTCAATGAGTTTACAAAGCCTCATCAATCTCATTTTTCTTGATGTTATATGATATGCTAAATTTCACCGCATCCATTGTATAAATGACGACCCAAGGCATCACAACTCATAGAGCAATTCAATTGTTCTTGAAATAAAACAGTTTTCGAACCAAAACAGAATGCACTCCACTAATCAAAGTCCTGAAAAAATTAGTAAATGATCTTAATAAATTCTAATAATTTAACATGTTATAAAAAAGGTCTAGGGGAAATTTTTTTATGAAGAACACCAAGTTAAGCAAATTTCGTATAAATCGCAATGGTTCGTGCATCACAGCACAAAACTTCAAACATCACTATTGCACAGTTTTAATGATAAATTCGGTATCACCCCTAAAAAAACTCAGAAAATTCTGAAATTTTGATATGTTATAGATAAAACATATAGGTAAAATTTTTGTGAATAACTCAAAGTCGTCTTCATGATATATCAACAGCTATAATCACTATAACTCTCCCTAACCCTCGGTAACAGTTTCCAGATTTAATACTTTCAAAGAAAAATCGTTTCACCAACCAATACTTGTCCGTTTCTTCTCAAATTTTAGTATATTACTCCTCAAGATGTCATCTACAACTTTCATCAATGACATGAAGTCAAATTTCAACTATATAATTGCATACAATTCACGGAGTCGCGAAAGGTCAAGCTGTTTTTCCATGAAACAGTTTACTAGTCCTAAGGAACTACTCCTATCCTTTAGAATTTCCAACATCCAGCATCTCCAAAATCTAATACAGTTCACATACAACCACAGCAAGCATAGTGTAGATCAATGGACTTCACTTGCCTTAAGTCCGATGCAACCACAGCAAGCAGAACGGGAACTTGAGGACTTCGGGCGCAGCTCAATCGATGGCGAAGCTAGGCGGCGTCGACGGCGGCAGCAGGCGCATGCACGGCAGGGCTGGTCTCCTTCTTCCCCTCGCCGATGCACCCTCACAACTCTCTCTTTCTCTCGGACTTTCTCTCTCTTTCTCTCGGTCACTCTCCCTTTTCTCTCGATCACTCTTTCCCTCGGTTGCTTCCTTGTTCAATCCGCCCCTTTCTTTTCCTTTTAATTTCTTAATTAGCTAGTAATCATGAGGTTTTGCATGGGAAGGACAAGTGGAAGATGGTTATGGACAAGTGTAAAATAGCATGGCACATCTCCCTCCCCCTTGTCCGGTTCTCTTCTCCTCCCCCCCTTCTTCCGGTCAACGGCTTTAGGGCCCCCATGGGTTGCTTGAGCCCAAAAGTTTAGGGGCCAAAAGAAAGTCCAAATAAAAAGGTCCATAAACTTTATAATATAAACCTATAATCTTTACACCATTATGAAGCACTTTACTATTATTATAAATTTACATTCTCATAATCCCATAAATGATATCAATGTCACAATCCGACGATACTCCCATCGATTGATCATGACCGTCACTTATCCGAGGATCGTCTAAATTTTCGGATGCCACAATTCTACCCTCCTTAGAGAATTTTGTCCTCGAAATTAGACATTACTTATGTCTCTTTAAACAAGTGAGGGTACATTTCCCTCATCTCATTTTCACTTTCCCATGTGGCTTCTCCACATCATGATGTCGCCATAATATTTTAACCAATGGAATTTTCTTGGTCCTGAGAATTTTCTCCTTTCGATCCAATACTTGCACAGGCTCCTCAATGTATCTCATTTTCTCATCCACTTTGATGGCTTCATGATCAAGTATGTGTCCTGGATCGGGCTGATACTTCCTCAGCATCGATACGTGGAATACATCATGCAAGTTCTCTAGCTTAGGAGGTAAAGCTAGTCGATAGGCTACATCCCCTATTCTTTCTAGTATCTCAAAAGGTCCAATGAATCTAGGGCTCAATTTACCCTTCATTCCAAATCGAGATATTCCTTTCGTAGGGGATACCTTAAGGAATACATGATCCCCCACATTAAACTCCAAGGGTCTTCTACGTCTATCTGCATAGTCTTTCTGCATATTCTGGGCTGTTTTAAGTCTTCTCCTGATAATTTTAACAGCCTCAGTGGTAACTTGTACCAACCCAGGTCCTGTTAATCTCCTTTCACCCGCTTCATTCCAACGGACAGGGGTCTTGCATCTTCTTCCATATAATGCTTCATATGGAGCCATGCCTATACTTTTCTGAAAACTATTATTATAGGCGAACTCTATCAAGTGCAACTTTCCATCCCAACTTCCCCTAAAATCAATAATACAAGCTCTCAGCATATCTTCCAGAGTCTGGATCACTCTTTTCGTTTGTCCATCTGTTTGAGGATGAAAAGTAGTACTAAATTGAAGCTTTGTCCCTAAAGCATTTTGGAGACTTCGCCAAAAATTTGAAGTAAACCTAGAGTCTCGATCATATGTGATTGTTACATGAACACCATGTAAGCGTATTACCTGGCTTACATATATCTCCGCAAGTTTATCCATCGGATAGTCTACACGGACCGCTAGGAAATGGGTAGACTTAGTCAAGCGATCTACTATCACCCAGATCAAGTCGCGACCACTTGATGTCCTTGGCAGTCCTTGTACAAAGTCCATCGTCACATGCTCCCATTTCCATTATGGTACACCTAATGGTCTCAATAGTCCTGCAGGTTTGCGGTGTTCCGCTTTCACTTGCTGGCATGTTAAACACTGAGAAACATGTTTAGGTACATCTGCCTTCATGCCATTCCACCAAAATTGCTAGCGTAAAATTCTGTACATTTTTGTGCTACCCGGATGAATACTATAATTACTCCTATGTGCTTCCGATAGAATTTCCCTTTTTACTTCTTCATTATCGGGAACACAGAGTCATCCTTGGCATCTTACTACTCCATCCTTAGAGACTTGAAACTTTGGTCTTTTCCTTAAAGACACAGCGTTTCATATCTTCACAATTTCCGGATCAGATTCCTGTAGAATCTTAACTTTCTGAACAATTTCGGGCTCGATTCTTAATGCAGTGAGCATACTAGTAAGGTGGTCTATTTCAAACTTGAAGTCTGAATCTGCCATTGACTTTAACAGGTTCCATTTTGTCACTCTTAGACTAGCCATGTCCATAGCCGACTTTCGACTAAAGGCATCTGCCACCTTATTTGCTTTTCCCGGATGGTACCGTATTTCACAATCATAATCTTTTAACAACTCCATCCATCTCCTCTGTCTCATGTTCAATTCTTTTTGCAAAAATAAATACTTCAAGCTCTTATGATCTGTATAGATTTCAAATTTCTCTCCATATAGATAATGTCTCCATATTTTCAAGGCAAACACTATAGCTGCCAATTCTAAATCATGGGTTGGGTAATTTAACTCATGAGGTTTCAACTGCCTCGATGCATAAGCTATGACCTTGCCATGCTGCATCAAAACACATCACGGTCCTTTATGAGATGCATCACTATACACCATGAATCCTTCAGATCCAGATGATATAGTTAGAATTAGAGCTGTAGTTAACTTCCTTTTAAGTTCCTGAAAACTTCTTTCACAATCTTCTCTCCATTCAAACCCCACATTTTTCCGAGTCAATTTCGTTAAAAGGCCTGCCAGTTGTGAGAATCATTTAATAAACCTCCTATAATAGTCGGCCAACCCTAAGAAACTCCATATTTCAGTTGGTGTCGTCGGTCTTGGCCAGTTCACTACCATCTCAACCTTTGCAGGGTCTACTGCAATTCCATTTCCCAACACCACGTGTCCTAAGAATATTATCTGGTCTAGCTAGAATTCACACTTACTGAATTTGACATATAATTTATGATCTCTTAGTGTTTGCAATGCTATCCTCAGGTGTCATTCATGTTCTTTAGGTCCTTTATAATATATCAAGATATCATCAATGAAGACAATTACAAACTGATCCAGATAAAGCTTAAATATCCTGTTCATTAAATCCATGAATGCGGCTGGTGCATTCGTTAATCCAAAAGACATAACTAGGGACTCATAATGTCCATAACGAGTCCTAAATGCAGTCTTAGGAATGTCTTCTTTCTTTATCCTTAACTGATGGCATCCTGACCTTAAGTCAATTTTAGAAAAGACTAAACTTCCTTGCAATTGATCAAATAAATCATCAATTCTAGGCAAGGGATACTTATTCTTTACAGTCACTTGGTTCAACTGTCTATAGTCAATATATAAATGCATCGACCCGTCTTTCTTTTTCACAAATAGGACTGGTGCACCCCAAGGAGAAGCACTTAGCCTAATAAATCCCTTATCAAGCAACTCTTGTAGTTGCATCTTCAATTCCTTCAGCTCCATCAAGGCCATTCTATACGGGGCTTTTGATATTGGTTCCATTCCAGGCATTAGTTCAATTTCAAATTCAATCTCTCATTCCAGTGGTAATCCATGCAACTCCTCAGGAAACACATCCTGAAATTCTCAGACTATTCGAATCTCATCGATTTTTGTCTCTTTCTTAGTAAGATCTCTTACTACTGCTAGGTATCCTTGACATCTTTCGTCAAATAGTTCATGAGCTTCTACCATTGAAATAATGGCTATAGAGGGGTTTGTCTGACCTCCAAAAGATTCAAAACTAGACTGATCAGGTAACATGAACTGGATCACTTTCCTATAGCAATCCACCTTAGCCCGATACTTATGGAGCCAGTCCATTCCTATGATAACATCAAAGTCATAAATAGCCATCACAACTAGGTCTATTTCCATATCCCGTTCTTCTATAGTTATCTTACGTTGTGCACATACCAACGTGGACAATACCATGTTCTTTAATGGCGTGGAAACACAAAGAGGCGTCTCAAGAGGTGTAGTTTCTATTTTACTCAATTACCTATATCTTTCAAAGACAAATGAATGTGTAGCACCTGTGTCAAACAATACATATGCCTTCTTGCCATTTATGAAAATCATACTTGAGATAACGCTTTTTGGAAGCTTCTGCTTCCTGTTGGGTGACTGCATACACCCTTCCTTGTGCTGGTGGTCTCTGTGGATTCCTTTGTGGATATGGTCCAACAGTACGTTGTTGTACTCATTGCATCTAGTTGACATTCGGCTGCGATCTCTCTTGTGGACAATCTTTCTTGAAGTGACCTAACTGTCCACAACCATAACATTTTAGCCGTCCATTACAAGGTCCTGGGCCATGTTGCCCATCGCATCTTCGACAAACATTATTTTGATAGGGTGCTTTTCCTAAATTCAGGCCATCCCTGGCTTTTCCTAAGTTTCCAAAATTACTATTTTTCTTAGATTCCCAGGTCTGACCTTGACCAGGATAGGGTCTCTTACCCCTTCTAATATCACTAAAGTTCAACTGTCTCTTAGACTCTAATTGCTCTCTCATCAATTCCTATTCCACCAACTGTGCCCTTTAATCTCATTATATTCTCTTATATTCAGAGGCACCAGCTGTTTCTTGATATCGGTCCTCAACCCTTTCAGGAATCTCTTAGCTTTTTCTTCTCGATCCTCAATCAGCCTGGGAGCATATTTGGACAATTCAGAAAATTTTGCATCATACTGGTCTACTGTCAGTTCCTTTTGTTCCAACTGAACAAATTCAGTGATCTTCTTATCCTCGGCACAGTCCGAAAAATGCTTTTATTAAAAGCTCTAACAAATTCGTCCCAATTTATATCAGTGCCAGGTGAAAAGATCATGTCTCTTGAAGCTCTCCACCAAAACTTTGCATTTCCCTCCAGCTGGTACTCTGCCAAAGTTATTTTCTCAACATCATTGCAGTCCAATAACTGGAAAATTCGTTCCATTCCATCTATCCAATGTTCCGCCTCCTCAGGACTTCCTCTTCCACTAAACTTAGGTGGCTTCAACTTCAGAAATTGTTCCACCAGTCCTTGAGGGTGATGTTCCACTTCGGGTTGTTGCTACGCTTGTCTTTCCATCAGATTTCCTATATTGGCCAATGCCTGCAGGATGTCTTCCATTCGGGGTTTATCCCTTGCAGCAGAGGCTTCAGCCCTCGATGGATGAGAACTTCCAGCTCGTACCATGACTTTCCTGCAGTTTCCAAGCATTTGCCTCAAGAATAATCTGTGACTCAATGTCTCCATTTAAAAGCAACTACAACTATCTATATAAGTAACATAAACATGTTACTAGCACCTAAAAACAGCTCATAATAATTACTAGGGATCTATGAGTGAATACCCATCATGCGTTGTTCAAAGTTAGTCAACTATCCCAGTTAGTATCCTATGGTGTGCATTGTCATCTTATTCCTCAATTTCCAAATGAGGCTCCTTATCACTCTACATATAACCATTGCTCTGATACCAAAACCACTGTGGCACCCCCGAAATGGCTCCCGATCTGTTAGGGTCGCCACAGTTCACTTACCATTCATTTGCCCTAATAATATGTCACTCTGATACCATAGTATTTTAATGGGTCCATAAGTCCTGGGGGTCTATATCATTAAAATCGGTCCCAGCACAGTTTGTATAGCGAAAGCATATCCAAATCCTCCCTATCCCATACTCAAACAAAATAATGCAATGCACACCAACTAAATAGTATATATATACGTATATATGTATGTATATATATAAGTATATATGTATGTATATATATATATATATATATAAAAATATATATATAAGTTAGAGCCGAACACTTTTATTTACATAACTTGATGGACATCATGAGTCGGTACATCAAAAGGCCAAGGCTTTTCTAAGCTCGACTATAACCAAAAGTACTCAACTCCACAGTAGTCATGTACATCGATCCATCATTCAGTGTCGGCGGTCCCAAAGGCTTCGTCTTCCATCCATCGCACTCAGTCACACCCAGCCCGGTCCGTCAACCAGCGGTGGCGGCAGCATTCCCAGCATAATCCCATCACGGTGGATATGCACAAACAAAAACTCCTAAATGATAGGGCCGGCGGGTGATCCAACATCTTACAAAACCAAAACCCGCACACGAACAAAAACTAATCCCCGTATCTCGGGGTGATGATGCTCCGAACACTCGCACTCGACATAGGTCGGTATACCATAGAAAGTACCAGGGTTGACTGGCGACAGAGACATATCTCCTAGTCTGAAATGTTAGTCCCCAAAAGGGGTGAATACAATCACTCAGCAGTAAAAGATCCATCAAATTACACAATGCAACAAGCAAGACAACCAAGATTCCATGTGAAATGCACATATCATCTATGCAATCATGTATATATCTCCATAAGATCCATTCAATGCCTTAATGACCACATTTTTAATGCCAAATAGTACCAACTCAAATTCATAGACAATTTATGTACCATGCCATATGCACACACATGCACATGTTTCATTTTCCACTTTGATATTCAAAAGGATCTCATTTTCCTTGGGGACCAGTGTTTGCATCCCTCCGAGCTCTCGCACCCAACCAGGCATCGCGAGACTTCCGGCACACACCTCCGGGCATCCGGCACACACACCTCCGGGTATCTCGCACCCCAACTGGCATCACGAGGCCTCCGGCACAGACCTCCAGGCATCTCGACACTCCCGAGGACATCCGGCACACACCTCCGAGCATCTCGAAACTCCCGAGGCATCATCGTCTCAGCCGTCCGACGGTATCATCAACATCACAATATATGCATATATGTCTCACTTTGAAAATAACATTTGATGCAATACAATCATAAGTTTCAATGAGTTTACAAAGCCTCATCAATCTCATTTTTCTTGATGTTATATGATATGCTAAATTTCACCGCATCCATTGTATAAATGACGACCCAAGGCATCACAACTCATAGAGCAATTCAATTGTTCTTGAAATAAAACAGTTTTTGAACCAAAACAGAATGCACTCCACTAATCAAAATTCTGGAAAAATTAGGGCGGCTCAATCGACGGTGAAGCTAGGGCGGCGTCAACGGCAGCAGTAGGCGCACGCACGGCAGGGCTGGTCTCCTTCTTCCACTCGCTGATGCACCCTCACAACTCTCTCTTTTTCTCGGACTTTCTCTCTCTTTCTCTCGGTCACTCTCCCTTTTCTCTCGATCACTCTCTCCCTCGGTTGCTTCCTCGTTCAATCTGCCACTTTTTTTTTTCCTTTTAATTTCTTAATTAGCTAGTAATCATGAGGTTTTGCATGGGAAGGACAAGTGGAAGATGGTTATGGACAAGTGTAAAATAGCATGGCACATCTCCCTCCCCTTGTCCGGTTCTCTTCTCCTCCCCCTTCTTTCGGTCGATGGCTCTAGGGCCCCCATGGGTTGCTTGAGCCCAAAAGTTTTGGGGCCAAAAGAAAGTCCAAATAAAAAGGTCCATAAACTTTATAATATAAACCCATAATCTTTGCACCATTATGAAGCGTTTTACTATTATTATAAATTTACATTCTCATAATCCCATAAATGATATCAATGTCACAATTTGACGATACTCCCATTGATTGATCATGACCGTCACTTATCCGAGGATTGTCTAAATTTTTGGATGCCATAATCGCCATTACCACACCTGCCGAAGTTCCACCTGGGAACATAGTTGTAGAAAAAGAGAGGCCTATTCATAAGTTGGTAGAATAGTTCCTAAAGTTGAACCCGCCGAGGTTCACTAGTGCTAGAGATCTAGAGACTGCATCGCTTTCGATTCAAGATCTGGAGAAGGCCTTTGCAGTGCTGATGTGCACCGAGGCAGAGAAAGTTGTTCTGGTAGTATACCAATTGCAGGGTAATGCGAATACCTAGTGGAGGGCCACCAGAGGCATAGTATTCTCGAAAGGTGTGGTCCCAGTGTGGAATGCTTTCCTTAGAGCTTTCAATAGCAAGTATTTTTCAGGTAACGCCCGAGAACAAAAGATGGAGGAATTTCAGCACCTCTGCCAAGGGATGATGACCATGGATCAATACGAAGCAAAGTTTGCGGAGCTATCGCAGTACGCTCTAAGGCTGATAAAGGATCCTGAAGATAGAGCTCGGAGGTTCAAAAATGGCCTTTGACTGGAGTTAAAGAATCCGTTGGTGCCACTTGACCTGAAGGACTATAATGAAGTATATAGTCGAGCCCAGCTAATGGAGAGAAGTATGAGTGAGCAAGTTGCTTCATCTAGATTGAGGTTTAGCTCACATAGAGATGGGAATCGATATGGGAAGAAGCCCATGACCGGAGGAAACTTCCATGTTCCGCCCAATTGAAAGGGTGGAATTAGCAAGTCAATGCCAAATCAGAATGGCTTGTGTCGCTTCTATGGAAGGCGACATGGTTCGTCCTCATGCGCTCGGAGGATGGGCGCTTGTTTTGAATGTGGCCAACAAGGTCACTTGGCCAAAGATTGTCCCAGAAGACCGAGGGGACAACAACAGTTACCGCCGCCGCCACCGATGGGTCAAATAAGGGGTGTAGCGTCGCAGACTGCATCGCAAGGTGGACAGAGTAGACCCCCGGCTCAAGGGATAGTGTATGCCATCACAAGAGGTCAAGCGAAGGACATATCTGATGTGATTAGAGGTACGGTTTCGCTGAACGACCATGCTGCTTATGCTTTATTCGACCCTGGCGCGACTCATTCTTTTATTGCCAAGCAATATGTTAAGCTAATAGGATTAAGTCCTGAATTGCTAGAGTCAGTACTTAGCATATCTACACCATTAAAGGATAAGGTGTTAGCTATATTGGGTTGTCCAGGTTGCAAGTTAGCTATTGGTGAGCAAGAGGGGAAGATAGACTTATTAGTCCTAGCCATGTACAATTTCGATGTGATAATTGGCATGGACTGGCTCACCAAGCAACAAGCTAAGATGGACCGTTATCATAAAGCGATTCAGTTTAACCCGTTAGAGGGTCAAAGTTTCGAGTTTACTGGGAGTCGAGGAGAACCCTCGATTACCTTAATCTCGTCGCTTGAGGCAACCCGTTTGTTAGATGAGGGTTGTCAAGGTTACCTAGCAACTATTGTGGATACGACAGTTTAGGAGTTAAAGATTGAAGATATCTCGGTAATTCAAGAATTTCCATACGTGTTTCCGAAAGAATTGCTAGGCCTACCGCTAGAGAGAGAGATAGAATTTGTGATTGAATTAGCGCCCGCGACAGAGCCAATCTCTAAGGCTCCTTACCAGATGTCGTTATCTAAATTGAAGGAACTGAAGGTGCAAATGCAAGAATTGTTGGAGAAGGGATTCATATGTCCCAGTGCATCACCTTGGGGAGCACTAGTTCTCTTCGTGAATAAGAAAAATGGTTCATTACGCCTGTGCATCGACTATCGTCAACTCAATCAAGTGACGATCAAGAACAAGTATCCACTCCCGAGGATCGACGACTTGTTTGACCAGCTGCAATGAGCCTCGATATTCTCTAAGATCAACTTGAGGATGGGATATCATCAATTGAGGATCAGAATTGAGGATATACCGAAGTCAGCGTTTCGTACTCGATAAGGCCATTATGAGTTCATGGTAATGCCGTTTTGTTTGACGAACACTCCAGCTGCTTTTATGGATTTGATGAACCAAGTATTTAAAGAGTACCTGGATTAGTTTGTGATCATGTTCATCAATGATATTCTAGTGTACTCGAGAAGGGCTAAGGAGCACGAGAGTCATTTGAGGATGGTACTCCAGACCTTAAGGATCCATGGATTGTACGTTAAGTTTAGCAAGTGCGAGTTTTGGTTGACTCGTGTTGCGTTCCTAGGTCACATGATTTCAGGCGAAGGAATCTCGGTGGACCCGTCCAAGATTGAAGCAGTGATCAATTGGCCAAGAATAACTACAGTGACAGAGATCATAAGCTTTCTGGGTTTGGAAGACTCCTACAGAAGGTTTGTGGAAAGATTTTTAGCTTTAGCATCGCCATTAAGTCAACTACTGAAGAAATAAGAGAAGTTTGTGTGGATAGATAAGTGCGAGCATAGTTTCCAAGAGCTTAAGCAGAAGCTAATTACTGCACATGTGATGATCATTCCATCTAGTTCTGGAGGATACCAGATCTATAGTGATGTGTCGTTTAGAGGACTGGGTTGCATGCTGATGCAACATGGTAGAGTGGTTGCATACACATCCCGTCAGTTGAGACCTTATGGCTGAATTACCCGACGCATGACTTGGAACTCACAGCAATCATTTTCTCTTTGAAGATTTGGAGACATTATTTGTGTGGAGAAAGATTCCAAATCTTCACTGACCATCAAAGTCTCAAGTATCCATTCTCTCAGAAGGAGTTGAGTATGAGACAACACCATTGGATGGAACTTTTGAAGGACTACGATTGGGAAGGCGAATAAGGTCGCAGACGCCTTGAGTTGGAAGTCTTCAGCTGCATAGATGATGGTTAAGGAATGGGTTTTACTCGAGAGAGCTCGAGATTCGGTTTTCAAATTTGAGGTAGGCCACATTTCGAACCTTATGGCCACCCTCAGAATTGAGCCGGATGTTCAGATTAGAATCAAGAAGCTTCAATTGACAGACCCAGATATTTAGAAGATTCTACAAGAGGATAACGATAAGAGAAAGGCTGATTTTCAGATTTCTAATGATGGAACATTAAGATTCCGAGAACGATTGTGTGTACCTGACGATGCAGAGCTCAGGGAAGAGATCTTGTCAAAAGCTCATTGTAGCAGTTGCAACATTCATCCAGGCAGTACGAACATGTATCAGAATCTGCATCAACATTACTGGTGGTCCGGTATGAAGGCAGACATCGCCAAGCATGTCGCCGAGTGTGTGATGTGTCATCAAGTGAATGCACATCATTGTAAACTGGGAGAACTTCTGCAACCTCTTGAGATTCCCGAGTGGAAATGGGAGCACATCACGATGGACTTTGTGATTGGATTACCAAGGAGTTATAGGGATAATGATTCTATTTGGGTAGTGGTCAACAAACTCACAAAGTTGGCTCACTTCATTGCAGTACGAAAGGACCTTGATTTGGATAGGCATGCAAACTTGTACATGTATCAAATAGTTCGACTGCATGGAGTGCCGGTGACGATTACATCAGACTGAGACTCGAGATTCACAGCTGCTTTTTGGAAGAGTTTGCAAGTTGCCTTAGGAACGAAGCTGCAGTATAGTACATCATATCATCCTCAAATGGATGACAGTCTGAGAGGACAATTCAAACCCTCTAAGACATGCTACGAGCTTGCATGTTGGATTTCAATGGAAGCTAGGAGGAACAACTTCATCTTGTCGAGTTTGCCTACAACAACAGTTACCAGCAGAGCATTCAGATGGCTCCTTTCGAAGCGTTGTATGGCAAAGCGTGCAGAACGTCAGTGTGTTGGGATGAGGTTGGAGAACAAAAAATTATAGGCCTAGAGTTAGTTCAGCAGTCAGTGGAGGCCATTACAGTCTTCAGTAGTCAGTGGAGGCCATTACAGTCATCAGAGACAGACTAAAGACCGCTCAAAGTAGGCAGAAAAGCTACGTAGGTAATCGTCAGAGACCATTGGAATTTCAAGTTGGTGATCACATTTTTTTGAATGTGTCACTAATGAGGGGTACTTTACGCTTTGGCAAGAAAGGAAAATTGAGTCTGAAGTATGTATGTCCCTTTTAGATTCTTGAGAGAATCGGAATCCTAGCATATTGTCTTGCATTATCGCTAAGGTTGGCACAAGTGCATGACGTCTTTCACGTGTCGATGTTGAGGAAGTATGAGCATGACCCGACCTACATGCTTAATTTTGAGGAATTAGACGTGGACGACAGAGTGTCATACGTGGAAAGCCCGGTTCATATTGTGAATCGGAAGGAACAGATTCTGCGTACCAAGACGATCTCGTTGATTAAAGTGGTCTGGCAACACCACGGCACTGAAGAAGCAACTTGGGAAAGCGAGGATTCGATGAGACGACCGTACCCCCCCTCCCCCCCCCACCTTTTTGTTTAAAGAATTGTAATGATTTAAATTTCGAGGACGAAATTTTTATGAGAGGAGAATAGCTGTGACATCCTGAATTTTGAGTTCTGGTTTCAATTGAATAAGTTGGACCTTTCATCGATGTGCCTATAGTTCTACTCTCTGAGCTGATAACTCACGAGATAACTAGTCCATTTGGGAAAGGCATTAAGGGATTTTAATGTAATAGACTTGAGAATTTGACCATGAATCGACTACTCGACCGTGCTCATCTACAGAGATCATTACGGCACGGTTAAAAATCGATCAGAGATCAGAGATAGGTCAGTTCGACTGAGACAGGTGATCAAAGTGTGGGTGTTCCACCATATTGCAAAATTATCGTCAATCGGCATTAGACCGATTTTTCTGTCATTTTGATATCCTGTGTCCGTATTTGAAATCTCGAGATTTTCATGACCACCGAAATTCGCCAATGTGTCGAAGATGTACATTGGGACTCAAAATAAATCGATCATGGGTCAAATGCACCAAAAATTCCTAAAAGCTACTCGGTAGGCTAAGTCACGCTAAAATTGCGTCAAATTAAAAATTAACCACAAATTTGAACCCGGTTTTAGAAATTAAAAGTTCTGTCATGTCACGATTCATTTTAAGACCGTCAACTCGTCCTCTGAAAATTTTTCTGCAAACCGACATTTTTGGCAAAAATTCAAAGTAAAGCTGTTTTTGTCCGGAAAATTCATGGCGTCATTTTTTATCGCGTTTTTGGAATGCAAGTTGGTTATGTTGACGAGGAAAAATGTAAATTGAGGTGTGGACGCCTTGATCAATTTTTGGGGACTTCAATTGAATTAATTTGGAGAAGAATTGGATTCAATTTGGGGGAAAATGTCCCAAAATTTGTAGCCCCTTGGTCCTCAACATTTTGGACCAATTAGGAAGTTTGTTGAAGAAGCCATGGAGGGGAAATCAGCTGTGGGTGATAGCCTTGGTTGGTGGGGCAGTGATTTGAGCTCTTTAGGATAGAATGAAGACTTTTGAGGCAATGGTGGCCCCCTTCCAATCTTCAGCAGCCTTTTTCTTCTTCAGCAGCTCCTTTCTCCATAGTTGAGGCTTATGGAAGCTTGAGAGAACCAGAAAACCAAGCAAAGTGGTCCCTGCCCGTCGCACGTCCATCTGACCGCTGCCCGTCCACCTACAGCATGTCCTCTGCCGTCGCGCACCCGCTCGCTAGCCACTAGCCCATGCTACTCCTACCCACTCATCCAGCCGCATCCAGGGATGCTCGAGTCGCATCGCAGCTCCGCTAGACCTCTTCCAATGCCGTCCAGCCACCCGGAGCACCGCCTAGCCCCGCAGCAACCATTTGCCGCTCGTGCGCCCATTCCTAATCACCGTAGCCAAGCCGAGCCGCATCTTTCAAACCTGAGTAGAACCGAAGCTTCAACTTCGGGTTGAGCCTTCGTGAGGCTTTTTCGGGCCTTTCCTAGCCTTGCTTGGTGTCGTCGTTTCGAAGTTTGACACCCGTCTCCGCATTGCCGTTACCATGGACTCATCAGATTTCAAAACCGGTGAGTTTACTCACTAAACTCTGCTTAGGGATTTAATTATGCTTAAGGGTTGATTAGTTTAGGCTAATTATGATTTAGGTGGTTAATTAGAACGGATTAGTAATTTAATTATTAGTTTATTCATGTTAGGTGGTTAAATCGTCTTAATGAGCGACTAGATATGTTGTATTATTTATCTAGATAGGTTCAAAATTTTTCCGGGCCGTTTTAGTATTTAATTAGGCTTTTCCGGCCTAAGTTTCTATCTATGGCATTTCAATGTATTTATTTAATTATTTATTATTTTCTAAAAATTAGACTAGGATAGCCAGTAATCGGAATTTCGTGCTGATTGCAATGGTGTGCGTGGTTTATTTAATTGAATGCCAAATTGTGTTATTTGAGAGATAATTGTGATTTTAGGAATTCATCCCAAATTTGAGTAATTTTAGTATTTAATCAAGAAACACCGGACGTTAGTTTATAATGCCAAAAATATTTTTGTGGACTATATTAAATGGTGGGATCTTTGGAAATGGAAAAAGTTGTATTTTGGCTTAGACCGATTGTGTACCCACACACGATTATTTTTATCAGGTATGATAAGTCCTCTGTCTTGTGTGTGTATAGACGGCCTTTAGGCGTATTTCCTTCCTAGTCGGAGTTTAGGTGGGTGGACTTGTTGAAACGTTGTCTCACCCCCATTGTGGGCTAACATTTTTAGGTCCTTAGATGGAAGTTCCTCCCGAACATTTTAGCCAGCCAAAGAAGGTCATCGAACAGGTCTCTTATATTCCTCTTCATGGGGGCCAAAGGGCATGGGTCTACGAACTCGTGAGATCCATTGTCTAGGTTGATGTGGGTCTATCACGGATGGTACCCCATCAATACAAATCGTGGTATCGTCACAAGTGCGATGGACCCAGAGAAGGTCCCCTGTTGGAATCTGAGATGCCTATGTCTTTGCTGGAGGTCGCTTTTGGAAAGGGTACAGTTGACTCTCCTAGTGTTGCAGTGGTAGACCTGAGCTCCTCGGAGCCAAAGACCCTGGAGTCTTCGGTCAAGGGTTCGAATGCTTAGAGGTCATGTAGCTCCTCTACCTTTTGTAGACCTTGTGAATAGACTAATATTGTATATGCCTTAGTCTTATGTATATAAAGCGTGTCGTGTGGTTTCAAAATTTTGGCCCTACTTTTCTATCACATATTTCTGTTGTCTGGGGATTTATTTATTCGCTTCCGCATGTGCATTAAAATGAAAGAGTCGGCGACACGTCCTGGGACGTCGCATTTTAATCGACCACCAAGGGATGGACACGCGCTCGGAGGATCGAGGCGTGACATATACAATAGGTATTCATGGGCCAAAACCTAAATTACTAGTAAAATATGGGCTCAAACTATAAGAGCTCTTTGGCGGCTTGGGGCACTGTCCCTACAACCTTGTTGAGGTGGCCCCAGGACCCCCAATCGCTCACTGGAGAGCAAGGCCCTCATGCCATCTTGTTGTTTGGGAGTATGAATCACACTCCAACACAATCCAATTTTTAAGTTTCCTATTAGTAAAAAGAGAAATTCTCTATGTTCTAAAAAAAAAAAAAAAAGACCTTGCTTATGTAGTGACAAAGCCTTCTCGTCAGTATCCCAATCCCACTCCTCCAGCATATTTATAATATTCATCCCTCGATACCGAAACCATTTTTGGATACATCCGCAATGTGTTCAAGTTTCAAATATGATAGCGGCTTTGTTATAGTTGGCAAGTTGAATGAAGATTATCATGCTCTTTGGCTGCTAGAGAGAGTTGGCTGTACTCTCTGGGATTCTAGTCCTTGTGCCCTTATTTTGTAACAGAAGGGCTTTTAAGAACTAAGTTCTGTCCTTGGCGTTGAGAAAGCGTTTTACTGTTGGTGCTAGCACAAATATCATGTTTCTCACTGCATATGCGACTTGTCCGAAGATTATGACATCCTATGCATCCTAAAGTACATATATTTCACCGACCAAAAAGAAAGTATATATATTTCAATTTAAAGGAAATAAGGATACCATAATTGTCATTACTTTAATACGACGCTTACTTAAATGCCATATTAATGGAAAATCATTCACTTAAGTGCCTATTTCGATGAATTGCTACATGACTTTGTAATTTAAATTTTGATTACGAGTGGCTTTCCTATAAGAAACTTAATTCCAACATGGATAATCTTCTTTTTGGCTCTTTTGTCCTCAAATTCATTTCAAAATGAAACCCTAATACTAGAGAGGAGATGCTCTTCCAAAAGCTTGAGCAATAGAGAGGTTCGAGCTTGAGATGAGCAGTGGAGGTATCCGAGCTTATAGATAACAAGAAGGGAACCGGTCAAACCGGCTTTAGTGAGGTTGAGATGGTGATGAGTCTAAGAGCCCGACGCAAGGAATTGCGCTTGATTCGGACGAATCACAAAGACATTAATGGATTCAGGACATAAATCACGATGGTGCTCGCAGGAATCCAGCAAATCGCAAAGAAGTCGACAGTGATGGATATGCCACGTTGGTTGTATCAGTGAAAAATCACCAGCTGCATACCCCACTAGATATCTTCTTGGCCACTAATGCTTTTTTCCCTTTTTTACTTCTTAGTTTTGCAAACCCTTTTGTTTCTCTGACCTGCCGCCCACTAACGTTAAAGAACTAAGCTTTATCGAGGAACCATGTCTCAATCACTAAAGAAGAAAGCGAAATAGAGGATTTTGTGAGCATCAAATCTCTTACTACTTTTAGTTATTTTGGTTTTTCTTTATTAATTTCCTTGCTTTTACCAATAAGGCCAAAACGAGTTGTATCTTATGATTTTTCCAAATTAGATTTTTCCGAGCCACCTCAATCAATTTATAATAAATGAATATCACGTCGAATTTCCAGCCACACAAATTGCCAATATCACTTAAATGAGAGATTTTTGAATAATTTGGCACTCGAATAATCATGTGAGTATCATATGAAAATTATGATATTTGTACTATCCTATTCCCTAATTTAAAAAAGAAACAATCCATCCAATAAAAGATTCTGGAGCATGCGTTCTTCAAGCAATTCAGCGGTCAACTGATCATACTTATGCCATGAGAGTGAGTGGAATGAATAATTCGCCCCACCCTTGGGGATTTTTTGGGATCCACGCTGCACAATCCTTTTAAGGATGGATATTCGTCGAGTGTGGAACTCCGGAATCGTTTTCGAATATAAATCTGATTTGTCCGTTGACTGACCAATGCCACCATTCTGCGCATACACCAACGTTCGACGAACGTAGCTTGTTTCTTTTTTCTTTTCTTTTTTACCAAGAAGACATGTGACAACATAGCCTAATATATGTTGACCACATGTCAAGCAAAAGTTAAGAACTATACGGGTTCCACTTAAAAAATACAAATTCACATGCAACTTTTGCATCGTGATAGAATCTGTCTCTTTACCACGGGCATATGAGATTATTCCTTTCAATAGTGACAGAAGCATTTCTCAAATATTCAGGGTGCGAATGACAACCATCCTAGTTAGAAAATTAATTTTTAGAGCAAAAAATAGATTTTTTTGTTTTTATTCCTAGATGAATTTTTGAACAAAAATACATATTTGAAAACGGTACAAAATTTTTATTCCCGAAATAAAAATTCATTTGATAATAACATAAAATTTCTTCCTCTCGAGCGGTGGCGGATGCCAACCGACAACGACAAGCAGTGGGGGCTGGACGATGGTGAGCAGCGGACAGCCACCAGGGGCCAGGGGGACTACAGGCAACTAGTAGCGGCGAATAGCAGGCAGCGGTGAATGGCGGGTGATGGTGGATGAGCGGTTGGATAGTAGCAAGGATGAGTGATGAGAAAAGAATTCATTTTTCATTTTTATTCTAGAAATAGAGAACTGGAAAATTTTCATTTCTTATTTTTGTTTCAAACCTATTTCTGAACTAAAAATTTGTCCTAGAAATAAAAAATGAAATGTATTAGCAAACGTATTTTTGTTCAAAAAACAAGTTTGGAACAGAAATAAAATGGTTATTATGTACGCCCTCAATTATACAATTCCGGGCATAAGTCTTGGAAAATAGTTTCTCACCTTTAGGAAGAGCAAGCACTTTAACAGGGAAGACAATCGAGACTGAGTATCTTCCTGGCAAGGAACATCCTCAAAGCTTCCACGACCTTTTCAGGCCTAAGAAACATGACAATTGTCGAAACTAAACAATCGAAAAACAAAAGGCTAGAACTAAGAGGGCCCCAAGAACTCAGAGAAGCCTACCGGCCTTCTCGTGGCATGTGACCCACACCATCCATCACCTTGAATTTGATCATTGAAGGATTTCCATTATGGAATTCTTCGACCACTGATTGTGGCAGACACTCGTCCGATGCACCCCATGCATTGTTTTATTGCAATTATGAGTGGAAAAGAAATAAAAATATAAGCAATGAGAAATGGTAATCTTATATAAAACAACAGAAACTTGCCAACAATTTGTGATTTCAAATGAAAAGTCAAAAATAATTTAAGTTATTGTTAAATTATGTCTTGAGTTATGAGCGGTGTATAAAACTTGAACAGAATTGAATGATACGAACTGAAATTATTGACCTTATCCTTAAGTAGCTCAAGTCCTTGTAAATGTTGGAGATATCTATCTAGGATTTGACCAAGACTTTAATTGCCTATTTTGGTTTTATCTAATATCTCAAGAAGACAAGAAGATGTACGGTGAACATCTCATGTAATATCCACACGAGGAAAAGGTGAATTTAAATATTCAGCGGGTCCCAATCTAAAAGTTAGTCCCTGTAGAGAAAAAGGCAAAAAGAAAACAAGGGTTTGCTTTTAGTTATTCTCTTTTCTTAATAAAGCAGTCAGGGCATATAAAGCAGCAGGAGCATGCCTGATGATCATTAACCAGGCAAGGACTAGTTCTTGTATCCTTGCCTAGTCTCCCACCAGCCCATGTGGCTTCCCACCTGCTTTATTTAGGAAAGAGGAGAACTAAAAGCAAACCCTTATTTTCTTTTTTCCTTTCTCTAATAGGGACTTAAAAGGCTTAAGAGAGAAAAAATAGATAGAAAATCCGCTTTGAAGTGAAAGATCATGTAATATCACTTCTCGTATTCCCTTGTTGATGGGAAAAAAAAATTCACTATCAACAAAAGGTGCAAGTAAAATAAGAAACATATCCTGACAGATTATCGCAGGTGACCCTTGCAAGTGGGAAGCCACTCGGGTCTGGTGGAAGACTAGGTAAAGGATACATGAACTTGTCCTTATCTAGTTAATGATCATCAAGCACGCTCCTTGTGGGCGGCTACTGCTTTATTCTGAAAAGAGAACTAAAAGCAAACCCTTGCTTTTTTTTTTTTCCTTTCTCTGACAGGGACTTACTATTGGATTATGACCTACTGAATATTTAAATTCACCTTTTCATTGTGTGGGGATGAGATGTTCACTGTACATTTTCTCATCTTCTTGAGATATTAGATAAAACCAAAATAGGCAATTAAAGTCTTGGTCAAATCTTGAATAGATATCTCTAACAATTATAAGGACTTCAACTACTTAAGAAAATCTGTTAAAAAAAAAAAGCTACTTAAGAAAAAGGTCGATAATTTCAATTCACATCACTCAATTCTGTTCGAGTTTCATACACGATCACAATTCAAGACATAATTTAACAACAACTCAAATTACTTTTGACTTTTTATTTGAAATCACAAATTGTGGGTGATTTCTGTTGTTTTATATAAGATTACTGTAAACATCTAAATTTTGGGGACCCTTTTAATTTTTCATTAATTATATATAAAATTATGAATTAATTTTTAACTCATAAGTAAACAAATTAATAAAAAATTTAAAATTTAAAATAATTACTTTTTATTTAATTGCATTGCGTATAAACGTTAGGAACATTTGCACTACTATCATTAATTATAAAAAAAAATTAAAAATTAATTAATCAAAAAATATATAAAAAGAAGAAGAAAGAAGGGGATGAGACTGGGCTAGGGCTAGGCCGGCCCGGCCTTCTTTCCTTTTCTCTTCTTCTATTCCTTTTTTCGCCTAGGCCCAGCCCAACTTGCTCGCTCCCCATCTACTCTTCCCCCCAGCCCAGCCCCCCACTTCTCTTCTTCCTCCTCTGCTTCTCTCGTTTTGAACTGGAGCTTCGTGACAAACGATTGGGACGAAGGATGACTGTACGAGCGAGGACAGCAGCGCGGAGAATGTCGCGCGGGCGACGCTCGGAAAGTACGAGCGGCGTGCTGGCAACACAGCTCGCGTCGTCCTTGGAGAGAGAGGAAAGACGGGATAAAAGGGAGAGAGCTTCGGCCTTCTTCGGCTAGAGCTTTGGCCTTCTTCTTCGGTAGTTTTTTTGCTTTCTTTGGCAGAGAGACAAAGGGAGAGCGGGAGGGAGAGTGAGACCGAGAGAGTGAGCCGGTGAGAAAGTGAGCTCGAGAGAGTTCGAGAGGCTCTGTTTTTGTCTCCTTTTTTTTTTTGGCTCAGCCAAGAGAGAGAGGGTGAACCAGAGAGGAGAGTGAACTCCATAGAGAGACAGAGAGCCGGCCAGTGAGAGAGTGAGCTCGAGGGAGGGACTCACCATTGCCGGAGACCACTTTGTCAGCGGCCGTCCGCTGCAGTGCCTTACCCGTACCAGGTAGGTCTTCCCCGAGCTTGTGTGCTCTGTTTTTGAGGGGGTTGTTAGGCCGGAGCCCGCGGTCGATCAGGTTACGCGAGCCTCAGCCCCATTGGCCCTCCATTGATGCTGCTGTGTGTTCTAGCACACGTTGTTAGGAGTCTAGGTTTGTGCTTGGGTCCATATCAAGTTGAAAGTCCCTTATTTCAGTAGTGCACGCCAACTGTTTGTATAAATACCCCAATGAGATCCGATCTCCTTTGTTTTGACCGAGCCTTGCCATCTCTTAGTTATGCTTGTGTTAAGTGCTAGCAATTGGTCTCTCCATCGGTCTTTTAGTTATGCTTATACATCGTATGTTGATCTTGGCCCAAACCGTTGCCCCCCTTTCGATGACCCCTTCCAAGTGCTTGACAAAATGCTTGAACCAGATTCACATAGTTTGGTCACTAGACATGATTTTGTGCTTTTCTCAGGGCGTGCTGTTACTCATTGTGTCATTTATGTGTGCGATTCTTGCTTTGTGGTTTGTCGTTCGTGGATTGAGTGCCATTCATCGAGGAAAGCTTTGGTTAAGAGACAACGTGGCTCGAGAAGGGATGACCTCTGGGTTGTGATGATTGCGAGGGATTGGGTGTTGGTTCGACACCGGTGGTGGTGCCATACAATTGAGGAGCTTCGGTGAGGAAGAGTTCGGCAAGGGGTAGCTTCGTGGAAGTCTTTACACGAGGAAGGAGAAGACCAAAAAAGAAAAGAAAAATTAAAAGAAAAGAAAAATAAATAAAAAAGGAAAATGACATAAACAATCATTTAACTTTGTTTCAATGTGCAATTCGATCCCTGAAATGTAATTTATGAATTTTAGCCTAATGTGTAATGTGGTCAATAAATTTTTAATTTGTTTAATGTAATCCTTAAACTTTTGATACGCACGCGACTCAAAGTTTATGGCTAACTTTGTGTTATCTTCCTAAATAAAAATTGTGTTAAGAATTAGGTTGGATTCGGGTTGACAAATTGGGTTAGCGGGTCGGACCGAGTCACCCAGTTCGAATCCCTTTTCCCGAAGATAATTTTAATTAATTAATTAATTAAAAGAAATCCAAAAAAATTAGAAAAATCTTTAAAAATTCAAAAATTTCAGAAAATAATAAAAAAATTCGAAAAATGATAAAAAAATTCAAAAATTTTCAGAAAATATTAAAAATTCAGAAATTTTGAAAATTTAAAAATTCATAAAAATTAAAAAAATTAGGAAAATAAAATCCTTTTTTAGGAAATTCAAAAGATATTATAAATATAAAAAATCCTAAAATTTCCCAAAAATCCAAGAAAATCTTCAAAAATGCTAATTTCTCGGAAATGGCTTAAGAAGTCTTTTGGGTAGTCTCTTTTTAAATGTGTGAAATCCTTGGTGAAAATCATGCTTAAAATTGAACAAGTTTCTAGTGCTTTACCATAGGGTTCCAATTGTTCTCAAAGAAAGATGCCTTTGATTGTGCGCTTCTTGTCATTTACCTTTAGCATGGTTAGGATTGGCATTCATCTCATTCTAGATGCCTATTTTCCCTTGCAATTTATTTAATGCTCTCTTTGGTTGCTGATTGTTATTTTAATAATTACGTACTCGCATGATCACTTCACATGTTAGTAGATAGGTCTAAAACTAATTCAAACTACCTAACAATTTTTTTTTTTAAATGAACAATATTAGGTACTGAAAGGGCGTTAATTATTTAATTAGTATAATCAAGTCCCCAATCCTAAACTCTTTGGTTGCATAGAAAGTAAGGTACACTTCTATGCCTTACTTGGCTTGCTTGCTTAAGAAGTAAGGTACATTATTATGCCTCATTTGGTTTGTAGCCGACCCCAATAGGCTAGTGACGACTTCTCATCAAAAGATTTTTTTTGAACACCCTAATGTCACACGAGGTATGGGCTTAGGAGAGCTTGTGCTTAATCATGGACCGTACACCATTTCTTTAGGTAGTACTCCTAAACTTATATTCTCCTCCCCGAGGGAAGGTCACGAAAATTACCTTTGGAGTTATTGGCTGAGCGTAAACATAACTTTATTCATCTTAAGGTTGGGGATGTCTTGTAGAAGTGAGGTTATACAATCTGACATTAAGTAAGTTAGAATACAGAATCACTTGGTGTCATTTTGCATCTTACACAAATTATTCTATTGGATATTGTTTTTATGATCCCAGTGGAGGCACAAGACTTTTGGAATCACATACAGTAAATTTTTCATAGTTTTACGTGGCCAAAAAGAGTAGCTCCTCACAGATTATTAAGGATAATTATACAATGGAGACCACTGTATTTTTGTCTTTGTTTATACAAAAAATTGTGGAGTCTCTTATACCACAAATTGAGCTTGTTGAGATAGTTCTTGACGAAGTTCCTCAAGCCTTTCAAATGAAGGATAAGGTTGCAGTAGCTCCACTCAGGAGATCTATTAGGAAGAGATAATCAGTTATATCACCAGACTATATAATCTATTAGTGAGAACATGACTACGATGTCGACTACATGGTTGATTGAGTGACTTATACAGATGATGTTTCTTGTCCTAAATTAAATCCGTGGTTAGATACGATGAAAGCAGAGATGTAATCTGTGAAACGTAATAGTGTCTGGGAGCTTGTTAAGTTGCCTAAGCAAATGTGTGTATGAGACTAAATGTGTCTCCAAAGGAAAGATTGAGTAATTTAAAGTTAGATTGGTAGCCAAGAGTTTCACTCAAAAAGAAGGAGTAGACTCCAAAGTAACTTTTTTTTTAGTCTATTCTAAAGATTATTTTAGCATGACCATGACATTAGTAGCTTATTTTACTATGGAGTTACACTAGATAGATGTTAAAACTACCTTTCTTAATGGAGACCTTGATAAGGAGCTTTATAAAGTTCAACTCGAAGGTTTTGCAGTAGATAATTCAAGTAAACTTGTATGTGGACTAAAAAATCTAACTATGGCCTCAAACAAGCTTCTAGATAGAGGTAATTAAAGTTTCATAGTGTTGTCACTTCGTTCAGTTTTGTTGAGAACAAAGTAAATTAGTGTATATACTATAAGGTTAGTGTAAAGAAATTTATTTGTTCGTATACTCTATGTGAAAATGCTAGCACTAACACCTAGAGGGAGTGAATAGGTGCTTAAAATAAATTTTGGCAAATAAATGTGAAATAAGTTGTGAGGAAAGTTTGCAAAAGAGTCAGAGTCTGATTAAAAGAACTACTAGACTTTTGGTGAAAATTCAAAATCAGATAAGAGATGGAATAGATTTTTGCGAAACTTAAAACGTCACAACAAATAAAGCTGAAAAGAGTTAAGAGAAGAGAAAATTGCACGGTTCGGCTTATATCAAGTTTACGTCTACTCTCCTACACTAGCAGCCTTCTGGCTGAAATTTACTAAGGTATCAACAGAGAAGTACAATATTTCGAGTGCAAACACTTAGTGAAAGATTTCTTTTTCCTGTAGTAAGTCACTCTTTTTGTGATTTTCTCTTTTGAATATAATTTGTAAAAGTTGTCATTGAAGAACAAGTGGTTGGAAATGCTTCAGACTTTGTAATTTCAATTTTCACACTCTATCTCAAATAGATTGAATGGTCTCTTTAAATACTCATCTACACCTTATTAGTCGTTAGCATTCTCCAGAGGAATTTCTTCCAATCAATCCGTTGAAATGAAAATCCATTGATTCTGATCGCCCATATAATCAGAATCTAAGTTTCCATAAATAGATGCTTCCCAAAAATGAACTTGTCTTCAAGATTGATTTCATCAATTCGTGATTAATTCCATCAATGTATTTATAAAAGGTAAGTGAGTTTCTTCACTAGAAAGCTAGAAATTAAGGAATAAATCTCTATTATGTTCATACTGAATCCTTGTCGCAAGCTCAATAAATCTGAGTTTGATTATATCTTCGTTCTTGACTTAGTTTCAGTCTGGATTGCGTTAGAGTGAGAAAGACTTCTAGAATGAATAGACTTTGACAAAAGTCTGCGATATATCTTCAGAAGTCTATTATTCTTTAGAATAAGAACAAGAACAAGAAAGTTTTGTCAACTTCAGAACCCGGTAGGAGTTTTCTCAACAATCTCCCCCTTATTGATGATGACAAAACCTTCATGCAGATTTAAGTATAATATGAAAGTTATCCTGCAAAACAACACTTTAGCAGTATATGATAATTGATAAGAGATAGTAAGCACAATAAAGTCTACATAAATATGCACAAAATACACCTAGTATGCACTCACAGAACGCACCAATCGATAGTATGCATAAAAGAAACCACACTAGCATAGTCAGTTAGCACCAACCAAATCTTCAAATCTGCAAAACTCTCTCCCTTTTTGTCAACAGCAAAAAGAGAGAATCAAACAAGCACAAAGAAAATAAGAAAAAGAGTTTGGTTCTAAAAGGATCAGGGTTGCCTAGGAACATGAACAAATTGGAAATCCTCTAGAGTTTGCACAATCTTCTCAAGCTTAGTCAAACATTGATGAAAGACAATCTCAACCTTTGCTAAATTCTGAGTTGCCTACTGACTTATGGTTTAGACTTTATCATCAAGAGATTGTACCTTTCTGATGAGAGATTATGAGGTAATACCAAGAGCAGCATGCAACTTCTGGATTTCAATCTCCATTCTATATTGATGTGCCTTAATCTCCAAAAGGAGCTCTACTATCCGAGAATAGTTTGATTCTGATTCAGTTTGGGCACTAGTTTCGACAAAATGTACTAGTGGAGTATCCAGAGGTAAAGGAACATCAACCTGAACATATGAAATGTGGAGCTCTCTCTGAACATTAGCATCTTTGCCCTGACCCCTAGGAGAAACTTTAGGAAAATGAGATGCATAAATATCTTCAGCATTTGGAGGAGATCGACTAATGCCACCACTAGTAGATGGTTTGACAGTCTGGTCAATAAGAGGAGTTTTCTCACCTACTCCCCCTGTCATAGTGGCTACAGTCTGAGGAAGAACTCATTCTCTGCATTTCTTCTCTTCCAGCACTGATTTGTTGACCAGTTCCCTTCTCTGTAGCATCTCCTCCATCAACTTTCCTTGTATCTTCTCCTTCCTTATCAGAATGCTCCTGTCCCTTGTTCATATTGGCATCTCCCTCTTCATCATCCGAGTCATCCTCTTCACTCTCTTTGAGTCCAGTTTCTTCTCCTTCACTTTCTTCTTCCGGTTCTTTCTCGCTCTCTTTCTCTTCTTCTTCCTCAGATTTGGCTATACCACCAAGAGGATCTCGCATGGCAATATTTGCCACAACATCAGAGACAGTCTTGTCTTCATCATCTTCCTCTTCTTCGTCTTGTAGAAGAAGAACATGTCATTTTCTCTTTGGAGTTCGCTAGACAAGGCTCTTTCCTTTGTGCTTCTTCTCAACCGCAGATCCTAACTTAGCTTTGCTAGCAGATTCTTTTTTCAAAAGTTTCAAGGCTCCAGATAGATATTTTAATCTCATTTTTGAGATCTTTTTAAGTCCAATCTGCATGGAAACAATTATTCTGGAGCAAAAATTGGATGGCGGTTGAATTTGGAACTGTTGGAAAAGTCTGGTTACCAATGCTGTATATGAAAGTTGTCCGTTTCCTTTCATGACAATTTTGTACATGTGCAATAGGATTGTGTGAGGGAGTGAGAAAGCAACACCATTGTAGATGGCTCACATAATTTTGCCTCGAATTTGGAAACATCAATTTTTGAAGCAGCCTTGGGTCTAATGCAGTTGATGATGATCTTGTGGAGTAAAATATTAGAAGCAGATATCCTAGAGTAGCTTCCCTTAGGAATCCTGTCCTTCACTAGAAACTTGGTGACCTCTTTGTTAGACACATTGATGGGCAAGAATCGACTCCTTTCTATCCCCAGAATGTCAGCCAACAAATCAACATCAACATCAACATCAAACACTTTTTCACTCATAGTAAATTGAACATGAGTGGGATCCAAAATAGATATGTTGGAACTAAAGTAAGCAGTCAATTTAGGGTAAGCATTAGATGACTCCACACAGAACCTCTCCATCTAAAGTTTGGCAAATTTTTCTCGCAAATTCACCTTGATGGAATCCAAAAAATCAAAATCTATGGTTCGAGGGTTGATGACCCTCCTGTTCAGCATCTGAGAGCAGACTTTCTTATGGTCCTTTGACTGAAACAACTTCCTTTTAGTTCTAGCCATTTCTACAGCAACACCCATTTTGGGCTGGAAATTTTGAACACCCTCTCATCATCATCTTCCTTTTTGCTCTTAGTCTGACCCTCTCTGCCAAAGCGAGGATCAACAGGAAAGTTTGCAAATTCCTTTTTTGCTCTTCCAGCCTGTATCAGCCCTAAGTTTTCCATGGCTCTCAAGTTTTATTCCCATAGCCATTTTCTTTCAAGAATGAACTTATGAAATCCATAGGACTTCCTCCCTTTTTCAAAAACTCATAATATTTGAGAAGTACCTTGGGCTTTCTTACTGAAATAGGTGTCACTTCCTAAGTAACCTCTTCTTCCACTGATTGTCGATTCGTGCTTCAAGGTGATTCATCTCCGGTGAGGTCAAAATGCGTCGAACCTTCAGGGACAAACTGATGCCCGCAACTAGCAACACGAGAGGATTTCCTCTGATAAAACATTGAAACAGACTTGGATGATTTTGAAGACATGTTTGTGAGTAATCGAGCGAGAAATTTTGCAAAGAATGTGAGAGTAGATCAAGAGAAGCAAGAGTTTGAGAGAAAGATTAGGGTTTACAGAGAGTTTGGTTATCAGGGAAAAAGCGTTAAAGATTTTAGGAAGAAGAACAGCCCAAATGCCATAACTTGGCACGGGGGGACACTTAAGTGCCATAACTTCGAAATGGTACACTTAAGTGCCAGTTTCGATGTTAAATGGAACACTTAGATGCCACTCCGGCAAAAATCCGGCCAAATGGCTGATGTGGCAATTTTCCAGCGAGTTTGGTCCAAAACGGCGTCATTTTGCATGATGATATGGCGAGAAAATGTAAAAACAACGAGGGCGTCATTTCACCAAATTGCAGCGAGGGCCTGCGAGCCCTCGCCCAGATCTGGGGCGAGGGGCGCGGTCCTCCCCTAGATCCGACGAGGGCTGCGGGCCCTCGTCGGATCCGGGCGAGGGCCGCCATCTAGCGAGGGCTCGCAGCCCTCGCCGCCGGTTGGTCGGGGCCGGCGACCCCGGCGGACCCTCCCCCTCCGTCGCCGGCCCTTCCGGCAATGGTGGGGAGGCGGCGGTGGTGAGGGCTCGGCCCTTAGCCGTCCCCTTCGGCCTCCCCCTCCCCTTTTTTTAATTTTTTTTAAAAGTTTAGAATATTTTAAATAAAATTAAGTTTTAATTTAATTTAGTTAATTTTTATAATATTATTTACACATTAGACATGAAACGGTGTCGTTTTTACATTTTCTCGCCACGCTAGCGTGCAAAACGATGTTGTTTTGGATCAAACTCGTCGGAAAATTGCCACGTCAGCCATTTGGCCGGATTTTTGCCGGAGTTGCACCTAAGTGTTCCATTTAACTTCGAAACTGGCACTTAAGTGTACCATTTCAAAGTTATGGCACTTAAGTGTCCCCCTGTGCCAAGTTGTGGCACTCTAGATGTCCCAAACTCAAGATTTTATTTTAAGAAAATGAACTAGGGCAACTGAACAGACACCAAAAAAAAAAAAAAAGTTTCCATTTGAAAAATTTAAAATATATCTATCAACAATTTTTGAAAAATTAATTTTAAAAAATCAGCAGAGATATAACAATTTCCAAAAATATAAAAGGCAAGTAATAATTCGAGAATAATCATACTTGTTCAAAAAGGAAAGAAACTTACGCGTCAAAATTTGAAATATAACTACCTAAGTCTGGAAGGCTTTCAGAATGATGTTTCTACCATAGGTTGAACTGATGAGTCTGCTTGTCCATAGACTTTAGCTAGATGCAAGAGTAATGTTCAACTTTTCACAAATGAACTCGAATAATTCTTTCTCCAGTGGCTTGGTGAAGATATTTGCTAGTTGATTCTTCAAATCAATTAATTGAACATTGATTTCGCCATTTTGCACATGGGCTCTTATGAAATGATGGCAAATTTCAATATGCTTTGCCCTTGAATGGAAAATAGGATATTTGGTGAGGTTGATTGCACTTGTGTTGTCACATCTGATTTCAGTGCAAGGTTCTTTTATTCCAAAATCTCTTAGTTATTGCCTGATCTGAAGAATTTGCGAGTAGCAACTTCCAAGAGCAACATATTCTGCCTTTGCCATTGAGAGTGCCACAGTTTTATGCTTCTTTGAGAACTAAGATACCAACATTTGTCCCAAGAGTTGGCATGTTCCTGAAGTACTTCTCCTATCAACTTTACAACTAGTTAGATCAGCATCTGAGTATCCAAGTAATGTAAAGTCTCCTCTTTTTGGATACCACAGACCTAACTTTGGATTTGTTGCAATATATTTAATAATACGTTTAATAGCACTGAAATGAGATTCTCTACGATCGGCTTGGGAATTAGCACACATATACACACTGAATAGAATATCAGGTCAAGAAGTAGTAAGGTAAAGAAGAGAACCAATCATGCTTATGTATGTCTTTTGGTCAAGTTTCTTTCCATCTTCATTCTTGTCAAGTTTGGAAGAACTTGACATGGGAGTCACACGTCTCACTTACAATGGGAGTGTGCTATGAAAAATGATATGAGCTCGTTACTCTAGAACAAAACTTAGGACTTGACCAAGTTGCCCACATGTAAAAAAGCTTTGTTAAATAAATGGGTATACAGGATTAAGAATGAAGCAAATGGTAGCATTAGATATAAGGCGAGACTTGTAATCAAAGGCTTTTCTTAAAAAGAAGGGATCGACTACTCCAAAATATTTTCACTCGTAGTGAAAATGACATCAATTAGAGTCCTGCTGAGTATAGTTGCAATGGAGGATCTTCATCTTGAGCAGTTAGACATAAAAACAACATTTTTACACGGTAACTTAAATGAAGAACTATACATGGCACAACTTAAGAGTTTTGAAGTCAAAGGTAAATAGCACATGATATGTCATTTGAAGAAAAACTTGTATGGCTTGAAACAAGCTCCACGGCAATGGTACCTTAAAATTGATGGTTTCATGAAAGAAAAAAGGATTTGCATACTGTGAGTCTGATCACTGTGTTTATTTTTGCAAATATGACGATGGTAACATTGTGTATCTCTCTTTATATGTGGATGACATGCTGGTGAATAGTTCCAATATGAAGATAATCGTAAAAGTGAAGAAGATGTTATCATTATAGTTTACTATAAAAGACTTGGGAGAGACCAATAATATTTTAGGCATGAAAATCATCAAGGACAGGAAAAATAAGACTATGGGAACAAGGTGTTAAAGAAATTTAACATGGACAAGGTAAAACGGGTTACAACTCATCTAGTGAATCACTTCAAACTTTCTAAGGATGTGTGTCCGAGCACTCAAGCTTTAAAAGATGAGATGGCGGTAATTTCATATGCATCAGCAATGGGGAGTTTGATGTATGCCATGGTGAGCACGAGACCATACATCGCACAAGCAGTGAGAGTTGTGAGTCGATATATGCATAACCTAGGCAAAGATCATTTGAATGCAGTGAAATGGAAATTGAGATATCTAGCAGATACTTCCAACTACTCACTTTGTTATGGTGGTACATCTCTAGAGTTGCAAGGTTATGTAAATGCATATCATTCGGGTGATCGAGATAGTGGTAAGAGTATCACTGAATATGTCTTTATAGTTGCAGGTATAGCATTGAGCTGCGTATCTAAACTACAAAAATTAGTGGCTTTATCAACAACAGAGATAGAATACGTGGCGATCACAGAAGCTTCCAAGGAAATCATGTGGTTACAAGATTACATGGATGAGCTACATTAAAAAGAACCAATCAGTACATTGCGGAGTGATAGTCAAAGTGCAGTGCACTTAATAAAGAATGCAGCTTATCACTCAAGGACTAGATATATCAAGAAGCGTTATCACTTATCAAGTTAGCATTGAAAGATAATGAGTTAAAGTTACAGAAAATTGGAGGCTCGAAGAATCCAGCTAACATGTTGACCAAGGTAGTAGACAGAGAAAAACATATTTTCTGTACTACTACCATTGGTATTACTCCATGTTGATTGATGAAGAGTATCGCAGAGGCACAAGTTTTTCAAGTATCAGTTTTTGAAAAAGATGGATGCAAAGTTGCTTAGTGCTCGGGTATATTTGTCTACAAGTGAGAGATTGTTATAGATAAAGCCAAATATTTTTAGTGGTTTTTTTTGTCTTTTTTTATCAAATTTGCTTTTAGGTTAAAAATGATACATTTATATTAGTGATAGCAAGACGCTAGCCGTCAAGACGCTGAAAAAAAAAATAAAGAGGCAAGAAAAAAGTTGGTTTTTTCTTTACAAGGGTTCTCAATCTCTTTATACCCTAATCTTTAGAGAATATCATCATTGTATACTAACTTTTTTCAAAGTCTAGTGAATTCGCTGGATGCCTCTACGTAGAGATGTAGCCCAAGTTTGTGTGAACTTCGTTAACAAATTTTCTAACATGTTCTTCTGATTTTGTTCTTTTATTATTATATTTGCTTGGTGAATTATTTGAGTATTTTTTTTTTCTAGAATCGATGTGCGATTTCGTAACACGTTCTCTTTTTTCTCCTCCTCCACCACTACTACCGCCGCCACCTCCTCCTCCTACTCCTCCTCCTCCTCCTCCTCCTCCCCCTCAATAGAACTATGATGTCTTCATGAGTTTCCAAGGCAAGGACCTAAGGAGAAACTTCATGTCACACCTCTTCTCCACTTTGAAGCAGGCCTCCATCCGATGCTTCAAAGACAACGCGAGAGAAAACATTGGAGAAGAAATCAAATTCAAGCTTTTCAAAGTGATTTGGCATGCGAGGTTTGCCCTAATATTGTTCTCCAGGAACTATGCCGACTCCAAGTGGCGCATGAACGAGCTGGTCGAGATTTTGGAGTGCAAGAAGAGGTACGAAAACCACGGTCACCTGGTTGTTCCCATCTTCCTCGATGTAAAACCAGAAGACATTTCCAAGTTAACGTGCGGAAGCGAATTTGCTCATGGCTTTGAGAGATTGCATGGAAAAGAGAGATGATGGGCAAATACAAAAATGGAGGGATGCCCTGCGGGAGACTAAGTATTTGTCAAGATTCGACTTGAGGAAGGACGCCGGAGAGTACGTATCTCTTCTTCATGTTCATTGAATTATTATTTTTTGTGAGTCGATCGTCATATAATTATATATAATAAATATATAACAAAAAAAAAAATGGCCGTAGATTTCTATTCTTGAATGATTTGTTGGGATATTTTACTTTTGATGGTAGAATGTGCCACCTCCTCATATAGTTATATATAATAAATATATAACAAAAAAAGTGACGAGACATCTCCTTTCTAAAGGCCTAAAAAACCCTCTCTCATTGTCACGAGGGACAATGAGGGACGGCTGACCGTCAGCCGCCTATCACCTCTATGCTTGCCGTTAAGGTACCAACGACAGCTCACGACAAGCATTGGGCCTGTTTGGTTCAATTTTGGAGAAACGGCTTTGCATTTCCTCATGTATCTTTGAATGAATGGACATTTGGTGAAAGCAAGAGTATTTAGGTACTCATTTTTATGTATATTTTGTAAAGCAATTTTGAGATGAAAAGAAAAAAAAAATAGTAGAAGGAGATGCAAATGCATCGGAGAGGGTGGGGACGTTGCTCGACGGTGGTGGTGGTGGTGGTGGGGAGGCAGCTCACCTGAGGTCAACCTGAGGTAACGCCCTGCCGCCTGGGTCCGCGCGATCCAAGCGATGCCTAAGGTCATGTGACCTTGGGTGAGGCTTCCTGGCGGTCAAATCTGGCCGCCCACGGCTGAGCTCTGCCGGCTGAACTTCGCCAATGGAGCAGCAAGTCCAAAGAAAAAGACGATAAGCAGTAATTTTTTAGGGCAAAAGAGGAAAACACGATAATTAATGAGAGCAATATTGGAAAAAGAAAAAGTCATTTAATCCTCAATTAGCATTTCCAAAATGCTAAAAGCCCCTATCTACTTTGGGTTTTCAGCATTCCAAATGCTAGCATTTGGCCAATGAGACCTCAAAAAGCTGAACCAAACACCTACTATTTTTCCTCTCGAAACCTCTTGGGAATACTGAATCAGATTGTCCCTTGACCTAGTGGCCGCAAGACTCTTGTGGAAGTCCATAGCGGCGGTGCTAGAACGGTTTCAGGACGTCACCAGCCGTCCTCATTGCCTCTATATATTGCTTTTTCTTCTTTGATTTCTACAATTTTAGTAACATATATGTTCAATTTAATTGAGATCGACGCGTGACATTTCGGCCCACCTTTCAGAAAGATTGTCTCTCTCCCATGCGCTCTGTTCCCGGTCTTTGCAACCCCAAGCTCGTATTCCGACACGCCTTCTTCAATTCTTCTCTCCTTCGAGCTCAAGTCCTTCAAGCTCGCCTCCGCTATCTCCTCCCGCACCCTATCCATGCCTCACCTCCCCGATCGTCGCACCTCCCCCCTCCTCCTCCGCAACAACTGGCGGCCTTGACTATGATGAAGAAGCACTCCCAAATCTCGTGGTCGATCCAGAAGCCGAAGACAAGCTTGACCCTGGCGTTTAGTGCCGGTGATCGGTACTCGCGCCTCATCAACCAGGAGAACCGGTTCTATGTTGCAACGACAATTTCAGTACACTGACCACGATTCTAGAGTCCCCAAAGATTGAATAACCCAGAACGTTTTCGCTGGAGATGGATCAGAGGCGGTGGCATGGTTCGTCGGACGAGAGAGAGCAGATAGTCCTGAGTTGGGCGTGAGTGACGGTTTCAGAGGGGGGGTGGTTGGTGGGGTTGGGCGTGGGTTGCGGAGATGGAGAGCTGGCTGTCCCCGCATTTCACCTCTCCTATTGCTTCCGTTATGGCACTAGTGACGGGTTGTTGGGCTCATTACCATGCGTGCTCGGGACAATCACTGCCCCCAGCCCCACAGCTAGTCACCCCGAGACCCTTGTGGAACCCATAGGGATGGTGCTTGTATGTAGGGGTGAACGGTTCCCGGTTCCTCACAGGTTTTGCCTGGAACCTGGAACCTACCTGGAACCTACTCGTCAAAACTAAGAACCTGAAACCTACCCTGCCATAGGTTCCGGGGTCGGTTCTAGGTTCCTACATGTTCTTTTTTTTTTTTTTTTTGGTCTTATTTTTTTGGTATCATTTTCAGGGTAAACTATGCAACAATTGCTCAGTCCGACCATTAGGTAAGATCTTAAGTAAAAGCTGTGTCTGATGTTATAAGCCAGCGTTGTGATATTCCAAACCACTCTTAAGTTTACAAGCAAACTTAATTTTGCTATATTACACTAAAAAAAAGTACCAACAGCATACCTAAAAAAATTTGGATGTCAAACACACATCCATCTCCTTCTCCGGCGAATCCAGTTGCAAGCATTTGGGGACTTCACAGCTGCAGTCCCCGCTTCTATTTGGCGGTGCCAGGTCCTCCCTTTGCACAACATTGAGCACGAATCCATCAAGAACCATTTCTGCATGTAAAAGATTAGTAGTGTTCCATCAAGTATGTCATTGGATTCTTCTGCTTCATGGTACAAAGGTTAAGAGTAGGGAAAAAGGACACAACATACCTGAAAAAATTCCAAATCCCACAGCGGATGATTTCCAAGCTAGCAAGGATTGCAATCAAGGCCTGGAAACTCTCAATAAGTGAATTTATTGAGTTATCCATATGGTTTCTGGATACCAAATAATTGGTATTATCCATATCAGCAGACACATTGACATCATATTCAGCCTCATCCTCATTGTGCAATTGGATGACTTAAGCATTTAATGGAGAATGAACTCACAACATATTCAAAATCTTCAAGCCTTGCTAAGGTCATTTCATCAAGTTTCTCTTCAAGAAAGCACATCAAGTACCCTAAAAATAAAAATAGGAATAATTGACAGTTTTCAATTGATAACTCATATGAAAAACTAATCTGTAGGTCTAAAGAAAATTCTATAGTGATAAGAGAGAGAATCAAGGGAAATTGGCATAATAATAAGGATAAAGCTATCTACTACTTTCATAGTCCAAATCCTCTTTAAGGAAGATACTTGGATTGCAATAAAATTTAGCAAGATATCTTTAACAGTTCACTCACATATAAGCAATGAAAATTTCCTAATCATATAAATCCTTGAAAGATAAGTGGAACTGAGTTTCAAGACCTTGGTTCAGGATCCATCCCTACAGCCTTCCAGTCAAGCATAGCTCGGTGCATGAACTGCCAACTAGAAAAGAATATGCCTGCATAAAAGGAATCTCGAGCAATTCTAGATCAGAGCCCTCTCCATAGTGCTAATCACCCTTCTAAGGCTACGCATGACAAAATTTCTGAAACAAAAATTGATTTCTTGCCAGAAATCAATTTCTTAATTTCTATTCCCCGGACAAGTTTCTGAGCAAAGAAACCCGTTTGATAACGACTCAAAATTTCTATTTCTGAAACAGAAATCCGTTTGATAACATAACCAAATTTCTATTTCTAGGAATAGAAATTGATTAGATAACAACATAGGAAATCCTCAAATACAAAATAATAGTCGAAATAATACTAATACATTACAAAAGTTGAAAATACAATTTCATGGAATTTCCGGCATATTATTATCCCTTGCCATTTTATTAGCAATTGTTTTTCTAAGCGTATTTATTTGGTTTTCCTCCTCGGTCAATGTATCATTTGCAAGCTCATCCTACATAGGTTCAGACAAATACTGCGGAAGCATGAATATGGGTACCATCAATAGCGCCTATACAACCTTGTCATTTTATCAAAAACTAGTATTATACAAGATTATCAATAAAATAAAATTAATGGTGTAAATGAATATATGAGAATTCTACCTTAAAGTAACGTTTATGGTTAGGAACCAATTGAGGGAAGGTCGGTTTATTTTGATTCTCGAATTGAATTAGTCCAGTTGCTCATCCCTAATTTCTTTATTGTTGCTCAATGAACCTTTAATGGCCCTTGCATAGCAAAGAGAGAGATTCTCTTGAATCTCTTGCCTTCGAATTAAAATTCAAGATTGTGTAACAATCTAATTATTTTGGTTTTGCAAGAATTTTGAATCCGTAAAAAAATAAGGTTAAATTTCTAGGCACGTTTTTTATTCATCTATTACGTAAGAAACTTTTTCTTCAACTTGCCATGTGCGTGCCTTTTCTAGGAGGAAAGAGCCCCATTGTTTTTAAGTAAGCATTTAAGAACTTTGGTCGTTTTTGAAAATTGGGGACCCATTCGATTGCCTTTCATCCTAAAGAGGAAGTTATAAAAAAAAAAAAAACACAAGCAAAGTAAGAAAAAGAAAATTAGCAATAATTTGTGAAGTTGTGGTTATGAGTGAATTAAGTTAGCAAGAAAGTGCAAGGTTCTTTTATATGATTTGATTTCAGTTTCTGATTTTTATTTCTAAAACTGAGAAGTTAAAAATTTCAGCTTCTGATTTCTTCAATTTCTCTATTTCTTGAATAAAAATCTGTTTCAGAAATAGAGAAATCAAATTGCGTTACCAAACAGATTTCTATTCCAAACCTGTTCCGGGGAACAGAGAAACAGAGAAATCGAGAAACGGAAATTTTGTCATGCGTGCCCCAAATAAATGATGTCTGATGGCCTCTTTACATCACATATAGAAGGTGGCCTGCTAGACCCAGTCATCATCCATGGGTACTCTTGCTAGGCCGTTGCCATATTGGGATTTTTGGTGGTTAAGGTGGAGAAAAGGCCAACATACTCGCTCAAGACTCGCTTATCTGGGTTATATCCTTTTAGTAACCTTTCAATTATTGGTGAAGCAGCTGGCTGTACTCTGCTGTATGCAGAGGATGAAACGCGAGAAGCAGTGGTCACCTGTGAATGTAGTTTGAGAAGTTCAAATGGAGAGCTTATAAGGGATTCAGCTGCACCAGCAGCAAGTCCAGCCATAAGGGCCTCATAGACATACAAGGAAAAACCAAGATAATCTTCTTTAGGCTTATGCAGTGGGTATATATACGAAAAAGAAAGAAAACTTAAGAGATTCAAACTCACAACATTCATGTCAACGCGAAGCTCTTCAAACCATGAGGTAGTGTCCTTGTCTTTGTATACGCTTGCAATGTATATGCAAGCCAGTGCAATCAAGTGAGGAGGATGCACAAGAATGAGGTCCATCTTGTACATATCATTCACAAGTCCCCTGCATATCAATTTGGCATACATAATTGTTGACACCTAAATTTTGGTGACTCGTTTATTCATTTATCGCATTAAAAATCATGGATTAATTTTTAAGCCCTATAAAAAAAACTAATATTAATTGCATAACATATAATTTTAGATGCATTCATTTTATTTTATTTTTTATGGCATTTGCATTGGATCGACAAGGGTGAACGGACTCGAACGAATGGTTTTAAGCTTAATAGATACAAAGGTGTTCTATTCTTCGATGTGAAATTTCTTTATTTCAAACAAGAAATGAATATCTTCGTCAAATATTTTGGGGAAAAATCACAATTGGAACAAGACCAAAAGAAATATTGTGTCGATGTTCGTTCAAGAGCATAAAAGGAAAATTCGACCAACAAGGTAAAGGAAAATCAAGAAAGGAGATTGGTGCATGTGTGTATGGCGGTTGAGAAAGAAAAATCAAATTCAATGGGATTTTCCCATTATTCGAGGGAAATATTCAGCAATGACTCAAAGGGAAGTGGGAGATTCACGTGCTAATAGGGGCTGAGCATAATATTAAGAATATCAATCGGTGGATTTCATTCACGCCAGCCCAAGATATCTCTTGCCTTTTTGCAAACAGGATTGACACATATAAATAAGAAGCAAGAGACAATCGTAAAAGAGGGGGGAATACATAGAGAACACACGAGAGAGAGAGAGAAAGATAAGGAGCTCTCGGCCAAGCCTTGGCCGAGACGTCCTTCTTGCAGCCCGCCGCCGTGCCTTGCGCTGAAGTGAGCCCAAGCCTTGCTGTCCTTGCTCTGCCGCGGCACCCGACGACACCCGCTCGCCGTCCATCGTTGCCATCGACACTGAGTTGCTGCCGCTCAAGTCAAGCCATGATGAGGAGCTGTTGTCTCCATCTGCTCCCGTGCTGCCAAGCCCGACGTGAGTGACGACCAGTGCCACTCGTGCCGCTAACCTGTTGCTGCACTGACCAGGGACGATACGCTTGACGACGCTGACCGCTCCCTGCTGTTCAAGCCCAACGAAAGCTACTGCCCCATCCCGCGTAGGCTCAAGCCAACGTTGACGATTTTGCTGTGCTCCGAAGTCATCGAGTGCCACCCACTGCACCTGAGCTTCGGTCCTACACCTCTTGCGGCGTTGACCAGCGAAGAATAGTGACTTTGTGTGAACTCCAGCAACGTCCAGCGAATCCAGAAGTGTCCTTGTATTGAAGTCTTAGTGGATTCCCAATCATTCCCAAGCCCAGCAGGTCAAGCGTTGGTCCAATCCGCGTTTATTATTTTCTGCATATTTACTGATATTCATCAAGCGGGCGACACATCTTTGAGCGTGGACTTCGTGAAGGAAAGGCACCCCCCTTGACGGCCGCCGAGAAGCACCATTGGCCACCGACAGCTCGAGCCAAGAAGTCCACACCAACATGAGCAGTTGCTGCTATGAGTCACTCACCACCCCCGTTCACCCGTGAGGAGCCGGTTGCGATCCGATCCGATCACTTGCTCCAAATTTGGAAAGAATATCCTCAAATTAGGTAAAATGCTCATCTCTATTATATTTGGATATTTGATTGCCTAATATATGTCTATTTATATCTAGTGTTCATATCGATGAGTGATAGACATAATTTTCAATTAAGATTTATTGCCTAATCCTCAACCGCACGGATTTTTTATTCCATCTATAAGACTTTAGATGGAATAATTAATCACGCGGGAATAAAATTGATATCTTGATCTTTAAGGCTTAAGATCAATTTATCGATTTTATTAGCGAAATAATCAAGTTTGATTAAATATCGCTTCCATATTTGAGCAATGGATATTATCCTTGGTGATCGTGAATGATTTGGTGTTTGTCCTTTAAATTGCTTTGTTTATCCCAAAAATGCAATAAAAAATCATCATGCATATGTCATGTAGAATTAGGGCCTATTTTGTATGTCATGCATATTAGGGTTAAGTTGCACTTAGTTTAATTTTAGATAACATTTTTCCTTAATTTATTATAAGTTTAGGTATGTTTTAGATATATTACATTTTAGGATTATTTCGGTTAAGATAATGTTTTAGCTCAAATTAGGATTTAGCTCAACCTAATTCCTAATATAAATTAAATAGGATCTTAATCTAATTAGGTAATTTTCACATTTCACCAAATTTCGAATTTCATAAAAAATACAAAAACTATCATAGGTTAAATTAGTTTTATTATTTAGGATAAAATGCAATCTTAGGGTTAGATTCACTAAGATGCACGTCATTTAGAGATTGTTGTTAGGTCATTTTAATTAGAAATTGCACGTCATTAGAATTAGGTCATTTACTTAATATCGCATTGCACATTGCATGATTTTCATTAATTAAGTGAAAACCAAAAAGAAAAAAAGAAATTGTGTGTTAATTAGAAACCATATCTAGGATTGTTGATGTGGATTTTAACTAACAACGCAGATGCTCTCATTGCTACGAGGTAAGTCCTGCATTTTTTATTTGCTTTCTTAGGTGTTAAATTGATTGATTGCGCACCCGCATGATCGCCTCACATGTTAGAGAATTAGATTTAAAATCAATCCAAGCTGCCTGCAAAACATTTTCTTTGAAATAAATGAGAAAGGTACCGAAAGGGCGTTAGAAAAGTCTAGCGTAACCAAGTCCCCGAATGCATAATCTCTAGTTCGTAGGAGTAAAGTCGTTACTTTACTTGGGTTTCTAATCGACCCACCAAAAATAGATTAGTGGCGACTCCTAATTGAAAAATCATTTGCATGTTATAAATTTGAATCAAAGTCGCGAATTGTTATGGGCTTGGGAGAGCCCGAGTTAAGTCTAGGCTTAACAATCCATTAGCCAAACCCTAGGTGGTTCACACCCGAAAATTTGGTCGCGACAGCTTGGCGACTCCGCTGGGGACTTGAGTTGAAACTCTTAGTGGACTTAGGCCAATTTTATATTTTGAAAATGTTTTTGTTTGGCAGCAAGGATCCCAGGTACACCCGTAATATTTAAGGTGTTAAATGTTCTTGCAGGATGGGAGGTATAAGGGGAAGTGTTTGCTGACCTTTGTTTTGCAGTGAGGTGTAGGAATGTATGGTTTATTTTTATATATGAAGTGTTACTTGATATAAACTGTTGTGCGTGCCTTGCATCTTACACTACACTTTTGCACACACAACCTGCCGCTGGACTTGGGCCGCACTAGGATATTTAAGATGGTATTGAGTTGGATACGACTTCGACCGCGAGGCCGAGTAGTAGAGGTTGCCCAACTCAATCCCGAAAGTTTTTCTTGGTGTTAAGGATGTTTACCTCTGCCCGCGAGGCTGCGTCGCATTGGGGTATCATTCTTGAATGAGCCGGAGTTATGAGGACTTGACTTAGTATGCGAGGCTGCAACTAAGTCATCCCACCCTTTTAACTCCACCTTGCTTAGCCTTTCTAGTTAGAAATCGAACCTCATATCTCACGCACATGTCTATGTGATTGCCATTGATTTTCTTTGGTGAAGTAAGTCTTCTATCCCTATACTATGCAATTTATTTTGTCGTATTATTGGGTCGGTCCATGACAATCTACGTCAATCATTGATTTGATTCATTTGTCAATTGGAAATAAAATGAAAAATTGCTAGGGAATGATGCATTTTGAAAAAAAAAAGAAGAAAAAAACTTTGGAGAATTTCTTTTTACGTCATGTCTAGAAAATTTGGTTTTACTAGGATATCCATCTTTTTAGGAAATTCCCTTCTTGCATAGACTTTTCATGAATAAATAAATAAAAATTAAATAAATTAAATAAAAAAATCGATTAGATCATTGTCATGGATTGACTCTCCATTTACACCTCATGCTTACACGTTCCCGTTTATTTCCTTTAGGTGATTATGGAGCGATCTCGCTCACCCATCCATACATGGCCGAGAGCTAAAATGGTGGATCAAAATAAGGTGCTGGACCATATCATTGTCAATATAAACAAACGAATTGTGTACCTCCAAAGTCAAGTCGATGAATTGTCTGCTATTGTGGCTTGTCTCATCAAGCAAAAGGGGTGTGATGACATAGGTACTCTATCTTCAGTGAGAAACTACGACTCGAAAAAGAGAGCCAAGAGGACTTTCGAACCGTCCTATTTTCCTGAGGTGGCTGAATTTGATGCCACTATGATGAGACTAGTGATATATCTAGAAGGAATAATCTCTGACCTAGAGGATTTGCATCACGAGATGAAGGAGGGTGAAGAACTCAAGCACACATGATTCATGATCCTAAGTAGTTCACTTTCCTTATTTAATTAGGGGCATGTTCAGTTGCACCTTCCCCTGCGGGGGAATTCTTATTGCTTTTTAGAGATTGGTAAAAATTTCTCCTGTTTTGCTTTAGTGCTTGAATATAACATTTTTCATTCCAATAAATGTAATCTGATTGATGAATATCAATAAAATTACAAGTTTTCTTTTGAGGACATGATGGGGTATGCCAAACCAGCCCGGTGACGATATCCAACAATGAAAAGAAAATATCATCCATGGAGAAATTCTGAGGACTGGGCTTCTTCATGATTCCTCGTCCAAAATACTCCTCAAAAAGAAAAAAAAAATCATTTTTGAAGCCATTTTCAAAAGCATGCATTAGATTACCCTTGTTTGTTTTTCTAACTCATTTACTTCATGTCTCAGAGCATAACAGAGAGGCGTTTGAAAATAACATGTCAATTTTCAGTGATAGCGGGCCCATTGATTTGGGAACATACATCCAAAGGAAAAATAGGCGTGGGGGCAAGGGATCATTTCCTAGCTAATCTTGATGATATCTCCCAAGAGTAAAGAAGACATTAAGCACTACTTATCCTCTTACTTGTCCCGAGCGATTTCCTTGCACATCAATAAGAAACCGAGGGCAAGGCAAAAGAAGATCATCTAGATTCCAAAGTGTGATGTGTGACATATCTCATTACAATTTGTGTGAGATGTCATTCTCAAAAGCCAAATGAAGTTTCTCATTTCCATGAGAAAATTATGAAACAAGTCAAAAGAAGATCATCCGTCTTGAATGAAATGGATACATTGTGTTCATGAATATAATTAATTTCGGAATTGACACTTTTGTTCTTGCAGATGAAGAATTGGGGTACTACAGATTCTAGTAGTGACATGACTAAGACAAAATCTCAATCCAAGCCAAAATGGTTGTGCAATTTGAATTTACTCTAATGTTGCATAGTATCCTATTCATGCACGTTCTCTTGTGCATGGGGCAAAAGAGGATCTCCACTTTTGATGGATAGAGACGATCCAAGGACATCCATTGCTAAGGCAATTCTTTTGTGGAGCGATTCCCTGAATGAGTGCTTAATACCATGTTTTGAAGTCACAAAAGTTTTTCATGTTTAAAGTTGCTGGACTCTTTTGAAAAGAGAAATTTCATATTGATTTAGCTCACCAATTTCACGTGGAGATTTGTCAAGATAGACAACTCAATGGAGTGACATCAATGTTTAAGAACGCTGAATGAGACGTATTAGGATGATGAAAGGCAAGTCCTATCCTATACACAGTCCCTTACTTATACACTTGTGAGATGAGTGTAGGAAGTTCCATATCTACAAGGTAAAGAGTTCTCTCGCAAAAGGTACGATGACCGAAATGATGAGGGGCAATTCATTTCTCTATCCCAAACACTACAGGTGATACATTGCTTAACCCCTTTTGAGCCCCATACACTTGTGGAGGTTTTTTTCAAATTATCCCTGTCAAGAACCACCCCCACATTGGGGCAAGTTGGAGGTAAGACAGCATCATAGGTGAGGAAAATGAAAAGAAATTTCTTGCTCTCACTTGCATCAATCTTTTAGTCATGCTATTACATTGAATTCATGTGGTAATTTAAGTGCCCTAGGATGACGAAGAACATTCCTTTCTCTATCCTAAACATTTATATCCTTTGCGTAGCCCACTTGAGCCTGCAATTTCATTTCTTCAAACCCAGTTGGTGATCATCCTCCCACACTGGGGCAGGGCAAAAGGCAGATGAAGACTCTTGAAAAGTTCAAGTGTCATTCAAAGTGCAATTGCTTGACGCATGCATTGTGCGCAAGAATTGAATTCAAAATAGAACTAAGGGGCATGAAAAAGTAGTGTGCCTGGTAAAAGTAAGGCCAATGCCCATGAAAAAAAAGTGAAAAAATGAATAAGAACTAGGGGTATGAAAAAGCGGTGTGCCTGGTAAAAGCAAGGCCAATGCCCGTAGATGAAAAAGAGAGTCAAGATAAGGTGACTGTCGATTGCAAGAATTGAATCTTGATGGAGCAATACTCAGAACTCAAAAGTTGAGCATTTCATGAAGACAATCCCCAATGATGAAAAAGAAAACTAGTGGCAATGCCAAGATGATCACCGACTCTCACCCTTTACACATCTTTGAGCCTAATGATCCTTTCATTTCTCAACCCATGAACCTAGCCTACATTACGTCCCTTGTAATATCTCTTCTAATTAGGGCACTTGAATTAGCGTATGGATTCACATGTCATAAGCGTCGCTCGAAGGAGTGCGAGCAAGATTATTTCTTTCTCATTTTGCAGGGTTCTTGACTTGTAAACCCGGAAATGATTGCGAAGCTGTTTTTTCAATAGCCTTGACTCAAAGAGTCCCTTTGTTAAGCCATTGACCAAGCCCACATTATGGTCCCTATTAAAGACTTCTCAGATTGGTAAGATCGTACCGCTTGCGAGAATACTTGGACCCTTGTCGATATGATGATGTTGAGATTGAGTGATTCTCACAAAATAGCTATTCTAAACGAGAGTGAGTGAAAGTCATTTCTAGCTGAAAGTCTCTTATTTAGCATTTTTAAGAAATCCATGTCATTGTTTTGAACGACAATTCTCTCCAGTGGAAATTTGAGTGATGCAAAGGTCATTATGCATGAGCCCCAATTGAGTTGATGAAAACCTCACTGAATTTTGAAATGTGCATTCTAGAGTAGCTTAGATTGTCTATCTCTTTGATGAATGCATATCAGTTTTTGCTCTAAATCATGTCTGACAGGTAATTCAAGTTCCTTTCAGAATGTTTCATGATATTAGGAGATGAGAAACCTCCACCATTAGATGAAAGACCTCCACAGGATATCTAAATTCCAGAAGACATATCCCCAAGAATCAGAGATATCACTAGGTAAGTATATCTCTACCATACTCTAAAATACTTGTCATTGTGCAGGTATTCTCTCTCAAGTGCATCAACACTTGACTTGGTCAAGCTATCCATTTTATCGAATCAGCGTGCTTCCGTAGCCCGGATTTCTTATCGACCTGGCGTGCTTTCGTAGCCTAGAGTCCTTTACAACGACACTCAATGGAGTTGTCCCTCAAAGATTTTTCTCCAGATTCAATCTGATTAAGGTGACCGAAGAATGGTTTAGGTCCTGGTTAGATGATTTCTATCGCAAGGCTGGGCGACCGAAGAATGGTTCAAGTCTTAGCCAAGCAAAACTGTAGTCTAGGCGACCGTAGAATGGTACGGGTCCTAGACAACATTTATTGCTCTAACAAGCGACCATAGAATGGTATGAGTTTTGGAAAAGTAATTTCCCCATTTAGGCGACCGTAGAATAGTACGGGTCCTGAAAAATCAATTTTCCGTCAAGGCGACCGTAGAATGGTATGGGTCCTTGACAACACTTATTCCTTATTCAGGCGACCCTAGAATGGTACGGGTTCTGGAGAATGAATCCCCATTCAGGCGACCGTAGAATGGTACGAGTCCTGGAAGAACAATTTTCTTCGTCAAGGCAACCGTAGAATGGTACGGGTCCTAAAAAGTGAATCCCCATTTAGGCGACCGTAGAATGGTACGGGTCCTGGACAACCAAACATTGCCATACTGGGCGACCGTAAAATGGTACGGGTCCTAGGAAAGCAGTCCCTTTACAAAGTCATGTTACTATTCTGGGCGACCGTAGAATGGTACGGGTCCTGGACATGTAACGTCAACTACCTCGAACTACTCTATCCTCATTAAGGGTAAGTTATTCTAGGTAGGTTCATTTATCACTTGCATTAGCATTTCTATACATCATATAAGTTGCATTTAAGAATGGAATTCATTTTCCAACAAAAAAATTCATTCAATGCATATGCATAGTCAAAACTTAGGTCTCAATTTGTCTTTGAAGGCAACCTCTTCGAGCTCACCTTCAAAGAGGGGCAGCTGTTGACACCTAAATTTTGGCGACCCATTTATTCATTTATCGCATTTAAAATCAGGGATTAATTTTTAAGCCCTAAAAAAAAAAGAGAAAAAAAACTAATATTAATTGCATAGCATATAATTTTAGGTGCTTTCATTTTATTTATTTTTTATGGCATTCGCATTGGATCGACAAGGGTGAACAGACTCGAACGAATGGTTTTAAGCTTAATAGATACGAAGGTATTCTATTCTTCGATGTGATATTTCTTTATTTCAAACAAGAAATGAATATCTTCGTCAAATATTTTGGGGAAAAATCACAATTGGAACAAGACCGAAAGAAATATTGTGTCGATGTTCGTTCAAGAGCATAAAAGGGAAATTCGACCAACAAGGCAAAGGAAAATCAAGAAAGGAGATTGGTGCATGTGTGTATGGCGGTTGAGAAAGAAAAAGCAAATTCAATGGGATTTTCCCATTATTCGAGGGAAATATTCAGCAATGACTCAAAGGGAAGTGGGAGATTCACGTGCTAATAGGGGCTGAGTATAATATTAAGAATATCAATCGGTGGATTTCATTCACGCCAACCCAAGATATCTCTTGCCTTTTTGCAAACAGGATTGACACATATAAATAAGAAGCAAGAGACAATCGTAAAAGAGGGGGGAATACATAGAGAACACACGAGAGAGAGAGAGAGAGAGAGAGAGAGAAAGATAAGGAGCTCTCAGCCAAGCCTTGGCCGAGACGTCCTTCTTGCAGCCCGCCGCCGTGCCTTGCACTGAAGTGAGCCCAAGCCTTGCTGTCCTTGCTCTGCTGCGGCACCCGACGACACCCGCTCGCAGTCCATCGTTGCCATCGACACTGAGTTGCTGCCGCTCAAGTCAAGCCATGATGAGGAGCTGTTGTCTCCGTCTGCTCCCGTACTGCCAAGCCCGACGTGAGTGACGATTAGTGCCACTCGCGCCGCAAACCTATTGCTGCACTGACCAGGGATGATATGCTCGACGACGCTGACCGCTCCCTGCTGTTCAAGCCCAACGAAAGCTACTGCCCCATCCCGCGTAGGCTCAAGCCAACATTGACGATTTTGCTGTGCTCCGAATGTAAGACATAAAATTCATATGCGGAAGCTAGGATCAATTGAAGACAAACCTCCAGCCATTGTTCTTGTACGCGTTCGTCAGAAAAACCTGAAATCAAATAAAAATTGGGGATACTCTACTACCCCAATTCACTCTCGTATTGATGGTGTATTCTGAATGAGAGAGTTTGAGTTAGACTTTGTCATCACCCGTCAGAAATGAACGTACGTTCCTATTTATATCTCGTCTTCCATCAAGACGGTTACCAATTGGGCGGTTGTCACGAAACGGTACGAAGCGTGGAAAGCTTTATGTCGAATAGTCGTAACTATAAGAGAAAATGTGGGTCTAAAAAATGTGGGATCACAAAAATAAATAACATTCTCCCACTTGATCCCATCATTTTCATCATACGGATCATTCAACTAATTCCACGAAAAGTTTATGCTTAAAGAAAAGAAACAAAACACATGGATCATGGCGACATGTCCTCTAAGAGTGAGTAATATCTTCCATGTATCACAATGCACCTTATTTCTTTAATGTCAGCCTATATGTGACAACAAATCTTAATGAATAAACCCCATGTTTATTCCAGAACCAAGGATAAATGTTATTCTCATAAACAACAAAATGTGTACACAAAAATTGAGAATCAACATTACAACTGAATAAGAGTTTCATACAACAAAAATCGTTCATATGTCGACAAATCACATGATGGGACCTATTCCCATACTAGTTACATGATCCTTATACTTCATTGGTGGCATGCCTTTAGTTAAAAGATCGGCTATCATCAATTCAGTGCTAATGTGTTCAATGACCACTTTATTCTCCTTAACATGTTCCCTTATGGCTAAATACTTAATGTCGATATGCTTACTTCGACTGCCACTTTTGGCATTTTTAGCCATAAAAACTGCAGCTGAATTGTCACAATATATTCTTAATGGCCTAGAAATAAAATCAACAATTCTAAGCCCAGCAATGAAATTCTTCAACCATACACCATGCGAGGTAACCTCAAAATAAGAAACGAACTCAACCTCCATAGTGGAAGTAGCAGTCAAAGTCTGCTTGGCACTTCTCCATGACAAGGCTCCGCCAGCTAACATGAAAATGTATCTAGATGTTGATTTTCGTGAATCAACGCAACCCGCGAAGTCCGCATCCGAATAACCGATCACTTCCAAGTTGTCAGTTTGTCTATACATAAGCATATATTCTTTGGTACCTTGAAGGTATCTCAACACTTTCTTTGCAGCTCTCCAAAGAGTCTAAACCTGGATTACTCGATATCTTCCCAACATTCCCACAAAGAAAAGCGATGTCGGTCGAGTGCAAACCCGAGCATACATCAAGCTTCCAACAGCGAAGCATATGGAATGTTGTACATTTGTTCCCTTTCTAGATCATTCTTCGGGCATTGGTTCAAATTGAACCCGTCACCCTTCACAATGGGTGCTATACTTGGTGAACAATCCTTCATCCGAAATCTCTCTAGGACCTTATTGATATAGGTTTCTTGAGATAGTCCTAAAATTCCTCGAGGTCTATTTCTATGGATCTTAATGCCAATGACATAAGATGCCTCACCCATATCCTTCATGTCAAAACTCTTAGAGAGAAATTGTTTCACCTCATGTAGCAACCCCTTATCATTGGTTGCAAGTAGTATATCATCTACATACAAAGACAAGGAAACAAATTTTTCTCCCACTCGACCTTCCTCGGTATATACATTGATCCATGACATTCTCTATAAAACCAAATGAAGAGATGACATCATGAAACCTTAAGTACCATTGGCGGAATGCTTGTTTCAAGCCATATATAGATTTCTTAAGCTTACACACCAAATGCTCACCTTTACTAGAGGAGAATCCTTCAGGTTGTTTCATGTAAACCTCCTCTTCTAGTTCTCCATTGAGGAATGCTGTTTTCACATCCATCTGATGTAATTCCATATCAAAATGGGCAACCAAAGCCAAAACAATACGAAGAGAATCTTTCTTAGATACATGAGAAAAAGTCTCTGTGTAATCGATTCCTTCCTTTTGAGTGAATCCTTTGGCAACAAGTCTAACTTTATATCTTTCAATGTTACCCAATGAATCTTTCTTAGTTTTGAAGACCCATTTACAACTAATGGCCTTCGCATCATTAGGTAACTCAACCAAATCCCAGACTTTGTTAGATGCCATAGAACTCATCTCTTCTTTCATGGCATTATACCACAAATTGGATTTATCACTATCCATGGATTGTAAAAACATTTCGGGATCATTCTCAGCTCCAATATTGTAGTCAAACTCTTGTAAATACACAATATAATCACTAGGAATAGCCGATTTCCTTATTCTAGCAGATCTTCTCAATGTTGGATCAACATTTTCTTGAGGGGCATGTTGCTCAACTGGTTGTTCAACAGTTTCGGTAATTGCTGAACAATTGGATCTACTTGGATCAATATCGGCCGGTTGTGGAACTTCAACAATTGGTTGTTCAATAGCCGGCCGAATCAAGGGGCATTGTGAGCAACAACCAACCTTAAACTTGAGGTGGAAGGTTGAGTGTCCGAATGATCTTCCTTAGAAACAAGATCCCTCGGTCGATCGCTCCCACTCGATCAAGTCATTTTCAAGAAATTTAGCATTTCTTGATTCCACAATCCTAGTGCTATGAGATGGACAATAAAACCCGTATCCCTTAGACCTTTCGGCATATCCAATGAAATACCCACTTATGGTCCTTGGGTCCAACTTCTTTTCTTGTGGATTATAAATTCTTACTTCGACGGGCATCCCCAAACGCGCACATGATGTAAACTCGGTTTCCAACCCTTAAATAACTCAAAAGGTGTCTTTGGGACAGCCTTGGTCGGAACTCGGTTTAATATGTACATTGCCGTCTTAAGTGCTCCAGTCCATAAGAATTTAGGAAGTTTGGAGCTGCTAAGCATACTACGCACCATGTCTAATAAGGTCCGATTTCTTCTTTCCGCTACGCCATTTTGGTCCGGAGAACCGCATAGTATATTGGGCAACTATCCCATGCTCTTGAAGAAATCTTGCAAATGGACCAGATGCTTGTCCATCTTCAGTGTATCTACCATAGAATTCTCTACCTCTATCTGATCTCACGATCTTAATTTGCTTATCGCATTGTTTCTCTACTTCCGCCTTAAATACCTTAAAGGCATCTAATGCTTCATACTTATTATGAATCAAATAGAGATACATGTAACGTGAGTAATCATCTATGAAAGAGATGAAGTATTTCTGACCATAAGAGTCCATATGCGGACTACATATATCTGTATGTATGATTTCTAATATTTCTGTACTCCTCTTGGCACCTTTCTTTGTTTTGTTAGTCTGCTTTCCCTTTATACAGTCCACACAAGTATCACAATCAGTAAAATCTAAAGTACCGAGTACTCCATCATTTACTAATCGCTTAATTCTTTCTATGGAGATATGTCCCAATCTCCAGTGCCACAACATAGAGGAATGTTCTTTCACAACACATCGTTTCATACCAGCTTTATCATGAACAAGCATCGCATCATAATAGGCATTGTCTTGTAAATTAATTCGAAAAAGACGATCAGACAAAGTACCACTCCCGACAATTTCAGATTTAAATGATAAACAGAAGTTTGAATCTGAAAAGTTAAAAGAGTATCCCAAAGGTACAAGTCTTGAAACTGAAATTAAGTTTCTAGAAAAACTAGGAACATAAAAGGTCTTTTCCAAATCTAAAACAAAACCACTATTGAAAACTAGTTTATATGTCCCAATAGCTTCCACATGCGAACGCATCTTGTTTCCTGAATAGATGCTTTGTTCACTTCCTACTGGCTTCCTATGGTTTTGAAAACCCTGCAAGGAATTCAAAATATGGATTGTAGATCCAGAATCAATCCACCAAGTGTTGTGACTTACATCAGTCATATTAGATTCATAACAAACACAAGAGATTGGATTACCTTTCTTCTCGAGCCAAGCCTTAAATTTGACACAATCCTTCCTTATATGCCCCTTCGTCTACGTAAGAAACACTTGGATTCTTTCTTAATGTCAGCTTGGGGAGGTATTTTACATTTTCCCTTATGCTTGCCATAGCCCTTATTCTTTCCTTGTGTTGCCAAATGAGCACTTTATCCCAATTCCATAATCAGTCTTTCTTTCTCTTGAACACACATGGTCATGAGTTCATTAATTGACCATTTATTCTTATGTGTGTTATAAGAGATCTTGAAAGGTGCATACTATTGTGGGAGAGTGTTCAGAATATAATACACAAGGAATGATTCAGATATCTCAACCTCAAGGTTCTTAAGCTGAGCTGCAATGTTCCTCATTTGCATGATGTGCTCACGCACACCTCTAACACTAGTGAGCTTCAATGATGAAAACTCCATAATCAGGGTCATGGCATGCGCCTTCTCAGAACTTTCAAACTGCGCATCTATGGCCTCCAATAAAGCCTTAGCATTGCTATGCTGAGCAACTGAACCACGAATACTAGGAGATATCTTAGCTCTTATAAACATGACATAAACGCGGTTGGACCACTCCCATTGGTTATAAAGAGCTATCTCAGCTGGAGTGCTCGAATCAGTAGGAGCAGGTGGTTCGTCTTTTCTTATAGCATAGTCAATGTCCATCTACCCCAATTGAAGAAGAACCGACTCCTTCCAAACTTTATAGTTCTCACCATTCAATATGGGAACATCAAACTTAAATTCAGAGAAATTCACAGGTTGCGAAACTGCATATCAAATAATCATGCTTATACCACAAAATTTGAGACAAATATAAATAAATCATGTTTTACCAATGTAAACATGTCACAATATGAATCACATAATATAAAAACTACCTGTGGGCTAAGTTTTTAATTTAAATAGATTCATAATTACTTCATGAAGAAACTACCATATTATATGCCTTTTCTTAATCCCTGTGGGTAAATTAAGAAAAATAATATGATATTTCATCATAATTAATCATATTAATATAATGAAAATTCCTGTGGGATAAAATTCATCATATTAATTACAATCAATGTCCATTTCTAAATATGATTCGGAGGCTTTTAATATAAAATTTAATTAATTAAAGATGCTGTGGCTACTCTCTAATTAATTAATTATATGAATCATTGGACATTAAATTTCATGCATAAAATATTCATAAAAATGCATGAAATGACATAATAAATAAATACATTAAGGGCAGAACAGTAAATAAATAAATTGGCCGAGGGCAAGATTGCAAAAACATGAAAAATTTGGGGCAAAAGTGTAAAAAGGAGCCGCGGGTGGGAGACGACGGGCGCGTGCCGAGCACGTGCGCGTCCAGCACACAGGCGCGTGCTCGGCACGCACCAGAATCCGCGTGGGCGCATGCCCTGCATGCGCGCGGTTCAACGCGCCTGTGGATCCCACGCGCGCAACGGTTGCCGCACCGCAGCGCGCGCGTGGGCTCCACGTGCCTTCTTCCTCGCGAACAGAAGTGTTTTCTTCGCCGTTTTTCGCCGTTATGCCCCGGTTTCGCTGGCCATTTCTTCTCCGGCAGCCCATTTCAGACACAAATTAATAGTGGGTTTTGAAGAGCATGTCGGCACGACCACATGAGTACAAGTTTCGGCGAAAATGACGAAGAAATAAGCCCCAAATCATAAGAAAATTTCCAAAACACAAATCCTCAAACACCGCTACTTCCGCCGCCCAATTAGCCTCCGGCGAACACCGAAATGCCGAAATAACTCATGACTAATATTCCTCATGGCGGTGCAACCGTAAGGGTCCGAATTCGAGGGATGGGTCGCCAGATTTTGCCCGAAATCGGTGAATTTCTTTTGGCCTCAAAACTTCAAGTTACTGTTCATGTTCTAAAAGCCCGAATATACATCGAAAATACACCGAAAATACACCAAAACAAGGCAGAGGCTTTTAACATGCTCTGATACCAAATATAAGACGTAAAATTCATATGCGGAAGCCAGGATCAATTGAAGACAAACCTCCAGCCATTGTTCTTGTACGCGTTCGTCAGAAAAACCTGAAATCAAACAAAAATTGGGGACACTCTACTACCCCAATTCACTCTCGTACTGATGGTGTATTCTGAATGAGAGAGTTTGAGTTAGACCTTGCCATCACCCGTCAGAAATGAACGTACGTTCCTATTTATATCTCGTCTTGGAAGACGGTTACCAATTGGGCGGTTGTCACGAAAGGGTACGAAGCGTGGAAAGCTTTATGTCGAATAGTCGTAACTATAAGAGAAAATGTGGGTCTAAAAAATGTGGGATCACAAAAATAAATAACATCGAAGTCATCGAGTGCCACCCACTGCACCTGAGCTTCGGTCCTACACCTCTTGCGGCGTTGACCAGCGAAGAATAGTGACTTTGTGTGAACTCCAGCAACGTCCAGCGAATCCAGAAGTGTCCTTGTATTGAAGTCTTAGTGGGTTCCCAATCATTCCCAAGCCCAGCAGGTGAAGCGTTGGTCCAATCCACGTTTATTCTTCTCTGCATATTTACTGATATTCATCAAGCGGGCGACACATCTTTGAGCGTGGACTTCGTGAAGGAAAGGCACCCCCCTTGACGGCCGCTAAGAAGCACCATTGGCCACCGACAGCTCGAGCCAAGAAGTCCACACCAACATGAGCAGTTGCTACTATGAGTCACTCACCACCCCTCTTCACCTGTGAGGAGCCGGTTGCAATCCGATCCGATTGCACTTGGTCCAAATTTGGAAAGAATATCCTCAAATTAGGTAAAATGCTCATCTCCATTATATTTGGATATTTGATTGCCTAATATATGTCTATTTATATCTAGATCGATGAGTGATAGACATAATTTTCAATTAAGATTTATTAGCGAAATAATCAAGTTTGATTAAATATCGTTTCCAGATTTGAGCAATGGATATTATCCTTGGTGATCGTGAATGATTTGGTGTTTGTCCTTTAAATTGCTTTGTTTATCTCAAAAATGCAACAAAAAATCATCATGCATATGTCATGTAGGATTAGGGTCTATTTTGTATGTCATTGCATATTAGGGTTAAGTTGCACTTAGTTTAATTTTAGATAACATTTTTCCTTAATTTATTATAAGTTTAGGTATGTTTTAGATATATTACATTTTAGGATTATTTAGGTTAAGATAATGTTTTAGTTCAAATTAGGATTTAGCTCCACCTAATTCCTAATATAAATTAAATAGGTTCTTAATCTAATTAGGTAATTTTCACATTTCACCAAATTTCGAATTTCATGAAAAATACAAAAACTGTCATAGGTTAAATTAGTTTTATTATTTAGGATAAAATGCATTCTTAGGGTTAGATTCACTGAGATGCACGTCATTTAGAGATTGTTGTTAGGTCAATTTAATTAGAAATTGCACGTCATTAGAATTATGTCATTTAGTTAATATCGCATTGCATATTGCATGATTTTCATTAATTAAGTGAAAACCAAAAAAAAAAAAGAAATTGTGTGTTAGTTAGAAACCATATCTAGGATTGTTGATGTGGATTTTAACTAACAACGCAGATGCTCTCGTTGCTACGAGGTAAGTCCTGCATTTTTATTTGCTTTCTTGGGTGTTAAATTGATGGATTGCGCACCTGCATGATCGCCTCACATGTTAGAGAATTAGATTTAAAATCAATCCAAGCTGCCTGCAAAACATTTTCTTTGAAATAAAAGAGAAAGGTATCGAAAGGGCGTTAGAAAAGTCTAGCGTAACCAAGTCCCCGAATGCATAATCTCTGGTTCGTAGGAGTAAAGTAAATCTCCCGTTACTTTACTTGGGTTTCTAATCGACCCACCAAAAATAGATTAGTGGCGACTCCTAATTGAAAAATCATTTGCATGTTATAAATTTGAACCTAAGTCGCGAATTGGTATGGGCTTGGGAGAGCCCGAGTTAAGTCTAGGCTTAACAATCCATTAGCCAAACCCTAGGTGGTTCACACCCGAAAATTTGGTCGCGACAATAATCATTTTTCATTATGAAACAAACTGAAAGCAAGATCATGGCATCAAATGACCCACAGGACAAACAAAAGTTCATTTGCTCTATACTTTTTTTCATGCGAAAATTATAGTGCTATATTCGCATCGCAAGTATAAGACCGAGCACCAAGTAACTAAGATCTGACGATGAAGAGCAGAAACGACAAGCGATTGGACCTATGATTGAGGCTAGAGGAGGCGAGTTTCTTCGGTGTTGAGGGCGGGAGCAGTATCAAGGGACATCGGGCGGCGTCGGGGGGATCGAGCAGGCGTCGAGGGGGTCATGCGGCGTCGAGGGGCTGAGCAGCGTTGAGGGGGCTTCGAGGGGCCGAGAGGCATCGAGCGGGCGTCGAGGGCATCAAGGGGGCCAAGCGGCGTCGAGTGGGCGTCGAGTGGGCGTCGAGTAGGCGTCAAGGAGCCAAGCGGGCCGAGAGGCATCGAGCGGGCGTCGAGGAGTCGAGCAGCATCAAGCGGGCATCGAGGGGCCGAGAGGCATCGAAGGGCCGACCGACGTCGAGCACAGTCGAGGGGGGGGAGCGGCGTTGAGAGTGGCGAGCGGCATCGAGTCGTCGAGAGGAGCGAGCTGAGTCGGCATCAAGAGAGTGAGGATGCTGGAGTGGATAGGGAGAAGACTCAGGAGAGAGTGAAGGAACCCTAAAACTAAACCAGAGGGGAGTCGCGAGAGGAGGGAGAAGGAAGAACATAAGGGGAAGAAAAAAAAATTGAAATTAGGGTTTTCCAGTTCCGGTTCCGGTTCCGAAACTGGTTCCAGGAACCGGGAACCACTAGTTCCCAAAAAAATAGAATCGGGAACCGGAACCTCCCTCCTTGGAACCTAGAACCGAACCGGAACCTCCGGTTCGGTTCTCCGGTTCCCGGCTATACCCGGGTACCATGCTCACCCCTACTTGTATGGTTTTACGATGTGACCAGCTTTCTCACTGACTCTGCACATTGCTTTTTCTTCCTTGTTTTCTGCAATTTTGCAAAAAAAAAAAAAAAAAAAAAATTTCGGGGGAGGGGGCTGTTACGGGCAATTGTCGTAGGGTGCTATTTTAATTTTCCTCTAGATAACTAGGCAATTACGGTTATGCCCCTGAATTCTAAAAAATTAAGGGTATCTTAGGTTTTTCATATTTTTCTCATAGAAAAAAAAAGAGGGTCCTCTGAAAGAATGCATAAAAAAAAAAAGAAAAAAAAAAGAGGCAACAGTGACCTGGAACAGTAGAAGTGCCTCCCCAGGGGCACCATTGAACATCCGCCACAGAGGACTCCCAATGTGAAATAATTGGCGATAAGCGCATGCTACATTAGCTGAAGAACATAATAGCAAGCACTGATCTAGCCAAGTTGGATTTTTTTTTTTTTTTTTTCATATGAATGGGAAAATCTTGAACATTTTGTCTCTTGGTGCATATATTTACATTTCATGCTCTTATACTCTTAACTAAACATCAAGGATGAAGGGAGACTCGTGGATATAATAGTAGAGTACCTTGTCAAGAAAATTTGCGAAACGCGGCCACTCTACATGGTGGAAAACGCAATTGGAGTAAAATTATTGGTAGATGAGTTGATTTCTTTAATTAGAATGGGCCAAGAGGAGGATGTACGCATTATAGGTACATGTAGAGTAAAAGGAATAGGAAAGACAACAGTGGCCGAAGTAATCTATGAGTGCATTCACTGCGATTTCGAGTGCTTCGTCTTTCTTGATAAAATTGGAGAAGCAGATCGAGTAGATATATTAGGCCTACTAAAGAAGCTGCTCCATAATCTGATAAAGGTGGAAGGATCGAGGACGTATAACGACATTCAGACCAACGTCGAGGAGATAAATAGTAACATGCACCGTATAAGGACGCTTCTTGCTCTTGATAATGTAACTAGGAAAGAACAGATTGAATACTTCGGGGCCGGAGAGCGGGAACTGCTTTGTCCTGGGAGCAGAATCTTGATCACAACCAGAGACCGGAACTTGCTAAAAGATCTCAAAGTAGATGAATTTCGTCAGAGGATTGGACCGGAATGAATTTCCTGCTCTTTTGCCGCCATGCGTTGAAGAGAGAAAAACCTCAAGAAGGCTATGAGGAGTTGTCCCGAAGTCTAGCTATTTATGCAGGAGGTCATCCGGAGTCTCTTAAAAGGTTGGGCTCAGTCCTAAACGGTAAGCCGAAACATCAATGGCATCAGACATTGGAGAAGTTGATTAGAAGCCCTTATCTCGATTCGCTCTTAGGTTCCCTCTATTTCAAGTCAGTTGGGCCATATGGAGGACAAGGCGACAATGTGTCACGCCCCGATCCTCAGGCACACACACATCCCTTACATTGGTCATTTTTAAATTGCGATATCCCAGGACTACGTATCGCCGACCCTTTCCTTTTTAATAGCACATGCGGAAGCAGTTATAAATCTCCAGACAATAAAACATTGGGATAGAATAGTAGGACTAAATTTCAAACTCTTAAAAACCTTCACTCTTATATACAAGGTGAACTATTAGATTCAATTCCCAATAAGCCAGATTAAAAACAAGGTCTACAAGCAGAAGTGGGGTTCTACAAGCTACGGGTCCCCATCCTCCTCTTCATCATTCTCCACACTCCAATTGGAGCCTTCAACAGACTGCACCAGACTTTCGAGATCTTCAAGGGAGAATTACCAAAAAAGTCATAAACCTATTGCAATTGTGCCAATTCAGTCCTAAACTTTTTTTGGCCAATTTAGTCCTAAACCTTTTACTTTTGTTCCAGTTCAGTCTATCTAGCCAAAATTAGCCGGCCGGCGTTGATGTGGCAGCCGGCCGGTGCCGGCGAGCTTTTTTAATAATATTTTATTATTTTTATTAATTTTTATTAATTTTTTTTTTTTTTTTTTTTTTTTCCCTCCTCCCTCCTTCTTCCTTGGGCTCCGGCGCTCGGCCGCCCGGGCCGGTCGCCGGGACTAAGGCGATCCGGCGGGGGTGAGGAGCCCCCTCGCCGTTGCCGGGCGCGAACTCGCCTCGCACGGCGACCGTGAGGCGAGCTCGCGCCCCAGCCGATGGCGAGGGGGCTCGCCGTCGCGTCTGGCGAGGGCTTGCCTCCCACCGCCGTCGTTGGGCGCGAGCTTGCCTCGCGGTTGCCGCATGAGGTGAGCCCTCCCCGATCCGGCGAGGGGCGCTCGCCGTCGCGTCTCGCGAGGGCTCGCCTCGCCTGGCGACCGCGAGGCGAGCTCGCGCCAAGCAACGGCAAGGCCCCCTCGCCGGATCCGGCGAGGGCTCAACTCCCGTCGTTGGGCGAGGCGAGCCCTCGCCGATCCGGCGAGGGGGGCTCGTCATCACGTCTGGTGAGGCCTCCTCGCCGGATTTGGCGAGGCCTCGCCTCGCCCGGCGACCGCGAGGCGAGCTCACGCCCGGCAACGGCGAAGCCCCCTCGTCGAATCCGGCGAGGGCTCGACTCGCGGTCGGGGCGCGAGGCGAGCCCTCACCAAATCCGGTGAGGGGGCTTGCCGTCGCATCCGGCGAGGCCTCCTCGCCGATCCGGCGGGGGCTTGCCCCGCCCCCCTCAGTCCGGCGACCGCCAGCCCGGCTGGCCGGTCGTCGGAGCCCAAGGAAGGAGGAAGAAAGAGGAGGCAAAAAAAAAAAAAAAAAAAAAGGAAAATTTAATAAAAAATGTTGAAAATAAAATATTATAAAAAAAATCACGCCGGCGCCGGCCGACTGCCACGTCAGCACCGGCCGATCAATTTTGGCTGGATGTACTAAACTGGAACAAAAGTAAAAGGTTTAGAACTAAATTGGCCAAAAAAAACTTTAGGACTGAATTGACACAATTGCAATAGGTTTATGATTTTTTTGGTAATTCTCCCGATCTTCAACATCCAAGTCTACTGCATCTGGGGACCTGAAATGGTTATTCAATAACCAATGAGACTACGTCTTAGCAAGTTCTAGCCCCTATGACCCGATTAGTAAACCAATACACCTTAGGGTTGCCTATGCACAACATGAGTCAGAGGACTTACCTTGGCCTCAGATTCCACCTGCATATTAGCAAAGATCAAATAGGCACCCAAACAATCATATCGCAGATCGAAGCATCGATCAAATCGACTTAGTCGATTACGTCTCAATCGAACCATTCACCGGTCATTTCCATTCAATCAATCAATTCATAACATCAGATCAAATCATTGATCAATTGACCTAGTCGATTATATGTCATCATGACCCATTCTTGGTCGGCACATTCAACACTATCTATAAGTTTGACCATAGTCCAGGACTACTCACTCTAAGCTGATAAATAGATAGTATAGCTCGCACTAAGCTGATAGGGTTAAGGTATACTGCTCTCGCTAAGCTGACATATCACCCACAGGTTGATATAGTATATCCTTGATGCTCACTAGAAGCTGCTAGATCCACTGATCCGATATAATAATATGCTCACCAGAAGTTGCCAGCCATACTTTTATAGTATGCCGAAAATAATATATATGCTCACCAGAAGCTGCCAGCCATACCTTTATAGTATGCCGAAAATAATATATATGTTCACCAGAAGCTACCAGCCATACCTTTATAGTATGCCGAAAATTGATCATTTAATCAAAATTCCCGATAAAAATATTATGTGTGGGTACACGATTGGTCTTAGTCAAAATACAATAATTTCCTTTCCATAAATCCCACCATTTTATATAATCCACCAAAATATTTTTGGCGCTGTCGACCGACGCCCGGTTATTTTTCAATTAATAACCAAAGATTATTCTATTAAAGAATAATTCACAATTTCACAAATAATTCAATTCAGCACAAAATAAGCTCAATTAAATAAACGAACTGTGCCACGACAATCAGTACAAAACTCCAATCATTGGCCATCCCTGTTGAATTTCCGGAAATAAATAATTAAATAATTAATTTCAAAAATAAATAAATAAACACAATAAATTCAATTTAGCATAATATAAACCTCAATTAAATAAACGGATTGCACCATGATCATCATCATAAAATATCATTGGCCATCCCAGTTGAATTTCCGAAAAATAAATAAATAAATAAATAAATAAATAAATAATTTCGAAAATTAATATTTAATTCCTAAAAATTCCACTTATGCTCGAATTGCCTAATTAACACCCGATAAGGGTCGGGAAAAATCCCAAGTAGCATTCAATAAATAGTACATGCCATTCTCTAGTTAAGTACACTAATTATTTCACTAATATGCAATGCAATTAACTAATAATCGCTAATCCATTCTAATCTAACCACATAATTACACTTAACTAACGCTAATCAACATTTAAGCATAATTAGCAAACTAAGAAGGCATTAGTGAGTAAAACTCACTTGGCAAAGCGAAGACCGGAATACCGCGACGGCGACGACAGATATTCGGGCCGGGCCAAGAAACCTTGCAAGCCCACAGAAACTTCTGGACTTGGTTGATGGGCTAAGGCCTCAAAAACTGGGCTGCTAGACTGAGGTTTACTTGGGCAGAATTGCTACGGGCTTCTTGCTCACGGGCTGGACTTCAAATGGCTAAGATGTGGGTTGGATCAGACTGGGCTTCTGAAATTTTCGCAGGCTGATGGGCTCAACGGAGCTGAGTTGGACTGCTGGGCCGAAATGGGCCAAACACTGGGCTGATCGAGCGTTGCTGCTGGGCTCGAGGAAACAGCGAAGGAAACGGAGCGGGCTGAACTGAACTACTGCAGGCTTCGCTGTTGACCAGGCGTGAGGAACTCCGGTTGAAGAAGACCAACAAAATTCGAGCAGCTGGGTGGAGAGATCGATGTGCGGCGTTGAAGGCTGCGGTTTGAGGTCAACAAGATGGCGAGAGCTCCACCGCTTTGTTGACCAAACGTGGGAGCTGCAGTGTTTTGTCGCTGCTGGGTGGGAGTTCGGGGGCTGTGCGGACGTGGCCAAAGCTGCTGGACGAGTGGCCGTGTGGGCGTGGGCTGCATGCGGTCAAACAAGGGGCTTCAAGAGTTGATGGTTGACTAAGGAGCAGCAATCGTTAGACGTGTCTTCAGCTGGGGAACTCGGTGGAACATGGGCTGATCGAAGGAGTCACCAATGGTGGAGAACGGGGCTTCTTCGGTTGATTTTGAGCGGCCAAGTTGAGGACACGAAGGAAGCAAGACTGGCGGTGGTTTCGTTGCTGGCTGATGGGATGGCAGGTGGCGAGCTGGTGACGCTGGCAAGATGAAGAAACGCTGCAGTCAACTTCGGTAGATTGGCTTCGCTGGGTTTTTGACCGAGAGAAGCAACTGCTGGCGCCGATCCAATGGAGAAGCAACAGGCGTTCGGTGGAGAATCACAAGGGAAGAAGCGAACGTTGATTGGTGGCTTCGCTGGTGGACATCAACGGCCGAAGATGAAGAAACAAAAGGAAGAAGGGCGGAGGCGGTTCGGTCCCAAGGGAAACGATCGACTTGGGAAAAGAAAATGAAAGCCAGAGCAGAAGACCGAAGGGATGAAGCTGGCGTGAGGTGAATGGCGAGAGAGAGAAGAGTTGGTCCGCTAGGAGGCTGGCTCGTGAAGTTGAGGAGGGGAAGAAAAGTCCAAAAAGAAATCTATAATCATCATTGGCTTGCCCAAAAGTTTTCAAGCTTATCTTATGTGTCCCCCAATTAGTCTTCATAAATATCTCTAATGTTCCCTAATACTTTCTTGTCCTTTTATTTCCATGATTATCCAATTTGATGCCAAAAATGCAGCCTTTAGTCCAATTCCGAATTTCTTTGATTCTTGGCTCCAATTCTTCATTTGATTCTCCCAAATTAACGTCCAATTTCATCGAAGAAATATTCCATACAATTTTCAGCAAGTCCTCGACACCCAAAGGTTTGATAAAGAGGCCAAAAATCCAATCAATTTGGCCAATCCAAATTTCCACTAATTTCGGCGACATCCGAATCGATTTTCTGTAAAAATCCCGAATTCAACGGAATCTCTCCGAAAGACAAGACAACGCCCTATAAATGAACCATGACATACTTGAATATATGATTCCCGAAATCGAATTCAATTTTGTGGTTAAAATCGACCGAACGCGATTTTAGTCTAATCCGACCTACCAGGTAGCTTTTAGGGATTTTACCGCAGTTATATCCCTTAACGGCTTCACCCAATAGATCGGTTAACTCATGAGTGATTAGCTCAGAGAAAAATGACCATAGCTGCGCCGACGAGATGCCCATTTCATATTTTTGGGACGGGTTGAAAATTCAGGATGTCACACTTTTGATGATGGAAGACACACTGGTGTAAGGCAAATTAGGCTCTATTGGCAATCAGTTATTGAATCCGTCACCATCGATTAAGATCAGAATGGGTGTTTGGTGAGATCCTCCCAGCACGGTGGACAAAGGTTCAGTTTCCTGCAATTCTAAAGACTGATTATATACTTTACTGCTCAATATGTAAACATGTCAACATCTATGGAAGTGTTACTATGTTACTCCTTCACGTAACTTTCCCAAGTATGAATGTATAAATTTTATCATTCCTTTCTTCTTTTTATCTGATTACTTCATCTCCTTTTAATTTGTTTATGAGACTTTATTATCTCGTCTTTCATTTGCAGCAAAATTGGTATGCGGCAGCTTTACTCGAAGACCTACTTATATTTAAAAAAAAAAAAATCCAAAACTGAAAAAGTTCCCTTCATTCCTTTTGCTATTAGGGATAAGTACTTAAACCGAATTCGGTCAAGTAATTTATTTTTCACAGCCAAGGAATTATATTGATACAAAATAACACCAAGGCAATACATATTGGACGTTAGATGGATGTGATGATGGTAACACTTACGAAATTTTTTTCACTTCTTGCAGGTGCAGGTGGTGATATTGAATCATCCAAGGGAATACCTGATTTCTGTATCAGGCCATATCAATGATGATGGAGGTCATGATGTTGTTCGGTCCCTCAAGATCCACAGTAACAAGAAGACGTACGGACCATTTGGTTCAGAAAGAGGACGGCCTTTTGATCTCTCACACTTTGATGGACAGATTATTGGGTTTCATGGAAAATGTAGCAGCCATCTCCAATCAATCAGAGCCCATTTCAGGCCAATTTCTCATGTGTATCCATTTGATGTCGTGGGATCATTTGGTGGTGATAGTGGTATGGACATTTGGGACGACGGAAAACACACAGATGTGAGGCAAATCCTCATAAGCCTCGATTCGGCAATTAAGTTTATCTCTATCTTACATGATGAACGCGGACGTCCGGTTGGTCTGTTCACACATGACACAAGTGGAGGAGGCAAAACTTATACGGTGAGCTTTGATATGGACGTCACCAACAGTATATATGATTTTGTTGATGTCCTCAATACTTTATTTTTTTCTGTTAACTCTATCTCTTCATTGTGAAAGTAAATACCTGTTCTAGAATTCTTTAATTTTTATCCTTTTTCTTTCTCAGATTAAGCTTGACCATCCTGATTGAATAGAGTGGAAAAATGAATTTCCGTATATTTTAGTGTGTATAATACTGATGATACAAAAGCCTATTTATAGGCTGTTCTAGACAATTATCTAAAGTAATAAAATATTACAATATCAAAATCAAATCAATTATAATCGATATGAAATCAATTATAATCAATCAGGAAGATAAATATCTCTAACATCCTAAGATAAATATCTCTAACATCCCCCCTCAAACTCAAGGTGAGATCGAAGAGATCAACTGGAGTTTGGAGAAAAGATCTTTAAAACGCCCCAGTGGATGTGCCTTTGTGAAAACATCAGCCGTATGATCAATTGAGGAGGTGGGAACAAGACGAACATCACCACGAAGCACATGAGAGCGTATGAAATGACAGTCTATTTCAATATGTTTGGTATGCTCATGAAAAACATCATTATGAGCTATTTGGATGGCACTTCGGTTATCACAATGAATGACCGTTCCACCATTATGACGACCTCCCATGTCTTCTAATAACCACCACGACCATAATAATTCCGAAGTTGTATCGGCAAGGGCACGATATTCCGCTTCCGTACTCGATCGAGCAATAGTAATATGTTTCTTACTCTGCCAAGAAATAAGGGACTTCCCTAAGAAGAAGCAATAGCTTGTAGTAGAGCGACGATCAAGAGGATCACTAGCCAATCAGCATCAGAATAAGCTGTTAACTCTAAGGATGAGTTAGCAGAAAAGTGAAGATCATGAAATATGGTACCCTTGATGTAACGAAGAATTTGAAGAATAGCAGCAAAGTAAGTCGTCTGCAGCGCAGTCATGAATTGACTCAAAATGTGAATAGCATGAGCGATGTCAAGGCGGGTAACAGTGAGATAAACTAGACTACCAACTAACTGTCGATAAAGTGTAGGGTTTGGAAGAGGAGTTTCATCTTTTTCATCAAATTTGACATTATTCTCAATGGGAGTGGTAGCAATCTTGTTATCAGTAAGTCCAACTCGAGAAAGAAGATCAGTGGCATATTTCGCTTGAGAAAAATAATAACTAGAGGAATCTGAAGCAACCTCCAATCCTAGAAAATAATTAAGCCATCCAAGATCTTTCATTTCAAACTTTTGACTCAAATATAGCTGTAGTTTTGTAATGCCTTCGTGATCATTGCCAGTGATAACCATGTCATCCACATATAACAGTAGCAAAATACTCCCACAAGATGTTTGTTGAACAAATAGAGTGTTATCATAGGGACTGTATGCAAATCCAAGGCGTTCCATAGTAGAACTAAACTTGGAATACCATGCACAAGGAGCTTGTTTTAGTCCATATAATGCTCGATGTAGACGACACACTTTACCAAGAGTATGAGTATATCCAAGAGGTGGCTCCATATATACTTCTTCAGTGAGATCTCCATTAAGGAATGCATTTTTGACATCCATTCGAAATAGAGGCCATCGCTTAATAGCAGCAACAGCAAGGAGGCTACGAACAGAAGTAAGACGTGCAACTGGAGCAAACATCTCATCATAATCAATGCCATACTCTTGGGTAAAGCCTTTTACTACTAGTCGAGCTTTATAGCGTTCCACTATACCATGTGCCTTAGTTTTGATTTTGTACACCCATTTACAACTTATAGTCGACTTGTCAAAAAGCAAATCAACCAATTCCCAAGTATGAGAGTGTTCTAATGCTTGTAACTCATCCGCCATTGCTTGCTGCCAAAGAGGATTAGTACGAGCTTCTCTATATGTGTGGGACTCGTGAAAAGAGGCAATTGTGGAATAACAATGAAAATCACGAAGTTGAACAGAAGGTTGACTTACACGGGTGGAGTGACTAACAGAAGAAGAAAGAACTTCCAAAGGTGGATCTGCGGATGGCACAGACATATCAGGAGCTGCTGAAGTGGGATTTCCAGAGATACTTGCATCAAGATTTGGAGAGGGCAATTCTAAAGAGGAAGATGTAGGAGTGTCATCTTTAAGGAACAGTTCGATAGAAGGATTTGTGAAAAAACGAACATTTGGAACAATGGGAGAAGATGCAAAAGAACGTAAAGATGAGAACATTTTATGTTCCTAGAAGGTAAAATGATGCGAAGTCAATTCCAACATCTATACCATTTATGTTCAATGCCATATCCAAGAAAACAACATAGACGAGCACGAGATTTTAACTTCGTGCGTTCATTTGGAAGAAGATGCACAAAACGTGCACTACCAAAAACTCGAAGTAGACTGTAATTAGGAATACTGTTATACAAGCGCTCGTATGGAGAAATGTTACCTATAGTAGGTGACGGAATACGATTAATAGTGTAGACAATAGTATGACAGGCCTCCCCCCAAAATTGTTCTAGATAAGATGCTGAGATTAGAAGAGTGCGTACGATATCTAAGATATGCCTGTGTTTATGCTCTGCTCGACCATTTTGTTGGGAAGTTCTTGGACAAGAACGATAAATAATAGTACCGTTCTGAGAAAGAATTTTAAGAAACTCTCTGTCCTTATATTCCATGGCATTATCAGTACAAAAAACCTTGATATCTCAAGAAAAATTGTGTTTTGATCATGGCAACAAAATTACCATAGATATGGGTAAGTTCAAATCGATTTTTCATGAGATAAAGTCATGTATAATGTGAATAGTCATCAACAAAAATCACAAAATAACGAGAGCCTCCTATAGTGGGAGTAGAAGATGGTCCCCAAATATCCAAATGAATTAGATGAAATGGAGCATAAGAGACAGATTCACTAATATTGAACGATAAAGCATGATGTTTACCTAACTTACAAAGTAGATAATCAAAGGTTTTATTGTCGACGGAACCTAGATGACCACTTGAAAGCAAATGACTTAAACGAGAAAAAGAAAGGTGAACTAAATGAGAATGTCAAGTTTCCGATGAAACTGTGGCAGCACAACCAGTGATGGAGTTGGGAAGCTTTAAGGAAACAAGCTCAAACAACCGTCCCACTTTACAGCCTGTCCCAATTGTCTGTCCTGTCCATGGATCCTGCACACGACAACCATTTGAAGAGAAATGAATGTCAAGACCAAGCTCACATAGTTGACCCACAAATATCAAGTTTAAAGAGAGTTTGGGAACTATAAAAGTATTGTTCCCTATATAACTAACTATCTTCTATGAGTTATCAGCTGTGTGAATAATAGGTGTGTATGAATTATAAGATTTTGACTTAAATAAATTGGAATGGGAAGTCATGTGATTACAATACGCAAAATCAAAGAACCATGAATCAGGAGTACCTGAAGTGACTGACAGAGCAGAAGGACTAGAAGTACCAGTTTCTTGAAGAATGGAATAAATTGTGGATCGAAAATCATCTAAAGATAGTGTGATAGACGAACTGTTAGGAGAATCCTCTATGACAGAAGCAGCAGTGGATGGGCGACGTGCAATTGAACCTTTAAAACGGGATCAGTTATTGGTTCCTATAGGTTGCTTGCATTGTAATTGATAATAGTTTGATGCATGATGACCAGGTCGGCGATAGTGCATACAATAAGGTTTGCGCCATGAGGATGAGCCAGAAGTGGCAAGCATTACATCTGTAGGAGTGGAAACCAATGGAGTAGCACGTTGTGCCTTTAAAGTCACAAGGCGAGTTTCCTCAGTTAATAGCTCTGAAACAACTACCTCAAGATGAGGTAAAGGATCCCGATGCAAAAGTGAGGCTCACACAGGTTCATACTCATCATTTAGAGCCATCAGAAATTGCATAACCCACATACGATCACGATATTCAGCAAACTTACGAGCATCAATAGTTGAATCCCATGTTGGTTCAGATAAAGTGAGCTAGTCCCATACATCATGCATTGAAGAAAGAAAGTCATTTATAGACCGACATGTCTCCTGACGCATGCGATATAAGTTCCCTAATAGTTGCTATTGATCAGCAATGTCTGATGTGGAATAACGACTAGCAAGAAGATCCCAGGCTTCCTTTGATGTATTTAGATGACCGAATTGAAGTTTGATAGATGGAATCGAAGTATTTTGAAACCATGTGAGTATCTAGTGATTCTTGCTCTCCCACTCCTCCAATCGTTCAGCAAATGTATCATCATCCTCTTTGAAGGCTTGACTAGGCTTGAGAAGACTTCTAGTTACATTACGCCAAAGCTTACGTCCCCTTAGAAAACTGAACATTTCTTGAGCCCATAAAATATAATTTGATCCATTTAGGATGGTCTGAATGGGCATTGAGACTTCTAACTTGTCCATGATAGGCGATATACTATTAAACTCAATATTTTCTTTAATGAATTTGAGAAAAACTGATACTTGTAGAGCTGATATGAAGAAAATAAGGCTGAAAATAGACTAAGAACGTCAAAATACCTCAAGAATCGGTCTGGAAATGCCAAGAACCACTCGGAATCAAGCCAAATTGGTTAGAAAACCCCAAGAACCGATCGGAAAATGGCCGAACCAATCAGAAAACCTTGAGAACCGATCAGAATCTAGCTGAACCAGTTGAAAAACCATGAGAACCGGTCAAAATTTGGCTCAACCGGTTGAAAAACCCTGAGAACTAGTCGGAATCTAGTTGAACTAGTCGGAAAATCAAGCGAACGGCTTGGAAACTAGATGAACCGGTCAGAAAAGGAGCTAACCGGTTAGAAAATCGCTGAACCAGTTGGAAAACACAAAGAACCGGTTGGAAAATGGCTGAACTGGTCAGAAAACATTGTGAATTGATCGAGTCAATGTCGGTCAATGACTGTCGACGACAAGGTCATTGGCTGTCGGCAACGAAGATGACGTGGCGCTGACGTCACTGCTTGATCATGGACGGAGCACATGCAAGGATGACATCATCGATGACGTCACTGATGCACGTGTAGGTCACGTGCGAGTTGTGGCGCGTGTACCTCACACGCAGAGGTTTGACAGGTGTGTGAGGGCACGTAAATGACTTTCCGGCGTCGTGGCGTGTGGATCTCACGCGTAGAGGGTTTGGGCAGTGCGTGAGGGCACGTGGATGGCTTTCCGGCGACGATCATTGTTGTTTTGGACTCGCCGAAGAATGTAGAACCTGTCTATGGTGGTTTTCAATTGGAAATTCTAAGGATTGTCTTCGAAATTTCCACCTACAGTCAACGGCGTTAGTGGTCATCGGTAGTCCTGTAGCGCGGCGAAGCGTGGTGGCACATGCGGCTTCTCTCCATGTTAGAAGATAAATTTTCATAATGCTGCGACAATGGTGACCACCTTCTCAAACAAAACATTGCTCTGATACCATGATAGAATAGAGTGGAAAAATGAATTTCTGTATATTTCAATGTGTATAATACTGATGATACAAGAGCCTATTTATAGGCTGTTTTAGACAATTATCTAAAATAATAAAATATTACAATATCAACATCAAATCAATTATAATCAATCAGGAAGATAAATATCTCTAAAATCCTAAGATAAATATCTCTAACACATCCAAGTGAGTACTTGACATCCATCTCAGGTTATACTAAAGAAGTTTCCGGACTCACCATTCTTCAGTCACTGACAATCCATACTAGTAGAAGGGATCATGGACCGATTGGAACAGATAATAAAGGAAGGCATTTTTCATTTCCATACACCGGTGGCAAAATTGTTGTGTTTCATGGGAGTTGCGATGGCCCTCGTCTCGAGTCCATCGGAGCTTTTTATGAGTCAATTCCTCATACATATCTTGTTAAAGTTTCCGGGACTTTTGGAGGCAAAGGCCAAAAATCCTGGAATTTCGTTGATATATATGGGATTGTTGTTCATTGCGCAGACTTCATCGAGTCCATTGCTTTTAAGGTCGACGACGCCACCAGCTCCGAACCGGAAACTAATTATGGTGGAAATGGCGGGTATAGGACTTACAAGGTTGTATTTAGACTCTTTCCTTGTCTCTTTTTCCGTTTCTACTTGATTGCTGTAAGTGTATTCATCTAGCTTATCATAACATTATTCTGATTACGGCATTATGAACTTTGAGATTCTTAACATTTGCTTCATACTAGAGATACCTGAGGATCAATGTGATTGAGAGAATTATCCAAAAAAAGTCATAAATTCATTGCAATTATGATAATTCATTCCTAAACTCTCTCTCTCTTTCGTTTTTTTTGCCAATAGTGATGGCCAGCCAAAATTGACCAGACAAATCAAATTGGCACAAGAGGAATGAATTGACAAAAAAAATAAAAAATTTTAGGAATGAATTGTCACAATTGTAATACGTTTAGGACTTGTTTTGGCAATTCCTCCCAGCATGATCGTTAGAAAACCAAATGGAAAAAATTAATGACTTCACTTTATTAAAATTAGACAAAGACAAATCAAGCCATAAACAAAAAGTAATTTAACTTGTGATTTAGAAAAATGAAATTTACTACCAAATTTATTAGAAACGTAATTTACATGAATCATATCATGTACAACTTATTTCATAGATTAGAATTGTATTCCAAAAGAATCTATTAATTTATTTTGCTCAGCGACTGATGCAACATATAGTCACTCATGTCGAATATGGCTTTGTGGCCTATTTGCAGGTTAAATCGAGAAACGGAGAGTACATAACTTCTTTAGCTAGATATCTCAAAAATGCAAAGGATAGTGGCACTCTAATCAACTCGCTCACATTTCGAATTACTAGAAGAAGAATATTGGGACTCAATGGCAGAGAGGAAGGGGAGTACTTCTCCTTACCATCAGAAGCTGGGAAAATTATCAGCTTTTTCGGGATAAGCGGTGATTTTCTTGAATCTATTGGAGCACACGTTGAGCTATACTCTAACAAGCTCTATCCCTTTAAGTCTGTAAGGAAAATCATTGTTGAATTTGAACCAAGTAAAGGGCCATGCATCCGATCAATCACGTTTCAGTATGAAGAGGAGAGTAAAGAATTGTGACAATCAAAGACGCATGGTGGTATTGATGGAAACAACTTCCACATAGTACGGAACATCGAGATCCATACGGTATGTTCCTGTACATACATAAGCTTTGTAAAATCCATTAAAAAACTTTTATGGCCTCTGTAAGTAGGGGACTCTTTCGAGACTTAAATCATGAATATGACGGTTATGTCTATTATTGCAAATCAAAATACATGATCCAGATGAGTATTTGACTTCAATTTCCAGGTATTTTTCTTATGAAGGCATTAAGTCTCTCACGTTTCAAACTAACAAAAAAACAGTCAGACCTATTGGTGATGAAAATGGGGCAACGCTCTTCTCATCTCCTGCGACGGGTGGCAAAATTGTTGGATTTTATGGTAGGAGTGGTCAATGTCTTGAAGCAATTGGAGCGTATTTTGAACCGATCTCCTATCTCTACCCAATTAAATCAATTGGGCCATTTGGAGGCTTAGGTCGATGCTCTTGGAATGATGGTATATTCAGCAGTGTGAGGGAAATTGAGATAATGCATGACAAAATCATCCGCTACGTTACGTTTGTGTACGACAAGAAGGGTGAATAAGTTTGCTCAGCCAGGCACGGTAGCTACACTGGACAAGACAAGGGCAAGGTCACCAGGGTCAGTGTTTTTTTTCCTGTTTTGCCCTTCTTTGATTGGTTGTTGTTTACTTACTCATATTCGATCAGTTGAGACGATTTTTATAGCATTTGGTCACGTGATTTATAAAATTTAAACTTAACAAATAGGTCTTGTTTCCTCCACTCATCTAATTTTAAGAGGTACTTTCGAGATTGTACAGATTAGATTGGATTATCCGTGGGAGTACTTGACATCGATCTCTGGATACAAGCGAGAGGATAGTCACAACGACTTCGAAAATGCTACTGTTCAGTCACTCACATTTCATAGTAATAAAATAAGACACGGACCCTTTGGCTTGACGAAGGGGACGTACTTCTGTTGTCCATCGGCTGGAAGCAAAATCATCGGCTTTTATGGGACATGCGGAGAGACTCTCAAATCCATAGGAGTGTATGCGGAGCCCATATCGCACATGTATCCTTTTAAAACCATTGGACCCTTTGGAGGATCTGGCGGTACTCCATGGGACGACGGAGTGCATACTGATGTGAGGGGGATTAGTGTTCACTGTTCATTATGTAGACGAAGTATTTCGCGGCATCTGGATTGAGTATGACAACAACGGTTCCTTCGTGTTAGGCTCTCATCACGGTGGAGAAACCTCACCAGTCCTGCGGCTTGGTCCATATCTCAATCCTTCCGTCTCTCTCTTTTGTCTTTAGAGTCTTTTGCCTGTCTGGAAGTCGTTCAGGTTTACATGTTGCTATTCAGTGTTCTCGGCTTCATGTAGCACAGTTGATCTTTTGGGAGAATTACTAAAAAAATCATAAACCTATTGTAATTATACTAATTCAATCCGAATTTTTTTTTTTGACCAATTTAGTCCTAAACCTTTTTACAATTGTGTTAAGTCAGTCTATCCGGCCAAATTTGGCCAATAGGCGCTAACGTGGCAATTTTTGTAATAAATATTATATTCTTTTCGAATTTTTTTATTAATTTTTGTCTCTTCTTCTTCTTTTGCTTCTTTTCCCACACAGTGGCCGCGAAGCCACCAACATCCGCCAATGATGGTTGCGGCCGTTGCCAGACCTCACTGATGGCCTCTCCCTAGGCTTACCGCAGGCGAAGGCAGCCTCACCCGCAATTGGCAAAGCCATCTTGCTTGCCACTAGGGGGAGAAGACGATAAGGCAAAAAAAGAGAAAAAAGAAAATAAAAAAATTACTAAAAATTACTAAAAATTCGAAAAAAATATAAAATATCTTTAAAAAATTGTCATGTCAACAATTGTGGACGACTAGCGTCTATGTCAATGCTAGCCGGCCAAATTTGGTCGAATTGACTGAATTGGTCAAATTGCAAAATGTTTAGAACTGAATTAATTAAAAAATTATTTATGACTAAATTAGCATAATTTAATATGTTTAAGACTTTTTTGGCCGAATGGACTGAATTAGTCAATATAAAATATTTAGGACTGAATTGATTAAAAAAATATTTATGATTGAATTAGCATAATTTTAATATGTTTAAGATTTTTTTGGCTAATTCTTCCTTGATCTTTTCATTAAAGAGTGAGGTGCTTCTTTTGGCATCATCTCGAACCTTCACATGTTTTCTCAAGTAAAAATATGTTTGGCTTTGCTATTCTTCCGGATCCCTCAAGATTGTCCCAAGGAGCGTCTGTATCGGATTTGGGGTTGGATGAATGGAAATAATGGCGCTCCTGACACTGTCATCCACGACTTGATTATCCCTACCAGCAAAGCCGCTAAGTTTTTGCTCTTAATGCGCCGCATGTCAGAGGTTGCTGCTACTGGCAGGTTAACCGAACTTAATCCCTCGTCGGCATAAGGTGATGGTCTATGAAGTACTGACATTCTTCAAGAATCTTCGTATCGTGTCAAATATTCCGACACGTATCCGACACTCTCCAACACTCGAGTCGGAATTCCAGCATAGGAGTTTCTGATACATGATTCCGATATCAAGGTCAATTTTAAAATTTTTTAATAAATGGGATGTCAAAATGTATATATGTGAAAAAAATAAAACACAATAATAAAAATAATAAACAGAGAAAAAAAGAAAAACCTAGTTTTCTCTCATCTTTTGACTCCCACTTTCCATGATACACAATTCGCCTCTTAAATTTTTTTTCCCTCTTCCAACATATCTAACATGCGAGTCCGGAACGTCGATTGCTTGTTTTTTCTCCAAGTTTTATGAATTATTGGAAAATAGTTAAATTTGTCAAATTAAAATAATAAATGATATTAATAAATGGTGAATTAATGCTTTTAGTGTAAATTCATTCTAAGATTATTTATTTATTTATTTATTTATTTGTGAATTTGAATAAAATTAATTTGATTGAAATAATTATAAAAATGATAATTTATTATGTACATACAAAAATATATATTTAATATACGTGTCCAAACGTGTTGGAATTATCTATATTTTTAGAAACGATGTGTTGGCGTGTCGTGTCGTGTTGTGTCGCATGTCGCGTGTCAGTATTGGTGCTACTTAGGTGATGGCGCGATTGTTAGCTTTTTCAAAAGAGCAGGATCACATCTTAATTCTATCAGAGCACGTCTGGCACCGTATTAAATTAAACCCCCTCCCACCCCAAGCTTTTCTTTTTCTTCTTTCCCCTTGCTAATGATTGCATGAATATTATTATTTGTTTCTTATTTCATTTAACATGTGTTGATCACGGCGAGTTTCGCGTAATCGGATGATTAACTGTGAAGATGCTCCAAGGAGCAGCCAAGTTATATTTTGGATGGGAAAACTGGTCGTCAAAAAAAGAAAAATGATGAAAATAATCCCAAAAATAATCATCTAAAAATTATTTTGAAATTAGAGACAGAGATGCATAAGAATACATGAAGAGAAGTTCTCAATCACAACATGACCCCTGGAATTTTATTTTATTTTTTTGGATAGATCCAAGGATTAGAGCGGCGCTCCCTCTTCACATTGGCTCGTGAACCGGGAGTGAAATTGTTAAAAGGATTAATTATATATATAATTATAATTCATTTGGATATAGTTCATCAATTTTTTTTTCCAAACTAATAAGAACCTATTGTCCAACAAGAAGTCCCCTTGACATTTAATTTTGCGAATCAATTAATTTAAGAGTGACAAGCAAAAGAAAGATGGGCTGGCCTAAGACAATCATGTAAGATGGGAGCTCCTCGATGCCTGTACTAAAATTGAATAAGGATTTCTGTCTATTATATTAAATATTTAACCAATCCGATTATAATCTATATATTAATTTGTAAGATAAAAAAAATTGTGGAGAATTTTATAAATACTATAGTTTTAGTAGCTTCTCATCAGATATTAAATATATAATCTTTTTATTCACAGCTATAAGTCTAATTTATAGATAGTTGGCTTGAAGCAAACAAAATTTAATAAATGTGAATCTATAACTAAATTAGATTATCTAACTAAATTAGATTATCTAAGTTGTTATTACATCATTATTGCTATCATTGATTATCCATTGAGAAAAAAAAACCTAAGTTATTATTTATTATCAACTAATAAGTTTAAAAATAACATACAATAATTAGATTGTATGAACGATAATAATAGTTATCTTAAGGAACCCATAAAATTTATGAAATTTATTTCTTTCGGTTTATTGGCTCACAAAATGTAATTTTTCACGATAATTTAGTTATTACTAATACAATTAATTATAATGCAATGGTGTTCTAACATGCTTAATTATCTAGAGCCAAATGAGAGAAAAGAATTCAACCAACTAAATATCTAATATGCTTAATTGTCTATAGCTCATGCATGTATGTGTTTATAAGATTAATTCCTACAGAATAATCTATGAAATCTAGGGTTTGCCTAATTTTCAGAATATCTGAAATCTGGATCAAATGTGAAAAGAAGGGAAATATCCAACTATGAAACACAGGGCGCCCGTATATACTTGAAAAAAAAATCAAAGAGTAGAAAAAGGAAACCGTTAAATATTTGACATGAGTTGCTTTAGGGAAATCTTTTATGTAATTAATCGCATTGTTGTTATATTAAGGAAGATAGTACAAAACTTCGAAGGAAAAACTTGGACAGAAAAGGTGCAGGAAATGCTGAAATTTCTAATAATAACTAATTTGCAACATTGGAGATCATTAAAACCATTTGTTCTCCAACAAAACTCATGGAATCGAAAAGCACATGTTTTAAACTGAAGTAAAAGGAGTGCAAAATGTAAGAAAGCACCCTTGTAAGAAGAATAATCAATCTCTTATAAATCACAGTTTTGTATGTTAATCTTCATAGTAACTCCAAGAAAAGACGTAGTTATTATATATATATACGTAGATAAAGATTTTGCAAACCACGCTAGGCGAATCTCTGATTCCTATTTGTACTCTATTTTATTCTCATGAAATAAGTGCTCTATTCCTATTTTATTCATTTCCGCAAGCCAAAAGGTTTTGATTTCTATGGTCATGCAAAGGAATGCCTGGATCAAATTTGAACCAAATGCGTAATTTTCTTTTGGCACCTTTGCAAAATGAATTCGGAATCCCAAGCCCATGTAAATTAAGATGCTCTTCTTTTTCTCTTTCTTTTTCCCAAAATCTCCTCAAAGGGATAATAACACAAATAATTCATTAACTTTAATTTAATATACAAATAGTTCATGAACTTTTCATTTGTTCAATATGGTCTCTATATTTTAGCAACGCAATATGATTCTCAAATTTTTTTAATTTGTTCAACATAATCTTTGAATTTTGATACAATCGCTGAACTATATGAATATGTTCCATGCTATCCTTATTTAATTCAAATTTAGAGACAATATTAATCATTTTCATATAATTCAAAGACTAAATTGAATATGTACCAAAAGTCCAAAGACTGCATTGAACAAACTATGCACATTGAGCGAAAATTCAAAGAACATATTAAATAAATTAATTATTCAATGATGATATTGTATATTAAGCCAAAATTTATGGATTAACTCTCTCAAAGGTGTTTAAAACGAAACGAGAAAAAAAAAAACGAAAACGATGAAGGATAGATTAGGGTTCGACCCAGAAATCGAAGTTCCCAGTGAGCAAGGTGGGTATAAACCCCCTCAACTAAACCAAAGATTCCTTCACATCCCCCATTCAATCTTTTCACACAGTGATCGCATGCGGCGACGCTTGCATGGCTTCGTCGGAGATCAAAGTCACCGAGCCGTCCGGAGCGGCGAATCCCCAAGACCCTCCTAGCGAAGCGGTGGCGGCGGCGGCGGCCACCGTCGTCAATGTGTTCTCCGCCTACACGTACGGCGATTTGGAGCAATTGACGAGCTTCGTGGAGCAAGGAGACGCCTCCCTCTCGACCCCCGATGCTAATGGGTACTACCCTCTCCAGTGGGCCGCCCGCAACAACTTCGCCGGCGTCGTTCCGTACTGATGGTTTTATGTGATGGGCTTAAGGCCCGTCCGCCCATGTTGGACCTAAAAGCCCGGCCCACAAGATTAGGACCCATGGATGGAGGGATATAATGAAGGGGCACGATTTCTTTTTTGGAGGGGACGTATATAAGGGAGAAAAGAGAGGGAGAACACACCTTTTTGGCATTTGTACGTACGTTCCTCTCCCTCTCTCCCTCCAAAAGAAAAACAAAAGTTAAAGGCGACGCCGTCTTCCCTTCAAGGCCAATCAACGTCATCGGATCGAACGGGATCGTTTTTCTCTTCCTCTTATCGGCGTCGGTGTTTAATCTGTGGCTAACAAGGTACGCTCGACTCCGTGGTGTGCTTTAGGATCGGTGATACATGTTTTTCCCAGGCTTGTCTTCCGCATTCGTTTTAGGGGTTCGATTTAGTGTCAAATCCGGTTTTTGGGAATCCGACATTCCCAACATTGGTATTAGAGCCCTAGTTCATGTTTTCCCGACTCCTTTCATGTTTTTTGATTGAATTTTCGTGAAAATAATCGGCCGACACAGATCGGGGTGAAGAATCCCGACACCCGAGCACTGTTCATTCATTTTTTCGAGTTTCTATAAGTCAAAATCGATTTCTAATGGCATAGAGTGAAAGAGCTCTCGAGACGAGTCCGTCGACGGGTCGAATGCTGCCGGGAGACGCCGGACGCGCCCACACGCGCAGCCAAAAGCCGCTGCACGTGGGCGCCACGCGCCTGAAGCGCTGGCTTGGCCAGCGCGTGCGCCACACGCGCCGGTCGGCGAACCGGCACGTGGCCATGGCGTCGGCCGGCGAACCGGCACGCGCCGATCGGCGAACCGACGCATGCTGACGTCACCATGACGTCACCCAACGGTCGGTAACCACTGGGATGACGTCATCACCGGCGATAGTTGGCCGGTGTGGCATCCCAAAAAAATTCAAAGTCAAGTTATAAGGTGTGTTAAAGCCTCTAATTAGGTAATGAAATTACCTATGGTTTAATGCTTTAGTCATTAGTCTCTTTTAAGATTAGGTGATTTGTGCTTGTGTTTATGAGATTTTAAATTAGATAGATTAATGATAATAATTTATGCTTGGCCATGCACTTTATAAATTAAATTTCTATAAATAAAATGTCACAAGACTTTAAAATTTAAAATTTATAGAAGAAATTATAAAAGGGGAAAATTTAATTTTTATTTAGGTTGGGCCTTAGGCCCATTGGCCGAAGCCTTGATGGGCCAAGCTAGTCGGCCCAATTAGGCCCACTAAAGGGGGCTGTCGACCAGCCCAAGAGGAGGCCCAAGAGTGGCCGGATGGCCCAAGCCCAAGCCCAAAAAGGAGGCCCAAGCCCATCATGCATGAGTTGTAACAAGTGGCAAGAAGAATGGCATGCATTGGCCATTGGTAAGGCAACCTAATCATTACTAATGATGATGATTAGGGGGGATAAAAGGGAAGAGAGAGAGAGGGGTGGCCGGTTACCTCATTCGGCCAAGAGAGTGAGAGAGAGAGAGAGAGAGAGAGAGAGAGAGATTTCGCAAGAGAGAGAGGGAGAGTGGCCGAGAGAGAGGAGGAGCCGCCGTCCGACCGCCGCGTTCGCCGCCGTGTGCCGCCGTTCGTGTGGTCTAGAGGCAAGTTGGGGGTCCTTTGCTGCTCTTGCATGTGTGTTTGTTACATGTATGTTTGATATAGTGTCGAATTTGAGTGGTTAGGAGAGGAAAACCGAAGTATGGATGGCTTGTTCTTGAGTGGTGTTGCTGTTTTCGCTTGAACAGTTTGAGTCAGAATGTTGTGTGAGCTTGCATGCATGTTTAGAGTCCGATTTTGGCTTCAATTTCTTCATAAAAGTTGTTGATAACATCTTAAAATATAACATACTAAAATTTGGTGAAAATGAGGGAGATTTAAGGGGTTAAACTCTCATCCAACGGAGACCTCAGATCTGGAACGATTTCACTGACCTCTTGATGGATTTGTGGTTGCATGTTGAGTTGTGCTAAGAATCTCTCTTCGATTTCTTCACGAAAGTTGTAGGGGACATCTTAAAATACAACATACTCAAATTTGAAGCAAAATGAACAAGTATAACCTAGTAAATCGACTAGATCTTGAAGACGATAATTCTGGAGATGTATTACAGGACACCCGAGACATCATGGACCTAAATGACGACTATACTCTGGTTACTTGACTTAGATCTCTTCATGAAACTTGTATAGAACATCTTGATGTAGAACATATCCAAATTTCAGAGGAAACGAAAGAGAATAGGTAGGTAAAAACTCGGTATTTCGGAGAAGTATACACTGGACGATTCGGTAATGGATCCAGAAGATTCGTGAGACTGTAGAAAATAATCTAAAAAGAATCTGGCTTGGAAGTCTTCATAAAAGATATACGAAAATGTCTTGGCTATAACTCGGTAAAATTTCGTAATTTTGGGAGGTCGTATGGATATTTTAATCGAATTTCTTCGGAAACTGTGCATACTGATTTCATCCGAAAAGTATATGCTGTTTTGTGTGAATTATGAAATTGTGTGAAATTTTTATTGGCCGTGTATTTTGCATGAAATCATTACCCGATTGTCTTATTTATTACTTGCCTTAATTTTATGATTTTTGAGATTATATAAATAATTAAATTTAATATTTTTGAAAATGACACAAGCTGGAATTTAAATAAATGTAAAAAAGGGCATGATAAATGGATTATTTTAATTGGCATAAATTCCATGAATTTTATTTTATAAATAGTTGCACCATGTAGTATGTGTGATGAGGTCTTGATGTATGCATTGAGATGCATGTGTGAATTCAATGTTGAACATGAGTGTTGATTGCCAATACATCATATGCCATGCTAAATTAAGACCGAAATTGGTGAACATGGATAATGTTAAATGAGGAGATTGTTGTGGCGGAGGATAATGCCCGGAATGTATAGAGATACATTGCCGATGGCCCTGGGAGTTTCAGGATGCCCGGCCAGGGAGTGTAAATGCCGAAAGCCCCGTCGGAGGTCTTTGCCCGAGGGGAATGCCTCGCGATGCCAGTTGGGATGCGAGATGCCCGGAAAGTTGGGGGTGCTGGAAGCCCTGTCAGAGGTCTTTGCCCGAGGCGAATGCCTCGCGATGCCAAGATTGGGGTGCGATATGCCCGGCCAGGGAGTGTAAATGCCGGAAGCCCTATCGGAGGTCTTTGCCCGAGGGGAATGTCTCGTGATGCCAGTTGGGATGTGAGATGCCCGGAATGTGGGGGGCCGGATGCCCGGTGGCTTGGAATGGCTGAATGCCGGAGGTTTTCTCGCATGGGATGCAAGTGTAAAATATGAGATGAAATTGATGATCCGAGGAAGGGTGATGTGGTGATCAAAATAAAAGTTAAAAGTGAAAAATTGAATCATGCATGATGATGATGTATGATGTGATATGATGATGATCACCCGTGGCATGATGATATGCATGATGATGATGATGTATGATGTGATATGATGATGATCACCCGTGGCATGATGGTATGCATGATATGATAATGATATATGATATGGCATGATGACATGTGTGGTATGATGATGCCATGATGATGATGACATGTGTAGGGTATGATGATGTCATGTATATGATGATGATGACATGTGTGATATAATAATGTCATGATGACAATGATATGAGTATGACATGATGATACACATGTATGTGTTATGACTGTGGTGATGATGCATGATAGTATACGCATGGCTTCGAGGTAAGTAATGCCTGCAATGCATGTATGACTTGTATGATGCATTGAGTGGTTATGGGATTCCTTTACCTGCTGAGTGGTTGTACTCACCCCTTTTGGGGACCAACATTTCAGATTAGCAGCATGCCGCTCCCTGCCGTCACGCGGGATGTATTTTACGGTCTACCATCCGATGTAGAGGTTGAGTGCGAGGAGTTCGGCTGTCCTTCTGTGCCTGGATTGATGTATATACGAGTGTGTTGTTTTGTCATGTACGACATAGGCCTGGCTGGGGGCCCAGTCGTCCAGGAGTTCGTCTCTGTCCACGTTCGTCGCGATGGGGTGATGAGAGGGATGTTGCCACCGCCACCGCCTGATGCACCGAATTGGGTGTGAGGCCCGTGTGTGACGAGTAGGAGCTGGATTTTTGGGGATCGTTAGCCGACGCTGTTGATGGGGATTGTGCACGTGAGTTGTAGAGGGTCGAGGGTTCTTTTTGGGGTTTTAGGCCGGACATGGCTGAGTCCTGGCTTTTCCTTTTCGATGTATCGACCCAAAGAAGTCCCATCTTGAAAATATATGTAAATAAAGTGTCGTGGCTTGTCTATTAATCACGGTGATTAGCAGTGTGTATTTGTATCATGGTTTGGTAGGGGGAGAGATGGTGATGTTTTATTTTGCTTCCGCTAATGAGTCGCGCTGGGACCGTTTTAAAAAAAAAAAAAAAGAGTGTCTATGATTAACGACGCCTCTTCTAAGAAGAAAGGTAATAAGGTGTAACATTGGCGCTTGTGGCGACCTGCGAAGGGTTCGGGGTGCCACGCCCGGCCACACCGACCGGCGACCCAACCCAATCCGAGACGCGACGCGACCCAACCCGAGATCGGACCGGTCGCCCGCGAGTGCGAGGCACGTGCCGGGTCGGTTCATCCGACCCGGCCCGATCAGCCCGACCGGTTCGACCGGTCCGACTGGCCCGTTCGGTCCGACCGGCCCGACTTGCCGCCCGTTGACCCGTTGACCGTTGACCGACGACCGTTAACCGTTGACCTTGACCATTGACAAAAAAAAATTTGTTTCTTTTTCAATTATGTCAATGTGGGTTATAAGTAATCCATTGTTTATTTTGCATTTGTTGCATGAATCATGAAAAATTATGTATTTTCCCTTATGTACATTATGGATTATAAGTAATCCATTTTTAGTTTTGCATTTGTTGCAGGAATTATGATGTGTTATGTACGGATACCTGCAATCCCAAGAACGGACGAGGGAAGTGCAAGACATAAAAGGCTGATGATAGAGTTAGCTAATTATCGGTGGCATGACGGTGATTTAGTATCACATGTGGTCAGGGTCAATCAGATGATACAGGAAATCATCTGGAATGGTTATCTTATGCCGAATTTTGAGAATGTGCCGGCTTTAATGAACACTCTTCCACCTGAATGGCAAGCAGTGTTAGATCGGTTATGGGAGGTCAATGTGGTCCCAGGTTATAGGAGGCTAGTGGTAGCTTTTGTTAGAGAGTACTATAGGATTACGTTAACCAAAAATTCAACCCTTAGATTGAGCACCACATGACGCAAAGTGAATGTGCCTTGGAGGCGACATGAAAGCTCTCCAAAAGTTTTTATATGGTTGGCAAATGTGCCTTCAAATTTCTCAGATATTTTGACTGATAGATTAGAAGGGACATTTCCTATTTATTTCTTAGATTAGTTTGAGATGTTTTTAGGTGTGAATATCTCTTTCTATGTTGATATTTATTCTTTGTATATATTACTTAGTGTAATGGATAGTTGTATTGTGTGAAAGCATTATTATTCTAATCGATGTCAAATATTATTTACTTTCTGTTATTGTTGACTGCTGTGGGTAGTTCATAGAAGTTTTTGTAACTTCATAGAATTTATTTTGTATAAGACAATTATATTAATAATAATTTTGAGTTAGGATTTTTGGAGGATGATTGGAAACATAGTGACCTTTTGATTCTAAAACCTTACTTGAAATTGTTCATTGATATGATGGGTCTGTGCAAAGTGGATGCATAAATGATAGGCATTAATTATTCGTGCATATATGTTTGATGTGTTCATATCGATGGTTTCAGCAACTAAGAACGTAATTGCTGATTTGAACGGCAACAATTGTGAAATATTGAATATGAAGATTCAATATGTGCTGGAAAAGCAAGAAGCACTAGAAGCTCTTGACCATGTTATGGAAGATCTTGAGGATGCCGTGCGCCACCTTGAGCTAGCAGAGGACCACCTAATGGCATTTGAGCCGAAAATAGATATTTGCAATGCTGGTTCTAGCTCAGAAAGGGCTTTGAGCTCTAAGCGCAAGCGTATTATTTGTTCAATATGTGGGAATGCAAATGATCAAGTCCTTATTGCAAGAAATCAAGAGTTAACCAATACAAGAGAGGAAAACGTCCTCAAGTGAAGAAAATGTCAAGGGTGAGGTGTTACAATTGTGACAAGAAAGGTCAGTATGCTCGCAACTGTTGTGAGCTGAAAAAGGTAAACACCTTTTGTACATTTGAGAACTTTGCTTATGTGTCAAGTTCTGTATTATTGTCTGAATCCAATCCTTTGTGGACTGTAGATTTAGGAGCAACAGACTATGTAGCGAAGGATAGAGGATCCTTCGTGGAATTCCGATGATACCAACTGGAACTAAGTGGATCTATGTAGGAAATAACTCCAGAGCTGAAGTTAAATGGATTTATACCTGCCAATTGAACATGCGTGGTGGACACACCTTGTTCCTACATGATGTTCTATATGCTCCGGAGATTCGTCGGAATTTAGTATCTGTTTTAGTGTTCGTTAAGCTTGGTTTTAATATGAACTTCCATAATAAATGTGTAGATTTGTATTTGGATACAAACTACTATGGTTGTGGTTATTTTCTGGATGGTTTTATTGTACTAAATGTTGACGGTGGTGATGTCAATGTTTGTTATTCCCAATTCACGTCTTCTACTTCATATGATAATGATGTGAGTGTGTGACATGCTAGACTTGGTCATATTGGCCAACAACGTATGAATAAACTAGCCAAAGGGGACTTGTTGGGTAACATTGAAAAAGTTGATTTGCTCATATATGAGCATTGCCTAGTAGGGAAAACGATAAGGAAACCATTTGGAAAAGGTAAAAAGAACTAAATTTCCTCTGCATTTAATCCATTCTGATGTCTGTGGTCCAATGAATGTGAGAGGAAGGCATGGGGTTGTTTATTTCATCACTTTTATAGATGATTATACTCGATTCGGATATGTCTATTTGATTTCTCATAAATCTGAAGCATTAAGTTGTTTCAAAAGGTTTATGAACTTGGTAGAAAATCAATTAGACAAGAAAATAAAAGCATTGAGATCCGATCGAGGTCGAGAATATTTATCTGATGAGTTCAGAATATTATGTGATGAAAAAGGAATAGAAAGACAAAATGGTATTGCGGAGAGAAGAAACAGATCCCTACTGGAAATGGTTAGGTCCATGATGGCGCATGCTAACTTACCTATCACTTTTTGGAGTGATGCGTTGTTAACTGCTGCCAATATACTTAACTGGGTGCCTTCTAAATCAGTTACTTCCACTCCATATGAGTTATGGACAGGTAGAAAACCGGATTTATGTTTTCTTAAGCCATGGGGTTGTGCTACCTATACTCATGAGCCCTCTCACAGGTTTGGGAAATTAGGTCCCAAAGGAAAGAAGAATGTGGCATCCCAAAATTCATGACAACCTCCAGATACATTAAAGTCTATGAATAGGTGATGGAAGTACCATTAAGTTATTTTATGGCCATTTAATCCATAATTTGCAATAAGATATATGGCCAAGCTTTTAATAGATAATTATGTGATAGGAAAGAAAATTCTATCACGGCCATGTGTTTTATAAGTAGGATTTTATTGAATTTTGATTTCAAGATTTATGGCCAAGTGAATAAGATGATTTGGTATTTATATAAATGGATAATTATTATTGTTGGAAATGCATCCTATGTCCATGTGAGACCAAGGATTTTATTTGATGAGGAAATTGTGTTTTTGACCATGAATTTTATAAGTTGGATTTTATTAAGCTATGTTGCAAAGTCTTTTGGCCATTTTATTATGCAAGTTGGTATTTATTTAAATGAGGATTAAGATGTATTATTAAAAATAAACTTGGGCCATTTAAGTTTGGGCTTTAGGCCCAAGTGAGATGGGCCTAAAGTGGACCATAAGCCCGGCCCATGTCGGCGCATGGAGGGGGAGGAGGAGGAGCCGCTTGGCCTCCAAGCGTCTTCGGCAAAGGAGACACTTGTCTCCTTCTTAGGGACAAGTGTCCCCCATGCAAGAGAAGAATGCATGCAAGTATATAAGCAACTAAAAGGGGAAAGAGAGAGAGAGAATGGCCGGTTGAGGGCTGCCATCCAAGTGAGAGAGAGAGAGAGAGAGAGAGAGAGCTGCGAGAGAGAGGAACTGAGAGGGAGGAGAGGAGGAGTTCGCCCGTTGCCGCCTGCACGCTGTCCGTCCGTCGCCGGTGTGCCGTTCGTGCGCCGCTGTCCACTTGGTCTTTGAGGCAAGTTGGGATTGATTTCCACTCTTGCATGTGTGTCTTGCATGTGTGACTTGTTGGTGGTAGATTTCGGATGTTAGGGTAGGCAAAACCGAAGCTAGAAGTGACATGTTCTTGAATATGCTTGCTGTTTTCGTGTGAACTGCTCGACCCAGAATATTGTGGAGGTCTGCATGCATGTTTTGAGTTGGATTTTGACTTTGATTCCTCCAAGAAAGTTGTAGCCAACATCTTAAAATACAACATAATAAAATTTGGGACAAAATGGTGGAGATTTAAGGGGTCAAACCCTCTTCCTACGAAGACACTAGATCTGGAACGATTTCTCTGAACTTTTGGTAGATTTGTGGTTACATGTCGACTTTTACTAAGAATCTCTCTTTGACTGCTTCATGAAACTTGTAGAGAACATCCTAAGGATTAACATACTCAAATTTGAAGCAAAATGAGCAAGTGTAGCCTAGTGAATCGACTTACTCTTGTAGACGGTAAATCTGGAGACACGGTGCTGGACACCCGAGACTTCATGGACTCATATGGTGACTATACTTTGGAAAATTGACTTTGATTCCTTAATTAAAGTTGTAGGGGACCTCTTGACGTAAAACATATCCAAATTTCAGAGGAAACCAAGAAGAATAAGTGGGTGAAAACTCGGTATTTCGGAGATAGCTACACTGGACGTTTCGGTGCGAGAACCAGGAGCTTCGTATGTTTATAGAAAATTATCTAGAACGAATCTGGCCTAGAAGTCTGCATGAAAAATATATATTAGTGTCTTAAATATGACCTGGTAAAATTTCATAATTTTCTGAGGTCGTTCGGATATTTTAATTGAATTATTTCAAAAACTGCTCATTCTGTTTCTATCCGAAATTGCATGCTGTATTGGTGTGAATCATATCTCTTTGTGTGGAACTCTATTGGGATTGTATTTTCATGAAATTGTTATCTTATTGACTTGTCTATCACATGCCTTGATTTCGTGATTTTGAGAAGCATATGGATATTTAATTTAAATGTTTTCTAAAAATGGCACATGCTGGAATTTTGTAAACTTTGAAAAGGCATGAAATGCGGACCATTTTAAATTGCATGGACTATTTTAAATTGTATTGTTATGGATGATGGTGTCTTGCTGCATGTATGACAATGATTTGAGATGCATGTATAAATTCAAATGATGAAAATGATCTTGATTGCCATCACATCACATGCCATGTTAAAATTGAACTATAATTGAAGATGTGAATTGAGATAAATGAGAAGGCCGTCGGAGGTGTGAGTTGGAGATTCCCCGGGAGTGTCGGGATGCCTGGTGGTATACGGTACATAATTCTAGAGGAGGGGGGAATCCTAGTGGTATGTCGGTACGTAATTCTGGAAGCCTCGGAGGTTTGTGCCCGGGGGGATGCCTCGCGATGCTAGTTGGGATGCGAGATACCCGGCCAGGGAGTGTAAATGCTGAAAGCCCCGGAGGTTTGTGCCCGGGGGGATGCCTCGCGATGCTAGTTGGGATGCGAGATGCCCGGCCAGGGAGTGTAAATGCCGGAAGCCCTGGAGGTTTGTGCCCAGGGGGATGCCTCGTGATGCTAGTTGAGATGTGAGATGCCCGGAATGTGGGGGGCCGGATGCCTGGTTGTATCTTGGATACATGCCCGGATGGTTCTCGCAATGCCAGGATTGGGCGCGAGTGATGAATGTGGGATGCAAACATTGGTCCTGGGAAAGAGAAATGTGGCGGTCCAATATGAAAAGATGAAATTGAGAAATTGAAATTGAAATATGCATGATGATATATGCATGACATGATGATATGTGCATGGATGCATGATGATGGTAAGTGCATGGATGTATGTGCACCTATGGCATGGTGGTACATGTGACATGATGATGGTAAGTGTATGACATGATGGTGATGACTCTATGATGATGTATGTACATGAGGTATGATGACATGTGCATGATATCAAGGTAAATTGTGCATGGATGCTTCAATGACATGTAATGCTATGATTGTGATGATTGTGTGGCATGATGCATCGAGTGGTTTATTGATCCTTTATTTGCTGAGTGGTTGTACTCACCCCTTCGGGGACCAACATTTCAAATTAGTAGATGGATTGAGCGGTTGGAAATGACCGCGAGGGGAAGGATAGCAAAGGAGGGAACTTTTGGATGCTGGCACTGGTTGATGGACCTTAAGCATATGATCGTGGGAGGAGATGTCGGTCATCTTTTGAAGTATAGCCGAGTATAGAAGACTGCGGCATTTTGATGTACCGATGAATGATGTCCATCTGGTTTAAGTAAATAAAAGTGTGCGGCTTTTACTTATAAATGTTTAGTTGGTGTGCATCGTTTTCTGAATATAGGGAAGGGAGTTGTTGGATGTGCTTCCGTATATAAATTGCGCAAGGGACCGATCTAAAAGATGTAAACCCCCAGGTTGTATGGACCCGCTGCAAATGAAATGGTATCAGAGTGACATGTTATTAGGAAAAGTGAATGATAAGCGAACTGTGGTGACCCAAATCGGATCAGGGGCCGTCAAGGGGTGCCACAAAGAGTATTTTAATGAGATACTCTGAACACTTGAAAGGGTATATGTTCATAGGTGAGCAGGAAAGTGGTAGTATAATTGAATTTGAATCACGGGATGTCACATTCTTAGAGGATGAATTTCCTAAAAAGGGCGAAATAGGGGAAGATTACTCCCTATTTGAAACATTGGATCAAGATAATTATATTAGTGGAGTTCGTCCAAGTGGGAGTAATATGAGAAGTGATGAATCGAATTCAACTCATTCTCAATTACAACCACATGATGAGATGATATCGTCATTATCTAATCCGAGTGAGAGCATAGTGGGGAATGATATGCAAAGTGTACAATCTCCCATACGGTGAACAAGTCGCCAAAGTATTCCCCGTCGACGTTTTGACATTGAAGGGGAAACTTTTATGATTGCTCCGCAAGATGGGGATGAACCAAGAAATATTAATGAGGTTTTGAATTGCCCTAATAAGGAAAAATGGATTCATGCAATGGAAGAGGAAATGGAGTCAATGAAGTCAAACCATGTATGGGAATTGGTTGATCTTCCAAAAGGACGCAAAGCTATTGGAAACAAGTGCGTTCTCAAAATAAAGCGAAAAGCTGATGGCTCGATAGAAAGGCATAAGGCTCGCCTTGTAGCGAAGGGGTATAATCAACAGGAATGAATTGATTATGAAGAAATATTTTCTCCTATAGTGAGATTTACCTTGATTCGCATTATTCTGGCAATAGTGGCTAGTATGGATCTTGAGTTACATCAAATGGATGTAAAGACTACTTTCCTCAATGGAGAATTAGAGGAAGAAATATATATGGAACAATCTACTGGTTTCATTAAAGAATGCCAAGAAAGAAAGGTATGTCGACTTTTGAGATCGATATATGGCCTCAAGCAGTCGTTAAGACAATGGTATATACATTTTCATAATGCCATAATGGCATATGATTTTACAATGATAGATGAGGATCATTGTATATATATCAAAAGCTCCAGAGATCAATTTATGATCATATCATTATATGTTTTTTTTTTTTTTTTGATAACCCAGGGAACCTCCGCTCAGCCGCTTCGCGGCGGAGAGTAAACCCTGGGGCGTCGGGGCCCCCACCGCTGGCCCCGTACGCAGGTAAATCGCACGTTATGCATTGAAGCATCGCGTCCACGAAGTCTCGAACTCTTCCCCTTGGCGTGGAGGGTACCAAGCCTTCATTATATGTTGATAATATACTAATTGCGGGAAGCAATATGGAGTTTGTTAATACTGTCAAAAGTTGGTTGTCTTCCAACTTTGAGATGAAGGATATGGGTGAGGCTGCATACATTCTTGGAGTTAAGATTTCAAGAGATCGTTCGAAGAGATCGTTATCTCTTTCGCAAGAAACATATATAAATAAGGTTCTTGAACGATTTCGTATGCAAGATTGTAAACCCATAGACACTCTTATTGCAAAAGGTGAATGATTGAGCCATAAACTGTGTCCAAGGACTCCACAAGAGAAGGAACAAATGAAACATGTTCCTTATGCTAGTGCTGTTAGGAGCTTGATGTACTGTACAAGACTTGACATATGTTTTGCAGTTGGAATGGTGAGTAGACACCAATCCAATCCAGGTCCAGCACATTGGAAAACCGTTAAAAGAATACTGAGGTATCTAAAGGGAACTGCTGATTATACGCTGAGTTATTAAGGAGAGGATCTGCGACTCTAAGGCTATTCTGATGTTGATTATGGAGGAGATTTAGATGAAAGGAAATCTATCTCTGGCTTTGTTTTCTTACCAAATAATGGTACCATATGTTAGAGTAGTAAGAAACAAAAGTGTATAGCCTTGTCCACGATGTAAGTTGTGTTCGTGGCATTATCAGCAGCAGTATAAGAAGGTGTTAGGCTTAAGAGATTTTTTGGATTATTTAGGTGTTATTGGAAGTGCTGCAGATTAATTGTTGGTTAACTGTGATAGCCAAGCAGCAAAAGTGTACACCAAATATCCAAAATATCATGGCAAGACCAAACATATAGAAGATACCAAGTATAATCTTATCAAAGATATGATTGCACGAAAAGATGTGAACTTACAGTACATATTACGCATAGAATGGTAGCAGATCCTATGATAAAGCCAATACCTAGAGATGTGTTTTGTGGCCATATGAAATATTTAGGATTGCGTAAAGACTGATGTACTGAATATTGTAATTTCCCTAAGTGTTCACATTTGATGAATTTGTGTTTTTTCATCATTAATGCCTATGAATCTTTGTTTGATCTTTATGCATCTTAATGCTCAGTGCATTACTTTAAGTTGAAAAAGTATGTCAGACAGATATAAGATTAGCCCACTCACACGGGTAATCGCCTCTATTTACTGTGTGATAAATAGAGATGAGACTGTTTTTAAGCTTATTATCTAGGTGATAATCGAGAGCTCAAGCTTAAAATACGTATGTCGCCTTAACTGAGTGTTAAGATGAGAACATAATACTTACTATGTCCGAAAGTAAAATACCCCACATATTTTACTTTATCTGTCTATGATGCCAGATGTGAGTTCTGATGAATTTTGTGAATGAGTAGATACGTGAACTCAAGTTAGATATTGGGTATGTCTGAACTATCATCTGTACGGTATTGAAGGTGTAGACATACGCTCCATGGGAAATGAGTTAATACCGTAATACGTATTTCATACTACGTATGCATTAGACGACCAATAAGAATGGCAAAAGTTTGATCTCAACTTTTATGCCGTGTGAGACTCTTGAGGAAAAGAGTTCCTCAATTTGAGTGCCCTCATGACTCTTACTTATTCTCAAGATTTCTATTTAGTGTTTGCTATCTTAGGATGTTGCCAATGGTCATGAGTTGATTCGATCTAATGGGACATTTCTAGAAAAGCAAGCTGAACTGAAATTGAGAGTTTGAAGGAAAGAGGAAGATCGAATTTGGAGAATCACATTGTAGTTTTGTATTCACTGTTTAACCAATTATGATTGTCTTTGGGATAATCATAATTGTAAATAAAAAATATATATATATATATTTATCATTGTTTTAAAAGAGATCAAGAGAGATATAAATGTGATCAATCGATCTAGGGAACTGTATACTAAATCTACTCAGAGTGTGATGCCCATTATGAGCTGTTATATATTCCTAACAGATGTATAGCAACGAGCTCCCAAAGTATGCTGGTCGCACGGATTATTCACCAATATGAATGCTGAAGAGAGGTAAAGAGAATCCTGTTCGGCCCACCATGTGCGAGTGGGAGATGATGGTTTTATGTGATGGGCTTAAGGCCCGTCCGCCCATGTTGGGTCTAAAAGCCCGGCCCATAAGATTAGGGCCCATGGATGGAGGGATATGATGATGGGGCACGATTTCTTTTTTGGAGGGGACGTATATAAGGGAGAAAAGAGAGGGAGAACGCACCTTTTTGGCATTTGTACGTACGTTCCTCTCCCTCTCTCCCTCCAAAAGAAAAGCAAAAGTTAAAGGCGATGCCGTCTTCCCTTCAAGGCCAATTGACGTCATTGGATCAAACAGTATCGTTTTTCTCTTCCTCTTATCAGCGTCGGTGTTTAATCTGTGGCTAACAAGGTACGCTCGATTCTGTAGTGTGCTTTAGGATCGGTGATATATGTTTTTCCTGGGCTTGTCTTCTGCATTCATTTTAGGGATTCGATTTATTGTCGAATCCGGTTTTTGGGAATCCAACATTCCCAACACGTACATCATTGAGGTATTGCTCCTTTCCATCGCTCGCTTCTTCTTCCTTCCGCCCGCATGAATGATTTTGCGCGCCCAATCGCGCGTTCCTCGCAACGTAGTCCTGGATTTGGGGGCGTTTAAAGTTGCTGCTTGTAGCATTTGCTTCCTCGTTGTCTACTTGTTTCTGTCTTAACGTGCTAATTGTCGCTGTTCTTTTTCTATTTCGGCGTTGGATGATGAATTGCTTTTGAAATGGCTATTGAAGAATGGGGGTAATGTGAATGCGACGGACAACTTGAAGCAGACTGCACTACATTGGGCCGCCGTTCGTGGATCCGTTGCGGTTGCGGATGTGCTTCTGCAAAATTGAGCTTGGGTAGAGGCAGCTGATACAAATGGGTATCGGGTACTTGTTCATTCTTGACATCTTTCTCTTGAGATAATTGTTATTCTTATTTATTTACTTACCGTAGTTAGAGGGATTATAGCATTGGCATGAAGTAAAAAGCGAATTTGATAATTATTAGGTTTCGTCTTGAGTTAAGAAAGGATTTTGATCTATTCATGGGTGACTTTTATGCTGTACTGATGAACAGGAATGCGAGGGACTTTCGTATCATTGCCAGCGACGTAATTCACTCCATCGGGATTGTGTACGATAACAATGGTTCCATCATCCGATGCTCTCAACATGGCCGAGACGGCCCAAGACATCTTGGTTAGTCCATATCTCAATCCCTCTCTCTCCCTTCTGTTTCTTTCTTTTTCCGTCTGGAAGTCGTTCGTGTATACAGGTTGCTTTTCCCAATGTTCTTAGCTTCTTGTGTCACGGTTCCTTTTCGACACACAATGAGGCACTTCTTTTGGCATCTTATATCTCGAACCCAAGTAAGACATGTTTCTCTCTGCTATTCTCGCAGGTCGGTCTGGATTATCCTGACGAGCGTCTAGTTGCGATATCAGGTTGGATGAACGGAAATGTAAATGCTCCACAGACTATCATCCGGAACCTGAAAATACATACCACGGAGACCACTTACGGGCCATTCGGATCAGAGGATGCTCTTGGAAGGTTAACAGAATTTCGTATCCCGCCGGTATCAGGTGGTGGCAGGATCGTTGGCTTTTTTGGAAGGGCGGGATCATATCTTAATTCTATTGGAGCGCGTTGGGAACCATTTTAGTTATCCGAGAACCATCTTTGAATCAGATACAGCGATGCACATAAATACGACATGTGGAATGTTTTTTTTTTACACAATTCACATCCATGATAATCCACTTGGTTATAGCCCGTCAACTCTTCAAACTAATAACTTATTGTCTAAAGAATTGTCGTCTTAATACTTAAATTTGTCGATAGGTTAATCCAAGAGTTACGTGCAAACGAAGGTGGAATAGCCTAGGCCCAGTCCTGCACTATCCATTTATAATCTATAAATTAAATTATTAGGTAATAAATTTGTAGAAAAATATAATTAGTATAATTGTTTTAGTAGCTCCTCATCAGAAATATAAATTTACTATTCATTTCTATACACAGCTCTATGGCTATTTTATAGATCGTTTAAGCAAAGACAATTAAATAATTGAGAATTTATAACTAAGTTATGATTATTATGTCATTATTACATCATCATTGTTATCATTGATAACACATTGAGAAAAAATAGTAAGTTATTATTTGGTATCGATTATTTAGTTTAAAAATATCAAACTATAATAAGTGCGCTTTAAACGAATTGGTTTGGATGTTTTTCAGTTTGAGCCCCACAAACGTCAGACCTCTAATTCAGACATACCACCGATGGACGTCAAATGGAAGAGAGAACTTTCGGATAATCACCACTATGATCGTGCTAGCAATCTCGTGAAGACAATCCCTGTATCCTTGATGTTTTTAGCCATGGCCCAAAAATGAGAGAATCCATTTTCTTTCTCGTGTACAAACGTTTCTCTATTTTAGCAAAACTGTTTTTTTTTGTTCACGTACACACACGTACACTCACGCTTTTTTATAAGAAATGTTCTACGAACGGGAAACCACCCACGACCAACAACCGTTGCTGATCGTGTGGGACGATGAGCAACCGTTGCTGATCGTGGGAAACCACCCCACGACCAGCAACCGTTGCTGGTCATGGGTTCATGCATGATCCCATGACCAGACCCATGACCAGTAACCGTCGCTGGTCGTGGGTTCATGCATGAAAGTCATGCATGACGGTCAGCAATGGTTGCTGACCATCATGCCGCAATTTTTTTTTTTTAAAATAAAACCGTGCACATCATGTGCGTTGCACATGGTCAGCAACAATTGCTGACCATGTGCATAATTTATTTAATTAAATAATTAATTAATCAATTCCTTTAAAAGAAAAAAAAAAAAGACATCATCTTTGCGTGCGCATTTAGGGTACATTAACATGTATTCACTCTGGGCATGCGTGTGCATTATATGCATGTAGGCTCATTACTATAATACTTCATGTCGATATAATGTGATTGTAGTAATTGCAAACACATTTGCAAAATTATTAACTTTTGTTTCATGTTATCCTAATTGGTTATGGTGTGTAACATCCCTAGGTTCATCACTAAGCTAGTAGTAAGACTTGTACTAACATATTAGTACTCCCAAAAGAATTAATTGTCCCGATTAATCTTTGGATCCTACAAGCCATGATTGACATCTAGCAATATGTCATGGCTACCCAGATAGTGTGAATGCTTTAAGAACATAATGAACTTATCAGTTTTGGCTACTAGTGTAATTCAATCCCTCTGTCTTACTATATCCCAATCAAACAAAGAGTATGAAATATTTGTCAAGTCACCAATTCGATCATATGCACAAATCTAATTAACTATGAACCCGTCACATATATTCCATAAGATCAGTTTCATGTAGAAGTCGAAAAGAGATTCTTAGTAAAAATCAACATGCAACCACAAATCTACCGAAAGGTCAGTGAAATCGTTCCAGATCTGGGGTCTCCGTAGGATGAGAGTTTGACCCCTCAAATATCCATCATTTTACACCAAAGTTTAGTATGTTGTAGTCTAAGATGTTAGCTACAACTGTAATAAAGAGATCAAAGCCAAAATCAAACTCAAAACACACATGCAAGCTCTCACAAAGTTCTGACTCAGGCGGATTCAAGCGAAAACAGCAAACAACTCAAGAACAAACCACATTAACTTCACTCCCATGCCTCCAAAACGACCTAGATTCCGACCATACATGCAAAACATTGGTGCAAGAGTAGGAAGTGGATTCCCAACTTGCCTCTAGACCGAACGGACAGCAACAAGCGGACGGCACACGGCGGGCGAACGGGCGGCACACGGCGGACGAGCGGCGGCGTGCGGCGGGGACTCCTTCTCTCTCGGCTTCTCCTCTCTCGGCCACACTCTCTCCCTCTCTCTCGCAGGGTTCTCTCTCTCTCCCCCTTTCTCTCTTGGCCGAACAACCGACCATCCCTCTCTCTCCTCTTCCCTTTTATTTCCTCTAAACCTCATCATTAGTAATCATCACATGCCACTTAAATGGACCAATGCATGGAGGCTCTTCTTGCCACTTGGCAAGACCCATGCATGGGCCGGCCATCCTCCTTCTTGGGCCTCAATGGGCCAGCGACAGCCCTTCCGTGGGCCTCCATTTGGGCTGACCAGCTTGGCCCATCTTAGGCCCATCCCTCTTAGGCCTAAGAGCCAAGCTTATTTACCCTAAAATCAACATTTTTAAATCTCTATTTAAATTAAAGTATTAGATTACAATATAAAATAATTATACACTTGAAATTATAATTCCATAAGTTCCAATTTGTCACACATATTTGGCCAAAGATCTTGGTAACATTTTATTTATAGGGATTTAATTTTTTTTATGAGGTGCATACACAAGCATAAATTATTCTCATAAATTTATCAAATTTAAAATCTCATAAACACAAGGACATATCACTTAACCTTAAAAGAAAACTAATGGCTAAAGCATAAACCATAGGTAATTTTATTACCTAATTATAGGCTTTAATACACCTTAGAGCTTGTCTTGAATTTTTGGGATGCCACAATTCTCCCCTCCTTAGAAAATTTCGTCCTCGAAATTAGACACCACTCGTGCCTTCTTGAAAAAGTAAGGGTACTTTTCCTTCATCTGATCCTCACTTTCCCATGTGGCTTCCTCCATACCATGATGTCGCCATAACACCTTAACCAGAGGAATCTTCTTAGTCCTAAGAATTTGTTTCTTTCGATCCAATATCTGTACAGGCTCTTCGATGTACCTTACTTTCTCATCCATTTTGATGGCTTCATGATCGAGTATGTGACCAGGATCCGGCCGGTACTTCCTCAACATCGATACATGAAACACATCATGCAAATTTCCCAACTTAGGAGGTAGTGCTAAACGATAAGCTACATCCCCTATCCTTTCGAGTATCTCAAAAGGTCCGACAAATCTAGGGCTTAACTTACCCTTCATTCCAAATCGAGATATCCCTTTCATTGGAGATACCTTAAGGAATACATGATCTCCGACACTAAATTCCAAAGGCCTCCTACGCCTATCCGCGTAGTCTTTCTGCCTACTCTGAGCTGTTTTAAGTCTTTCTCTGATAATCTCAATAGCCTCAGTGGTAACTTGTACCAGTTCAGGTCCTGTCAATTTCCTTTCACCTACTTCATTCCAACAAATAAGAGTCCTACATCTCCTTCCATATAATGCTTCATAGGGAGCCATGCCTATACTTTTCTGAAAACTATTATTATTGGCAAACTCTACCAAATGCAATTTTTCATCCCAATTTCCTTTGAAATCAATTACACAAGCCCTCAACATATCCTTTAATGTCTGAATTACTCTTTCTGTTTGTCCATCTGTCTGGGGATGAAAAGCAGTACTAAACTGAAGTTTAGTCCCTAATGCAATCTGAAGACTTCACCAAAAATTCGAAGTAAATCTCGGATCCCGATCCGAAGTAATAGTCACTGGAACACCATGTAAGCGCACTACTTGACTTACATATATGTCCGCATACTTATCCATTGAGTAGTCCATATGAATCGCTAGGAAATGAGCCGATTTAATTAAACGGTCCACTATAACCCAAATAGAGTCATGACTACTTGACGTCCTTGGCAATCCTTGCACAAAATCCATCGTTATATGTTCTCATTTCCATTCTGGAATGTCTAATGGTCTCAAAAGTCCTGCGGGTTTACGATGCTCCGCTTTTACTTGCTGGCACATCAGACATTGAGAAACGTACTTAGCCGTATCTACCTTCATACCATTCCACCAAAATTGCTGACGCAAATTCCTGTACATTTTTGTACTACTTGGATGGATACTATAATTACTCCTATGTGCCTCTGATAGAATTTCCTTCTTTAATTCTTCATTGTCGGGAACACAAAGTCGTCCTTGACATCTTACTATTCCATCATCAGAGACTTGAAATTCTGGCCTTTTTCCTAAAGACACAGCATCTTTCACTTTCAAAATCTCTGGGTCAGATTCTTGCAAGATTTTAACCTTCTTAATGATTTCGGGTTCTATTCTTAATGCACTAAGCATACCGGTAAGACAATCCATTACCAATTTAAACTCTGAGTCTGCTACAGACTTTAACAAGTTCCATTCTACCACTCTTAAACTTGCCATTTCCACAGCCGACTTACGACTAAGGGCATTTGCTACCCTATTCGCTTTCCCTGGATGGTATTTTATCTCACAATCATAATCCTTTAACAACTCCATCCATCTCCTTTGTTTCATGTTCAACTCCTTCTGTGAGAACGGATACTTCAAACTCTTATGATCCGTATAAATCTCAAACTTCTCCCCATACAAATAGTGTCTCCATATCTTCAAGGCAAACACTATTGCTGCTAGCTCTAAATCGTGCGTTGGGTAATTCAATTCATGGGGTTTTAATTGTCTAGATGCATAGGCTACGACCTTGCCATGTTGCATCAAAACACATCCCAGTCCTTTGTGAGATGCATCACTATACATTGTAAAACCATTAGGTCCAGTCGGTATAGTCAGGATTGGAGCTGAGGTCAACTTCCTTTTAAGCTCCTGGAAACTCCTTTCACATTCTCCATTCCACTCAAACTTCACATTCTTTCGGGTTAATTTAGTTAAAGGCCCTGCCAATCACGAAAATTCTTCAATAAACCTCCTATAATAACCAGCCAGTCCTAAGAAACTTCGTATTTCAGTAGGTGTCGTCGGTCTCGGCCAGTTTACTACCATTTCAACTTATGCTGGGTCTACTGCAATTCCTTCTCCTGACACCACATGCCCTAAAAATATTATTTGGTCCAGCCAAAATTCACACTTACTAAACTTGGCATATAACTTATGCTCTCTCAGGGTCTGCAAACTATTCTCAAATGATGCTCATGCTCTTTAGGCCCTTTTGAATACACCAGAATATCATCAATAAAAACAATTACGAACTGGTCTAAGTAAGGCTTAAATACCCTATTCATTAAATCCATAAATGCAGCAGGCGCGTTAGTCAATCCAAATGGCATAACAAGGAACTCGTAGTGTACATAACGAGTCCTGAACGCAGTCTTAGAAATGTCCTCTTTCTTAATTCTTAGCTGATGGTATCCCGATCTTAAGTCAATCTTAGAGAAGACCGAACTTCCCTGGAGTTTGTCAAACAGGTCATCAATTCTAGGCAAAGGATACTTATTCTTAATGGTCACTTGGTTCAACTGCCTATAGTCAATGCACAAACGCATCAATCCATCTTTCTTTTTAACAAACAAGACCGGTGCACCCCAAGGTGAAGCACTTGGTCTAATGAATCCTTTGTCAAGCAACTCCTACAGTTGCACTTTCAATTCCTTCAATTCAACTAAGGCCATCTTATATGGGGCTTTTGATATTGGTCCTGTTCCAGGCATTAACTCAATCTCAAATTCAACTTCCCGCTCTGGTGGTAATCCAGGCAATTCCTCAATACATCTTGAAATTCGTTAACTACTCGAACTTCCTCAAGTTTAGGCTCCTCTCTAGCATAATCTTTAACTATGGCGAAGTATCCTTGACATCCTTTGTCAAGTAACGCACAGGCTTCTATTGCCGAAATAAGTGCTACAGGGAGATGGGTCTGACCTCCCAAAAATTCACAACTAGACTGATCAGGTAAAATGAATTGGATCACTCTTCTATAATAATCCATTCTAGCCCGATACTTACGAAGCCAGTCCATTCCTATGATAACATCAAAATCATACATAGCCATTACAACCAAGTCTATTTCCATATCTTTTCCTCCCATTGATATCTTACAATTTCCACACACCAGCGTAGACAATACCATATCCTTTAAAGGCGTGGAAACACAAAGAGGCGTCTCAAGAGGCATAACTTCTATTCTATTTAAACGTCTATATCTTTCAGACACAAACGAATGTGTTGCACCTGTATCAAACAATGCATATGCCTTTCTATCATTTATAAGGATTGTACCTGAGATAACATTCTTGGAAGCTTCCGCTTCCTCTTGGGTGACCGCATACACCCTTCCTTGTGCTGGTGGCCACTGAGGATTCCCTTGTAAGTTTGATCTAACAGCACTCTGATATCCTTGTCGCACCGAGCCAACACTCACTCGCGACCTCTCTTGTGGGCAACTTCTCCTAAGATGACTCACTTGTCCACAACCAAAACATTTCGGTCGTCCATTACAAGGTCCTGGGCCATGTCGCCCATTACACCTTTGACAAACACCAGGCTGATAGGGTGCCTTCCCTATATTCAGACCACTTCTTGCTCCCCCAAAATTTCCAAAATTACCCTTCTTCTTCACATTCCAAGTCTGTCCTTGACCCGAATAGGGTCTCTTACCCCTTTTCACATCATTAAAGTTCAGCGGTTTCTTAAACTCCGACTGCTCTCTCAACAGCTCCTGCTCCACTAATTGTGCTCTCTCATAAATCTCATGGTAATCCCTTATGCTCAAAGGCACTAGCTGCTTCCTAATGTCAGTTCTCAACCCTTTCAGAAATCTCTTAGCCTTTTCCTCCTGATCCTCAATCAGTTTAGGAGCATATCTAGACAGTTCAGAAAACTTAGCCTCATACTGATCTACTGTCAGCCCCTTTTGTTCTAACTGAACAAATTCCGAAATTCTCTTATCCTTAGCACAGTCAGAAAAATGCTTCCTATTGAAAACTCTCATAAACTCTTCCCAGTTAACATCAGTACCTGGTGGAAAGATTATGTCCTTCGAAGATCTCCACCAAAACTTTGCATTTCCCTCCAACTGGTACTCTACCAAAGTTAATTTCTCAGCCTTAGTGTAGTCCAACAGCCGGAAAATTCGTTCCATCCCACCAATCCATTGCTCCGCCTCCTCAGGACTTCCTATTCCATTGAACTTAGGTGGCTTCAACTTCAGAAATTGCTCCACCAGTCCTTGAGCACGGCGTTCTGCTCCGGGCTATTGCTGTGCTTGTCTTTCCATCAGATTCCCAATATTGGCCAATGCCTGCAGGATGTCTTCCATTCGGGGTTCAGCCCTTGCAGCAGAGGCTTCAGCCCTCGATGGATGAGCACTTCCAGCTCGCACCATGACTTTCCTGCAATTTCCAAGCATTGCCTCAGGAATAATCTGAGACTCACTATCTCCAGTCAAAGCGGCTACTACTACTACATAAGTAACATATACATGTTACTGGTACCTAAAGCCAACTAAAAACCAACTACTAGAGATCTACGAGTGAATACTCATCACCCGTTATTCAATTATTTCGTTTTATATCCTATGGTGTGCATTGTCGACATGTTCCTCAATTTCCAAATGAGGCTCCTTATCACTCCACCTAAAATCACTTGCTCTGATACCAAAAAGGGGCACTGTGGCACCCCGAACCCCTCGTAGGTCGCCACAGGCACCAAACATTCACCTCTGATTTCATTCCTTAGAAGAAGCGTTGTAAATCATAAACACTCTCTGATTTTTTATTTTTTATTTTAAAACGGTCCCAGCGTGACTCACATAGCGGAAGCAAAATATAACATCGCCATCTCTCCCCTCCATTAAACATGACATAATTGCACACCACTAATCATCATAATAAAGACAAAGCCATGACACTTTATTTACATATTTGTCAAGATGGGCTTACCTGGGTCGATACATCAAAAGAAAGACCAAGACACGAAGCCACACTTGGCCTAAACCCCAAAAAGAAACTGTCGACCCACTATGATTCACATGTAAGATCCCCCATCACTAGTGTCGGCTAACCATCCCAAAAAGTTTCGGCTCCTACTCGTCACGTACGGGCCCTCACACCCATCCCGGTGCATCAGGCGGTGGCGGGGGTAACATCCCACGCATCACCCCGTCTCGGCGAACATGGACGGATATGAACTCTTGGACAACAGGGCCCCCATCCAGGCCTACGTCGTCCATAACCAAACAACGGACTCTAATATACGTCAGTCCGGGAACGGAAGGACAGTGAAACTCCTCGCACTCGACCTCAACATCGGAAGGTAGGCCGTAATAATGCCCCTCGTGACAACAGGGAGCGGCATCCTACTAATCTGAAATGTTGGTCCCCAAAAGGGGTGAGTACAGCCACTTAGCAGGTAAAAGAATCCAATAACCACTCAAAGCATAATACAATACAGTCATAGCATAATACATGTCATACATGCATTCCAGGCATCACTTACCTTGAAGCCATGCATATACCATCATACATTCTTCATCACAATCATAACACATACATGCCATCATGCCATAGGTGATCATCATCACATCATATCATATATCATCATGCCATAGGTGATCATCATCACATCATATCATATCATATATCATCATGCCATAGGTGATCATCATCACATCATATCATATATGCATGATTCAATTTTCACTTTTAACTTTCAATTCGATCACCACATCTTCCTTACTCGGAATCATCAATTCCATCCCACACTTTACACTCGCACCCCATTCTGGCATCGCGAGAAAACCTCCGGCATTTAGCCATTCAAGGCCACCGGGCATCCAGCAACCCCACTCTCCGGGCATCTCGCATCCCAACTGGCATCACGAGGCATCCCCTCGGGCAAAGACCTCCGAGGCTTCCGGCACCCAACCATTCCGGGCATCCTGATACTCCCAGGGCCATCCGGCTATGTATCTCTATACATCCCGGGCATCCGGCACCCCCATCCCAGGCATCCTGATACTCTTAGGGCATTATCATCCGCCACAAACAGTTTTCACACTTATCATTACTCATGTTCACCAATTTAGGTCTCAATTCAACATGGCACATGATGTAATGGCAAACAAAGTCATATTCAGCATTGAATTCATACATGCATCTCAATTCAATGTCATGCATGCATCAAAACCTTATCATACATGCAGCAAGGTACAATTATTCATAGAATAAAATTTATGGAATTTGTACCAATTAAAATAATCCATTAATCATGCCCTTTTACATTTATTTAAATTCCAGCTTGTACCACTTTCAAAAATATTTAATTTAAATATCCATATAATTCTCAAAAATCATAAAATTAATGCTAGTGATAGACAAGACAATAAGGTAATAATTTCTTGCAAAACACGAGGCCAATCGAATTCCACACAAAATCATAATTCACACAAATACAGCATGTAATTTCGGACAAGAACAGAATGCAGAGTTTACGAAATAATTCGATTAAAATATCCAACCGACCTCCAAAAATTATGAATTTTGACCCGGTTATAGCCAAGACACTAAAGTAGATTTCTCATGCAGACTTCTACGCCAAATTATTTTTATATTATTTTCTACAGTCACACGTAGCTTCTGGATCTAACACCGAAATATCCAGTGCATGCTTCTCCGAAATACTGAGTTTTCACCTACCTATTCTTCTTCGTTTCCCTTGAAATTTGGATATGTTTTACTTGAAGATGTTCTCTACAAGTTTCGTGAAGAGATCTAAGTCAAATATCCAGAGTACAGTCATCATATGGGTCCATGAAATCTCGGGTGTCCAACAGCACGTTTCCAGATCTACGATTTTCAAAAGCAAGTTGATTCACTAGGCTACACTTGTTCATTTTACTTCAAATTTGAGTATGTTAAACTTCAAGATGTTCTCTAAAAGTTTGATGTAGAAGTCGAAAAGAGATTCTTAGTAAAAATCAATATGCAACCACAAATCTACCAAAAGGTCAGTGAAATCGTTCCAGATCTGGGGTCTCCGTAGGATGAGAGTTTGACCCCTCAAATCTCCATCATTTTACACCAAATTTTAGTATGTTGTAGTTTAAGATGTTAGCTACAACTTTCATCAAGAGATCAAAGCCAAATCGAACTCAAAACACACATGCAAGCTCTCACAAAGTTCTGACTCAGGCGGATTCAAGCGAAAACAGCAAACAACTCAAGAACAAACCACATTAACTTCACTCCCATGCCTCCAAAACGACCTAGATTCTGACCATACATGCAAAACATTGGTGCAAGAGTAGGAAGTGAATTCCCAACTTGCCTCTAGACCGAACGGACAGCAACAAGCGGACGGCACACGGCAGACAAGCGGCAGCGTGCGGCGGCGACTCCTTCCCTCTCGGCTTCTCCATAGATTCTTATCAAAGTATTCCTTTAAGTGCAAAATGATCGACCTAGCATCTTCCATAGATTCGCACTTCTTCTATAATTCATTATTCATCGAAGCAAGTATTTATGACCTAACTTTTAAGTCATTGTCAAGCCACTTATCATAAGTGACACGCTCCTCTTGGATCCCACCCTCAGGAAAGGAGTTTGGTATCTTTTCATCAAGCACATACCCAATTTTTTTTTTTTTTTTGAATTGAGAACAATTCTCAAATTCCTCACCCAGTCAGTGAAATTGGGTCCAGTCAAACAATTATTGTCAAGTATAGAAGCGAGTGGGTTTGTGGTCACTATTTTTAGAGTAATAATATATCTGTTGCAAAAAATAAATCGTTAACCGTTGTATCATTCAAAATAACTATTTCATTTTGGCCTTTAAATGAAATAGATCATCCCACTAAATATATATTCGAATCACATACTCCTTAAGATGGGAAGCGGTAATCTTTGTTGGGTAAAGATTACTAGTGGGGATTGGAGTCCTATTAGCCCAAAGCCCACCTCTCCTAACAGTTATTGGTGTTCTATAAACTTAGTGAGTGAACCAACTTATTCAACGAATCATATGTGAGTCTCAATCACAACTTTGGCCTCTAGATCATGAAAGCCTCACCTAACAGTTATTGGCATCATGATCATAGTTAAGTCTAGCCCATTGTCTCATGCAAGTATTGAAAGCACAAATGATTCCCTCACCTGACAATTATTAGAAATCATTTGGCTCCAACCCCACAGCATCACATGCATAATGGGGTGGTCCAATATTAAGAATGGTAATTAACCCTTATGTATCCATAGCTGGTCAATTAACCACTATAATATTGGATCAAACCACGACGATGGAAGGCCACAAATCCAAAAACCCATTTCGACTTAATATTATTAATAAGGAGATTTGGGTTGTTATTAACGGTCTTACTTTGCATATTAACCGGTTTAGCATGCATGATAACATGAACACAATAAATAAATAGATATCACATAATCATCTATCCTACGTGGTGATCATGGAATTATCTTTCAATGGGTCTCAAGCCAAAAAGACCCATTTAGCCATTTTAATGTTTTAATAATAGAGACTTGCCCTTCATTTCTTCTTGAATCTTTGAACTCTTCAAAGACCAGGCCTATAGAGCGCTCCGGCTTAATGGCTCCTCCAATGGCTCATCATCTCTCGTAGCATTTACATCAACAATTGATATACTAAACTGTGCTAAAATTACATTTCATGAAAATAAATATAAAAGGAATGGCACAACCTCCATTTAATAAATACATCCCCAAAAATAATACATTTAATCATCATACATTCATCCATATAACAATCATAATGATTAGAGAATTTTCCATGATCACCACCATTCCTAGCGAGCCATAAATTCAAAATTTAAAGCTCTGGAAGGCATTAATAATATTCTGCATTCAATTAAATTTAAAGTCAAACAATGCAAACCATGTCAAGAAATCAAAATCGATGAAACAAATTTCACGAGCGTGATTCTGAACGGAATTTGCGTCATCATCTTTAAAGTCGCAATTGTGAATCATTCGCAAAATATAAACACAGAATATAAAAAGTTACGGATTTTTTTATTCAAAATTGATTTAGTTCCAATTTTTGCGTAGTTGATTAAATTTATCACATAAATTAATCAACTTCTATAGGCCACATAAGAGCAAGAGATTCTCTTAACAAAAATAAATTGGCCATTAGAACGCAAAAATATCATTGAACTATAAATTAATTAAACGCACGAAAAACGCCTAAGGTTGGCTTTGATACCACTGTTGGGGTTTTATAAATCATGTATAGGTAAAATTAACAAAAATACAGCGAAAACAAAGATGATATATTTTATACATGATTTTCCTAAGGCATTGTTCGTGCGTTTTAATAAAAAATCTGAATATAAAATGGAGTTAAACGAATTACCTCTCAAAGCGCGCTTTAAACGAATTGGTTCGGATGTTCTTCAGTTCGAGCCCCACAAACGTCGGCCTCTAGTTCAAACACACCACCAATGGACGTAGAATGAAGAGAGAACTTTTGGATAATCACCACTATGATCGTACTAGCAATCTCGTGGAGACAATCCCCGTATCCTTGATGTTTTTAGCCACGGCCCAAAAAATGAGAGAATCCCTTTTCTTTCTCATGTACAAAAACACAAAAACACGCATGTTTCTCTCTTTTAGCAAAACTGTTTTTTTTTTTTTTTTTTCATGTACGCACACATACCCTCATGCTTTTTTATAAGAACTGTTCTATGAGCGGAAAACCACCCACGACCAACAACCGTTGCAGTGGGACAATCAGCAACCGTTGCTGATCGTGGGAAACCACCCCACAACCAGCAACCGTTGCTGGTCATGGGTTCATGCATGAACCCACGACCAACAACCATCGCTAGTCATGGGTTCATGCATGAAAGTCATGCATGACGGTCAGCAACGGTTGCCGACCACCATGCCTAATTTTTTTTTTTTTAAAAAAGTAAAACCACGCACATGATGTGCGTCGCACATGATCAGCAACAATTGCTAACCGTGTGCATAATTTATTTAATTAAATAATTAATTAATCAATTCCTAAAAAAAAAAAAAAAAAGACATCATCTTTGTGTGCGCATTTAGGGTACATTAACATGTATTCACTTTGGGCATGCGTGTGCATCATATGCATGTAGGCTCATGACGATAATATAAATTAAATTAAATCTCATTTAATTTAATTTCATGTCAACTCAGTGCGATTGCAGTAATTGCAAACACATTTGCAAAATTATTTCTCTCTTGTTCCACGTTATCCTAATTGGTTATGGTGTGTGACATCCCTAGTTCATCACTAAGTTGATAGTAATACTTGTACTAACATATTAGTACTTCCACATAATTAATTGTCCCGATTAATCTTTGGGTCCTACAAGCCATGATAGTGTGAATGTTTTAAGAACATAACGAACCTGTCAGTTTTGGCTACAGTGTAATTCAATCCCTCTATCTTACTATGTCCCGATCAAACAAAGACTATGAAATATTTGTCAAGTCACAAATTTGATCATATGCACAAATCTAATTGACATGCATTTTATTCGAGACATAAACAATTTATTATCGGTTACAATCCCGGCCAAGGATTTTAATGCATTGTCATAATCAGATTGCATGGGACATCATTATTATATCTTGCATGTAACAAGGAGATAGATTCCATATTGTGTACACGTGCAACTTTGTATATAAACAAACTATGACCATTATGTATAATGATAGATCAACAACCCAGCATTATACGCACCCGTGAACCATAGTTGTTTGTGCCTTAGGTCTAAGGATTATTTACACAATACCAAAGCATGAACAATTAGACATTGACCACACTAAAAGCTTCATGTTGCTAATCGTTCCATTTGCATCACGTTCAATGAACTTGTCTAATACAAACACCCGTGTTCTAACCACCGGCCATGGTGGCTCCGCTAGATAAGAGCTTCATTGATCCTTCCCCAAATGTGAGGGGTTCAAAACTTAGTGGAGGCATTTGGTGTCTTAAGTGGGATGTCGGGGGTGGTGGGTCCTCCGTTAGCATCCCCCCGGGTTTACCTCGCCGGCTACCGGCTATACGGGGGTTCTCGGGTCATCAAAAGAAAAAAAACACATGTGTTCTAACTCAGGCATCATAATACCCAATGACATGGGACTCATCATTCCCTTAAGTATCCAATACTTAATGGTGAAGTTAAGAACACACCGGTCTCAATAGGATTATAAATATCCACTCAATAATTCATTGACCAGGAACGGTTTAAAGATTCAGCCTAACTATGAACCCGTCACATATATTCTTGACGTCTCAAGAATAGGTCTAGTTGCAACTAATCTTATGAAATCATTCATAAATATAAAATAATTGGACAAATGAATGAATACGTCATTGCCATTAATTAAATTATAATAATGATAGTACAATTGAAATCCCTAACATGTAACTATTACATAGCAGCTTTAGGGCATACAGCTAACATTTTACATGCGGCCATATAAGATTGCATGGAATCTTCCTTCCACCAATCAAAGCGTGTAGTTCTGAAGCTTTAAATCCATGTCAGCGACTCTTCAGACATGTCTCTGTCACCCAGATCCAGCTCAAGCTTTTTGAGAGATATCTAGTTCATGGTCGTGGTCTGGCTTTGACGATTCAAAGCCTTACCTTTGAATCGTCCTCGATCGAGCAAGTCTTCTTCAGTTCTTCGAACAAACAGGGTCTCACTCGCCGGCTGGTCCGAAAATTCAATGGAAGAAGCAGAGCGCGTACCGATGGCGAAGCTTTGATTTCTTCGCCCCTTCTCGTTCACCACTTGCACCTTCTCTCTCCTTTATACGCTTCGCCTGCGAGGAAAAGTTTTGCATATTTTCGATCATACCACTTGCTTCTTCTTAGTATTGCTCTGGCACAAGAGGAGCATTGAATCAATTCTAAGACCATGTTGACTTCCCCTTCTCCTCCACCTCCTCCACCTTCTCCTCCTCGCCGTCCTCCTCAATGGAAATATGATGTGTTCCTGAGTTTTCGAGGCAAGGATCTGAGGAGAAACTTCATATCACACCTCTTCTCCACTTTGAGGCAAGCCTCGATCCAGTACTTCGGGTGAAATCTATTCAGACCAAATTTAAAAAAATTGAAATCTATTTAGACCACCTAGTTTCTCTCTCTTCCCCTCTTGACCTCTGCGCCTCCCTCGCCGTCACCAGCGCGACCTCCAGACCAGAGATTTGGAGGCATGGCTGAGTCCAGATCTAGAGCATGGTAGTATCCGATTCAGATCTGGAGACACCAGCCATGGACGACGCGAAGGGCTCGAGGATAAAGGTTGTGGCCACTTGAGCGATGGCTTGTGCTAGGGCGGTGAGGCCAGGGCTACCACGGTGGAGGAAGAGAGAGAAATGAAGTTATTAATTATATTTAATTCGTACTTTATTTTATTCCACGTCAGCATTTAAGTGTCAAGCTGTTACTGGATATGAGCATAAAATTGCTCACCATGTCAACTAATACGTAATGAGAACAGCCTGCTGAATATTTTCTCAATGCTTCAGTGACAACGCGAAAGAAGACGTTGGGGAAGAAAGCAAATCCAAACTTTTCAAAGCGATTTGGCATGTGAGGATTGCCCTAATCATGTTCTCCAGGAATCACGCCGACTCGAAGTGATGCATGAACAAGCTGGTCGAGATTCTAGAGTGCAAGAAGAGATTCGGAAACCATGGTCATCTAATTGTTCCCATCTTCCACAAGGTAAAAGATGGAGACATTTTGAAGTTGATGAGTGCAAGTGAATTTGCTCAAGGTTGTGAGTGATTGTGTGGAAACGATGTGGCATCCCAAAATTCATGGCGACCTCCAGATACATTAAGGCCTATGAATAGGTGATGGAAGTACTATCAAGTTGTATTATAGCCATTTAATCCATAATTTGCAATAAGATTTATGGCCAAGCTTTTAATGGATAATTATTTGATAGGAAAGAAAATTCTATTCTTGGCCATGTGGTTCATAGGCTCGAATTTATTAATTAATGTTGTAAGTTTTATGGCCAAGTGAATAAGTGTAATTAGGTAAATTATATGATCAGTAATTAGGTGGTAATTAAATGGGAGCAACTAGAGAAGGGTGGGCCAAAATACTCGGCCAAGACTAGCCCACAAGCCCCCACCATTCGGCCATTTGGACCTAGCCCGCGAAGCCCAAGGGTGAAAGGAGCTGTCGTCGACCAAGGGGGGGAAAAGGCCCGGCCCATCTTCTAGCCCATCATATGCATGGGAGAAATGCCAAGTGTCTTTCCCCTAAGGCCAAGTGACATTGCATGCAAACGAAATGATGAAGGGAAAGAAAAGAAGATGGGGCGGATTGAGGGGGAGTTACCGTCCGAGAGAGAGAGAGAGAGAGAGAGAGAGAGAGTGGATCCGAGAGAGGGAGAGCAAGTATGTGAGAGAAGAAGAGGAAGAAGGAGGAGTTCATTCGCCGCCTATTCGCCGCCGTTCGTTTGCCGCCTTGCCCCGCCATCCTTGTCGCTGTATTAGTGCTCGGATTTGAGGCAAGTGGAGTCCACAAACCTACCCTTTGCTGCTGTGATATGTGTTGTGAGGGATGATAAACTTTGGTTGTGGTAGAAGTGAAGAAATTCGAAGCTTTTGGGAGAGATATGATAGCCTTGCATTCTGTTTTTTAGGAAGGCAGTCCAACCTTTGATAAATTTGTGAGCTGTATGCGACTTTTTAATTGGAATCTTATTTCGACTCCTTGATGAAAGTTGTAGAGAACTTATTGGAGAGTTACATATCAAAAGTTCAGAAGAAATTAACAAGTATAGACCGCTGAAATTATTTTTCTTTGGAGAAGTCAGATCTGGAATCGAAATGCTGACCTAGTATGATTCTGTGAATTTTATAAAATTCTCCGGTTGAAATTTGATGTTGTGTTCTGAATAAAAGTTGAAGAAGACATGGTAAGGAGTAACATACTAAAATTTTAGAGTAAATGGATGAGTTTGGATTGGTGAAATGATTTTTATTTGAAATGGTCAGATCTGGAAATTTTTGCCGAGGGTTAGAGACGGCTACGGTGATTGTAGTTTTTAATCTATCACAAATCTGATTTCTAGTTCTACATGAAATATTTACTTCTGGACCTTATCTATAAAAATTTCAGAATTTTTGGAGTTGATTTAAGATTTTTACCGAATTTGTGAATGAAACTGTGTATGGCAATATTCCGAAATTTTAAGGACTGTGATGCGTGGATTGTACTGATTTGTGTGATGTTCTTTTGATGTGGTGTTCTGCATGGAATACTTTCCTCTAGATCTTTTATATAACATGTCAAATTTTTAGAATTTAATAAGGCTGTTTACTAATTTTTCAAGAATTATGACCAAAGGAGCGTAATCTGTTTTTATCCGAAATTTAGTTTATATTTACAAAAATAAATGAAATTGCTCCATGTGATATGATGTTTTGAGTGGTTGATTATGCTGCATATGTGGTGACATATGGCATGTTATATGGCATCAAAAAGCTGATCGAGACCCTTGATATTGTTGCATCAAATGCCATGTTGAAATTGAGATACATGTGTAAATATAAATTGAGATAATAACAAGACCGTCGGAGGTGTGAGCCCATGATACCTCGGGAGTTTCGAGATGCCCGGAGTGTGTGTGCCGGATGTCCTCGGGAGTTTCGAGATGCTTGGAGGTGTGTGCCGGGGGGATACCTCATGATACTAGTTGGGGTACGAGATGCCTTGAGTGTGTGTGCTGAATGCCTGGAGGTGTGTGCTGGAGGTTCCTCGCGATGCCAGGTTGGATGCGAGCGATAAATTGTGGGATGCAAACATTGGTCCCTGGAAAGAAAAATGATGTGATCTAATTGAAAGATAAAGATCGAGAATTGAATCATGCGCATAGATATATGCTTGATAGCATGGATGATATGAATCTTGGTGATATAAGTTTGGCTACTTGATGATACATGTATAAGTGCACGGTGGTATATGCACGTTGAATGATGATATGCATGGCTACTCGATGATATAAGTACAAGTGCATGGTGATTTATGCATGTTGTATAGTGATATATGCATGGCTATAAGGTGAGGTATGCTTGAATGCATGAATGATATGCACTTTATTCTTGATGCCTTGATTGTTCTGTTTGACGCATTGTGTAGTTTGGTGGATCTTTAATGCTGAGTGGTTGTACTCACCCCTTTTTGGGGATTAACATTTCAGATTAGAAAGATGCATTTGCTACCAGTTGCACGTGGTACCTATTATGGATTGCCATATGATGTCGAGGTGGAGTGCACAGAGCATTTCTATACTAGTGTACCTGGTCTGGTGTATGTCCGAGTTCGTGTCTTAGTGATGTACGGTGTGGGTCTTGCCAATGGCCTGGTTATCCAGGAGGTTTTGTCTGTTCATGTCCAGCGTGGTGGAGTGATGCTAGGGATGCCGCCGTCGCCACCGCCCAATGCACCGAGTTGGGTGTGATGGCACGTATAGCTGGTAGGAGCTGACACTTTTTTGGGATAGCCGACGCTTGTTGATGGAGGGGTGTACATGTTCGATGTGGGGTCGAGTTCTCTTTTGAATTATAGCCAAGTATAGTTAAAAATGTTGGCCTTTTTGTTGTACCGACCCGAAATATCCATCGTGAAAATATAAATAAAAGTGACTCGGCTTTGTCTTTTCATTTGGAGCGTAGGTGGTGTGCATTACATTATTGTTATTGAAGTAAGGAGTGGTGAGATACGTTTATGCTTCCCCTGATGAACTGCGCTAGGACCTTTATAAAAAAAAAAAAATGGAAAAGTATTCTATTGATCAACCCCTATGAACTATGGTTTCACTTTAACTAAAAAGTTACCTTACTGGTATGTAATAGGATGAGTGACAAGTACATGTGGTGACCGTAACGGATTGGGGGCCGTCGAGGGGTGCCATAGCAGTTGGTATCAGAGTAATGGTTATAGTTGGAGTAATAAGGAGTGTCATTTGGAAATTGAGGAATATGATGACAATGCACACCATAAGATATTAACTGAAATAGTTGAGTAACTTTGAATAACGGGTGAAGGGTATTCACTCGTAGATCTCTAGTAGTTAGTATGAGTTGCTTTTAGGTGCTAGTAACATGTTTATGTTACTTATGTAGTTATAGTTGCTTTTAAATGGAGATAATGAGTCTCAGATAATTCCTGAGGCAAATGCTTGGAAACTGCAAGAAAGTCATGGTGCGAGCTAGAAGTGCTCATCCATCAAGGGCTGAAGCCTCTGCTACGAGGGATGAACCCCGAATGGAAGATATCTTGTAGGCATTGGCCAATATTGAAAATCTGATGGAAAGACAAGCACAGCAACAACCCGGAGTGGAACGTCGCCCTCAAGGATTGGTGGAGCAATTTGTGAAGCCGAAGCCACCTAAGTTCAGTGGAATGGGAAGTCCTGAGGAGACAGAACATTGGATTGATGGGATAGAACAGATTTTCCAATTGTTGGACTGCAGTGATGCTGAGAAAATAGTTTTGGCAGCATATCAGCTGGAAGGAATGCAAAGTTTTGGTGGAGAGCTTCAAGGGATACGATCTTTCCACCAGGTACTGATGTGAATTGGGATAAGTTTGTTATAGCTTTTAATATGAAGCATTTCTTTGACTATGTGAAGGATAAGAAGACCACTGAATTTGTTCAATTGGAACAAAGGGAGCTGACAGTGGATCAGTATGAGGCAAAATTTTCTAAATTGTCTAGGTATGCTCCCAGATTGATTGAGGATTGTGAGAAAAAAACTAAGAGATTTTTGAAAGGGTTGAGGACTGATATTAGGAAACAACTGGTGCCTTTGAATATAGGGGATTATCATGAAGTTTATGAAAGGGCACAGTTAGTGGAGCAAGAGCTGGTGAGAGAGCGATTGGAGTTTAAGAGACAGTGGAGCTTTAATGATATCAGAAGGGGTAAAAGACCCTATCTTGGTCAAGGTCAGACTTGGGATGCGAGAAAAAAGAGCAATTTTGGAAATTTTGGAAGAGCTAGGGATGGCCTGAATATAGGGAAAGCACCCTATCAGCCTGATGTTTGTCGAAGGTGTGATGGACGGCATGGTCCAGGACCTTGCAATGGACGGCTGAGATGTTATGATTGTGGACAAGTAGGTCACCTTAAGAGAGACTACCCACAAAGAAGGTCGCAAATGAGTGTTGGCTCGGTGCGAGGAAAGGTGTATGCGGTCACCCAAGAGGAAGCGGAAGCTTCCAGAAATGTTATATCAGGTACGATTTTCATAAATGGCAATAAGGCATATGCATTGTTTGACACGGGTGCTACGCATTCATTTATATCTGAAAGATATAGGCAATTGAGTGAAATAGAAGTTACGCCTCTTGAGACGCCTCTTTGTGTTTCCACGCCTTTAAAGAATATGGTATTATCTACGATGATGTGTGCAAACTGTAAGATACCAATAGGAGGAAGGGATATGGAAATAGACCTAGTCGTAATGGCTATGTATGACTTTGATGTTATCATAGGAATGGACTAGCTCCATAAGCATAGGGCTAAGGTGGATTGCTATAGGAAAGTGATCTAGTTCATGTTGCTTGATCAGTCTAGTTTCAAATTTTTCGGAGGTTAGACAAACCCCTCTATAGCCATTATCTCGATGGTAGAAGCTTGTGAAATACTTGACGAAGGATGTCAAGGATACCTAGCAGTGGTCAAAGACCTTACTAAGAAAGAGGCTAAAATCGGTGAGATTCAAGTAGTCACGGAATTTCAGGATGTGTTTCCTGAGGAGTTGCCTAGATTACCACTAGGGCAGAAGATTGAGTTTCAAATTGAACTAATGCCTGGAACAGGACCGATATCGAAAGCCTCGCATAGGATGGCCTTAGTCGAGTTGAAGGAATTGAAGGTGCAACTACAAGAGTTGCTTGATAAAGGGTTTATTAGGCCAAGTGCTTCACCTTGGGGTGCACCAGTTCTATTTGTGAAAAAGAAAGACGGGTCGATGCGTCTATGTATTGATTACAGACAGCTGAATCAAGTAACTATAAAGAATAAATATCCTTTACCTAGAATTGATGATCTATTCGACCAACTACAGGGAAGTTCGGTCTTTTCTAAGATTGACCTGAGATTAGGATACCATCAGTTAAGGATTAAGAAAGAAGACATTCCTAAGACTACATTTAGGACTCGTTATGGACATTATGAGTTCTTAGTTATGCCTTTTGGATTGACGAATGCACCAGCCGCATTCATTGATTTAATGAATAGGATATTTAAGCCTTATCTGGATCAGTTTGTGATTGTTTTCATCGATGATATCCTGGTATATTCTAGAGGACTTGAAGAGCACGAGCAACACTTGAACATAGTTTTTCAAACTCTGAGAGATCATAAGCTGTATGCCAAATTCAGCAAGTGTGAATTTTGGCTGGACCGGATAATATTTTTGGGACACGTGGTGTCAGGAAGAGGAATTGTAGTGGACCCGGCGAAAGTTGAGATGGTAATAAATTGGCCAAGACCGACAACACCCACTGAGATTCGAAGTTTCTTAGGACTGGCTGGTTATTATAGAAGATTTATTGAAGGGTTTTCATGATTGGCAAGCCCCTTAACGAAATTAACGCGGAAGAATGTAAAGTTGGAATGGAGTAGAGAATGTGAAAGGAGCTTTCAAGAACTTAAAAGAAAATTGACCACGGCTCCAATCCTGACTATACCATCTAGGTCTGATGGTTTTACAGTATATAGTGATGCATCTCACAAAGGACTGGGATGTGTTTTGATGCAACATGGCAAGGTCATAGCCTATGCATCGAGGCAATTGAAACCCCATGAACTGAATTACCCAACACATGATTTAGAATTGGCAGCTATAGTGTTTGCTTTGAAGATATGGAGACACTATCTGTATGGAGAGAAGTTTGAAATCTATATAGATCATAAGAGCCTGAAGTATTTGTTTTCGCAAAAAGAGTTGAACATGAGACAAAGGAGGTGGATGGAGTTATTGAAAGATTATAACTGTGAGATACGATACCATCCAGGAAAAGCAAATAAGGTGGCAGATGCCCTTAGTCGAAAATCGACTATGGACATGGCTAGTCTAAGAATAACAGAGTGGATTCTATTAAAGTCTATTGTGGATTCAGACTTCAAGTTGGAAATGGACCACCTTACTGGTATGCTTACTGCATTAAGGATTGAGCCTGAAATCATTCAGAAAGTTAAGATCTTACAAAAATTTGACCCGGAGATTTTGAAGGTACAAGACGTAGTATCTTTAGGAAAAAGACCAGAATTTCAAGTCTTTGAAGATGGTGTGGTAAGATGCCAAGGACGACTTTGTATTCCCGATAATGAAGAAGTGAAGAGGGAAATTCTGTCGCAGGCACATAGGAGTAATTATAGTATTCATCCAGGTAGTACAAAGATGTACATGAATTTGCGATAGCAATTTTGGTGGAATGGCATGAAAGTAGATACGGCTAAACACGTTTCTCAATGTTTAACGTGCCAACAAGTGAAGGCAAAACATCGCAAACCTACAAGACTATTGAGACCGTTAGACATACCAGAATGGAAATAGGAGCATGTAACGATGGACTTTGTGCTAGGATTGCTAAGGACATCAAATGGTCACGATTCGATTTGGGTGATAGTGGATCGCTTGACTAAGTCTGCTCATTTCCTAGCTGTCTGCATGAACTATTCAATAAATAAACTTGCTGAGATGTATATAAGCCAGGTAATACACTTACATGGTATTCCTATAATAATCACCTCTGATCGAGACTCTAGGTTTACTTCAAACTTTTGATGAAGTCTCCAAAATGCCTTAGGGACAAAGCTTCAATTTAGTACTGCTTTTCATCCTCAAACAGATCGACAAACAGAAAAGAGTGATCCAAACTCTAGAAGATATGCTAAGAGCCTGTGTTATTGACTTTAGAGGAAATTTGCATGAAAATTTGCACTTGATAGAGTTCGCCTATAACCATAGTTTTTAGAAAAGTATAGGCATGGCTCCATATGAAGCATTATATGGAAGAAGATGCAGAACCCCTCTTTGTTGGAATGAAGTAGGTGAAAGAAAACTGACAGGACCCGAGCTAGTGCAAGTTACTACAAAAGCGGTCGAGACTGTGGCACCCCTCGACGGCCCCCGATCCGTTAGGGTCGCCACAGTGCGCTTACCATTTCAATTGCAGCGGGTCCATACAACCTGGGGGTTTACATCTTTTAGATCGGTCCCTTGCGCAGTTCATATACGGAAGCACATCCAACAACTCCCCTCTCTATATTCAGAAAACGATGCACACCAATTAAACATTTATAGGTAAAAGCCATACACTTTTATTTACTTAAACCAGATGGACATCATTCATTGGTACATCAAAATGCCATAGTCTTTTATACTCGGCTACACTTCAAAAGATGACCGACATCTCGTCCAACAGTCATACACTTAAAGTCCATCAATCAGTGTCGGCGTCCAAAAGTTCCTTCATTTGCTATCCTTCTCCTCGCGGTCATATCCAACCACTTAATCCATCTACTAATCTGAAATGTTGGTCCCCAAAGGGGTGAGTACAACCACTCAGCAGGTAAAGGACCAATAGACCACTCAATGCATCATGCCACACAGTCATCACAATCATAGCATTACATGTCATTGAAGTATCCATGCACAATTTACCTTGATATCATGCACATGTCATCATATCTCATGTACATACATCATCATATAGTCATCACCATCATGTCATACACTTACAATCATCATGTTACATGTACCATCATCATTACCATGCATCCATGCATTCATCACCATCATATCACATGTACCATCATCATTACCATGCATCCATGCATTCATCAATCATCATATCACATGTACCATCATGCCATAGGTGCACATACATCCATGCACTTACCATCCTGCATCCACGCATATATCACCATGCCATCGGTGCACATACCACCATGCACTCATCATCATGCATTCATGCATATCCATGCCATATGTGCACATACCACCATGATTCATATCATCCATGCTATCAAGCATACATCACCATGAGATCCATTCATGCCTTCATGATCGCATTTTCAATATCAAATAGCATTAATTTATTTTCATAAGCCGATCATGCATCATGCCATATGCATACACCCATGCACATGATTCATTTTCAATTCTTATCGTTCACAAGGATCTCATCAGTTTTTCTTTCCAGGGACCAATGTTTGCATCCCACAATTCATCACTCGCATCCAACCAGACATTGTGAGTAACCTCCGGGCATGTATTCAAAATACAACCGGGCATCCGGCCCCCCACATTCCGGGCATCTCGTATCCCAACTAGCATCACGAGGAACCTCCAGGCATGTATCCGAGATACAACCGGACATCCGGCATTTACACTCCCTGGCCGGGCATCTCGCATGCCAACTAGCATTGCGAGACATCCCCACAGGCACAAACCTCCGGGGCTTCCGGAATTACGTACCGACATACCACCAGGATTCCCCCCTCCTCTGGAATTATGTACCGTATACCACCGGGCATCTCGAAACTCCCGAGGACCCTCCGGAATTACGGCACTAGGCCACCGGGCATCAGGCACCCCCACATTCCGGGCATCCCGACATTCCCGGGGCATTATCAACCACCTCCAACAGTTTCCTCATTTATCATTGTTCATGTTCACCAATTTATGTCTCAAAATTAGCATGTCATATGATGTAATGGCAAACAAGATCACTTTCATCCTTTTTAATTCTTATATGCATCTCCAATCATCATCATACATGCAGCAAGATACAATCACTAAAGACAATACAATCCATGGAATCCATACAACTTAGAATAGTCCATATATCATGCCTTTTTGAAATTTACTAAATTCCAGCTTGCACAATTTTGGAAAACATTTAAATTAAATATCCATATGATTCTCAAAAATCATGAAATCAGGACATGAGATAGACAAGACATTAAGATAACAATTTCGTGAAGAACACATGTCTTAAAGAGTTTCACACAAGAAGATGTAATCCACACAAATACAGCATGAGATTTCGGATAGAGACAGATTGCGCAATTTCTGAAATAATTCGATTAAAATACCCGAATGACCTCAAAAAATTATGCAATTTTACCAGGTTATATTTAAGACACTAAATTATATTTTTCATGAAGACATCTAAGCCAGATTAATTCTAGATAATTTTCTATAGACGTCCGAAGCTCCTGATTCTAGCACCGAAACGTCCAGTATAGCCATCTCCGAAATATCGAGTTTTCACCCACTTATGCTTCTTCGTTTCCTCTGAAATTTGGATATTTTATACCCCAGGAAGTCCCCTACAACTTTTATTAAGGAATCTAAGTGAAATTTCCAGAGAATAGTCACCATATGGGTCCTAGAAGTCTCGGGTGTCCAGTATCGTGTTTCCAGATTTACCGTCTTCAAGAGAAAGTCGATTCACTAGGCTACACTTGCTCATTTTACCTCAAATTTGATTATGTTAGTCTTTAGGGTGTTCTCTACAACTTTCATGAAGAAGTCGAAGATAAATTCTCGGTAAAAAGCAACATGCAACACACAAAACTACCAAAAGGTCAGTAAAACAGTTCCAGATCTAGTGTCTCCGTAGGAAGAGGGTTTTTCCCCTTAAATATCAACCATTTTGTCCCAAATTTTAGTATGTTATATTTTGATATGCTGTCTACAACTTTCATGAAGGAATCAAAGTCAAAATCCAACTCGAAACATGCATGCAAGCCTCCACAAGATTCTGGGTCGGGCGGTACACCCGAAATCAGCAAGCATTTTCAAGAACAAGTCACATTCTAGCTTCGGTTTTGCCTACCCTAACATCCGAGATCTACCACCAACAAATCACACATGCAAGACACACATGCAAGAGTGGAAATCGATCCCAACTTGCCTCTAAAATCAAGTGACTGACGGCACACGGACAGCACACGGACGGCAATGGGCGGACGGCTCCTTCTCCTCCTCTCTCGGCTTCCCCTTCTCTCTCGCCACTTCCTCTCTCTCTCGCAATTCTCTCTCTCCCTTTGGCTTGGCCGAAAGTCCCCAACCGGCCGCTCTCTCTCCTCCTTTTATTTCCCCTTAAACTTAATCATTGCAGCTGCATGTGGCCGCCCAAGATGGCCAATGCATGAAGCCCTCCTCTTGCCACTTGGCATTTTGAGAGAGACACATGGCCTTCTCCATGCAAAGATGGGCCTCATTCTCGGCTGGGCTTTGGGCCAGCAAATGGGCCGGTTGACAGCCCCTCCTTGGCTCCAATGGGCCGGCCATTCGGCCCACCAAGAGTCCAAGCTATTGGGCCTAAGGCCCAACCTAATTAAACCCACAATTTCACTTTCAATTATTCATCTTTAATTCTTTCTTTTATAGATTTCAAATTTTAAATTTCACATGGCCAAGAATAAATCATCCTCATTAATTTATCCTATAATACTAATTTAAAAACTCATGAACACAAGCCTATATCACTTAGTGTTAAGAGGAGACTAATGGCTAAAGCATAAACCATAGGTAATTTCTTTACCTAATTATGGTCTTTAATACGCCTTAGAGCTTGTCTTGAATTTTTGGGATGCCACAAAGACAATTAGGAAAAGACTTAAGACAACCCAGAACCGACAAAGAGACTATGCGGATAGGCATAGAAGGCCTTTAGAGTTTAATGTGGGAGATCATGTATTTCTTAAAGTATCCCCTATGAAGGGAATATCTCGATTTGGAATGAAGGTAAGTTAAGCCCTAGATTTGTTGGACTTTTGAGATCTTGAAAGAATAGGAGATGTAGCTTATCATTTGGCGCTGCCTCATAAATTGGGAAATTTACATGATGTGTTTCATGTGTCGATGCTGAGAAAGTACCAGCCGGATCCTAGTCACATACTTGATCATGAAGCCATCAAAGTGGACGAGAAAGTGAAGTAAATCGAAGAGCATGTGCAAGTGCTGGATCGAAAGGAGCAAATTCTTAGGACCAAGAAAATCCCGTTGGTAAAAATATTATGGCAACATCATGGTGTGGAGGAAGCCACATGGGAAAGTGAGGAATCAATGAAGGAAAAGTACCCCTACTTGTTTAAAGAGGCATAAGTGATGTCTAATTTTGAGGACGAAATTCTCTACGGAGGGGAGAATTGTGGCATCCCAAAATTCATGGCGACCTCCAGATACATTAAGGCCTATGAATAGGTGATGGAAGTACCATCAAGTTGTATTGTAGCCATTTAATCCATGATTTGCAATAAGATTTATGACCAAGCTTTTAATGGATAATTATTTGATAGGAAAGAAAATTATATTCTTGGCTATTTGGTTCATAGGCTGGAATTTATTAATTAATGTTGTAAGTTTTATGGCCAAGTGAATAAGTGTAATTAGGTAAATTATATGATGGGTAATTAGGTGGTAATTAAATGGGAGCAACTAGAGAAGGGTGGGCCAAAATACTAGGCCATGACCAGCCCACAAGCCCCCACCATTTGGCCATTTGGGCTTGGCGCGCGAAGCCCAAGGGTGAAAGGAGCTGCCGTCGACCAAGGGGGGGAAAAGGCTCGGCCCATCTTCTAGCCCATATGCCAAGTGTCTTTCCCCTAGGGCCAAGTGGCATTGCATGCAAACCAAATGATGAAGGGAAAGAAAAGAAGAGGGGGCGGATTGAGGGGGAGTTACCGTCCGAGAGAGAGAGAGAGAGAGAGAGAGAGAGAGAGAGAGAGAGGATCCGAGAGAGAGAGAGCGAGCGTGCAAGAGAAGAAGAGGAAGAAGGAGGAGTTCGTTTGCCGCCTAGTTGCCACCGTTCGTTCGCCGCCTTGCCTCGCCATTCTTGTCGCTGTGTTTGTGCTCGGATTTAAGGCAAGTGGAGTCTGCAAACCTACCCTTTGCTGCTGTGATATGTGTTGTGAGGGATGATAAACTTTGGCTGTGGTAGAAGTGAAGAAATTCGAAGCTTTTGGGAGAGATATGATAGCCTTGCATTCTGTTTTCTAGGAAGGCAGTCCAACCTTCGATAAATTTGTGAGCTGCATGCAACTTTTTAGTTGGAATTTCGACTCCTTGATGAAATTTGTAGAGAACTTCTTATAAAGTAACATATCAAAATTTCAGAAGAAATGAACAAGTATGGACCGGTGAAATTCTTTGGAGAAGTCAGATCTGGAATCGAAATGCTGACCTAGTATGATTCTGTGAATTTTATAAAACTTTTCGGTTGAAATTTGATCTTGTGTTCTGAATGAAAGTTGAAGACAACATGTTTAGGAGTTACATACTAAAATTTTAGAGGAAATGGATGAGTTTAGATTGGTGAAATGATTTTTATTTGAAATGGTCAGATCTGGGAATTTTTGCCAAGGGTTAGAGACGGCTACGGTGATTATAGTTTTTAATCTATCACAAATCTGATTTCGAGTTCTACATGAAATATTTACTTCTAGACCTTCTCTATAACATATAAAAATTTCAGAATTTTTGGAGTTGATTTAGGATTTTTACCAAATTTGTTAATGAAACTGTGTATGGCAATATTGTAAAGTCTATTTCAATTCCCCTCACGCATACGGCCTTTTATAGAGTAGGGAAATAGATTTTCAATTTCCCCTTCGAATCTACATCCACAATATTTTTTCGCCAACTTATCCCATATTGATAAAGATCCAAGATTACGATGAAATTTTTCTTTAAATCCAAATCCTGCAAAGACAAATCGCAATATTTTTTACCCATCCGCCCTATCCAAAAAAAAACATAACCCGACAAAATTTCAAAATTTCAATTTTCCCACAAGATAACTTTCGATCATTAAAAAAACATTGGGCTTGGGCCAACCTACTCGCTTCGTGGGCCTGGTCCAACTAATTTGAACCCATCCGTCACCGGTCCAATAAAATGAAAAAAATGCAAATTAAAAATAAATGCACTTAACTTTATATGTTATGCAATTAATATTTTTTTAGGCATAAAGTTAACCCCTAATTTTCTACGCAATAAACAAATAATTGAAACGTCAAAATTTAGATGTCAACAGCTGCCCCTCTTTGAAGGTGAGCTCGTAGAGGTTGCCTTCAAAGATAAATTGAAACCTAAATTTTGATCATGCACATGCACTGAATAATTTTGATTTTGATTTGATTGATTTTTTTTTTGTCAGAAAATGAATCCCATTTTAAAATGCAATTTAATGATGCATAGAAATGCTAATGCAAATGCATGATATGAAAGGAAAAGACGTACCTACAGTCACTTACCAATCAGTGCGGTAGAGCATCTTAAGGTACAAGATAAATTCCCATTTACTGCACAAGTACCAACTCTCACTCAGATTCCTTGAAGAGTGTAACGGGTAATAGATTGAGACTTTGAGATTGAGATGAACATTCACATCCAAAGTGAAACATTCAATGAAAAGAATCAAGACATCCGAGTCCAGACTGAGATGTCAAGATATTTGAAGCTCGAAATACCTAGATCCAGACTAAGGTATAACGAGAAAGGTTGATAAACATTCACATCCAGAGTGAAATGTTTAAATGAAAATAATCAAGACATCCGGGTCCGGGTTGAGATGTCATGATTTTGAGGTTCAAAATACCTAGATTCAAACTAAAGTATAACGAGGAAAATTGAAGAACATTCACATCCAGAGTGAAATGTTCAACGAAAATAATCAAGACATCCGGGTCCAGACAGATATGTCATGATTTTGGAAACTTGAAATAACTAGATCCAGACTAAGGTATAACGAGGAAAATTGAAGAACATTCTCATCCAGAGTGAAATGTTCAACGAAAATAATCAAGACATCCGGGTCTAGATTGAGATGTCGAAATTTTGGAATGCAATTTGTATGGAAATGCAAACAGTAAATGAACTTACCTGAAATATTTTACCTTCAAGGAGGGTAGAGTGATTCAAGGTATTTGGTGTTACATGTCCAAGACCCATACCTTTTTACGGTCGCCTAGCATTGCAATGCAGATCATCTAACCAAGACCCGAACCTTTCTTCAGTCGCCTTAATCAGACTAAATCTGGAAAAAAAAAAAAACTCTAAATGACAGCTTGATCGAGTTGAGTGTCCATGCTCTTGAAGGGGAATAACTGTGCAATGACAAGTATTTAAGGTATGGATAGAGATATACTTACCTAGTAACATCTCTGATCCTCAGGGATATGTCTCCTGCAAAACATGGTCATAGGAGAGGCAACATGCATTTGTAATCACAAACATGCATTAATCCAAGAGAGATTCATGTGTGATGACTCCTATTAATCATGCATCACCTAATTTCCATTGGGAAGATTTCAAAAAATTATTACAATCTGAACACATGAGTGTCATGGATGTGTCAAGTGAGAGATCTTTCAGTCTGAAAGGACTTTTCATTCATCCTCATTGAAAGGGCTATTTCATCCTGACCTTTGATGTAGGGTCTTAACAATCGCTATATCCTTCCATCGACATGCCAAACAAGGGTCTGAGCAATCTCGCAAGTGGTACGACCTTATCAATCTAAGAGGTCTTTAACAAGGACTGTAATGCGAGCTTGGTCAACGGCTTAGCAAAAGAGACTCTTTGAGTTGAGGCTATTGAAAAATGAGTGATATTTCACAATCATCTTGAGGTTTACAAGTCAAGAAACATGAGAAATGAAGCAGAAAGCATCGCATAAATCATCTTACTAGCACTTCTTCAAGCGATGCTTTCAAACATATGAACTTTTACGTTAATTCAAGTGCCCTAATCTGAAGAGACTTTATGAGGGACGTAACGTAGGCTAAGTTCATGGGTTAAGAAACAAAAAGATGATTAGGCTCAAAAGGTGTTTAGGGGGTCAAAGTTGGTGATCATCTTGACATTTCCACCAATTTTTTGCTCCAATGTTGAAGATTTTCTTCACATCACAACTCCATTGATTGTAACATTTCAACATTTTAGTTTTTTTTTAGTACCGCCTTGTTAGGGATACGACTCACTTCATCAAGTGTTTGATTTTTCTCTTTCTGGGCATTGTCCTTGCTTTTCCCAGGCACATTGTTTTTTCATGCCCCTCATTATCATTCATTTTTCTTCACTTCTTTTTCATGGGCATTAGCCTTGCTTTTATTAGGCATACTGCTTTTTTCATGCCCCATTTTTTGCACTTGTTTTCTTTGGATTTGCACAGCCTTCATCTTTTATCAGCATTGTAAACTATGCTACTTGAGTGGTTTGTTTTTCTTGCCTTGCTCCAATGTGGGGGATGATCACCAACTGGGTTTAATATGAAATGAATTCATAGGCTCAAATGGGCTATGCAATGGGTGACAGTGTGTGGGATATAGAAAGAACTGCTCTTCGTCATCCTAAGGCACTTCAAATTATTGTACAAGTTACATTGCAAAAGCAATACTCAAAGATTGATGCAAGTGTGAGTAAGAAAACTCCTATCATTCACTTCAAATTTGTCCCAGCATGGGATGATCCTTGACAGGGATAATTTAAAAAGCTCTTCATGTGTGTGGGCTCAAAGAGCTAAACAATGGGTATACCTGTAGTGTTTCGGATAGAGGAAGAAACTGCCTCTCATCGCCTTCGTTGACATACCCTTTGCGAGATCACCCTTTTCCTCATGAGCATGGAATTTTTCCACACAACTTACTGGGGATTAGTGTATGAACAGTGTATGGAATACGGCTTGCCTTTCATCATTCCAAAATATCCCATTTGACACATTCAATTTATCTCACACAATTCATCAAGGAAAACATGCAAGATTTGTAACAAATTTGGACCACTGAATTTGCAACTCATTGAGGCAATTTATTCATCATAAAAATGATTGCAGCTCAAAACATGACATGGCAAATTTGATCATGGGTAATACTTCTTGACAGCATCAACTGGAATAGAAAACTCACAACCATCCATTTCGCCAGGATCAAAGCACCTCCAAGAAGTACCTTCTTCACCCCCATATGGGTCGCTGTAATTTGGAGCAAACTTGCCCCAAGGATCTGGAAAAATTGGCAACAACTCCCTTAGAACAAGATCATTTACCTCTTTGGCTTCTTCAGTGTCATCTAAATTAATAGTGACAGTCTGCTCGAATGTAAGAGCCTTGGCTCTTTCATGTTGTTCCCAGCTACGCTGCACCTCAATTGCATCTTCGATCGAGTCTTCGGGACCATCATTGTTAGCACTTGTTGCATTGGATTGGAGCATTTCCACACCTTTGCATGCTATATAATCGTCCTTGAAATGGAAAGTAGATAGATAAAAAAGACAAATGGGGTAAATTATATTTTTTTGAAAGATTGTTTTGAATTTTTTATTTTTGAAAAGCAATCGGAAAGGCATTTTTTAACATTTTGACACGGGAAAGCATAATGAAGCCCAGGCCTCAGAATTCTCCTTGGATTTTTCTTTTTGTTTTTCGGCTGGATAACATCACTGGGCTGGTTTGGTATACCTCATCATGCCCTCAAAATAAAACTTGTAATTTCATTGATATTCATCAATCAATTACATTTATTGAATGGAAAATGCGAATTCAAATCCTAAAAGAAAGTGAAAAAGAAGAAATCGAAAACAATCGCTAGATAGCGATAATAAATCCTAAAAAGCGATAAAATTCCTAGAAAGCGATAAAAATTCCCGCGCAGGGGAATGTACAAAAGTAATAAGTTACTCTTGCGGGCCAGGGCCCATTTCTTCCAAAGGTCCTTCATCAATGGCATTCACCCTATCCTCATGCTTAGGTAGAGGATTCTTTTTTACATTCGGTTGAGCGGTACTAAAGGCAAACGCCTTGGTGTCCAGTAAGTTTTGGACCTTATGCTCAAAGTCATGCATTCATCAGTTGAATGTCCTACTTCCCCCATATGGTACTCGCATTTCTTGGGGGGATCGTAGTTGGAAATTTTTTCAGCATTGGATCACTTTGGCTCATAGGACAGCAACCCCTTCTTTTGAAGAACCTTTAAGACCTGGGACAGGGGGCCAGGAAGAGAAGTGAACTGCCTCTTAACAAATTGTCGGGGGGCAGACGGTCAGCCTTCCCCTTGTTGATTCTTAGGGACATGAACCACTGGAAGCTTGCTAGATTGTGCATATGTAACATTGACTTCCGTGCTTGGTTCTTTGTCTTTCTTCATGGTAAACCTTTTGCCTTGATGAGTCGATTTGTCGAACCATCCATCTCTCAGTCCAATCTTGATTTGATCACCCACCGGGACAAGTTGATTGAAGTTCTCCACATATGTACTAGCCATTCGGGTATGGAACTCTAACGGGAGAGTCTTGATGAACAACTTCATCAACTCTTTATTTGTAGGCTCGGGAGTGATTTGAGCCGCTGGATTTCGCCACCTCACAACATACTCTTTAAATGACTCGCTTTTCTTCTTCTCCATCCGCTCAAGATCCTCTCGGGAAGGTGTAATGTCCATGTTGAACTTATATTGCTTTAGGAACGCATCAGTCATTTCATTCTAGGTGTCGAGAAGGTTTACATTCTTCATTATGTACCAGTTCAGTGCGAGCCCAGTCAAACTTGCATGAAACGATTGAATCATGAGAAGCTTATTCGTGACATATTGTGTCATGCGTACGTGATACATCTGCAAATGAGCTTTTGGGCAATAAGTACCATCGTACTTCTCGAACTCCGACATCTTAAATTTTTTGGGCACTTTAACCTTCTCATAAACTGACAAGTCGAACGGGAGTGAGCTCTGTGATCCTTGCAATTGCTTCACTTTCTCCTTGAGTTTGGCGAAGCGTTCATCTTGTTTTGCCTTAGGGACATTGTCAGGCTCGAGAGTGACGAACAATGGGTTATCCTTCAGTTCAGGCATGTTGTCATCACCCATTTGAGCCTTGTTTGCTTAATTCGCAACTATCTTGGGGAGAGCGGATGCAGGAGTCGGATTCGCTCAAAGAGATTGGATTTGAGTTGTCAAAAGTTGCATGGAGGTGAGCAACTGTTTGAGTTGGTCTTCCACGGCAGACATACGATCACGCATTTCAATTTGGTTGGCCATTTTTGCTCTCGATCATGTAATGATAGGCAAATGTGAGGGATCCGTTGTCACCTAATTCAAATGAATGAAAATATGTAAGCAGAAAGTGTAAATAGAGAGCCAATCCATGACAAAAATCTATTTTTTTTAGTCAAGAAAGGTCCACACATGAAGAGGATTTCCTAAAAATGAACTAGGAAAACAAAGACATGGGATGCCCCAGTAGGGATGAAATTTCCTAAACATGAACTAGGAAGAGCCAGGACATGAATTGAAAACAAATTTCCAATTTTTTTAATTTTCCAAATGATTCATTGCATGGCAATTTCCTCATTTCATTCCTAGTTGACAAATGAATTAAATCAATGATTGACCTAAATTGTCATGGACCAACCAAAAGTATGACAAAATAAATGGCATGGTATAGAGATAGAAGACTTACTTCACCAAGGAAAATTTATGGTAGGTCGATTAGACACCTAAGTAAAATAATTGGAGAACTATTTTACTTCTACGAACCAGAGATTTTGAGTATGGGGACTTGATTACCTTAGATTTCTCTAACGCCCTTTCGGTACCTTTCTCTTTTATTTTGAAAAATGTTTTTGCAAGCAGTTTGAATTAATTTTAATTTACTTTCCTAGTGTTGGAGAAATCTATCCAGAATATTTTGAAGCTGACAAAACGTTTCTATCAGTCTAGTCTGGATAATTGCAAGCCTTCTGTTTAGCGTCTGAAGACTTTCAAGATCACCAGACTTAGCACTCAAGACTCAAGACTCAAGACTTTTCTCATTGACAGTTCTTCTAATCCAGTGACGAAGGAAATCCAGAGCCGAAGTATTTGGTTGAAGATTTATTCCTATCCTCTGGAGAAGATCTCTTGGCTGGATAATTGTAACGGATTTATTCATTCGTTATCAAGATCGTTTGAAGATCCGATGATCGACGAAGTATTCTTGGAAGGTTCTATTATTGGAAACCAAGATCCTAATTGTATGGGCGAACATGATTGATGGGCTATCGTCAAGTTCCTTTAATAGCTCGAATGATCTTCTTGATTGATTCCGTCCAATGGGTAGATTGGAGGAACTCCTTTGGTAAGTGCCAACGGGTATGAAGGCATAAAGGAGTATAAAAGGAAGTCGTTCTAGCTACTTTAGAAAATGATCGATAGAGAAATTCCAGAGTCTGAAGCACCTTGATTATTAGTCGATACATTCTGAGCGAAATTGTACACACAGAGAGTGTCTATACTTAGTGATACCTTGAGCGAGTGTGGGAGATCATCTACACCGAAAATTCAAGGGAGAACAACGCTGTAACATCTCTTTGTTCATAGTGGAATCCAGCCAATAGGCTGTCAGTGTAGAAGAGTGGACGTAGGCTTGAAATAAGCCGAACCACTATAAACCGCGTGTTCAATTTTATCTTCTCTCAGTCTTACTTTGATTATTGTTTGTCTCATATCTATCAAACTGTCTAGTATTGTGCAATTATCGAGAAAAATCTTGCATATACCTATTCACCCCCCCTCTAGGTACTTAAACTAGCCATATCAATTGGTATCAGAGCTCGTGTACTCACTTTATTTGAAGTGTTTTACTTCAGAGTAAAAAATCCATGGCTAGTATGCTAGCACCAGGGCTGGTGGAAGGGCAGAGCAATACCAGACCACCCTACTTTGATGGAAAGGATTACAACATCTGGAAAAACAAGATGAAAGCCTTCCTACGATCAAAGGATCCTCTGGAATGGGACGTTGTAGAAAAAGGAATTACTCCTACAGCTGCATCAGTTTCAGAAAGAGGGAAAGAAACTGTTGAGACAAGCGGAATGACTCAGGAAGAGATTATCAAGAGACAAGCACTCGATGCAAAAGCAATTTACTCTTTATATTGTGCTTTGTCACCAACCGAATATAACGAGAATATCTTCTTGTGTTACAAAGAAAAGAAGTTTGGGATAGATTGCATATCACCTATGAAGGAACAGATCGAGTGAAGGAGACCAGAATTAACATTCTCCTCGGTCAATATGAAGCCTTCAAAATGAAACCAGGAGAATCTATATGTGACATGTTTAGCCGTTTTACAGATATTGTCAATGGTCTGGAGAATCAAGGACAAAAAATTTATGATCCCATGAAGGTGAACAAGCTACTGCATGGACTCTCCAAGGATTGGAATCACATAAAGACTTCAATCAGAGAGACGCAAAGAATTATGCCACTATCTGTCGACGAGCTAATTGGAACTCTTCAATCTTATGAAGTAGAACGAATCAATGAAGACGAAGATCCAAAAGTTATTGCATATGGATCTCTTCGGACCAACCAGAACCCAGAGCATAGGAGGTAAGAAATATTGCCTAGTAATTGTGGACGACTACTCCCACTTTACTTGGGTATATTTCCTTGCAAGTAAGTCCGAATCCTTTTCGTATTTTGAAAAATTTGCTAAAAAGGTTCAAAATGAAAAAGGATGTGTCATCTCAAGTATAAGAACAGATCATGGAGGTGAATTTGAAAATCAAGATTTTACAAAATTTTGTGATGAATCTGGATTTAAGCATGTGTTCTCCTCTCCATATACTCCTCAGCAAAATGGAGTTGTGGAAAGGAAGAATAGATCTCTTCAAGAAATGGCTAGAACTCTTTTAATTGAAAGTAAGATTTCTTCACGATTTTGGGCTGAAGTTGTTTCAACAGCATGCTATATAATCAATAGAGTCTTCTTAAGACATTCTCTAGAAAAAACCCCTTATGAGTTATTCAAAGGTAAGAAGCCTATTGTTTCATACTTTCATGTGTTCGGTTGCAAATGCTTTATATTGAAAAATGCTAAAGATCGAATTGGTAAGTTTGAAGAAAGATCAGATGAAGGCATCTTCCTTGGATATTCTTCATCAAGCAAAGCGTACAGAGTCTACAACAAGAAGAGTCGATCCGTGGAGGAGTCAATGAATGTCAAATTTCAAGACTCTATGCTAGACGAATCCAAATCCGGTCGACTCATCATGAAGAATCTAAACCCGCCCCTGCACCCTCCAAAGCTTACAACTCTAGAAGCATCTCAGACTCTGGAAAACCAGCATCAAGCTGTTCGTGAAGATCCAAATAAAGAAAGAGATCATCAACCAGACAAATCAACCAGTAACTGGAAGCATAAGTCCAGTCATCCCAAAGATCTTATCATTGGCGACATCAATGAAGGGATACGCACAAGATCAAAAAGGCATGAAGAGTCTAGTGCTGTGGCTCTCATCTCTGAAATTGAACCAAAGAGCATAGAAGAAGCTTTATCTGATGAAAGCTGGATTGAAGTTATGCAAGAAGAGCTCAGACAGTTCAACATTAATGATGTCCGGAATTGACATCTAAACCAAGAGGTAAAAACTGTTATTGGAGCCAAATGGGTGTTCGGGAACAAGATGAATGAGAAAGGAAAGGTCGTACGAAACAAAGCAAGACTCGTGGCGAAGGGATATACGCAAGAAGAAGGAATAGACTATGATGAAACCTACGCTCCAGTAGCAAGGTTAGAAGCTATTCGATTATTACTTGCGTTTGCTTGTTACAAAAATTTCAGGTTATTCCAAATGGACGTCAAAAGTGCCTTCCTAAATGGATTTATCCATGAGGAAGTTTATGTGGAACAACCACCGGGGTTTGAAGACCCAAAGAAGCCGGACTCGGTCCTTCGGATCGAAAAGGCCTTGTATGGTTTAAAGCAAGCACCTCGAGCTTGGTACGACAGGCTAATCTATGCAGGATGAGTTTGAAATGAGTATGATGGGAGAGTTAACATTCTTTCTTGGACTTCAAATAAAACAATTGAAGGAAGGAACTTTTATCTATCAAGAAAAATATGTTAATGATCTTGTCAAAAGGTTTGGACTGGAAAAGTGCAAAAAGACCAACACACCAATGTCAAGTTCTTTGAAGATAGACAAAGATGAAGAAGGGAAGAAAGTTGATCAAAAGTCATGACAGGAGCATTATTGGTTCACTTCTTTATCTTACTTTTCTAGACGACATTTTGTTGAGTGTTTGCATCTCGTGCTAGGTTTCAATCGGATCCTAGAGAATCCCATCTCAGTCTTTGCGAAACGTATTATTAAATACGTTGCTTCATCATCAAGCATCGGTCTTTGGTATCCTAAGAAGGGAGACTTTAGTCTTCTGGGATATTCAGATGCAGATCTGGCCGGTTGCAGAGTAGATAGAAAGAGCACTTCGGGAACTTGCCAGTTGCTTGGAAACAGGACAGTGTCTTGGGTTTCAAGAAAACAAAGCACTGTGGCTCTCTCAACAACAGAAGCAGAATATGTAGCTCTTGGAAGTTGCTGTTCGCAAATTCTATGGATAAAACAACAGCTACAAGACTTTGGAATAGAAGACTTAAGCACAGAGATCAGATGTGACAACACCAGCGCAATCAATCTCACTAAAAATCCAATCCTCCACTCAAGAGCGAAGCATATAGAGATTCGACATCATTTCATCAGAGATCATGTTCAAAATGGAGAAATCTCGATTCAAAGAGCCAACTAGCGGATATTTTCACAAAGCCTTTAGAGAAAAATCAATTCGATTTTATCCGTTCCAGACTCAACATTTTGAAGCTTGAGGAAGTTAAAGTCTAGAGACTATCCAACACTCAGACTCAGACATTCATGGCTATCGACTGTAAGTTGTTATATTCAATCTCGAAAAGGTATGATCATTAGTTTAGTTAATTTATAATTTCCGTGATAAACGGAATCGTGTCTTTTCAAAAAGATTAACTTAAATTTGGCAGTTATGGATTTCAAAAGAGACGTCTATTCATTTTCCTTGTGCCGATTGGTTATATTTATATATATATACAGTTTTTCTCGATTAAATTTCTAAACCCTAGAAAAGCATTCTCCTCCCAATCCTGTCTTCTCTTCGTGTTCATATTCGAGAAAGTTGTCAACTTTTCTTGGGAAAGCGAGTGAAGGAATCTTTCAACGACAAAGAAAGATATCTTCTTCAAGAAAGTCATCAAGAATCGCGAACAGGGGACCACAGAGAATGGGGAAGGGGCCTACCCATTTCGTTCTCACCGAGAATGAAGATTTACCGAGTCAGCGACAGAGCCCGATTCACTCTCCTCCACGTCAAACTTCACCATCTACCCCATAAGGTGTGGGTCATCAACTGGAGGAAGAAATAATCGAGGACGCGGACCCTGTAAGAGTCCAAAAACCCGCTTTTATTTACAAGCTCTATCGTGCTTTGAAAAGCATTGGGTCTCCGCTGAATGTTGTAGATGAATTTCTTAAAGATAAGAATTATGGGAATGAGTATATTTTTCTGTGAAAAATGGAGGATTTGGGAGTTGCTCATAAAGGAAAGGCTGAGGAAGCACTTGCGAACATTCCAAGTGACCCTCGTGTACTAGGACAGAATCTGACTGACGGGAACAATGATGATAGAATGTTCCTTGAATTTAAACCTAGATTGGGTGTTGCAGCAAAGGTGAAGGGAAATCGGATGGATTTGTTCAAATCGAAAGATCAGGAGAATCTGTTTTTCAGACTGTTGAAAAGAGGGGTGATAAACCCTAGGAGTGTTGATTTCGACTTCTTGGATGCCATCAACGTGAACTTAAGAGAGAAGTTCAATCTGCTTCAACTTGAGCAATTTTGCTCCAATACCACAGACGGTTATGCACAATTAACAGCATACTTCTATTCGAATCTCAGCTTTTTAGATGCGAATAGAATATCCTTCAGCGTTCGAGACCAAGTCTATGTGGTAGATGTGGACATGTTGGCAGACATAGTTGGAGTTGAAAGAGGACGCTATCAACCGATCAAAGTTTCGATTGCTCGTACTACACCGGAGCTTGTCAAAGACGGGGATACGAGAAAAGAATTACCTACTCAAGGATGAGTGCCATCAACATCGTGCTTCACAAAATTGTGATCAACTGTCTCAAGCCAAAGTCTACATCAAAGACTGACGTGTCTAACTCTGAGGCAAAATTGATGTACGCGATCAATTCAGGAAGGAAGTTCTCTCTCCCTCACACCATTCTCTTTCACATGTATAGAGCAATGGTGAAGGACAATGGCCAATTGCCTTACGCAGGTCTTGTGACCAAGATCTTCGACACTTGAACATTGAGCCTCCACATACTCTTTGTGTTCGACCATGCGACAAAATGGTGGTGGGTTTGAAAATGCGATAAAAATGCGTCGAAAGAGCTCGGCAAAGGCGAGTGGAAAAATTCAAAGTGAAGACTCCAAAGATCTTCGCATCAAAAAGGAAAGGGAAGGAGCCAATGAGTGCTCCAATCAAAAAGAGAAGAACTCTTATCTTGGAGGATGAAGATGAAGAGGAAGATCTCTCTATTCCTGCATTGAAGAGAACTAGACGTTCTGTACCAGAATCAACAGAAGAGAGAGAAAAAGAGGGACAAGCAAAGAACAGAGAAGCAGAGGAGCAACAAGAGAAAGAGAAAGAGATTGAAGAAGAAGAAGAAGAGGAAGCAGTGAAAGAAAAGACTGTAGATGAAGCAGGAGAGAAAGGGAATCAAGGCACTAAAGAGCATGACCATCACTCTTCCCCAATTGAGGTCTTAGAGATAGGGGGAGATGGCGAGCAAGAAAGGACTACACCACATGCTGAAGCTGAAAGTCGCTCACCAGCAAATCCAGAAGATTTTCAGGCTTCTCAAATGCCTGAGGAAGGACATGATACGTCAACACCAAATTTGCTCGATTTCAACGAAGCTCCATCGTCTGCCGGCACTCCATCTGAGAAAGCACATGCAAGCACACAAACAGACAATACAGCAGATTTTCGCCGTATCCTTGATGTTCTTATGGAAATGCGTGGTCAAATATATGCTCTGGACTGCGAAATTCAAGTCCTGAAGAATGCTGGACAAGCATCTTCTGCTACCCTGGCGGATCAATTGAAAGACATCGCTCTTCAAATTCAAGCCAATGCCAAAGGAGAAGAGGTGACTCATTTACGGGAAGACTTGAAGAGTCTGGAAGGCATCGTTCAGTCAATGGGAGATTTCCAGATCGTGCGCATTCCCAAGCAAAATTGACTCTTTTCTCACCTTTTTAATGATGACAAAAAGGGGGAGAATTGCAATTTGAACTCAACTCTCAACTCTCTAAAATTTAAATTTCTTTTTGTGTTTGAATGTTTTTAAGTATGACTTGGGTGTGAACTTAAAATTGGCTGATTTAGATGTGGATTTTGATGCTTGACTATTTGCATTTATATCAAGTATTGCTATATGGTTTTACTCATGAAAGACTAACCGATTTTCTGTGGATGCAGAGTCTGGTTGTTGATTTTATTAATCTTTATGAGATAGCCATATTGCTTGAGTAATGTTTTGCAGGTCAAAGTTGTTCAAATCTACAGGAAAGTTTTGTCACCATCAAAAAGGGGGAGATTGTTGGAGAAATCTATCCAGAATATTTTGAAGCTGACAAAACGTTTCTATCAATCTAGTCTGGATAATTGCAAGCCTTCTGTTTAGCGTTTGAAGACTTTCAAGATCACCAGACTTAGCACTCAAGACTCAAGACTCAAGACTTTTCTCATTGACAATTCTTCTAATCCAGTGACGAAGGAAATCCAAAGCCGAAGTATTTGGTTGAAGATTTATTCCTATCCTCTGGAGAAGATCTTTTGGCTGGATAATTGTAACGGATTTATTCATTCGTTATCAAGATCGTTTGAAGATTCGATGATCGACGAAGTATTCTTGGAAGGTTCTATTCTTGGAAACCAAGATCCTGATTGTATGGGCGAACATGATTGATGGGCTATCGTCAAGTTCCTTTAATAGCTCGAATGATCTTCTTGATTGATTCCGTCCAACGGGTAGATTGGAGGAACTCCTTTGGTAAGTGCCAACGGCTATGAAGGCATAAAGGAGTATAAAAGGAAGTCGTTCTAGCTGCTTTAGAAAATGATCGATAGAAAAATTCCAGAGTCTAAAGCACCTTGATTATTAGTCGATACATTCTGAGCGAAATTGTACACACAGAGAGTGTCTATACTTAGTGATACCTTGAGCGAGTGTGGGAGATCATCTACACTGAGAATTCAAGGGAGAACAACGCTGTAACATCTCCTTGTTCATAGTGGAATCCAGCCAATAGGCTGTCAGTGCAGAAGAGTGGACGTAGGCTTGAAATAAGCCGAACCACTATAAACTGCGTGTTCAATTTTATCTTCTCTCAGTCTTACTTTGATTATTGTTTGTCTCATATCTATCAAACTGTCTAGTATTGTGCAATTATCGAGAAAAATCTTGCATATACCTATTCACCCCCCTCTAGGTAGTTAAACTAGCCATATCACCTAGCATGTGAAGTGATCATGCGAGTGCGCAAACCACCAATTTAACACCCAAGAAAGCAAATAAATAAAATGCAGGACTTACCTCATAGCAACGAAAGCATCTGCAATGTTAGATCAAAATTCACATAAGCAATCCTAGATATGATTTCTAATTAACACGCCATCACTCAATTTTTTTGTTTCTACTTTTTAACGAGAATATAATCCATATGCAATGCAATGCTTTTAATCTAATATGAAATCATATGGTATGGCAACATGTCCTAAACTATATGAATGAGTAAATTTTTTTGTGATTTCCTAATGAACATGCAATAATTAAATATGCAATCTAAATTAACCAAAATGATTTAATTCTAATGACGTGCAATGCAATGCAATGACGTACAAAATTATTTTAACTAAAATGACATGCAACATGAAATTTAATATGCGAGTTATATGTCACGCGACATTTATTAAATGACATAATCTAATTACGGGCAATTTCTAATTAAATGAACCTAACAACAATCACTAAATCACGTGCATTTCATGAACCTAATTCTATATGACATGGGCATTTTTTATTTTCCCAACAAAAACATGCAATCTATTTAGGAGAGATTATCTACCTATAATTGATAAACTTGCAATCTTAGCATGCAACGACGTGGAAAGAATGCCCTAATTCAACATAATATATGCATGATGATTTTTTTTTTTTTTTTTGTGTTTCTTCTTATAAAATTCGAGATTAAAATTGCCGAATAATTAAACATGCAATTCAAATTTTAAAAAACTAACATCCTAAATAAACGCCTTTTTTTGGATTTTCTATTTAAAAATTCAAAATAAGATTGCAATTCTAAATACGCAAGATAATCCTAAGACGAGGAATTCTAAAACAAACTTAACCCTAATTCGAATTTTTTTGATTTTTTCCTTTTACGAAAATAAAATTGATCCAAACACTACGACAACAAATCAAACAAGAGAAGATTGATACCCAAAAATTGACGAATCATATCTTGCGCATGAGATCGGGTTGGCCAATTTTAAATTAAATCGTGAATCGAATCTTGGGCGTGAGATCGGATTGACGATTTTGTAAGGGATTGCAAGTTGGATCTCGGGCGTGAAAATCAGATTGTCAATCCCTTATTTGAGGGGCTAACTCATGTTGGAATATCAATCCTATATTTAAGAACAATTTCACTAAAACAGAATATTAAAAAAATTAAATAAAAGAAAAACTACCTAATCATTTTTTTTCCTTTTTCCCTTTTTCGAGCACGGCTTGCTCGCGGGTCTCCAAGGGCAACAGGTTGTCAGTCCAGCAAGGAAGCTCCGGCAAGGGTGAACCGGCGGCGAACGAGCGGCGAGGAGGTGAATTGGTGGTGGCTTCGCGGACAGGGGGCACTGCAGGGGCGTCAAGTCGAACAGCGGTTCGGCTTGCATCTGGCTGCTAGGTGACGGGCGGCACTCGGGCTTGGTTGCAGGAGTGGTGGGTCACGACGAGGGTGAAGGTGCGAGCAAGGGACCGAGCTTCAACTACAACAGGGCTAGTGTCATGAGGGCAGCTCGCGGTGGCGGCTGGCGATTTACATGGGTGTCATGGGTTTGCGCTCGGAGTAACGATGGCAAGGGACTCGAACAGCAGCGAGCTGCTGGAATCGCGGGATCTGGTGCGCTGAGTGGAGGCTACATAGGCACGGCGGACAAGTCGGATAGAGTCATGATGGCGCGGCAGGCAGGTCACGGCGGTGGCTACACGAAGCAGACAATGAACAGTGCTCTTCCCTTTCTTTTTCTTTTTTTCTTCTGCTGCATACGCTTCTCTCTCACGTCACTCTCTCCTGTCCCTCCTCTCGGCAACTCTCTCTGACAGAAGGAAAAAAAAGTGACTTTTTCCTCCCACAAACCCCAAAAAAGAACCCCCTAACTTCTCACGCATACGGCCTTTTATAGAGTAGAGAAATAGATTTTCAATTTCCCCTTCGAATCTACATCCATAATATTTTTTCGCCAACTTATTCCATATTGATAAGGATCCAAGATTACGATGAAATTTTTCTTTAAATTTAAATCTTGCAAAGACAAATCGCAATATTTTTTACCCATCTGCCCTATCAAAAAAAAAAAAATATCCCGCAAAATTCTATTTTCCCACAAGATAACTTTCGATCATTAAAAAAAAACATTGGGCTTGGGCCAACCTGCTCGCTTTATGGGCCTGGTCCAACTAATTTGAACCCATCCGCCACCGGTCCAATAAAATGCAAAAAATGCAAATTAAAAATAAATGCACCTAACTCTATATGTTATGCAATTAATATTATTTTCTAGAGATAAAGTTAACCCCTAATTTTCTATGCAATAAACAAATAATTGAAACGTCAAAATTTAGGTGTCAACACCACGTGATAGTGAAGTAGCCAAGATAATCTATATTCATCAGCTCATGCACACGTGCTCAACTAGCTAGAAGTTGGTATAATGTGCTAGTTACCGTCACGCATCATGTTTTGGCTTGTTGTTGCATTAACCATTCCTTATATTCTAATGATTGTTACAGATAAGTCTGGAATGGTTAATTGAGTGTCTAACTTCAATTTCAAGCTATAATGCGAGTGATTTGGGCTCAACTGTTATGAATTCGCTCACATTTCAGAACAATAAATGAATATAGGAACCCTTGGGTACTGAAAAGGGAAGGTATTTCTCATTTCCAGCAATTAAGGGAAAGATAATTGGATTTTATGGAAGTTCTGGTACCAATTTGGAACTTATTGCAGCCTACTTAGAAAAAGTATCTCGCCTCTGTCCAAGTCTACTGCACCATTTGGAGGCCATGATGGACAATCTTGGGATGATGGAAAGTATAATGACGTCAAGAAAATAAAGATACTATTGAAAAGCGTTGTCAACTACATCGCCATTGAGTATGACAAAGATGGCAAGTCCATTTGATCCTCCACACATGATAGAAGTGGCAAAGGTGGAGTTTATATGGTGAGTTCATCAAGTTTTAGGATCATGAATAACTTTCTTACCAATATTTTCTTTTACTTTGCTACCACAAAGAAACTTTATTTACCTTTTCGAGTCTCTCAATGGATTTCATCAATTGAATTATCTTTGCTGCGAGGATAAAAAAATGGACGGAAAAACCTGAAAGAAAAAAGAAACGAGGAGATTAGGATAAGGTTTAGCATTTACTTATTTTCTTTTCTTCCATCAAACTCGATTTCCTTTCATAAATAACCATATTAGTTGCAAACTTTGAATATTGATTTGGACTACACACTTGAATACTTAATCACAGTCTCGGGTTATGCTAGACATAATTCTGGCTCGGTTGTCATTTGATCGCTGACGTTTCAAACTAAATACAAGAAGGTACGGACCATTTGGTGTGGAAAAAAGAAGTCTCATCTTGATTCAATAGGAGTTCACTCAAAACCAATTTCTTGTTCTGGTCCCTTCAAATCCATCGAGCCTTTTGGAGATCGAGGCGGCAGCCCTCGGAAAGATGGTATCCACACAGACGTGAGAGAAATAAACATAGTCACCAGATCGGTAATTGACTCCATTATTTCTAAGTATGAAAACAGTGGGTCAACAATCCGGAGCCCTAAACATGGTGGAAATGGAGGAGACGAGATTTACAAGGTATGACCATCTTTTAGTGACTTGTTCTTATATTGTCACGTGCAATATCAGTTAATTGTAAGTCTCTGCGAAGGTCTTTAGCGGTTGTAAAGTCGAATTATGGACATTCACATGGAACTTGGGCTGCAGAGAGTGCAAAAGTAGCTCAAGTAGATATTAATTGACTAAACCTAAGCACTATTTTACGTGTGATTTCAATTCAACATATGTATGTATATTTTTAGCGAACATTAATGGGAGATTATTAACCAAACCATATATAGTTTTAGAAATCGAAAAAATCATAAGATCCTAAACCTTGCCTATAATACAAACTGTAGTTGGTACTATAATTCTTTATGCAGAAATTCAAAATCAAAGAATCTTAAATTTTCATGATTTATTCACGATAAGAGGAATGAAGACATACTTTTATCTATAGCAAAAACCTTGAAAAGAATGATTGTTGAAGAAACAAAAGCAAATGAAGAAATCTAATTTCTCTCCCTTAACCCACTTTTTCCTCAACATATTTTATTTGATCGAGGATAGAATATAAACGTTCGTATTTTGAGTGGAGAGAGGATTAGACTCTATTTATACAGGTTCTCAATAGGTGTCTTTCATCAAAGCACATTCTATCTGCAGAAGAATAAGGAGAAAAGTGTAATAAAAAAAAAAACTATAAACCTATTGCATTTGTGCCAATTTAATCCTAAACCTTTTAATGGTGTCAATTCAATTATAAATCTTTTGAGTTTGTGCCAATTCAATCTTAAACATTTTATTAGTGCCAATTATACCATAAACCTTTTGAATTAGTGTCAATTTAGGCTATGTTTGCTAACTTGCCAAATAGTAATAGTTTCTATTCTTTTATTCCACTGAGTAGATTTGGAATAGAAATTCATTTGGTAAAATTTTTGTTATCAGGAACAAATTTCTATTTTTTTTGTTCCCAGAAGTAAATTTGGAATAGAATTGAGAAGTAAAAAAAAAAATTTGATTCTTTGTTCCCAATAACAATTCTATAATCAAGCAGCCTATTTTCTCTCTTTTCCTTTGTTTTTTCTTGATCTTCTTCTCTCTTTATTCTTCTTCAACTACCGCCGCCACCACCGTTGCCATCCGCCACCGCCGTCGTCCGCCGCCCATCACCGCCGATCGCCGACAACTAGTTAGGCGACGTCCAACAAACTCGTCGAAGGCTCGCCAGGCCAGAGCGAGGTCTAGCGAGCTCCCCAGCCACTGGCGAGGCTTGACCTCACTAGATCTGGCAAGGCCGAGCCTCGCCGGTGGCCAGGCGAGCCTCGCCTGAGCCTCCCCCAGCCACTAACGAGCCTTGCCTGGCCAGGCGAGGCTCGCTGGTCGAGCTCGCCTAGCAGCCGGCAGGGCTCGACCTCGCCAGATCTAGACAAGGCCGTTCACCTAGCCATGGCTCAATGGAGCCTCGCCCAGCTACTGGCGAGGCTCGGCCAACGACGCTCTGGTGAGGTCACCGGCCCTTGTCTAGTTGATCGCCAATCATCCTAAGGTTGGCGACCAACAACCTTGAAGAAGAAGAAGAAGAAGAAAGGAAAAAAAAAGAAAAGAAGTAATAAAATTATTTAAAAATTAAAAGGAAAATTGATTTAAAGTAGAAATTTTGAGAACGATGCCAAGCATAATTCTATTTTGGGAATTGAAATTTTGGACAGTTAGCAAACGGCTTAAAATGCTTAGAAATTGTTCGAGGAACATAATAAAAAAGAATCATTTCGATAAAAAATTGTTCCCGGGAACAGAAACATTACCAAACGACCCTTAGTCCTAAAATTTTTAACTTAGTGCCAATTTAGTAATTTCAACTAATTTAGGCCAAATATTGCTAATGTGGATGCTGACCCACTTATATGGTATCGCAAGCGTTAATGTGGACAATTTTAATAATATTTTAATTTTTTTTCTAATTTTTTTCTAATTTTTTTTCTTTCTTTCTTCTTCTTCTTCTTCTTCATTTGGCCAATGACCAACCACTAGCCACAAGCGATGGCTAGCCATTGGCCACAGCCAGGTGGGCTAGCCTCTCTCGGCCATGGCGAGGCTGAGCCCTGGCAAGGGTTGGCCTTGTCGGATTTGGCCTAAGCGAGGTCGACCCTTGCATGGGTGAGGGCAACCCCGGTGAGGGCTCCCCTAGCCAAATCGCAACACCTGACAAGGTCACCCTAACCTGGGCGAGGGTCGACCTCACCGGATTTGGCCAGGGGAGCCTTCGCCCTCACCCAAGCAAGGGTTGGCCTCCCCAAGAAGAAAGTAAGAAAAAATAAAAAATAAACATAAAAAATAAAAGATAAATATTGAAAAATTATTAAAATATTATTAAAAATTATTCACATCAACGGCAGTGGTGCCATGTAAGCGAGCCGACGTCCACATCAATAATATCCAACCAAAATTAGTCGGAAGGATTAGATTGGTACCAAGTCAAAACGTTTAGGACTAAACTGGCACTAATTCAAAAGGTTTAATATTCAATTGGGATAATTAAAAGGTTTAGAATTGAATTCGCACCATTAAAAGATTTATGACTAAATTAATACTAATACAATAGGTTTAGGAATTTTTTGACACTTTTCCCGAAGAATAAGAATTGCACATTTTCATAGGAATTGCAACTTCTCATAACAAATATTTCTTTTATAGCATCTAAATAATTATTGAACCATTAATTAATAAGATCATTTGAGCCACAATTATTCTTACATGAGGACGTGAGGCCCATGAGCTCGCTAATGGAGACACTAATAACGATGTCAAAGAGGAAGGTGATGCAAAGCCAAGGACCAAGTGTGAGGAGGGAGAAAGAAAGAAAACAACAAAAAGAAAAAGAGAGAAAGAAAATGAAAAAGAAAGAATTAAAGAAAAAAAATGAGACCTTCCTCTCATGAATAAGAATAGGCCTGTGAGTTCGGACCTTGATATGAGACAAAAGTGTTGTTTCACTAAAAACTCCATGATGAATTCCATGAAAATTTGTTTGGTGATTTAGTAAAGTGATTTCCTTCTTACTAGAAAGGGAATTTGTTTTTCTCCAATTTAAACTTGTTGTCTTCTATCCATGAAAAATGTTTTTCTAGTTTCAATCATCCAAATAATGAAAAATTAGAAAATAATTTTCCAGAAACATTTTTTTTCAAATAAATGGATCCTGAGTTAGGCTCTTTAGGTCCTTATTTGAGATAATGTCTAGTCCATGTCATATTTTAAGAAAATAGCCCTACTTCATATCCTCAATGCTTGAGATAAACTAGATCTAGACAAATTTTTCATGCACTGAGAAAGCAAAAGGGAGTTATATGCGATATTTTCTCTCTTGGGTTGGACAGGACAACAGTCTTATGATTTCTTTCAAGTTCAAGTTTCGTAATCCTAAGTCACATTTTCTGCTAAATGTTGCTATGGTTTTAAAAGGCATTGAAATGTCCACCAAACACAGATGACGTGCGCTCGGAGTCAACGGTCAACTGTCAACATATTATCTTTTTATTTTTTTCCTAACCAAAAAGAAAAAGATTATGCATTATGAAGTTGAACGTAGGGGTGAGCATCGTCCGAGTTGGGTCGATCCACCCCTTAACCCTAGGACCAACCCGCATAGTGTTGGTCATCAATTTTTGGGACCGAGGATCCACCCTATTGAGCTTGGGACCGAGGACCAGACCGACCTAGTGGGTTCAATCTGGTTCCACGGTTAACCTGAGATCAATTGATAATTTTTTATTTCATTTTTTTGTACTTCTTGAAAAAATGATTGAGGACTGAACTAACCCAATGGGTTCGGTACAATTCCAAGGTCAACTCGGAACCAACCAATAATTTTGTATTTCATTTTTTGCACTCTTTGAAAGGGCAACCGAGGATCGGATCGACCCAATGGGTTCGATGACGAGTGAGATCAGCTAAGAGAGGCAAGTAGTGAGGGTTTAGTGAGGTGAACGTCGAGCATAGTGAGCATTAAGTGTCGAGTGGAGAGCAACAAGCCAAGCAAATATCTAGCGGCGAGTGGTACGAGTGATCCAAAGCGAGTGAGGCGAGTGTCGATTATCGAGCGAAGAAGTTGTTTCTTTCGATTTTGGCAAATTGAATAATAAGATGACAAATAAAACAGAAAAGAATGAGTACTAGAGGAGGATGCCGTAAAGAGCTATTTATGCCATTTTGGACGCCATGAGAACTTTTCACAAAAACATTTTCCTCATTCGAAATTATTATGACTATTGATGCCGTAAAAAATATTAAATCTAAGTTATTAAATAACAATGTAAAATTACTTAAACTCCTCACTAAAAAGTTATTTAATGTTGTTGACACTATTTATTTTAAGGTTTTCTCTATATAAAAAATTTATAAATAATATATTAAATATATATATAGTCAGGGTTGGTCTGGGTTGGACCGATCCTGAACTCCTAGGACCGAGGACCAATGACCGACCTAATCTCCTTAGAAACCAGACCAGGACCGATAGAGTTGGGCTGATCTAGGGTCGGTCCAAAGTTGACCCTAAACCGATGCTCACCCCTAATTGAACGTACAATCTTCAAGGGTAGAGAGGGAGATTGTGGCACCCCTCGACGGCCCCCGATTCGTTAGGGTCGCCGCAGTTCGCTTACCTTTCACTTTCCTTATTAACATGTCACTCTGATACCATTTCAATTGCAGCGGGTCCATACAACCTGGGAGTTTACATCTTTTAGATCGGTCCCTTACGCAATTTATATACAGAAGCACATCCAACAACTCCCTTCCCTATATTCAGAAAATGATGCACACCTACTAAACATCTTATATAAGTTAAAGCCGAACACGTTTATTTACATAAAGCAGATGGACATTTTTAGTCGGTACATCCAAATGCCAATGTTTCTATACTCAGCTACACTCCAAAAGATGACTGACATTTTCTCCAACAGTCGAATACTTAAAGTCCATCGATCAGTGTCGGCGTCCAAGAGTTCCTCCCTTTGCTATCCTCCTCCTCGCAATCATACACAACCACTTGATTCATCTACTGGTAGCAATGGTAGCAGACGTATCTTATCTAGTCTGAAATGTTATTCCCCAAAAGGGGTGAGTACAACCACTCAGCAAGTAAAGGACCAATAAACCACTAAATACATCATGCCATGCAATCATCACAATCATAGCATCACATGTCATACAAGCATCCATGCACAACATACCATGGCATCATGCACATGTCATCATACCTCATGTACCATCATCATCATATAGACATCACCATCATATCATACACTTACCATCATCATGTCACATATGGCATCATCCTTACCATGCATCCATGCGTATAACATCATCATCATATCACCATATCACATGTACCATCGTCATTACCATGCATTCATGCATGTAACGTCATCATCATATCATCATATCACATGTACCATCATCATTACCATGCATCCATGCACATCTCATCATCATGTCACATGTACCATCATCATTACCATGCAACCATGCACATCTTATCATATCATGCATATATCATCGTGCATAATTCAATTTCAATTTCATTTTGGACTGCCACATTTCTCTTTCCCGGGACCAATGTTTGCATCCCACATTCATCACTCGTGCCCAATCCTGGCATTGCGAGGAACCTCTGGGCATGTATCCAAGATACAATCGGGCATCCGGCACCCCCACATTTCGGGCATCTCGCATCCCAACTAGCATCACGAGGACCCTCCGGAATTACGCTACTAGGCCACCGGGCATCCGGCCTTTACCCTTCTAGCCAAGCATCTCGCATCCCATCTAGCATCGCGAGGTATCCCCCCCGGCACAATACCTGCCAGGCTTCCGGAATTATGTACCGACATACCACCAGGCCTCCCTTGGAATTACGTACCGTATACCACCGGGCATCCCGACACTCCCGGGGAATCTTCGGGGTTCACCATGAAAATGGTTTCCCCTGCCCTCCGGAATTACATACCGTCATACCACCAGGCCTCCCCTGGAATTACGTACCGTATACCACCGGGCATCCCGACACTCCGGGGCATCGTTGGCTCATACCTCTAACGGTCTTCTCATCACCATGATACGTGTTCTTATACATCTCATTTTCAATTTCACATTCACAATTATGGCTCAGTTTCAACATGGCATGCGATGTGATGGCAACCAAGATCATTTTCATCATTGAATTCATACATGCATCTCAAATCATAATCGTACATGCAGCAAGACATCATCATCCATAACAATACAATTCATGGAGTCCATGTAATTTAAAATGGTCCATATTTCATGGCTTTTACAAAATTCCAGCATATACCATTTTTAGAAAATATGTAAATTAAATATCCAGCATGCATGAAAGCTCTCACAAAGTTCTGACTTAGGCGGTTCATGCGAAAACATTCCAGATCTAGCATCTCCGTAGGGATGAGAGTTTGACCCCTCAAATCTCCATCATTTTGCACCAAATTTTAGTATGTTGTATCTTAAGATGCTAGCTACAACTTTCATGAAGAGATCAAAGTCAAAATAGAACTCAAAACATGCATGCAAGCTCTCACAAAGTTCTGACTCAGGCAGTTCATGCGAAAACAGCAAGCATCTCCAAGAACAAACCTCAAGTACTTCGATTTCTAGCCTATAAACATCCAAGAATTCAACCACACATGCAAGACACACATGCAAGAGTGGAAATCAATCCCAACTTGCCTCAAATACCAAGCGGACAGCGGCGCACGAACGGCACACCGGCGACGGACGGACGGCGTGCGGGCGGCGACGGGCGAGCTCCTTCCTTTCTCTCTTCCTCTCTTCCTCTCTTTCTCTCCTCTCTCTCGGCACCTCTCTTGGACGACAACCCTCAACCATCAGCCACTCCCTCTCTCTCTTCCTTTTTAGTTGTATTTATATTGCATGCACCCCCTCTTTGCATGGGGGACACTTGTCCCTAAGAAGGAGACAAGTGTCTCCTTTGTTGAAGACACTTGGAGGCCATGCGGCTCCTCCTCCTCCCCCTCCATGCATCGACATGGGCCGGGCTTATGGCCCACTTTAGGCCCATCTCACTTGGGCCTAAAGTCCAAGCTTAAATGGCCCAAGTTAATTTTTAATAATACATTTTAATCCTCATTTAAATAAATACCTAATTGCATAATAAAATGGCCAAAAGACTTTGTGACATTAATCCATAAAATCAAATCTATAGAGTGCATAGTCAAGAACAAAGTCTTCTTTATCAAATTGTCCTATAGCACCAACCTTGATCATCCATTAACATTTTCTACTTAAATAAACACCTAACTTGCAAAAATAATAACATTAAACTTATAGTCACAAATCCATAAATTCCAATTTATGATGCACATGGCCAATGATAGGATTTTCTTTCCTATCAAATAATTATCCATTAAAAGCTTGGCCATAAATCTTATTGCAAATTATGGATTAAATGGCCATAACTTGATGGTACTTCCATCACCTATTCATAGACTTTAATGTAACTAGAGGTCGTTATGAATTTTGGGATGCCACAATTCTCCCCTCCTTAGAGAATTTCGTCCTCGAAATTAGACATTTCCTATGTCTCTCGAAATAAGTGAGAGTACCCTTCCCTCATCTCATTTTCACTTTCTCATGTGGCTTCCTCCACATCATGATATCGCCATAATATCTTAACCAATGGAATTCTCTTGGTCCTGAGAATTTGTTCCTTTCGATCCAATACTTGCACAAGCTCTTCAATGTACCTCACTTTCTCATCCACTTTGATGGCTTCATGATCGAATATGTGACTAGGGTCTGACTGATACTTCCTCTAAAGTTAAGGATGCAGCTCTTAACATATCTTAATTTATTTCAACACCATAAACAGTTTTAAAACAACAACCACATCTGAAATTTCTTTTGAACGCTTGAAAATCTTCCTTCATGAAATCAAACAATACAAACTGAGGTTTTCAAAAGCATTCAACAACAACAGCAAGCTTTGAAATCATATGCTATTTCCATGTCAAAACGTTTTCAAATCACCAATGTGGAAAATCCTTTGAGTTCTTGAAAATCCCACTTTATAATATCAAATAATGTAAAATCGCCAAGCCCCCCTCGCCGCACCATTGAGACGTGAGCAGCTCGTGAAGCTGCCGCCGCTGGTCCACTGCTTCCCTCTGCTGGATCGCCGCCGGAGCAGCACTTCCGCATGAGCACCCTTCTGCAACGCCGTCGCTACTCCTGTTCTGCCCAAAAGCTACAACGTCGTTGCCCCCACATCTGCGCCACAACAGCACCACGTCTGCACCGCTGCTCTGCGCCCCCAAAGTCGCGACACCGCCCCTACTGGCCCCGCCTCCGTCCAGTTCTGCTCCACGCCTCTACCCAAGCTCGGGCCGGTCGTTGCACCTCCAAAGCCCGCGACCTGCAGATCCTAGGAGCACCTCCACTCCGAACACCAGCAACTCGATCTCCACGCCTCGCAGCAGCCGCCCCTACTGTTCTCCACATCAGCCACCCCTATTGCGCCATCGATGACTCCAGTTGCCCCTTGCTGTGCGCTTGCTGTCCCTCACCGGAGCTTCGGCGACCCACCATCGCGACTGCAGCAACCCATCTAGTCGCTGTTCGCTAACCCTAGTTTAGGAGCCCAAAATCCCAATTAGGTAGATTTCTTATTTTATTTTTTTATTATTTTGTTTCTTTATTTGAAATATTCCCCAATATTAGATTGAAATCCCCAACATGAAGTAGCCTCTTAAATTAAGGATTGACAGTTCGATTTTCATGCTCGAAATCCGACTCGCAATCATTTAGAAAATCGTCAATCCGATCTCACGCTCGAGACTCGATTCGCGGTTTATTAAAATTAACCAACTCGATCTCGTGCGCGAGATATGATTCATCAATTTTTGAATATCAATCTTATCTTGCTCTAATTTGCCGTCATGTGGTTTAAATCAATTTTGTTTTCATAAAAGAAAATAAATAAATAAATTAGTTAGATTAGGTTTATCGTTTTAGGGTCATTTTGCATAGGGAATTTATTTATCTCGAATTTTCGAAAAAAGAAAAATCCATAAAAATGCATTCATCTAGGTTGTTAGTTTTTTAAATTTAAATTGCATGTTTAATTATGTGTCAATTTTAATTTCGAATTTAATGAAAAAAACTAGAATTAGGGCATTCTTTGCACGTCATTGCATATTATGATAAGATTTCATGTTTAATTTCAAGTTTAGATAAATCTTTTAGATAGATTGCATTTTTAGGTTAGAGATTACTAAGTTAAGATAACATCCTAGTTGAAATTAAGATTTGGCCTAACCCAATTCTTAATATAAGTTAGATAGAATCTTAATCTAGCTAGATAATTTTTGCATTTTTCTTAATTTTGAATTTCATGGAAAATACCAAAAAAGTTGTCTAAGAGTAAATTCATTTCATTCTCTAGGATAGATTGCATGCTTTTTAAAAGAATAGAAATATCATGTGCATGTCATATAGAATTAGATTCGTGAAATGCATGTCATTTACCTATTGTTGCTAGATTCATTTAGTTTAAAATTGCCCGTCATTAGAGTTAGATTAGTAGCATGCATTGCATAAAGTATGATTCTCATTAAAGGAGTGAAAACAAAAAAAAAAAGAAATTGAGTGTTAATTAGAAATTATATCTAGGACTGTCGATGTGAATTCTGATCTAACATTGCAGATGCTTTCGTTACTACGAGGTAAGTCCCGTGATTTTTTCATTGCTTTTCTTAGATGTCAAATTGGTGGTTTGCGCACCCGCATGATCACCTAACATGTTAGAGAGGTAAATTAAAATCAATTCAAGCTGCTTGCAAAATATTTTTTTCAAAATAAAAAAGAAAAGTATCGAAAGGGCATTAGAAAAGTCTAGTGTAACCAAGTTCCCGTACCCAAAGTTTCTGGTTCGTAGATGTAAAATAATTCTCTCATTATTTTACTTAGGTGTCTAATCGACTTACTGTAAACTGATTAGTGGCGACTCCCTTTTACATGCTAGATATTTGAACCTAAGTTGCAAATTGGTATGGACTTGGGAGAGTCCGAGCTAAGTTAGAATTAGTAGTCCATTAGCCTAATTTTAAGTGGTGCACCCAGAATTTAGGTCACAACAGCCTAGCGACTCCATTGGGAACTTGAGTTAAAACTCTTAATGGACTTAGGCCGATTTTCTCTTCTTTTGAAAAATTTTTGTTTGGCAACGAGGATCCCAAGTACGTCTCTAACATTTAAAGTGTTAAATGTTCTTGCAGGATGGGAGGTATAAGAGGGAGTGTTTGCTGACCTTTGTTTTGTAGGGAGGTCTAGGAATGTATTGTTTACTTTTATTTATGAAGTGTTGCTTGATATAAACTACCGTGCATGCCTATGCATTTACACTACACTTTTGCACACACAACCTGCCGCCGGACCTATGCTGCATAGGATCATCTAGGATAGTATTGAGATGGATAACACTTCGACCGCATGCCCGCAGTATAAGTCGTCCATTTCAATTCCAAAGTTTCTCTTTTTTCGTCAAGAGTACCTACCTTGGTCCACATGCCCGCGACCCAAGTTGGCTCTTTGACCAAGCCAGAGTCATGAGGACCCGACATAATCCGCACGTCCGTGGCTAGTCTAATCATCCTTGTGGCTCCACTTTGTTAAGCCTTATAGACTAGAAATCGAGCCACTTACCATGTGCATGTCTTTGTGATTTCCCCTTTGTTTATTGGTAAAGTAAGTTTTCTAAATTTGCACCCTTGCAATCTACTTACTTTATTATATAATTTTGTCGGTCCATGGCATTAGGATTGTCCCAATCTTGGTCAATATACAATGGGAATACCAGACATTCGAATTATTCTCCCTCCAAAGAAAGAGCTTACCACATAGTGGGACAAGTTAGACCAAGCTAGCCATGAATTTGTAGAGTTACACATCAGAAGACTACTTCCGTTGCTGCGCATCAACATTCACGGCGGCCTCATCCAAGCACTTGCCCATTGTTGGTGCCCCAAGACTTCTACTTTCATCTTTAGCGATAAGCATGAGCTCACTCCCACCTTGGAAGACTATAGCATTGCCATGTGAAAATCCTTGAAAGCCAAATTAATTAGTCCGCCTATCAGAATAGATCCTATTGTTGTCTTATCTAATTTTTTTAGAATCAAGGAGGATAATATAAGAAAGGTTTTAAAGGTAGGCTCACCGCAATACATGCCCGTTATCTTTTCTAAAAGAATGTTTTGAAAATGACACTTCATTTCAAATGCGAAGGGTTTTCCTATTAGTCTTCTTTGGGTTTATAATTTTTCCTTATTGCAAGAATGTTATTAACGCTTTGATTGCCCAATTAGTTAAACAAGTGTTGGAAGGAAAAAAATTTGTAAACACTATTCTAACTGAAACTTTTCTTTCCCTCACTTGATTTAAAGGAGGTAGTGATAAGATCTTCCATTCCTCTCCCGAGCTTTTGCAAATTTGGCTTCTTTCTCATATTAAAGGGTTTGGTGGTTTAATGACTATATATGATTATTGACATCTAAAATTTGGCGACCCAGTCATTTGTTTAATGCATAGAAAATTAAGGTTTAATTTTTAACCCTAAAAAAAAAAATTAATTGCATAGCATATAATTTTAGGTGCATTTATTTTTAATTTGCATTTACATTGGACCGGTGACGGATGGGTTCGACTTGGTGATTCTGAACTTTAAATTGACAAGTTGGACTAAGCCCACGAAGGGAGCAAATTGGCTCAAGCCTATTTTCTATTATGACCAAAAATTATCTAGTGAGGAATAGTGATTTGAAATTTTTCGGGATATGATGGAGATTTTCAATATCATCGAATAGGACAAGTGTGATAAAATATTGTGAGCTCATCTTTGTAATATTTGGAATTTGAAAATTCTATCACAATCTTGAATCTTTATCAATATGTGATAAAATCGGTGAAGAAATATTGCGTGGATGTTGATTTAAAACCCTAGTCCGCTCACCTATAAATAGATGCTACACCACGGAAGGAAAAAAGGGGCCACACAATTGATACACTGCCACAGTTCGGAGCAAAGAGAATGAGAGCACCTTCGTTCACGAGAAAATAATAAGACATATAGAGCCCACCATTGAAAGAAGCTCACGGCCAAAAGGAGCCATGATACAGAGAGACGTGAGTGAAAAAAAAAGAAGAAGATAAAAGGTGGTCTGGGTCCAGCGGTCAATAGTCAACAAGGAGAGGCCACACAATCTTCCCCGCACAATTGATACACACTGCCTCATCGAGAAGAGCACAATAGAGAGAAAGGGGAGTCACGGCCGCAACACAGAGAACCCACGCAGAAGAGGAGAGACGGCTACAAGACAAAAAGGAAAAAAATAAAGAGAGGGCGATAAAAGCAAAACATTGTTCTCGGATGCTCACTGGCGGTGTTCTTCCACTTTGCTGATCCAGAAGAGTTCGTCGGCAATCGTCGAGGAGTCCGGGTGTTCGATAATTGCAACACCCTTGTGCGCCGTTCGAAGCTGCTGCTGTCCGTATCTGCTGCCCAACATGTGCCCGATATCCTTAACGTCCAGCAGCTTTCAGTCGCAGCTTCCAGTGAGCAGCTCGAGGTGGTTTCCTGGCGTTTCAAGCCCTCTCGATTTTCTGATTCTTTCACAGGCTTCCTGGTGCTCGTGAAAAGCCGACGTCTGAAACTAAACCGTGGATAGCACCATCCTCACCGCAAAGCCACCTGGAGCTCCTGCAGTGTTGAGTCATCCACAGAGCCCTGGCGAGCCTGCTGCAGCCACAACGTCCCTCCGAGACCGAGCTGCTGTCCCCAACACGAGCCACTCCCATGCAGCCTGTTAAGCCATCCACAGAGTTCCTAGCGATGACGGTGAGATGCGGCCCAAGCTCGAGCCTGGCCGTGCGAAACCGAGATGTGATGTAGCTGACCTCGACGTCAGTTGGAACTCTGGCTAAGACTTTCAGAGCATCCGAAAGTTGCCGCTACCGCGGATCTTGGGACGTGTCATATAAACGAATTGTCTCATCGTGCTAAGAAGCATCAACTTGAATTGCTATCCGCAAGCCTCGCTGGCCTGCGCCACTTATCTAACAGCCCTTGGTGTCATAATATCACCTCTTCACCGTGTCGAGTCTGTCCAATTTTGACAAGCAAGTGTTTGAACAGGGTATCTTAGTCAAGATTCATATATTTCGTTGCCTTGCTCGAATTATTGCATTCTTGATTGAACTCTCGAATGATGTTATCATAATCTCGAATAGCTGTCACAACGTGTATACGATTGACAGTCCGATTTTACGCTCGAAATACAACTCACAATCACACTGAAAATCGCCAATCCAATCTCACGCTCGAGATTCGATTCACGGTTTTATTTAAAATTGACCAATCCGATCCCATGCACGGGATATGATTCGTCAATTTATGGATATCGATCTTATCTCGCATGATTTGATGTCGTGTCGTTTGGTCGATTTTGCTTTTGTAAAAAAAAAAAAATTCCAAAAAATGTGAGTTAGATTAGGTTTATTTCTTGTTTTAGGGTTTTTGCATATTTAGGATAGGAAATTTATCTATTTCAAATTTTTGAAAAAAAAAAAATCCAAAAAAAAAAAAAATGCATTCATTTAGGATGATTCTTTTTTTTTAGTTAAATTGCACGTTTAATTATGTGTCAATTTTAATTTCAAATTTCATAGAAATGAAAAAGAAAAAACTAGAATTATGGCATTATTTGCATGTCATTGCATGTTAGGATAAGATTGCATGTTTATTTTTTTAATTAATTATAGGTTTAGATAATTTCTCCTAGATATGTTGCATTTTTAGGATTACTTGGTTAAGATAATGTTCTAGTTTAAATTAGGATTGGGCTTAACCTAATTCCTAATACAAATTGGATGATATCTTAACATGCATATTTAATTGTCGCATTTTTCTAATTTCAAATTTCGTGGAAAATACCAAAAAGAAAATGTCTTAAAGTAAATTCATTTCATTCTCTAGGATAGATTGCATGCTTTTTAGGATAATAGAAATATCATGTGCGCGTCATATATAATTAGATTCATGAAATGCATGTCATTTAGCTATTGTTGCTAGGTCCATTTAGTTAAAAATTGCTTGTAATTAGAATTAGGTCATTCGGTTATATTGCATTACATATAGATTAGATTTTATTAAGCAAGAGAAAATTCTTAAAAAAAGATTGAGTGATTGTGTGGCATCCTAAAATTTCATAGCAATCTCTAGATGCATTACGACCTATGAAAAGGTGATGGAAGTGCCATCTGACTATGTTATAGCCATTAGACCAATGGATTACAATTAATCAAGGCCGAGCATTTAATGGATAAATTGATAAGGAAATTTTGTTCTTGGCCATGAACTTTATAAGTTGGACTTTTATTGATCTATGTTACAAAATTTTATGGCCATATGAATTTGTAATTAGGTATTTATATAAGTGGGGAATTAAGGTGGATTATTAAAATGAGTGGGCTGATTTCTTAAGGCCCAAAACCAGCCCACAAAACTCCCCACCGTTCGACCAGCTAAGGCTTGGCCCAAGGAGCCCAAAGGGCTGTCGACTGAAGGAGGGAGAAGCCCGGCCCATTGAAGCCCATCAACTTGCATGAAATTCTACAAGTGGCAAGAGAGATCAGCCAAGTGGCTCTTGCATGCAAAACCTCATGATTACTATCATGAGGGTGAAGGGAAGAAAAAGAGAGAGAGGGGGCAGAATGGACAAGGCAACACCAAGAAAGAGAGAGAGAGTGTTCGAGCGAGAGAGAAGCCGAGAGAGGGAAAGGGTTGTTTGTGAGGGAGCTTTGGCAAGGGAAGAAGGAAGACCTGTTGCCGCCGTCGGCACCGCCTAGTACCGCTGTCGATCGAGCCTGCCGAAGCCCCAAGTTGCCGTTTGCTTGCTCGTTTTCGTTGAACTTGAGGCAAGTGAAGTCCGTTAGCCTACATTTTGCTTATTGTGGTTGTGTGTGAAGTATAATGGTTGTTGGAGATGCTTGAGTTGTGATATTGGATGCTGAAATTCAAGTGAATGGTGGTAGTCGTTCTAGAACAAGCAAGCTGTTGCATGTAAGGATGATCCGACCCTTTGTGATTCCGTGAATTTTATAAAATTATCCAGTTGAAATTTGGTTTTGTGTTCTTGATGAAAGTTGTATATGATATCTTAAATAGTAACATACTAAAATTGGAGAAGAAATGGAGAAGTATTGGTCTGTGAAATGATTTTTCTTTGAAATGGTTAGATCTGGAAATCGTCACCGAGGGTTAGGAAGAGTTATGGTGATTATAGCTTTTGATATATCACGAATATGACTTCGAGTTCTTCATGAAAATTTTACCTCTAGGTGTTTTCTATAATATATCAAAATTTCAGAATTGTCGGAGCTTATTTAGGGTTTATACGGAATTTGTGAATGAAACTGTGCAATGGTGATGTTCTGAAATTATAAGGCTGTGATGCATGGACCGTAGCGATTTATATGAAGCTCTTTTGACATGGTGTCCTTCATGAAATATTTTTCTCTAGATCTCATTTATAAAATTTTAAATTTTCATAATTTATTAAGATAATTTACTAATTTGTTCATAATTTTAACTAAAGGAGTACATTCTGTTTTATCCGAAAAATTGCTGTATTTTCAAGAACAAATGAATTGCTCTATGAGATATGATGTCTTGGGTGGTTGATTATGCTACATATGTGGTGACATTTAGCATGTCATATAACAACAAGAAGCTGGTTTAGACCTTTGACACTATTGCATCAAATGCTATGTTGAAAGTGAGATATATATGGGAATATACATTGTGATGATGATGATACCGTCGGAGGTGTGAACCAACAATGCCCTGGGAGTGTTGGGATGCCCGGAGTGTGTGTGCCAGATGTCCTCGAGAGTTTCGAGATGCCCGGAGGTGTGTGCCGGAGGTTCCTCGCGACGCCAGGTTGGGTGCGAGCGATATATGAGGGATGCAAACACTACTCCCTGGAAGAAAATGAGATCCTTTTGAGAATTAAAATTGGGAATTGAATCATGCACATGTGTGTGCATATGGCATGGTGCACGAATTGCCTATGAAATTGATTTGGTACTATTTGGCATTGAGAATGCGATCATGAAGGCATTGAATGGATCTCATGAGGATATATATATACATGATTGTGTGGATGACATGAATCATGCGTATGGGTGTGTGGATATGGCATGAGATATAATTGTCCATGAATCTTGAATTGGTATTGCTTGGCATGAGAAATGTGATTATTAAGGCTATGAATGGATCTCATGGAGACATATGTACGATAGCATGGATGAAATGTGCATCTCACATGAAATTGTGATTGTCTTGCCTGTTGCATTGTGTAGTTTGATGGATCTTTACTGCTGAGTGGTTGTATTCACCCCTTTTGGGAACTAACATTTCAGATTGAGAGATGCCTCTATCACCTGTCACACGTGGTACATTCTATGGCTTACCATCTGATGTTGAGGTCGAGTACTCGGAGCACCCCTGTGTCGGTGTTCGTGGTCTGGTGTTTATCCGAGTCCATGTTTTGGTTATGTATGATGTGGGCCTACCTGATGGCCCTGTAGTCCAAAAGTTCCTGTCTGTACATATTCGACACGACGGGATGATGATGGGGATGCTACCGCCGCCACCGGCCGATGCACCGAGCTGGGTGTGATTAGAGCGTGTGACTGGTGGAGGATTACACTTTTTGGGATGGCCGACACTAGATGATGGATTGATGTACATGTCTGATGTAGAGTCGGGTACTTTTGGGTATAGCCGAGCTTAGTTAAACCCTTGGCCTTTTGTTGTACCGACTCGTGATGTTCATCATAGTTATGTAAATAAAAATGGTTCGGCTCTAACGCTTATCTATATGAAAGGTGTAGTTGGTGTGTATTGCATTGTATTATTTAGTTTGAGTACGGGTTAGGGAGACGTTGAGTATGCTTCCGTTATATGAACTGCACTGGGACCGATTAAGATAATATAAACCCCCAAATCATATGGACCTACCATGATTAAACGGTATCAGAGTGACCTAGTAATAGGGCAATTGAAGGGTAAGCGAATTGTGGCGACCCTAATGAATCGGGGGCCATTCTAGGGGTGCCACAGATTGCGTGTTAATTAAAAATCATATCTAGGATTGTCGATGTGAAATCTGATCTAACATCGCAGATGCTTTTATTACCATGATGTAAGTCCTGCAATTTATTCATCGTTTTATCTGGGTGTTAAATTGGTAGTTTGTGCACCTGCATGATCACCTCACATGTTAGGGAAGCAAATTAAAATCAATTCAAGCTGCCTGCAAATAAAACAGAAAGGTACCGAAAGGGCGTTAGTGAAAACTAGCGTAATCAAGTCCCCGAACTCAAAAATCTCTAGTTTGTAGAAGTAAATTAAATCTCCCATTACTTTACTTGGGTTTCTAATTGACCCACTGAGAATAGATTAGTGGCGACTCCAAATTGACAATCATTTGCATGTTAAGAATTTGAACATAAGTCGCGAATTGGTATTGGCTTGGGAGAGCCCGAGTTAAGTATAGGCTTAACAATCCCTTAGCCAAACCTTAGGTGGTTCACCCGAAAATTTGGTCGCAACAATGATATTAGTAGTTCTAATCACCCTATTATGAGATTTGAGAACAACCAAGAACATGCACTGGATTACCATTATTCTAGATGGCTAACTTTCATGAAAAACCAACTTCCAAGGGTTTCCTATGGCATGTTAAGTGGTTCCAAGTTCGTGTGGCAAGACTTTCATGTGGAGCTGTTGGCCCAATCCCTTTACTGGGATTCACTGGAGGAATGGAATACTATCCGACTAGAGTGACCCGTCAGTATCAAGTTATGCAAGAGCTTCCCCCGGCATTGCAAGCAGATCCACTCCAAGTAAGTTTCGTTGATGGAGATCAAAACCATAAAGATTCCATTCTCACAATCAAATCAATGTGGGACATGTGTCATCCACAAAAGCTCAAATGGCCTGAGGAGGAACTGAAGGGCAAAGAAAAGAAGTACTATGCCTCGACTAAATACATTCAACAACACAAGATTCCATAGTGAGTTACTTCCAAAGATACCAGAGGTACCGTTGAAGATCACCAACCGCGTTGAGAATAGACGCCTCAAAAGAGTTGCCGAAAAAGCTCGAGAGGAGAATAAGCTATTGCGCCACGTGGTGTCTCGAGTGTATATTGATCAAGCTAGATGAAGTGGCTTGAATCAATCTAGTTATTTTCATTTCTAGATTGATGTTTATGAAGTTGAGTCATTTATTTTTCTAGTTTATTTATTTAGGGAATTTCGAGTTTTTATTTTTTTAGATTGTGTCAAAAACTCCATCAATGAATAAAAGCTTCTAGGCCGTTGCCATGGACCGGCGTGTTTCATATGAGACTTATTTTTTTAATTTCTTCAAATTAGGTGATAACGAATCCTCCACAATTGCCCATTATTAGACAATCAAGAGCTAATGTGGCACCCCGAAGCGCCTAAGGTCACCACAGATGCCAAAGAAGAACCTTAGTTCCTAGGCATTTTTTTTTTATATAACAGTGCTAGCGCATCTTATTTGCGGAAGCATAATCAAGTCCTACTAATTCTCCCTCCCAACAATCATGATACAATTGCACACCACTAAACACCATAAGAGAAGATAAAGCCAACATACTTTTATTTACATATTTTCATGATGGATTTTCTCGGGTCGGTACAACAAAAGAAAGGCCAAGACTTTTAACTACACTCGGCCATAACCCAAAAAGAGACAACTCGACCCACTATGTCGATCATGCAAAATTCTCCATCCACTAATGTCGGCTATTGTCCAAAAAGTTGCAGCTCCTACTCCTCACGCACAGGCTGTCACACCCATCTCGGTGCGTCAGGCGGTGGCAGCGGCAACATCCCCCGCATCACTCCATCTCGACGAACGTGAACAGATATGAACTCCTGAATGACCCGGCCCTCAGCCAGGCCCACGTCATACATCACTAAAGCACGAACCCGGATAAATGTCAGACCAGGGATGGTGGGACAGTCGATCTCCACACACTCGACCTCCACGTCCGAAGGAAGGCCGTAAAAGACGCCCCTCGTGACAGCAGGGAGCGGCATCTTTCTAATCTAAAATGTTGGTCCCCGAAGGGGTGAGTACAGCCACTCAGCAGATAAAGGACCCAATAAACCACTCAATGCATCACACAATACAATCATAACATAACACATGTCATTCATTCATCCATGCATAATTTACCTTGAAGCCATGTATATGTCATCATACCGCATGTACATACATCCTCATGTAATCATCACCATCATGTCATATATGTACCATCATGCCATAGGTGCACATACATCCATGCACTTACCATCATGCCATAGGTGCACATACATCCATGCACTCATCATCATGTCGCATATACCATCATGCCATAGGAGCACATACATCCATGCACTCATCATCATGCCATAGGTGCACATACATCCATGCACTCATCATCATGCATCCATGCATACATGTTGCCATACCATGCATAATTTAATTTCAATTTCCAAATTTTATTCTTTCATTTTGGGCCGCCACTTTTCTCTTTCCCGGGACCAGTATTTGCATCCCACATTTATCGCTTGCACCCCACCTAGCATCGCAAGGAACCTCCGGCACAAACCTCTGGGCATCCGGCACACACCTCCGGGCATCTCGTACCCCAACTGGCATCACGAGGTATCCCCCGGCACAAACCTCTGGGCTTCCGGCTCCCCCACTCTTCGGGCATCTCGAAACTCCCGAGGACCCTCCGAAATTACGCCACTTGGCCACTGAGCATCCGGCATTTACACTTCCTGGCCGGGCATCCCGACACTCCCAGTGCATCGTCGGCTCACACCTCCGACGGCCTTCTCATTTATCATAGTTCACATTCACAATTTATGGCTCAATTTTTAACATGGCATATGATGTGATGGCAAACAAGATCATTTTCAGCATTTGATTCTTATATGTAGTTCCAATCATCATCATATATGCAGCAAGGTCCAATCACTCATGACAACACAATCCATGGAGTCCACACAACTTACAACAATCCATACATCATGACTTTTTGAAATTTACCAAATTCCAGCTTGCACAATTTCAGAAAACATATAAATTAAATATCTGTATGATCTTCAAAAATTAAAAATTCAGAACATGTGATAGACAAGACATAAAGGTAGCAACTCCATGAAGAACACATGCCCAAAAGAACTTCACACAAAAAGATATAGCCCACACATTACAGCTTGCAAAATTCGGATCCAATCAGATTGCGCGGTTCTTGAAATATTTCAATTTAAATACCTGAATGACCTTCAAAATTTATGAAATTTTACCAGGTGATATTCAAGACCCTAAGGTAGATTTTTTATGAAGACATCAAGGCCATATTAGTCCTAGAAAATTAACTATGGACGGTCGAAGCCCCTGTTCCTAGTACCAAAGAGTCCAGTTTAGCTGTCTCCGAAAAATCAAGGTTTCACCTACTTATCTTCCTTCATTTCCTCTGAAATTTTGATATTTTTTCCTCAAAAGGTCCACTACAACTTTCATTAAGGGATCTAGGTGAGATTATCAACGGATAGTCACTTTATAGTCCATGAAGTCGCTGGAGTCCAGTACAACACTTCCAGATCTACCGTCTTCAAAGGAAAAACCGTTTCACTAGGCTACACTTGTTATTTTTACCTAAACTTTGAGTATGTTAGTCTTCAGGATGTTCTATACAACTTTTGTGAAGAAGTCGAAGTGAAATTCTTAGTAAAAAGTGACATGCAACACACAATACCACCAAGAGGTCGACAAAACAGTTTCAGATCTAACGTTTTCATAGAGGAAGGATTTCACCCCTTAAAACTCAGCCATTTTGTGTCACATTTTAGTATGTTATACTTTGAGATGTTGTCTACAACTTTCGTGAAGAAGTCGAAGCCAGAATCCGACTCAAAACTCGCATGCAAGCCTCTACAACATTCTGGGTCAGGCGGTATACTCGGAAACATAATGCTATTTCAAAAACAACACACTCAAGCTTCGGTTTCTCACACCCTAAACGTCCGAGATTCATTACCATTCAAACACCCATGCAAGATACAACATGCAAGAGCAGAATATGGATCCCAACTTGCCTCTAGACCTAGCAAACACGAGCACACGGACGGCGACAAGCGACAGACGCACAGTGACGGGCGACAGACGAGCGGACTTCCTCCTTCGCGTGGCCTCTCCCTTTCTCTCTCGGTTCCTCACTCTCTTGGTAGCCCTCTCTCTCTTTCTCACCTTGGACGACAGCCCCCTAAACCGGCCATTCTTCCTTTTATTTCCCCCTCAAAACCATCATTAGCCATCATTAGAAGCCACCCAAGAAGACCAAAGGATGAAACCTTCTTTTTGCCACTTGGCAAATCCCATGCAAGATGGGCTTAGAGGGTTTGGGCCGGCCTCTCCCCCTTGTGGTCGACGGCAGTGTGACACCCCGAACCCTTCGCAGGTTGCCACAAGCGCCAATGTTACTCCTTATTACCTTTCTCTTTAGAAGAGGTGTCGTATTCACAGGCATTTTTTTTTTTTTATAAAGCGGTCCTAGCGCGGCTCATTAGCGGAAGCAAAACATTACCATCTCTCCCCCTACCAACCATGATACAAATACACACCACTAATCATCATGATTAAAAGACAAGCCATGCCACTTTTATTTACATATTATCGTGATGGATCTTTCGCGGGTCGATACAACAAAAGAAGGCCAAGATTTCCAGCCACACTTGGCCTTATCCCAAAAAGATACTACGACCCCTAAAGAAAATCACATGACGTCCTCCATCCAACAGCGGCGGCTACTCCCCAAAAAGAAACACCAGCTCTCTACCCTTCACGCAACCATCACACCCATCCAGGTGCGTCGGGTGGTGGTGGCGGCAACATCCCCCTAATCACTCCGTCTCGGCGGACATGAACGGACAAAAACTCCTGGATGACTGGGCTCCCAGCCAGGCCCACATCATACATGACTAGCACACGCACTCGCACATATGTCAGTCCAGGGATAGTGACGCAGTCGATCTCCGTACATTCTACTTCTACATCCGATGGGAGGCCATAGAAGGTACCTCGCTTGACGGTAGGGAGCGGCATCTTTCTAATCTGAAATGTTGTCCCCAAAAGGGGTGAGTACAACCACTCAGCAGATAAGGAATCCAATAACAACTCAATGCATCATGCAAATCATACATGCATTTTAGGCGTTACTTACCTTGAAGCCATGCGCATACTATCATGCATCATCACATCATACATGTCATCATCATCATGACATCATCACATTACACATGTTATCATGCCATATCATCATATATCATCATCATCGTCATGCATATCATCATCATCATCACCATCCATATCATCATCATGCATATCATCATGCATATCATCATGCATATCGTCATCATCATGATTTTATCCCAATTTCATCTTGGACCACCACATTTCTCATTCTCGGGACCAATGTTTGCGTCCCACATGTATCCAAGATACAATTCAGATCATCCGACTCCCCCACTCTCCCGGCATCTCGTACCCCAACTGGCATCACGAGGACCCTCCGGCATCCAGCCATTTAAGGCCACCGGGCAACCGGCCGCACCCTTCAGGCCAGGCATCTCGCACCCAATCCGGCATCACGAGGTATCCCTCGGCATAATTACCATGCCGAGCTTCCGGCTCCCCCACTCTCCGGGCATCTCGATACCACTCGGTCTCCCGAGGACCCTCCGGTATTCGGCCATTCATGACCACCGGGCAACCGGCCGTACCCTTCTAGCGAGGCATCCCGACACTCCCGGGGCATCGTCGGCTCACCCCCGACGGTCTTCTCATTTATCTCAATTCATATCATTATAATTCAATTTATCATGGCATATGATGTGATGACAAATCAAGATCATATTCATCATTGAGTTCATACATGCATCTCAATTCATAGTCATGCATGCATCAATACATCATCATCCAATCCATACAAAATTCCAGCAAATACCACTTTCAGAAAATATTTAGATTAAATATTCATATGATTCTCAAAAATCATGAAATTAAGGCTAGTGGTAGACAAGTCAATAAGATAGCAATTTCATGAAAGATACATGCCCAATCGAATTCCACACAAGAAGGTACAATTCACACAAAACAGCATGTAAATTCGGATAGAAGCAGAATGCACAGTTTCCGAAATAATTCAATTAAAATATCCATATGACCTCCGAAAATTATGAAATTTTACCAAGTTATAGCCAAGACATTTTCGTACAACTTTTATGAAGACTTACAAGTCAGGTTCTTTCTAGATTATTTTCTACAGTCACACGAAGCTTCTGGATCCATTACCGCAACGTCCAGTGTACACACCTCCGAAATATTGAGATTTCACCTATCGATTCTCTTTCGTTTTCTCTGAAATTTAGATATGTTATACACCAAGATATTATTTACAAGTTTCATGAAGAGATCTAGGTCAAATAACCATAATATAGTCATCATTTAGGTCCTTGAAATCTCGGATGTCTCGGAACACATCACCAGAATTATTGTCTCCAAGATCTAGTCGATTTACTAGACTATAATTGTACATTTCACTTCAAATTTGAGTATGTTGTATTTTAAGATATCCCCTACCACTTTCATGAAGACATCAAAGTGAGATCTTCAACAAAAACCAACATGAAATCAAGAATCCAGCAAGAGGTCAGTAAAAACTTCACAGATCTGGGGTCTCCGTAAGATAGGACTTTAACCCCACAAATCTCCATCATTTTCCACGAAATTTTAGTATGTTGTAGTTCAAGATGTTAGCAACAACTCTCATGAATAAATCGAAGCCAAAATAGGACTCTAAGCACACATGCAGGCTCAAACAACTTTCTGACTCACACGGTCCGAACACGAACAGCCATACCATTCACACACAACTCATCCATGCTTCGGTATTTCTCATCTAACACCCAAAAACTCAACATGCAAACGACATACAAGCATGCAAGAGAAGCTAGAGGACTCCCACTTGCCTCTAGACCGGTCGAACGACGGCGTAGGGCGGCGAACACGGCGGACGGACGGCGAGCGACGGCGAACTCCTCGGCTCCTCCTCCCTCTCGCACGATCTCTCTCTCTCTCGCACAACTCTCTCTCTCTCTCACTCTCCTTGGGCGAGCAAATGGCCGGCCACCCTTCTCTTTCTTCCCTTCTTATACCCCCAAACTCTCATGATTAACAATGATTGCTTTGCCTTAACCATGGCCAATGCATGGCCTTCTTTGTGCCACTTGTTTTATTAAATTTTGAATTGGGTTTGGGCTTCTATTGGGCTTGGGCCATCCGGCCATTCTTGGCCCTCCCCCTTGCTCGACGGCAGCCCACTTGTGGGCTTCAATGGGCCGGCCAACTTGGCCCATTAAAGTTCCACTCTTGGGCTTAAGGCCCAAATCAAATTTCTACCCCCTTTTTTTTTTGAATTTCTTCTATAAATATTTTTAAATTCCAATTTTCATCTTGGCCAAAGTGTTGTGGCATTTTGTTTATTGAAATTTAATTTATAAAGTACATGGCCAAGCATTTATTGTTAATCTATCAAATTTAAATTCTCACAATCATATGCATAATTCATCTAATCAAAAGACTAATGGCTGAAGCATAAGCCATGGAAATTTTATCACCTAATTAGAGACTTTAACACACCTTATGGCTTGACTTTGAATTTTGGGATGCCACAGGCAGCCCTCTTCATGGGCCTCATGGGCCAAGCCAATTTGGCCCACTTTAGGTCCATTTCCCTTGGGCCTAAAGTTTAATCTTAATAAACCCCAATTTCACTTTTAATAATTCATTTTTAATTCTCTCTTTTATCAATTTCATATGGCCATAAATCTTGTAACATTTAAACTATAGGGATTAAATCTATGAGGTGCATAGCCAAGAATAAATTCTTCTTATTAATTTATCCTATAATACTAATTTTAATAACTCATGAACACATATATATATAACACTTGGTCTTAAAAGAAAACCAATGGCTAAAGCATAAACCATAGGTAATTTCATTACCTAATTATGGGCTTTAATATATCTAGGGGTTGTCTTGAATTTTGGGATGCCACAGCTAAAATGGCCAATCAAACTGAAATGCATAATCGTATCTCCACTATGGAAGACCAACTCCAATAGTTAGTCACCTCTATGTAGCTTCTGACAACTCAAAACCAATCCGTCCGAGTGGATTCAACTCTTGCACCTACTCTCCCCGAGATTGTAGTTTCGAAGTAGGCAAACAAGGCCCAAATGGGCGATGACAACATGCCTGAACTATAAGATGACCCACTGTTAGTCACTGCAGAAAAAACTAAGCCTGACAATGTCCCTAAGACAGAGCAAGATGAAGCGAAGTGATGGACACTCTGGGGCAGCCAAGTGGCAAATTCGATTATTTGGTGAAGTATTCGGCCCCTCCCAGCTTTTACATTGACCGTCGCGAGATAGTTCCAGATGGATGTGATGGCATGGACGATCCGACGCCTCCAAAGACTGAAAGCTCTGATGACGCCTTGGAAGGAATCATAAATATGTTCGATGACCTCTTCAAAGGAGCCATTGATGAAAGACCTTCGGAAGACATAGGCGTTGGCCTGCAAGAGTAACTTATTACTTTTACACATTCCCCTGCGCAGGAATTTTTATCACATTCTAGGAATTTTTATCTCTTTCTAGGAATTGTTTTCAATTTCTTCTTTTTCACTTTCGTTTTAGGGATTAGGAATCGCAATTTCCATTCAATAAATGTAATTGATTGATGAATTCAATGAAATTACAAGTTTTATTTTGAGAGCATGATGAGGTACACCAAACCAGCTCGGTAATGATATCTAGCCAATAAAATAACAGAAAAATCCAAGGAGAATTCTGAGGCCTAAGCTTCATCATGCTTTCTCGTGTCAAAATGTTTCAAAAAATGCTTTTGCAAAAGGACTTCAAATTTTTCAAAATAAAATATGATTTACCCTATTTGTCTTTTTTATCCTTCTACTTCCTATTTCAGGAACAATCATATAGCATGCAAAGGTGTGGAAATGGTCCAATCTAATGCAACAAGTGCTAATAATGATGATCCCGAAGACTCGCTTGAAAATTCCATTAAGGTGCAGCATAGCTGGGAATAACATGAAAAAGCTAAGGCTCTTACATCCGAGCAGACCGACACTGAAGAAGCCAAGAAAATGAAAGTTACGGCAAATCTCCCCAAAGACGAGGCCGAGTGCCTAATGCAGTTACTGAAGGAATATCGAGACGTCTTTGCATACTAATCCAGATGTGTCACTTAAGAAGCAAGGGCTGTGAAGGACTAAACCTGAGCTCTCAAAGAAGATAGAGAAAGAAGTGATGAAGCTTCTGAAAGTGAGATTCATTCAAGTCTTGCAATACCTTGAATGGGTGGCTAAACTTGATTGATGAGAAAAGACTAAAGGCTCTTTGCCATGGCCAAACTTATCAGCAGAGAGTGACCAAATCTTTTAACTGAAAGGTACGACTAAGATATTTTGAGGTAAATGATCTTGTTCTAAGAAAGCTGTTGCGAATTTTTCTAGATCCTGGGGGCAAGTTTGCTGCAAATTATAGTGGCCCTTATGTGGTGAAGAAGGTACTTCCTAGAAGTGCCTTGATCTTGGCAGAAATTGATAGTCATGAGTTTTCCACTCCAGTTAATTCTGATGCTGTCAAGAAGTATTACCCATGATAAAATTTGTTGTGTCATGTTTTGAACTGCAAGCATTTTTGTGATGAATAAATTGCCTCAATGAGTTGCAAATTCAATGGTCCAAATTTGTTACAAATCTTGCATGTTTTCCTTGATGAATTGTGTGAGATAAATTGAATGTGTCAAATGGGATACTTTGGAATGACGAAAGGCAAGTCTTATTCCATACACTGTTTTGATACACTAATCCCTTGTGAGTTGTGTGGAAAAATTCCATGCCCACGAGAAAAATGGTCATCTCGCAAAGGGTACGTCAACCGAGGTGACGAGAGGTAGTTTCTTCTTTTACCTGAAACATTACAGGAATACCCATTGTTTAGCCCTTTGAGCCCACACACATGAAAAGTTTTTTTAAATTATCACTATCAAGAATCATCCCATATTGGGACAAAATTTGAAATGAATGATGGGAATTTTCTTACTCACACTTGCATCAATCTTCAAGTATTGCTTTCACAATGTAACTTATACAGTAATTGAAATGCCTTAGGATGACGAATAGCAGTTCTTTCTCTATCATATACACTTTTATCCATTGCGTAACCTATTTGAGCTTATGAATTCGTTTCACATTAAACCCAATTGGTGATCATCCCCCACACTAAGGCAAGGCAAGAAAAACAAACCACTTAAGTAGCATGGTTTATAATGCTAATAAAGGGTGGAGGCTGTGCAAGTCCAAAGAAAGTAAGTGCAAAAAATGGAGTATGAAAAAACAGTGTGCCTAGTAAAAGTAAGGCCAATGCCCAGAAAAGGAAAAGTCAAACATTGGTTGAAGTTGTATCCCCAACAAGGTGGTACTAAAAACTCAAATGCTGAGATAGTACACTCAATGGAGTTTCGATATGGAGAAAATCTTCGATGGTGAAGAAGAAAGTTGGTGGAGATGTCAAGATGATCACCAACTTTGACCCCCAAACACTTGTTAAGCCTAACAATCCTTTTGTTTCTCACCAATGAACCAAGCCTACATTACGTCCCTTGCAAAGTCTCTTCAGATTATGGCACTTGAATTAACGTAAAAGTTCATATGTTCGAAAGCATCGCTTGAAGAAGTGCGAGTAAGGCAATTTCTACCTCATTTCGCATGCTTTTTGACTTGTAAACCCAAAGATGATTGCGGAATATCACTCATTTTTCAATAACCTCAACTTAAAGAGTCTCCTTTGATAAGCCGTTAACCAAGGCCACATTACGGTCCCTCTTAAAGACCTCTCAGATTGGTAAGGTCGTACCACTTGCGAGATTGCTCAGACCGTTGTTTGGCATGACAATAGTGAGATAGAGCGATTGTTGAAATCATGTATCAAAGGTTAGGATGAAATGGTCATTTTAATGAGGATGAGTGAAAAGTCCTTTCAGACTAAAAGATCCTTCATTTGACGCATCCATGACACTCATGTGTTCAAATTGAAATATTCTTTTGAAATCCTTCCCAACGGAAATTAGGTGATGCAAGATTGATAGAAATCATTACGAATGAACCTCACTTGAATTAATGCATGTTTGTGACTACAAATGCATGTTGCCTCTCCTACAACTGAGTTTTACAGGAGACATATCCCCTAGGAGCAGAGATGTTACCAGATAAGTATATCTCTATCCATACCTTAAATACTTGTCATTGCACAGGTATTCCATTTTGAGTATACTGACACTCGATTGAGTTGTCTCCCAAAGATTTTTCTCCATATTTAGTCTAATTAAGGCGACCGAAGAAAGGTTCGAGTCCTGGTTAGATGATCTATGCTGCAACGATGGGCGACCGAAGAAAGGTTCGAGTCCTAGCTAAGTAAAATCTTAGTTCAGGCGACCGTATAAAGGTACGGGTTCTAGAAAGTGATTTCCTATTCAGGCAACCGTAGAAAGGTACGGATCCTAGAAAGTGATTTCCTATTCAGGCGACCGTAGAAAGGTATGGGTCCTGGAAAGTGAACCCTCGTTTAGGCGACTGTAGAAAGGTACGAGTCCTAGAAAAGCAATTTCTCTATTCAGGCGACCGTAGAAAGGTACGAGTCCTAGACACAACCAAATACTGCCATACTGGGCAATCGTAGAAAGGTACGGGTCCTAGGAAAGTAGTTTTCTTACAAAATCTTGCTGCTATACTGGGCGACCGTAAAAATGTACAGGTCCTAGGAAAGCAGTCTCCTTACAAAGCCTCATTACTATTCTAGGCGACCGTAAAAAGGTACAGGTCCTGGACATGTAAAACCTATCTTGAGTTACTCTACCCTCCTTGAAAGTAAGTTATTCTAGGTAGGTTCCTTTAGCATTTCCATGCATCATAAAAGTTGCATTTTAAAATGGGATTCATTTTCAAAAAAAAAAAAAAATCAAATCAATCAAGTCATTCATTGCATTTGCTTTATCAAAATTTATGTTTCAATTTGTCTTTGAATGCAACATCGACGAGCTCGCTTTCAAAGAGGGGCAACTGTTGCCACCCATTTAGTCATTTATGGCACAAAAATTAGGAATTAAATTTTAACCCCTAAAAGAAATTAATTAATTGCATAGCATATAATTTTAGGTGCATTTATTTTTAATTTGCATTTGCATTGGACCGGCGACGGATGGGTTCGACTTGATGGTTCAAAACTTTAATTTGATGAGTTGGGCTAAGCCTACGAAGAGAGCAAATCGGCTCAAGCCCGTATCCTCGAGGAGATTTTACAGATTCATCTTTGCGAGATTTCAAATTTGAGAAAAATCCTCTTGCAATCCTGAATCATATCAAAAATAAATATTACATTCGGAAAAGAAATATTCATGTATATTGATTTGGAAAAATTAAAATCCTAATTCGTGGCCTATAAGAAGGTTGTTCGCGTAGTATTTTGTGAGGCCACACATTAAATATACGGCTACACAAAGGGAGGCCTTCCTTCGTTTCTTTTTGGGGGTCGAAAAACAACACACAAAGGAAGGAAAAGGAAAGAGCAGCTTTGGTGGGGTTGGCTTTCCTCATTCCTTGGAAAAAGAAACACAAAAAAAAAAAAAGGATTAATACCCTAAAAAACCCCAAATTAGTACATATGTGACAAATTTATCTCAAACTATTTTTTTTACCATGAAAAACCCCAAACCGGTACACGTGTGACAAATTTACCCCGACTGACCATAAAAAAATCCTAAACTGGTACATTTATGACAAATTTACCCTAAACTAATTTATCCGACCGCAAAAAAACCCTAAACTGGTAAATTTGTAACAAATATACCCTCCGCTAAATTGGATTAATACAAAAAAAAATCACAAAAATTTTAAACTGTGACAAACGACGCGTAAAATCTTAAATTGGAATACCAGTCAACTGTCACATGTCATTTAACTTAATAATTTGATAATAAAATTTTATGAAAACTGACAGAGGGTAAATTTGTCACAAATGTACCAGTTTGAGGTAAATTTGTCAAAGGTATATCAATTTGGGGTTTTTCGTTGTTAAAAAATTAATTGGGGGTAAATTTGTCACAGGTGTACCAGTTTAGGGTTTTTAGGGTATTAATCCAAAAAAGAAAAAAAGAAAAGCTTGAAGGAAAATCAGGAGTGCAGAGGGCAAAACGTACAGGAGAGAGGTGACGTGAGGTGAAAGAGGAAAAAGCAAGAAAAAAAAAATTTTTAAAAAGAAAAGAAGAACAAGGCTTCTTCTTCGTGCAGTCTGCCCAGTCCCCCTGCTGCCCCTCACAGGAAGCTCCGAGCATCGGCGTCTCGCTCTGCCAGCACCGCCTGTGACATCCAGATTTTCGGGTTCTAATTTCGACTGGATAAATAGGGCCGTTTTCGTTCAGTTGAAGCCGGGGATTGTGAAATTGAGGAGTATGAGGGATTCTTGGATGCAGAAAATAATCAATTTGATAAGTAAGACATCAATTGATTTTTTAGAGTCATTTGAGAGAAATTCAAGAGGGAAATTGGATGCAATTGCAAGTGGGGATCAAGAACTCTAAGTTGGAAAATCCTTTTGAGAATCTATGAGCTTAATTAAAATAAATTGGGATGAGGATTTTCTATTTGAGGAAATCCTTTTATTTTTGTGATCTTCCCATTTCTTTTCCATTTTTAGCCAAACACTCTCTTTTTTCCTTTTCTCTCTCTCTCTCTCTCTCTTTCTTTTTTATTTTTCTTTTTCTCTCCCTTCCCCTCTCTTTTTCCCTCGTGCGTGAGCCTCTCCACCGAATGCCCCCTTGCTGTCTTCCACTTTGCTTCCTCCACTTTTCCTTTTTTGACTTTTCAACCTGACACATTCTCTCTTATCTCTAACTCTCTCTCTCTCTCTGGACCCCCTCACTCTCTCGACATCTCTCTTCTTCTCCTTCTCGGCTGGTTCGAAAAATTGCAGAAGCAGAAATAGTGGCCAGCAGCATTGAAGGAGCCGCGACCAGTCACCTAGACACCGTCGCCACTATGGAGCACTATCCTGCTGCCCTCGCCCATCTCCGCCGCATCCTCTCTCTTCCGCCCCTCTCGTTCGAATGCAGCACAGCAGAAACAGAGATGGCAGCTTGCCGTTGCAACCAGCCGCCACCGGAGCCAAGGCCGTCGCCGTCACAGCCAAGCCGGGCCGTCGTCTGCTCCGCCCGCGTGTTGCCCGCACCCTCCGCCTTCCTCACCCTCCTTAGCCATCAGCCCCTGCTCGTGCGTCCAAGAGGGGCGCTGTTCGACCCGTTCAGGCGGCAGATCGGCCACCTCTGGCCACTGTACACCACCGCCCAACCTCCTCTGGCCACCGTTGACCTAGCCGGAGCTCTGCCTTGCCCTCCGCCACCCATGGTCACCTCAACCGATGCCGGAACCGCCTCAACCAGCCGCGCACAGTGAAGACAAAAAATGGGTATGACAATGGGGTTTTGGCCCGTTTTGGCTGCCTTCCCAAGCCCAAATGCTCGGCCCGCTTTGAGGAAAGTCGATCCTCGCATTGAGCCCGTCGTTTTGAGTGAGTTTTACTCACTAATGCCTTCTTAGTGTGATAATTATACTTAAAGGTTAATTAGTGTTAATTAAGTGTAATTACGTGGTTAGATTAGGATTGATTAGTGATTATTAGTTAATTACATTGCATGTTAGTTGTTTGGTTAGTGTAATTAGATAGAGAATTGTCTATAGTATTTATTGGATGCTTATTGGGATGTTTCCTGTCCACTATCGGGTGTTAATTAAGCAAATCGGACCTAGGGGGAATTTTTAGGAATTAAATATTAATTTTCGAAATTAATTAAGTAATTAATTATTTAATTATTTATTTCCCGGAAATTCAACTGGGATGGCCAGTGACCAAGATTTTATGCCGATGATCGTGGTGCAGACCGTTTATTTAATTGAGCTTTATATTGTGCTAAATTGAATTTATTGTATTTATTTCCTTAATTTTCGAAATTAATTATTTAATTAATTATTTTCGGGAAATTCAACCGGGATGGTCGGTGACCGGAATTTTGTGCTAATTGTCGTGGTGTAGTTCATTTATTTATTTGAGCTCTACATTGCATGGAATTAATTTGATTGTGCAATTTTAGGGATTTATCCCAAATTGAATAAAATTGAATGATGGATTGGTTGATGGCCGAGTGTTATTATTTAGCATCGATGGTGCTGTAATGAGCGGTAAAGCAGAGGGAACTGTGAAAGGGAATTGGGGAAATTCTCAGCTGAAACCAATTAGGAATGATGTAATGAGACATACGTGGTTTGGTGATTAAAGGATATCACTGGTGAAAACGACGCCTTAAAGAACGTACGAGTATACACGTCACCTTGGCGAAAGCAGCACCCGAAAGCATTAATGAGGCTCTGTGACTAAGTGTACTGTTGTAGGTTATCTTGAAAGGGTCGAGTGGGACCGTAAAGCCATCGAATCTTGAAAGTGGTCGAGTGGGACCGTAAAGCCATTGAATCTTGAAAGGGTCGAGTGGGACCGTAAAGCCATTAAATCAATCTTGAAAGGGTCGAGTGGGACCGTAAAGCCATTAAATCTTGAAAGTGGTCGAGTGGGACTGTAAAGCCATTGAATCTTGAAAGTGGTTGAGTGGGACCATAAAGCCATTGAATATTTGAAAGTTGATTGGTGGAGCCGTGATTACCACCTATAGCAAGTTATGTCCTAAGGATCGTAATTCATATTTGTGAATTGAGTTGGAATAGTTGAAATGACCGAAAGTGGTCTTGTGATTATGTAATCGACTAAGTCGATTGACCTTTGCTTTGATTCGATTGTTGTGAATTAATTGATTAAGTGGAAATGACCATGAGTGGTCTTGTTGGCGTGTAATTGACTAGGTCGATTTGAGGAGAAAGAACTCGAAGAGGAGTATTTGAAGGAGAACGCCGAGGATGATCCAGAGTAGGATCCTGATGACTGTTGCTGTAGAATCTATTTAGTAGAAACCAACCTTTTTAGCATGGTTTGTATATGTACATGTATGATTGAGTCATTATAGATGTACATAAGGGTGTTGGTTTTCAGGTTCAATTTTCTAGTCCTACTTATATATCCCATTGCTTTATTGTCTGGGGATTTTTATAACTATTTCCGCATTTGCTATTAAAAAGGAAAGGGTCGGCGATATGTAGTCCTAGGATATCGCATAAGAAAATCGACCAAAGGTAAGGGATGTGCGCGTGCCTGAGGATTGAGGCGTGACACCGTCGCTGCTGCACTTCCGCGAGCACAGCCACGCAACAACTCGCCCGAGCCGGTCACCGAGCCCCCCTTGCCGCGCCACCGAGATGCCAGCAGCCCGTGAAGCTGCTGCTGCTGGTCCACTAGTTCCCTCTGCTGGACCACCACAGCAGCAGCACCTCCGCACGAGCACCTTTTCGCGACGCCGCCACTGCTCCTGTTCTGCCCAGAAGTTGCGACGTCGTTGCCCCCACGTCTGCACCACAACAGCACCACTTCCGCACCGCTACTCCGTGCCCCCGAAGTCGCGACGCCACGTCTGCCGACCCCGCCTCCGACTAGCTCTGCTTAGCGCCTCTACCCTAGCTTGGGCCGATCACTGCACCTCCGAAGCCTGCGACCTGCAAATCCCATGAGCACCTCCACTCCGACCACCAGAAACACGATCTCCGCGCCCCGTAGCAGCCGCCCCTACTGTTCTCTACGCCGGCCGCCCCTATTGCGCCACCGGTGACTCCGGCTGCCCCTTGCCGCGAGCTTACTGTTCCTCACCGGAGCTCCAACGACCCACCATCACAGCTGCAACAACCCATCTAGTCGTCGTTCGCTAACCCTAGTTTAGGAGCCCAAAATCCCAATTAGGTAGATTTCTTATTTTTATTTCAATTTTTAATTTTTTTATTATTATTATTTATTTTGTTTCTTTATTTGAAATATTCCCCAATATTAGATTGAAATCCCCGACATGAAGTAACCTCTTAAATTAGGGATTCGCAGTTCGATTTTCACGCCCGAAATCCGACTCGCAATCGTTTGGAAAATCACCAATCGATCTCACGCTCGAGATTCAATTCGCGATTTATTTAAAATTAACCAACCCGATCTCATGCGCAAGATATGGTTCATCAATTTTTGGATATCAATCTTATCTTGCTTTGATTTGCCGTCGTGTGATTTGAATCAATTTTGTTTTTGTGAAAGAAAATTAAAAAAAAAAAAATTGAGTTAGATTAGGTTTATCATTTTAGGGTCATTTTGCATAGGGAATTTATTTTTTAAAAAATAAAAATCCAAAAAAAAATGCATTCATTTAGGATGTTATTTTTTTAAATTTAAATTGCATGTTTAATTATGTGTCAATTTTAATTTTGAATTTCATGAAAAAGAAAAAGAAAAACTAGAATTAGAGCATTCTTTGCACATCATTGCATATTAGGATAAGAGTTCATGTTTAATTTCAAGTTTAGATAAATCTTATAGATAGATTGCATTTTAGGTTAGAGATTACAAAGTTAAGATAACATCCTAGTTTAAATTAATATTTGGCCTAACACAATTCTTAATATAAGTTGGATAGAATCTTAATCTAGCTAGATAATTCTTGCATTTTTCTTAATTTCGAATTTCATGGAAAATACCAAAAAAATTGTCTTAGAGGAAATTCATTTCATTCTCTAGGATAGATTGCATGCTTTTTAAGAGAATAGAAATATCATGTGCATGTCATATAAAATTAGATTCGTGAAATGCATGTCATTTAGCTATTATTGCTAAGTCCATTTAGTTAAAAATTGCCCATCATTGAAGTTAGATTAGTAGCATGCATTGCATAAAGCATGATTCTCATTAAATGAGTGAAAAAAAATGCGTGTTAATTAGAAATCATATCTAGGACTATTAATGTGAATTATGATATAACACTGCAGATGCTTTCATTGCTACAAGGTAAGTCCCGTGATTTATTCATTGCTTTTCTTGGATGTTAAATTAGTGATTTGCACACCCACATGATCACTTAACATATTAGGGAGGTAAATTAAAATCAATTCAAGCTGTTTGCAAAACATTTTTTTTTCAAAATAAAAGAGAAAGGTACCGAAAGGGCATTAGAAAAGTCTAGTGTAACCAAGTCCCCGTACCCAAAGTCTCTAGTTCGTAGAAGTAAAACAATTTTCCCATTATTCTACTTAGGTGTCTAATTGACCTACCGTAAACTAATTAGTGATGACTCCCTTTTGCAAGCTAGATATTTGAATCTAAGTCGCGAATTAGTATGAGCTCGGGAGAGCTTGAGCTAAGTTAGACTTAGTAGTACATTAACCTAATTTTAGATGGTGCACCCGAAATTTAGGTCGCGATAATATGCTAATATTGATCAAATCTATGCCCCATGTCCACCATTATATCTTATTTCCAAATCTTTTCCTTGCGCTCTTTTGTTTCCTTTATCCGCACACGCTGAATATTCCCCATCAATTTCATTTCCAAATATTAGCTTATAAGTTGGTGGAATAGATGCTCTTATTACTAAAAATTCAAGATTGTGAAAATGCGATCGATGGAAATTTCCCGAATTCCAAATTTTGTGAAGATAAGCACGCAATATCTCCTTTGTCTACTTGCCTTCATCGAGAATATACAAATATATTGCATGAATATACAAAGAATCCACCATCATATTATTGAATATTTGAAGAATAATACGAATCTTTTCCGAACTATACCTATCCTCTAACTCATAAAATTAAAACTCATCCATCACTAGTCCAATGCAAACACAATAAAAATAAATGCTCTTAAACTATATGCTATGCAATTTAATATTATTTTTGTTTAGGGGTTAAAATTAATTCCTAATTTTCTATGCAATAAATGAATGACTGGGTTGTCAAAATTTAGGTGTTAACAATCGTAAACCTTTCAATTTGATCAATTTAGTCCCAAATCATTTGATATTTCACCTATTGAGTCATCCCGACCAATTTTGGCCAGAAATCACTAATATAGACACCGAACGTCCTATGTGGCATAGCTGATATTGCCGTGGACTTTTCTAAACTATTGAATTTTTATTATTTTTTATTCATTTCTTTTGGCATCTTTCTAATATTTTTTTGTGAAATTAGGTTACATGCTGTCATTGACTATCTCGATGCTCTTCGCTTTTCTCTGTGGAGAAAAGGGAAAGAAAGAGATGACGAAGAGAAGTTTTCGAAGAGGAGGGTGCTTACATGACTGCACCGTTACTTTTGATTAGTAACGGTGCACCCAAGCCATCCTTTTTATCTTGTCTGCTATGGGCAACTGGAAGAGCAAATCATAGTTTTGCATTTGTGTAAGAAGCAAATCTAATGACATTATTCAAGAAAAGGAAATCTAAGAGGTAATTAACTACAAATTTTAGATGGTGAATAATTATCCGAAATAAAATAAATGATATTTAAGAATTCATAGATGAAGAATACTAAATACCCCATGCGCACATAACATAGATACATTGGACTTTCAAATTTTGTTTAAAGTTTATTTCTTTTACCAAACAGTTAGCCATGGACTTGATTTTCCTCTGATGTCACTTCATTACCCTAATATGGTTGTCATGGACTATTTGTATCATTGAAAACTTGGAAGAAATTGGTGATAAACACACTCCATAAAATATTTTTGAAAAAGGAAAATATTTTAAGATTCAATGGTATCAGAGCCATGGTTTCATTTGTAATAATATCCGTTCCATGTGCTTAATAGGTGAGTTCAGTGCTAGGAAGATCTATTCACATTATGACAGATCATCCAAAAATACTAAAAGCACCTGTTTCTCTCGCTGCAACTCCATCTTCTTCGACCCCTTTAGATTTTCGTCTTTCAAATGCTTCTAAGATCGACTATCTCTATGAAGTCTCTCTTAGCGACAAAACCAAGATCTCTGAAACTCAACTTCCATTGATGAATGCTTATTCTTCTTTTACTAAACCCACTTCATCATTTTCCCCTATCCATTCCATTCGCCAACTCATTCGCTAGACTCCGAAGGAAGTAAAAGAATATGTCCAGTCCTCAACGTTCGATCAACATCCTATTCTTGCCAAAGAGAAGGAATACTTTGTTACTCTCCGAATCTCTCAAGAGTTTCCCAGACAGTGGATTCAGCAAGGATATTCTCATGTCCATTATGGAGTCATTCGTCTTACTTTTACTTTTCATGGTCAAAAAGGCTTGCCAGTTTTGACAAGAATTGCTCTATTGGATACTAGGTTCCTAGAATACCAGCATGCTTGCATTGGTATTGTCCAAACCACTTTGAATGCTAGAACAGTCTTCATAACTTTCTATCCAAATTTCAATATCACACTTTCGAACCCCCAGTTACTCTCTTTTCTAAAAGTCCAAGTTCAACTCACTAGAGCCCCCCAAACTGCTGACTTTATGGCAACAACATTGCACTATCAGATGGTTTATCGTGTGCAAAACCATGCTCTTAACTTGAATTTCCACAATGGAAATGAAAATACTTTATTCATTTCCATGTAGAATGACCAAGCATCATGTATTCATGTTCCCAGACAAATCCCAAAGGAAAAGTTGGCCAAGCTCCTTCTAGAGACTTGGATCACCAACTATGAAAAGTTGCATCAGAACAACAAACCTTTCCAGTCTTCAAACTATGAATTTGTCCGAAAGAAATATGGAACTGTTTCCATCAAATTTGGCAATGAAAGGGAAGAAAGTCCTTATATCTTCCAGACTCTCTTTATGTTGAACCATGTGTTCCTGAGTCAATTTCCATGCCATATCCAAAAAAGCTTATCAAATACTTCAAAAGTGATGGACATCCTGTCCATTACTATAAGGACCAGTGTGGTCATTGTTTTTGGGATCATTTTTATCAATGCTCTTATTGTATAAATTCCCCTGACGAGGTAGACCCATTTGCAAAGCCTCCACCTCGGCGGAAGCATAAGAGGCCAAAAGACCCTATGTACCAAAGATACTTGAACGGAGATCCCTCCATTTATACTCTTGGTGAGTGTGATAAATTTCAGTTTATGGTTTCCTATGCACCAACTCCACCACCAGAGTTCACCGCTCCTCCCTTTGTATCACCTACACCATCACCATTACCTCCTCCATCTCCTCCTCAGAAAAAACCGGTTCTTTCCCCGTTTTATAAGCCAATCCTAAAGTGGGCAAAGAAACATTCCTACCCACTTGAGGCCTCAGCAGAAACACCACCCAGTTCTTCCATCGCCATGTTCCAAGAGATAGACTTTCCTCCTCTTGTTCGGGAAAGTTCCAAACTCTTATTCCCTACTCCAAAAGAGTTTAATGATCCACAAGGCATATATAGGCATGTTCCCAAAATACCTGCCCCCACAGATGTGGATGAACATGGAAGACAGAAAAGAACTCATGTTGCTGAAGCTATCATAAATTGGCAATCGAAGACTCTTCTCGCACATAACAATGCCTTTAAAGCAATCGATTCCAAGATTGGGAATGTGCAACAAGATCTTCAGAGATATGATGAAACCACCAAGAAGATACTTTCGAATTTCCAAAAGAGGCTTCATGCCTTGGAATCCGAACAACACTTAAGGTATCATCATCTTCAAAGTCCTAAGGTGGAAATAGAGAAGCTCAAAAGGCAAATCTGTTGGAGAAATCTTTTTGAAATGTTTTGAAGCTAACAAAACATTTCCATCAGTCTAGTCTGAGGTTTGCAGACTCTGCTGTTTAAAGTCTGAAGACCTCCGGACAGCCAGACTCAAGATTCAAAGTCTATCCTCATTGACAGTTTCTAATCCGTTGAAGAAAGGGTATCCAGAACTGGATGTTTTATTAAGGATATGACCTTATTGACTGGAGAAGATCTCTTGGCTAGATATGACATAACGGAATCTCTTTAATTGATCGAGATTGATTCGATGATTAAGGATCCGATGATTGGCGAAATATTCGTGGAAGGTTCTACTTATGGAAACCGAGATCCCGATTGTATGGGCGAACGGATTGATGGGCTATCGACATGTTCCTTTAATAGCTCGAATGATCTTCCTAATTGATTCCGTCCAACGGGTAGATTGGAGGAATTCCTTTGGAAAGTGCCAACGGGTATGATGGCGTAAAGGAGTATATAAGGAAGACGTTCTAAGCTGTTCATAGGGTGTGCGCGATAGAAGAATTCCAAAGTCTGAAGCTTCTTGTTGTTTAGTCAATTCATTTGAGCGAAAAACTTGTACACAAAAGAGAGTTTATATTTGTGAGAAACCTTGAGAAAGTGTGATAGAACATCTACACTGTGGAATCAAGGAAGAACTGTGCTATAACATCTCTTTTGTTCATAGTGGAATCTAGCCGATAGGCTGTCAGTGCGGAAGAGTGGACGTAGGCTTAGGATAAGCCGAACCACTATAAACCTTGTGTTTAATCTTCTCTTCCCTACTCTTTACTTTACTTTGATCGTAATTCATTTTGATTAAGCAAAAGAGTATTTCCTTTCTATCATCTGCTTAGTATTACTGTGGTATCTCAAGAAATTGTTTTTACACTTATTCACCCCCCTCTAGGTGCTTATACTAGCTACATCAATTGGTATCGAGCACTGTGTACTCACTTTGTTTGAAGTGTTTTACTTGAGTTAAAGATCCATGGCTAGTATGTTGGCTCCAGGGCTAGTAGAAGGGCAAAGCAATACCAGACCACCTTACTTTGATGGAAAGGATTACAACATATGGAAAAACAAAATGAAGGCGTTTCTAAGGTCAAAGGATCCTCTAGAATGGGATGTTGTAGAAAAAGGAATCACTCCTAAAGCTGCACCCGTCTCGTCTCGGAAAGAGGAAAAGATACTGTGGAGTCTAGCCAAATGACTCAGGAAGAGATAATCAAGAGACAAGCTCTTGACGCAAAAGCAATTTATTCTTTATATTGTGCTTTATCACCTACTGAATATAACATAATATCTTCTTGTGTTACAGCTAAAGAAGTCTGGGATAGATTACATATTACCTATAAAGGAACCAATCGAGTGAAGGAGACCAGAATCAATATTCTCCTCGGTCAATACGAAGCCTTCAGAATGAAATCGGGAGAATCTATAACTGACATGTTTAGTCGTTTTACAGATATTGTGAATGGTCTTGAAAATCAAGGTCAACCAATTTCTGATTCCATGAAAGTAAACAAGCTACTGCGAGGACTCTCCAAGGATTGGAATCACATAAAGACCTCAATCAGAGAGACTCAAAGAATCATGCCACTATCTGTTGACGAGTTGGTTGGAACTCTTCAGTCTTATGAAGTGGAACGAATCAATGAAGACGAAGACCCTAGAGGTAAGAAATCCATTGCATTAAAATTCAATGATGATTCTGATGTTGCAGATTCTGAAGACGATATGGACGATGAGGAGCTTGCTCTCATGATAAGAAGATTCAAAAGCTTAACGAAAAGGAAGAAGATTCAATCCAAGGAAACAAAGTTTTCAAAAGCAACGAGACTAAGTCTTTGAGGATGATGAATCAAACAAAGATGTAATCTGCTTTGAATGTAAAAAAAAAAAGGGACACATCGGACCCAACCGTCCTCTTCGAGGAAGAAGAAAGGAAAAGCTGAAAAGTATCGAAAGGCTCTTAAAGCGGAATCACAGGAGTGATACGAAATGTGAAGAAAGTGATGATGATTATGCCAACATATGTCTAATGGCACAATCGGATTCAGATTCAAACTCTGAGATAGACTCAGATTCAGATAGTGAATTTGAGGTGAGTAACTTCAAGATCCCTATTAAAGTTTCTAAATATATTAATGAGTTGTGTTTTAGTCTTAAGACTTCTCTCAAAAAGATTTCCGAACTCAAAAAGGAAAATTCTGCCTTAAAACAACAAGAAAATGTTTTGAAAGAAAAAGTGAAATGTTTAGATATAAATGTTTCTTCTCTTAGAGAAAGTGAAGATCATCTTTCAAAAGAAAATGCATTCTTGAAAAATGATATCTCAAATATTTCCAAAAGATTTTCTATAGGATCTGAGAAACTAGAAAAAATACTTTATGTTAAAAAACCTTATTTCAATAAATCTAGTTTGGGAATGACTGCTGAAACCATTCCTTTAATTGATTTTCCTAAAGTGAAGGAAAGAATCAAACAAATACCCACAAGAGATGCTTACAAAAATCATTTTAAAAAGACTTTTGTAAAACCAGTAGGACGCAATGCTCTTAGATGTTCGAAGTGCAATAGTGCAGATCATTTTTAAAAAGAGTGTCCAATGGTTTGGAAACCTGTTAAGAAAGTATGGGCAAATACAGCATATTATACTAACACCAATGGACCTAAGAAAAGATGGGTACCAAAGAAAGTTTGAGTTTCTTTTTTTTAAATGCGAGTCACTATCAAGAAAAAGGTAAAATGGTATCTGGATAGTGGATGCTCAAGACATATGACAGGAAATTCAAATTGTTTCATAAAGCTTGTTCAAGTGAATGGTGGAAAAGTTTCTTTTGGAGGAAATAGCAAAGGAAGAATAGTGGGATTTGGAACTGTGAAGATTGGAAACCTCACAATAAACAATGTTTCTTTAGTTGAAGGACTCAACTACAATTTGCTTAGTGTCAGCCAGCTATGTGATACCGGTTTCAAAATCTACTTTCAAGAGGGAATATGTTCAGGAACCAGTAAAGACTCTACTCAGTCATTTGTGGGTCGAAGACATGGAAATATCTATCTCTTGGATGTGAAACCAGATGAATCGCAATGTTTAATCTCAATACAAGATGAAGCAAGTTTATGGCACAGAAAGCTTGGACACATCAATATGAAGCAGATAGCCAAAATTTCAGCAAAGAAGCTTGTTCGTGGTCTACCCAATCTATCATACCAAAAGTTTGACCTATGTACACCATGCATATTGGGAAAACAGGTAAGAAATTCCTTTAAACCAATAAATCAAGTTTCCACTAACCGTGTACTGCAGCTTCTGCATATGGATCTCTTTGGACCAACCAGAACTCAAAGCATTGGAGGTAAGAAATACTGCCTAGTAATTGTGGACGACTACTCACGATTTACTTGGGTGTATTTCCTAGCAAGTAAGTCTGAAACTTTCTCTTACTTTGAAAAATTTGCTAAAAAGGTTCAAAACGAAAAAGGATATGTTATTTCAAGTATAAGAACAGATCATGGAGGTGAATTTGAAAATCAAGATTTTACAAAGTTTTGTGATGAATCTGGTTTTCAGCAGGTGTTCTCTTCTCCATATACTCTAGAACAAAATGGAGTTGTGGAAAGGAAGAATAGATCGCTTCAAGAAATGGCAAGAACTCTCTTAATTGAAAGCAACATATCTTCACGTTTTTGGGCTGAAGCGGTCTTTACAACATGTTACATTCTTAATAAAGTTTTTCTAAGGCCTATGCTAGAAAAAACCCCCTATGAATTATTCAAAGAAAAGAAGCCCATTGTTTCATATTTTCATGTGTTTGGATGCAAATGTTTCATACTGAAAAATGCAAATGATCGAGTTGGTAAGTTTGAAGAAAAGTCAGATGAAGGCATCTTCCTTGGATATTCAACCACAAGCAAAGCGTCGAGTCTACAACAAGAAGACTCAAACGTGGAAGAATCAATGAATGTCAAATTTCAAGACTCTATTCATAATGAATCTATTCGAGACTCATTTTGAAGAGACGGAACTCTCCGAGACTCTACAAAGTCTAAATCTCAAGAAGCAGCTCAGACTTTGAAGGAACAGCAGCAAGTGACTGTTGAAGATTCAAGTGAAGGAAGTGATCATCAATCTGACAAATTAACCAGCAATTGGAAGCATAAGTCAAGTCATCTCAAAGATCTTATCATTGGCGACATCAATGAGGGAATTCGCACAAGATCCAAAAGGCGCGAAGAGTCTAGTGCTGTGGCTCTTATTTCTGAAATAGAACCCAAAAGCATAGATGAAGCTTTATCCGATGAAAGCTGGATTGAAGCCATGCAAGAAGAACTCAGGCAATTCAGTACCAATGATGTCTGGGAATTGACTCCTGAACCTAAAGGTAAATCATTATTGGAGCTAAATGGGTTTTCAGAAACAAGATGGACGAGAAAGGCAAGGTCGTAAGAAACAAAGCAAGACTCGTGGCCAAGGGATACACACAAGAAGAAGGGATAGACTATGACGAGACTTACGCACTAGTAGCAAGGTTATAAGCAATTCATTTATTACTTGCATTTGCTTGTCATAAAAATTTCAGGTTATTCCAAATGGACGTCAAAAATGCTTTCCTAAATGGAGTCATCCATGAGGAAGTCTATGTGGAACAACCACCTGGGTTTGAAGACCCAAGGAAACCAAAGTCAGTATTCAGACTCAAAAATGCCTTATATGACTTGAAACAAGCACCTCGAGCTTGGTACGACAGGCTGAGTAAGTTTTTAATTCAAAACGGCTTTGTGAAAGGTAAAGTAGACACTACTCTATTTATCAAAAGAGAAAGCAAAAGTTTTGTGCTAGTTCAAATATATGTCGATGATATTATATTCGGATCTCCTAATGAAAGTCTATGCAAGAAATTCTCTAAGACTATGCAGGATGAATTTGAAATGAGCATGATGGGTGAGTTAACCTTCTTTCTCGGGCTTTAAGTGAAACAACTAAAGGAAGGAACCTTTATTTGTCAAGAAAAATATGCTAATGATCTTGTCAAAAAGTTTGGACTAGACAATTGCAAAAAGACTGACATTCCAATGTCAAGTGCCTTGAAGATAGACAAAGATGAAGAAGGAAAGAAAGTCGACCAGAAACTATACAGGAGTATCATTGGCTCGCTTCTTTATCTTACTGCTTCTAGACCTAACATTTTGTTTAGTGTTTGCATTTGTGCCAGATTTCAAGCAGACCCTAAAGAATCTCATTTAAGTGCTGCAAAGCGTATTATCAAATACATTGCTTCAACTTCAAGCATCGGCCTATGGTATCCTAAAAGAGGAGACTTTACTCTTCTTGGATATTCAGACGTAGACTTAGCCGGTTGCAGAGTTGATAGAAAGAGCACCTCAGGTACCTGTCAACTACTTGGAGGCAGGACGGTGTCTTGGTTTTCAAGAAAGCAAAGTACAGTAGCTCTCTCTACAGCAGAAGCAGAGTATGTAGCTCTTGGAAGTTGCTGTTCACAAATTCTATGGATAAAACAACAACTAAGAGACTTTGGAATTGAAGATTCATGCACGGAGATTAACTGCGACAACACCAGCGCAATCAATCTTACCAAAAATCCAATTCTTCACTCAAGAGCAAAGCATATAGAGATTCGACATCACTTCATTAGAGATCATGTTCAAAATGGAGAAGTCTCGATTCAGTATGTTGATTCAAAGAACCAACTGGCGGATATATTTACAAAGCCCTTGGAGAAAAATCAATTTGAAATTATTCGCTCCAGACTCAACATATTGAGGTTTGAAGAAGTTAAAGTCTAGAGACTCTCAGACTCAGGCAAATAAGACCTTAATTGTAAGTTATTCTCTCTCTCTCTCTCTCTCATCTCATCCGGAAAAGGTACGATTATCAACCGTGTCCTTTTACTATCTTTAATCGGCGTAATTATTGCATCATTTCTTTTTGAAAAAAAAGAAATTTTTTAAATGACTATTTTCTCGGAAAAAGGCAGTTATTTTTTAAAATGCATCTTTTCACCTTCCTTTATGACGATCCGTATTCCCCTTTTTTTTTAAACCGATTATACACTGTTGCTTCTTCTTCGCTTTACTCTCCAAAACCCTAAAAAGCACTGATCCTCCATTCCTGTTTTCTTCTCTTGCCTAATCTTCGAAAAAGTTGTCATTTTTCTTGGGAAAGTCAAGCAAGGAATCTTTCAAAGAGCGAGAAAGATGTCGTCTTCAATAAAGTCTTCGAGGATCGCAAGCAGGGGACCACGGTGAATGAGTGAGGGGCCTACTCACTTCGATCTCACTAAGGAAGAAGTGTCTCCAAATCAGCAACAGAGCCCAAAACATTCTCGGCAGCGTCATTCTCCATCGTCTAGTCCTCAAAATGTTGGTCATCAACAAGAGGAAGAAATCATTGAAGATGCATATCCTGTAAGAGTTCAAAAGCCTGCTTTTATTTATAAACTTTATCGTGCTTTAAAGGGAACTCGTACTCCTTTGAACTATGTTGATAATTTTCTTAAAGACAAAGGATATGGGAACGGATATATCTTTTTGCGAAAAATGGAAAGTTTGGGAATTGCTCGTAAAGGGGTGGCAAAAGAATCCCTTGAAAATATTCCAAGTGATCCTCGTGATTGGGGATTTAATCCGAAAGATGGGAATGATGACGACAAATTGTTCAGCCAATTTCAACCGAGGATGGGTATTGCGGCGGAAAATAGAGGAAAAAGAGGAGAGATGTCTAGATCGAAAGAACAGAAGGATCTATACTCAAAATTGCTGAAGCGTGGGGTGATAAACCCTAGGAGTGTGGATTTTAATTTTCTGGATGTTGTGAACGTGAATTTGAGAGAAAAGTTTAGTTTTCTCCAACTTGAGCAATTCTGTTCTGACACCACTGAAGCTTACGCTGAATTATTTGCCTATTTCTATTCGAATCTTAGTTTCCTGGATGCGAATAGATTCTCTTTCAGTGTCAAAGATCAAGATTTTGTTGTGGACATGGATGGCAGATGTGTTAGGGGTTGAGAGAGGAAGATATCAACCAATCAAAGTTTCTATTGCTCGTGCTACACTGGAACTTGTGAAGGACAAGAGAACAGATGAAAAGATTTCCTACCTAAGGATGAGTGCGTTCAACATTCTGCTGCACAAGATTGTGATCAATTGCCTCAGACCGAAATCAACTTCCAAAACTTATGTTTCAAGTTCGGAGGCAAAGCTGATGTATGCCATCATCACTGGGAAAAAGTTCTCTCTTCCTCATATTGTTATGTTCCATATGTATAGAGCAATGGTGAACGACAGAGGTCAACTTCCTTATCCAAGTTTTGTCACGAAATTATTCAGACATCTGAACATTCAGCCTCCACAAATTCTTTGTGCTCGATCATGTGATCATATGGTGGTAGGGCTAAAAATGGTGACCAAGATGCGTCTGAAGGAGTTAAGTAGGGCGTTGGAGAAATTTAAGGAGAAGACTCCTGTAAAGTCTCATCAATTCTCTTCTGCATCAAAAAGAAAAGGGAAGGAGCCCATGGTTGCTCTACCCAAGAAAAGAAGAGCTCTCATCGTGGAAGATGAAGAGGATGACGACCTTACAATTTCGGCCAAAGCTTTGGAAAAGCTAAGTCGTACTGTTCCAGAGTCAATGGAACATCATGAGACAGAAGGAAAGGAAAGAGAAGGTCAAGAAGAAGAAAAAGAAGAAGAAGAAAGAGAAGTTGGTGACAAAGAAGCAGAGGAAGAAAGACCTGAAGAAGAAGAAGAGAGAATGAATCAAGAGGAAAGAGCCTGAAAAACACTCTTCTCCACCTGAAGGCACAGAAACAGGGGGAGATAATGAGGGAGTCAGCCGCTCTCCAGCCGATCCAGAAGACATTCATGCCTCTCATTTCCCTGAACAAGAACATGATGCTTCATCGCCAAATCTACATGATTATTCTGATATGCCATCGTCTGCAGAGCATGCTGAAGCCAGTACGCAGACCGACAGCTCAGCACATTTTCGCAGAATTATGGATATTCTCTTAGAGATGCGTGGTCAAATCTATGCTCGGGATGCGAGGTTCAAAACTTGCGGAATGCGGAGTCAAGCTTCTTCGATTTTCTTGAAAGATCGAGATCCAAGCCCTCTCTCGTTCGATTCGGGCCAATGCTAAGGGTGAGGAGGTTGCACAACCGAAGGAAGACTTGAAAAGGCTGGAAGGGACCGTTCAGTCCATGGGAGATTTCTAGCTTGTCCGCGTTCCCAAGCAATCTTGACTTCACTCCATTTTCATCTCAACCTTTTTAATGCTGACAAAAAGAGGGACAAGTGCAAGATTTGAATCAAACTTTGAATTTTTAATCGTTTGGATTGTTTGATTTGGATTGTTGTTTGACTTTAATTTTGTGTCTGGATTTGAATTTGGATTTGACTGCTATTGATATTGATATCTTATGGATGGCTTTATCTTATTCAAGACTAACCTATTTTCTATGTTTGCAGATTCTAGTGTTATTCATTTAGTCATTTATCTTTATAAGATATGTATATTTGTTTGAGAAATGTTTTGCGGGTCAAAGTTATCCAAATCTGCGGGAAAGTTTTGTCACCATCAAAAGGGGAGATTGTTGGAGAAATCTTCTTGAAATGTTTTGAAGGCGACAAAACGTTTCCATCGATCTAGTTTGAAGGTTTGCGGACTCTGCTTTTAAAGTCTCGAAGACCTCCGGACAGCCGACTCAAGATTCAAAGTCTATCCTCATTGACGTTTCTAATCCGTTGAAGAAAGGGTATCCAGAACTGGATGTTTTATTAAGGATATGACCTTATTGACTGGAGAAGATCTCTTGGCTGGATATGACATAACGGAATCTCTTTAATTGATCGAGATTGATTCGATGATTAAGGATCCGATGATTGGCGAAATATTCGTGGAAGGTTCTACTTATGGAAACCGAGATCCTGATTGTATGGGCGAACAGGATTGATGGGCTATCGACATGTTCCTTTAATAGCTCGAATGATCTTCCTAATTGATTCCGTCCAACGGGTAGATTGGAGGAATTCCTTTGGAAAGTGCCAACGGGTATGATGGCGTAAAGGAGTATATAAGGAAGACGTTCTAAGCTGTTCATAGGGTGTGCGCGATAGAAGAATTCCAAAGTCTGAAGCTTCTTGTTATTTAGTCAATTCATTTGAGCGAAAAACTTGTACACAAAAGAGAGTTTATATTTGTGAGAAACCTTGAGGAAGTGTGATAGAACATCTACACTTTGTGGAATCAAGGAAGAACTGTCTTTGTAACATCTCTTTTGTTCATAGTGGAATCCGGCCGATAGGCTGTCAGTGCGGAAGAGTGGACGTAGGCTTAGGATAAGCCGAACCACTATAAACCTTGTGTTTAATCTTCTCTTCCCTACTATTTACTTTACTTTGATCGTAATTCATTTTGATTAAGCAAAAGAGTATTTCCTTTCTATCATCTGCTTAGTATTACTGTGGTATCTCAAGAAATTGTTTTTACACCTATTCACCCCCCTCTAGGTGCTTATAATAGCTACATCAAAATCCAGATCCTTGAATAAAGAAGACTCAATCCATTTCTGACCACTTTGAGAACAAAGCATCCCCCTCTGCCACCACCACAAACGTCCATCTTTGCCGCTATAACAAATGTTCCAGTCAAACAAGATAAGACAGATGTGGCCGAAATGCAAAATCGTCTCAAAGAATTGGATCGAATAAGGAAAGAAAAGGGAAAGGAAAAGAAGTCCGAAGAATCCTCGCTTGTCATAAGAGAAGGCCAGATCAATTGAAGCTGTCGAATCCATTAGAATCTTTTCTCAGAGATTTGGGTAATTAGGAACCATAGCGTGATCCTATTACTCCACAGCCTCCACAACAGATTGATCCTATCATCCCGACAGACCAGATTCTATTTCCAACAAAATCAGCCTTTCCAAACATTTTTTATACTGAATCAGACTCGGTATTCATTTCCTATTGTGTTAGCAACTTCATCAATATTTATGGCCGATCCACCAGACCAAGATATGGAATCAAACCCTTTTGAACTAGAGGTTGTTCAGCCAAATAATTCCTCCCAACATATGGCTACTACATCAAAACAGTTCTTTACCATTGATGATATTCCATATCATAAATGGCCAGAAAGACTTGACAAATTTCATACTTGGTTAAATGCCCAAGCTCTTACCAATCAGGACAAGTGATGTCCTTTTTGGTTTTGTCACAAGATTTACAGGTAACCTCAAACTTTGGTGGCAATCTGTGTCAGAACAATACCAGCTTCACTTTTTGCTCTCACCAAATTTTGGTCATGCCATTACTCTCCTATATCATTTTTTTTTTTTTTTTTTGGGAAAACTTGCTGACCTGATAGAGCTTAAAAGAAGAGAATTTTTTGAAAGAAAATGCTGCTTTCTCCAGAAAAAACATCTTGATAAGCATTATCGTGAAATGCTTAAGCTCTTTTATCAAATTGGAGCTGATGCAAACTTGAAGCATTTCTTCTTGACTTCCATCCCTAAAGAATTATCCCAACAGGCAGAAAGAACTTTTCTCACCAGACAAAGAAGGATTCGAGATATTGCATTGGGAGAAATCCAATAGGAAATTCACTTGTGCCTTGAAGAACTGTGCATCAAACGCCAAATGATCCAGACTTATGTCAATGATAATAGAGAACTTGATGCAGCATGTTCTCGTCAGAAGCTAAAAATCAAATGTTCCAAGAAAGACTATGATGGATCTTATGGCCAATCTTCCAGAAAAAAGAAGCACTTTAAGAAACTCTGGATAAAAAAATCCAGACATGGCTCTAAGCACTTCCGAAGAAAGAAGAAATGGTGATATCTACACAAAAGGAAAGATCGCTCAGGCCACAAAAAATCAAATCGATGCTTCATCTGCAATCAAAAATGACATTTTGCCAAAAATTGTCCCCAAGCAAAAAAAGGTCAAAACCGTCTGATACATCATATAGAGAATGAAACTGATATTTCTCTTGAAAATGATGATATCGAATCCCTATTCTTTGTGGATGAAGAACCATCTAAACAAACTCTTTGTGCCATCCCTTGTTACCAAACTCCTAGTGAGACTAATTCAGATTTAGACCCTGAAGATATTTTTCATATATCTCTCACATCTTCAGAACAAAGCACCGACATATTTTCAAGCCAAATTCATTGTCCCCATTTCCCTATAAAAATCTTCACATCAAAGTTTGCCAAGCCTATCACTGTCATTACTCTCATAAACACTGGAGCAAATTCTTCAATTTTAGACACTAAAGTTCTTCTTGAAGAATATTGGACTTCCTGTGTTCGATATTTCAACTCTACTTCAGGAGATACTTTTTCTACAAATGTGAGAACCACTTCAATAACTGTTCAGTTTTTTCCACAATGTTCTAAAACCACAAAAATCTTCGAATCCAATCTCCCCAACAAAGATTTGATTATTGGTTGGGACATCATGACTTAGATTTCCCAACTTCGGCTCATTCCTGGAAAAGGTCTCAAGTATAAAGATCAATTTTCTGAATTTGTCAATATTCAAAGACTTTTTTCCATTCAAATGAGTCTGTTAGATCCGATCACACAAAAGTTGTTGGAATCTTATTTGGAATCCCATTCCGAATTTGCTAAAAAATGTTCCCATCCTTTATGGGAAAATCCAGAATTCTTTGTTCACTTTCCTTCAAAAGGAATGAAGATATTAATCCATCCAAGGCGAGTCATATGGCAATGAATCCAGAACACTTGATTTTAGCTCAAAAGGAATGCTCAGAACTACTGCAACAAGGCCTTATTGAGATTTCACATTCTCAATGGGCTTGTGAAGTCTTCTATGTCAATATGCGTGCTGAGCAGAACAGAGGAAAGATGAGATTGGTAATCAATTACCAGCCTCTTAACATTTTTCTCCAGGATGACAAATTCCCTTTACTCTCCAGAAACTCCATTTTTGCTAGATTATCTAAGGCCCAAATACACTCCAAATTCGATCTCAAAGCCGGATTTTGGCAATTGGGCATTCATCCTGAAGACAGACCCAAGACAGGATTCTATATTCCGAATCGGCATTTCCAATGGAAAATTCTTCTTTTTGGCCTAAAAGTTGCACCATCCCTCTTTTAAAAGGCCATGTGTCGAATTTTCCAACAAATACTATCAAGCGCAGTAGTATACATCAACGATATCCTACTCTACAGTCTTGATGAACAGTCACAATGCCAACTTCTTGAACAGTTTGCAGAGATTGTGAAAAAGCATGGGATCATGCTTTCTCAAAGAAAGATGAACATCGCCCAGACAGAAATTGAATTTCTTGGTATGCACCTTAACAAAGGGACATACTATCCAGGGCCACATATTGCTCAGGAATTGTTAAAATTTCCTAAAGAAAATTTTACAACAAAGCAAGTTCAGCAGTTTCTTAGGATAATAAATTATCTCAGAGATTTTATTCTGTTGACACCTAAATTTTGGCAACCCGTTTATTCATTTACCGCATTAAAAATTTTGGGATTAATTTTAACCCCTAAAAAAAATTAGTTAATTAATTGCATAGCATATAGATTTAGGCACATTTGCATTTTTTGCATTTATTGGGTCGGTGACAGATGTGTTTGATTTGGTGGTTCTGAGCTTTAAGCTGACAAGTCGGACTAAGCCCACGAAGAGAGCAATTTAGCCTAAGCCTGTATTTAAAAAAAATGCTATTGCAATTTTTGAAAAAATCAATAGAGAATATTCATTTTTTGCAAAGGAAATCTAGAAGAGGTGTGGAAAATTAAAAGTGATATTGCGTTCGAAAAAAGGAATTTCCGTGGGTATTAATTTGGAAAAAAAATTAAAACCCTAACTCATGGCCTATAAATAGATTAGATGCGTAGGGTTTAGGGGGAGGCCACACACATTGAATATCCGGCCGACGGGGGAGTCTTTTCTTCATTTTGTTCCTAAGGCCTCATTCGGTTTTTGGGGGGTTTTCTTTGGTGAAAATAAGAAGAGAACAAAAAAAAGTGAAAAGTGAGGGAAAGCGTGCAGAGAAGCATAGGGAAAGGGACATGAGAGAGACGTGTGCGATAGGTTAGAAAAAGAGAAAGTAGAAAGAAAATCACTGTCCTTCTTCTTCAGAGGACTCTTCGCCGGTTCACCCGCTGCCCGAACTCCCTCACTGCCAATCCGTCGCGCCTCCGCAGCCGCTCGAATCTTCCGTTGCGTCGGCCGTCACGCGGTGTCTTCGTCCGCGAGTCATTAGCTATCGCCGCCCGTCCGCCTTGCTAGCGCCCGTCTGCCGTCGCCGCGCATCCGAGCCATCACTCACCATCTCCGAGCACCACCGCGACGTGCGGCTCCCCCTGCCGGACCTCGCTGCAGCAACACCTCCGCGAGCACCACCTGCGAGCGCCAGCCCTGTCGCCAAGCCGTCGCACGCCTCCTTGGTTACCGACGCCTGCTACAACCGCGACCTGCAGTGCTCCCCCTCTCTCAGATCTACTCCACCGCTGCAACAACCCCGACGTCCTCCTCCACCAATCTGTTCGTTGAGATCCCTACACCAGTTGGTCCAGATCCGACGCCGTCCCTGCCTTCTCGTCCCCGCTGTGACCCAACGACGCTGTTGCCATAAATCTGCCTCTCCGGACGCCGTACCCAACAGCCAGATCCAGACGCCGGAGCTCCTCGCCGCAGCCGCCCGAGGCCTCCTGCTGTCCCTGTAGTGCCCCGCCATCCGAAGCCCGTGATCCAAGCGCCCTGACGCTGCCCCCGCGACGCAGCCCCGTGCCGACCCATGACAACCCCCTCGCCGGAGCCCTCGCCGGAGCTCCGAACGGCAACCCATTTAGCCGCCGACTAACCCTAGTTTAGGAGGCCAAAACCTTAATTAGGTAGATTTCTTATTTTATTTTTATTCATTTATTTATTTATTTTTATTATTTCATTTTGTTTCTTTATTTGATGATGAGATGTTCGATATGAAATAGCATGTGAAATTTGTGATTGATAGTCTGATTTTCACGCCCGAAATCCGACTCGCAATCGCAATCGCTTGAAAAATCGACAATCCGATCTCCCGCCCGAGATTCGATTCGCGATTTATTTTAAAATTGGTCAAGCCGATCTCATGCGCGAGATATGGTTCGCCGGTTTATAGATATCGATCATATCTTACCTAAGTTGTCGTCACGTTAATTGAATCAATTTTATTTTGTTAAATAAAAAAATCCAAAAAATATTTGAGTTAGGATTGGGTTTGTTTTAGAATATTTCTTGTTATCTTGCATATTTAGAATAGATATTTTATTTCGAATTTCAAAAATCAAAAATCAAATCAATCAATTTAGGTTGCTAGTGTTTTTTTTTTTTTTTTTTTTTTTACTTAGGTTGCATGTTTAATAATTTGACAATTTTTAATTTCGAAATTAATAAAACAAAAACACAAAAAAAGGTCATCATGCATATGTCATGTAGAATTAGGGCATTCTTTATACGTCATTGCATATTAGGGTTAAATTGCACTTAGTTTAATTTTAGATAATATTTTTCTTAATCTATTATAAGTTTAGGTATTTTTAGATATATTGTATTTTAGGAATATTTAGGTTAAGATAATGTTTTGGTTTAAATTAGGATTTGGCTCAACCTAATTCCTAATATAAATTAAATAGGATCTTAATCTAATTAGGTAATTTTCACATTTCACCAAATTTCGAATTTCATGAAAAAAACAAAAAAAAAATGTCATAGGTTAAATTAGTTTTATTATTTAGGATAAAATGCATTATGTTAGAAAAAAGAAAAATGTCATATGCATGTCATTAGGGTTAGATTCATTGAGATGTATGTCATTTAATATTTTTGCTAGGCCCATTTAATTAGAAATTACATGTCATTAGAATTAGGTCATTTAGTTAATATTGCATTGCATATTGCATGATTTTCATTAATTAAGTGAAAAAAAAAAAGAAAAAGAAATCACGTGTTAATTAGAAACCATATTTAGGGTTGTTGATGTAGATTTTAATTTAACATTACAGATGCTTTCGTTGCTTAGAAATAAGTTTTTGCAATTTACTTATTGTTTATCTAGGTGTTAAATTGGTGGATTGCGCACCCGCATTATCTTCTCACATGTTAGGGAAATAGATTTAAAATCAATTTAAGCTGCCTACAAAAACCTTTTTGAAAATAAAAGAATGGTACCGAAAGGGCATTAGAGGAATCTAGTGTTACCAAGTCCTCGTACCCATAGTCTCTGGTTTGTAGGAGTAAAGTGAAACTCTCATTACTTTACTTGGGTTTCTAATCGACCCACCAAAAATAAATTAGTGGCAACTCCTAATTGAAAATCAATTACATGTTAAGAACTTGAACCTAAAGTCGCGAATTGGTATGGGCTTGGGAGAGCCCGAGTTAAGTTTAGGCTTAACAATCCATTAGCCAAACCCTAGGTGGTTCATCACCAGAAAATTTGGTCGCGACATATTCCAAATCTTGCAAAGCTGCTGATTCCATTGTAGACAATGCTGAAAAAGAATCCCCCACCTTAGGGAAAATCTCATAATAAAGTAGTCGCTAAACTCAAGAAGATTATGTAGACTCTTCCTCCATTACAAATCCCATCAACAGGGAAGAGAATTCTCCAGACTAACAATAGTGATGAATACTGGGCCGCCATCTTGTTTGAAGAAATTCATGGTAAGAGGCACCTATGTGCCTACAAAAGTGGAAAATTTTCCTAAGCCGAGATGCATTATCATTCCACTTTCAAAGAAATTTTAGCGGTAAAAAATGGGATAAAAAAGTTTGAATTCCATCTCATTGGCCATCACTTCATGGTAGAATTAGATATGGCATCTTTCCCTTAGATGACCAAATTCAAACAGAAGCAGGTTCCAAATTCTCAACTGTTTCGATGTGCTGAATGGTTTTCAAAATATTCTTTTGAAACCAAACACATGGCCGGGAAAAAGAATGTGCTTGCTGATTTCTTGTCAATACCAAAAGCACTAGCAACAGAAATCAATATGTATATCATGAGGCATGCTTTCCATACTCTCTATCACAATGAAAAGTGCAAGATTGAGAAGATCAAAGACTAGCCAAGCTGGCGATACCCCTAGGAGATTATTGAACAAATCCAGAATGACAATCTCACTGAAAATCTGGAAAAACTCAAGTTGCAATCCCACACAGATCTGTTTAGACTCAATAGAGGTTCGATTATTTATCCTTTTGGATTAAATACAGACTATCCATTCATACATCCTCTTATCTTGAAAGAAGATGATTTTTCTGACCAACTTCGATGGTTATTATGGTACTTGACTAATAAGTATTTAACAACTATTGAAATTCCAACCAGAAAATTCATTGCCAACCTCACCAGGATTTTTGGACTCGGCAAAGGAAAAATTGAAAAGGAGTGTGACAAAAACCTTTTAGATTTCCTTAATTGGTTTTATCCTCCTACTCATTGGAAACATCTCTTGCAAAAGGAACTAAGAACCACACAACCTAACTCTAAAGTCCATACTATTTTGTTTTTCCGACGACCATGGACTTTTGTCACAAATAATGGCAGCATCATCAATGCTCCTCAGAGTGTAGGTACCACATCCTATAAACCTTTACCGCAAATTGCAGAAGCTCAAATTCACAAGTCCTATCCAGGATCTGTTGGTTGTTGTGAGCACCAATACCGAGAACTTCACAGGGTTTTATGTCAAGAAAATAAAACCATTCTTGAAGATGCATGGAATTATAATGTACCCACTGCATGGGATAATTATAGCCTAGCACCAAAAGCCAAGGAAGCACTTGAGGAATTTAGACAAATGGCATCATCACAGGAGTATGAAATGGCAGACACATATGACATTGCACAGTCCTCTCAAGACCCCTATGCTAAATGGGGAGGTCCTCTTTCTCAAGACCCCTATGCTAAATGGGGAGGTCCTCTTTCCCAAGACCTCTATGATTAGGTATCTCAAGGCATGGACACATCCTACTATGCTCAACCATCCAATTGGCCTCAACCAAACATTCCTGCCGACACTACAGGCTTCTCCCAGAATCAAGAGGAAGCATTGTCACGCCCCGAACCTCGAGCACGCGCACATCCCACTAAGGTCGATAGAAATGCGACTTCCTAGGACACGTCGCCTACCCATTCAATTTTATTATGCATGCGGAAACGAAACAAATCCCCTGACAATATTTAACTTGGGATAGAAAAGCAGGCAATCAATCACAACCAAACAAGCTTTCTATAAACACATAGGTTTATATACAACATTGGATTGTCTACAAAATAGACAGGCTCAACAACTAGGGAACTGTCCTATGACCAACTTGTCAGACACGTTCGCCGATTCTTCAGCCTCCACCTTCCGAACTCCAGGACTTCCGGTCCTCCACGGCCGTCATCTAGGGACCTGAAATATTATCCCACAACCGGGATGAGACTACCTCTCAGCGAGTCCTACCCTCTAAAACTCAATTAGGAAGAAAATACGCCTCAGGGTGCTCTAACCACACAAATAGGATAGAGGACTTACCTCGCCTCAGTTCCTTCCTGCACATCAGTTTAATCAATAAATATTGACAATCACATCATCCAAACAATTCAATTACTCGGATCGATTTAGTGATCAATCGACTTAGTCGATTACATGCCATCAAAATCATCACACGGTCATTCTGACTATTCATTCTCGACTCTCAATCACGGCCTTACAGGCAAGTCTATATGTAGTGGCATCATGGCCCCACTCGGCAATGTTATATGTAGTGGCATCACGGCCCCACTCAGCAATGTTATATGTAGTGGTATCACGGCCCCACTTGGCATAATTTAGATTTAGTGGCTTTTTAGGTTCAACTCACAACCTCTCACAGTCATTTTCCCATCAAAAACCAACACTAATCAACTTTGGAATAAATCCCCACATAAACATCCATTCAATGAATCGGTACAAACTAGACCTACCAACCAATTACGGTGCCAAAAGCCGACACCAGGTATTTTCAAGTTAAATACCAAAACTTCATCAATATCACTCAATTCCACACTTTTGGAATAATTAACCATAACCATCAATCACTCAATTTCTCAATTTAAGCTTACAATTAACACAAATCGACCGCACTGCTACAATCAACGCAAAATTCTAACGACCTGCCATCCCAGCATAATTTTCGAAATTATTAAATAATTAAATTTAATTCCGAAAATTAAATAATTAAATATTAAATTATAATAATATAATTTAATAAAATAATATTTATAAATTCGAAATAATTAATTAATTAAAAATAATTAATTATGGCTTAAACAATATTACACTAATTTAATCATACAATTAGCCCTAATTAAACATCCATTAAGCTAATCATACAACTAATCTAATTTACATAAAAATAATCTAATCTAACCACCTAAACCTAATTAGACTAATCTAAACACCCCTTAAGCATCATTAACTCACTAAGCAAGGATTAGAGGATAAACTCACCGGTTTTGCGCGCCGGTGAGTTCACGGCAACCATGACGCCAAGGCGGTCGATAAACCCCAAAGCGGCGACACCAACGGAGGCTGGGAAGGGCTTGAAAACGGGCCTCAAAGTCTGGAACTTCTTGCTGTCTTCTGCTTCTGATCTGGGCTGAACTGCAGAGAAGAAACTAGCAACTTCAACGGCGAAAACGGGCCCATTGGAGCTCCGGCGGGCGGGTGGTTGGAAACCGGCGGCTCCCGAGGGTCAAGGGATTTTGCTGGTGGTTGGTATGGGTGGAGGTAGGGTAGAAATGGGGAGAAAATGGCTGAAAACCGCGAAACGGGCGAAACAGGAGGAACCAGGCGAGTCCAGATGGTACGGCGAGCAGCGGCTTCGAGCGGCCGTACGGGACGGCCGGAGAATCGTTTCGGCTAGTGGCGAGGTGCTCCGGAACGGGCTGGATGTCGTCTTCGCGGCGATGGGTGGCTCGTTCACTAATTCAACCGGGAAGTAAACTTTTTGCTCGGATCTTTGGCAAAAGGTCGGCTGGAGCAGAAACTGGAACGAGGGGAAAACAAGGGAGGAAAACGGCCGACAATGGCCTTCTGGGCGTGCGACGATGGAGGGGCTGGTGAGCTCGATTTCCTCTGGTTCTCTTGAGCTTTTCCTAAGCCTCAACCATGGAGAAAGCCATGAATGAAGGAAGAAGATGGTCTGCTGAAGAGGGGGCCTCCTTGGTGGCTCACTAGAGCTCAACACTTGTCTAAACCTCATTTGCTTTGCCCCCACCATGACATCACATGACATCATCCACTCTAATCTTCCTCCACAACCTTGCCAATAGGTGCAAAATAGCTCTCCCCCCATGGTATACGAATTTCATACATTTGTACATCAAATTCAATCAATTCTCACTCAATTCCATCCAATTGAAGCTCAATTAAATCAACCCATGTGTCCTCGGCCTTCTCATGACATTTCCCCATCAAATGATCCAACTTGCATCCCGAAGATTCGATTAAAAACGGCCCTCTGACAATCCCGAACAAAAGCGGCATTACTTTGCTTTTTCACCAAAAACCTCAGTTTGTAGAAAAATCTTCTGGAGATGAGTCGACATTCCTAAAATGAATTGTGACTTGACAGAACTTCCAATTTCTGTAATCGGGTTCAATTTCATGGTTAAACTCAATCTAGCGCGACTTTAGCGCGTCCTAATCTATCGGGTAGCTTTTAGGAATTTTCTATGCAATTGACCTGTGGTTGATTATTTTCAAGCCACAAAGTGCATTTTCGACACATTGGCGACTCTCGAGTGTCATAGAAATCTTGAGGTTTCAAATACAGACACAGGGTACCAAAACGATAAAGAAATCGGTCTAGTGCCGATCAACAAGAATTGTGCAATTAGGTGGAATCACTCACACCGAATTACATGGTTCTGTTGAATCGACCTATCTCTGGTTTCTAATCGATCTGTGCCGTAATGACCCTTGTAGATTAGTACGGTCGAGCAATCGGTTCCTGATCAAATTCTCAAGTCTATTGTGTTTAGATTCCTTAACGGCTTTGTCGCGACCAACTTTTCGGGTGAACCACCTAAAATTTGGCTAATGGATTGTTAAGCCTAGACTTAATTCGGGCTCTCCCAAGCCCATACCAATTCGCGACTTAAGTTCAAGTTTTTAACATGCAATTGATTTTTTAATCAGGAGTCGCCACTAATCTATTTTTTGGTGGGTCGATTAGAAACCCAAGTAAAGTAACGGGACTTTCACTTTACTCCTACGAACCAGAGACTATTGATACGGGGACTTGGTTACACTAGATTTCTCTAATGTCCTTTCGGTACCATTCTTTTATTTTCAAAAAATGTTTTTACAGGCAGCTTAAATTGATTTTAAATCTATTTTTCTAACATGTGAGGTGATCATGCGGGTGTGCAATCCACCAATTTAACACCCGATAAACAATAAATAAATTGCAAAAACTTACCTCAAAGCAACGAAAGCATCTCGCAATGTTAGGTTAAAAAACCACATCAACAACCCCGGATATGGTTTCTAATTAACACGCAATTTCTTTTTATTTTCACTTAATTAATAAAAATCATGCAATATGCAATGCAATATTAACTAAATGACCTAATTCTAATGTCATGCAATTTCTAATTAAATGGACCTAACAACAATATCTAAATGACATGCATTTCATGAATCTGTTTTTAATGATACACAATGACATTTTTTATTTTTCCTAAAAATGCAATCTATCCTAGGGAATAGAACTAATTTATTCTAAGACATTTTTTTGTATTTTTTTTTTCATGAAAATTCGGAATTAGGGAAAAATGTGAAAATTTATTTAACTAGATTAAGATTCTATTTAATTTGCATTAGGAATTAGGTTAAGCCAAATCCTAATTTAAACTAAAATATTATCTTAACCCAGATAATCCTAAAATGCAAAATATCTAAACTCATAATAAATTAAGAAAGATATTATCTAGAATTAAATTAATTGCAATTTAATCCTAATATGCAATGACATGCAAAATATGCTTTAACACTACATGACATGTATATGATGATTTTTATACCTTTGTTTAATTTCGAAATTAATAATTGCCAAATAATTAAACATGCAATCCAAATTAAAAATCTAGCAACCTAAATTGATTGATTTGATTTTTTTATTTTTTATTTTTAAATTCGAAATAAGATTCCTATTCTAAATATGTAAACCCTAAAATATGCAATATTATAACTCAAACACATTTTAAGATAAACAAAGTGATCATGACAAGCCAAACCAAGGATATCACACATCATTCAGATCAATGGATAATATTTCGCTAGTAAAATCGATAAATTGATCTTAAGCCTTAAAGATCAAAGTATCAATCTTATTCCCGCTTAATTAATTATTTCATCTAAAGCCTTATAGATGAAATAAAAAAATTCAGGTGCGGTTCCGAATCGAGTGATATGTTGGAATTTCCAATCATATATTAAAGACTAATTATACTAAAAAAAACAAGATAAAGTAAAATAAAATAAAATAAACTAAAAAGAAAAAACTACCTAATGTATTTTCTTCTTTTTGTTTTTTCTTTTTTTCCGAGGAAAGATGATGGTTGCTCCGGTAAGGGGATTAGCCGGCAACGGACTCCGGCGAGAGCAGTTGTTGGAGGTGCCGGAGGACAAGTATTGCTCAGAGATTCGCTGGGATTACCGGGGCGGTGACTGGATTCGGTCAAGGAAGACCTGCACTAATAAAAATTCAAACGAAAGCAAAATAACTGGATCGGTGGAGGTCTCGGGCACGTCAAGGACGCCTGGAAAATCTGCAAGAAAGTCATCAAGCGTGGCCATTGAATTTTGATTTTACCGATGAGTCACCAAATCAGGTGAGAACTCTCAGATATACAAATCTCTTCGTGAGTCTGAGCCTCCAATGAAGACTTTGACCAAGCTCTTAGCCCACTTCTTTGTCTCAAAAGGAATAAAAAAATATGACGTCTTCTGTGCATGCAATGAGTGATGAAACCGTGGGATAACACGCCAAAAAGCCTAAAGGAATAATAAAAATCAGGACTTCACGGGATCGGTCTCCATTGTATGGAACCAAACACGTCGCCGCAACTTGATGTGACCCGACCAAAATTGCTCGTTGTAGGAAATTCGCTGGAAAGACCCGCAAGAGACACCTTCACACAAATCTGAAATTTTAGATGGCTTACTGGTGTCGTCAGCGACGTGATGGGCAGCGGCGGCACACCAGAGCGGCAAGCTCAGTTGTCGTCGGCTCGGGCTGTGGATCACAAACAGCAGCAACTTGGGCTTGTGGCAGCAGTGCGAGTGGTAAATCGGCAACAAGATCCCACAGCGTTGCGTTGGCGTGAAGCTTATGGCAAAAAAAAAAGATTCGTCGAGTCGCGGAGATGTAGGGGCTCGGAAGCAGTCATCTAAGGAAGAAGACGACCCACACCCTGTCTCTCCATCTCGTCTATTCTCTCTGAAATTATCAATTTCCCACCACGATTTCTCCTTTTGACTTTTTCTCTCTAAAGCTCTCTCTGTGCTATCCCCTTTCTGCAGATGTAGCTTTTCACCTGAAAAAGAAAAGAATTTTCCCCTCCTTTCTTTTGTATTTTTAGAACTCTCTCACGCATGAATTTTTTGCTCAACGGATTTGCTCTCCATTTTTCGAAAAATCCCCTCTTGCACGAATTTTTTAGCGGATTCTCTCTCAATTTTTTCGCAACCCCGGTTACGAAAAATGAAACTCTCTTTTATACTAATTCCGAACGGCCACCTTGAATGGTATTTTTCGAGTTTCCATCTTCTGTCGCATTAAATCAAAACTGCAAATCAAAGCGAGATTTCGCAATTAACTCGATTTTACTCCGATTTATTCCGTTTTATAAAAATTCTTGCCCTTTGTTCACCTGATTTTTAATTGTTTCTGCATTTATCGAAATCTGAATGCTCATCAGAATTTCAAATTTCCTTGCATACTTCAATCAAATCAATTTCCCCCAATTTCATATTTTCTTTTTATTTGTCCAAAAATGCAATTTTTATTTTTCTTATTTTCCTAGATTTGCTAAAAATAGGTGTCAACAGCTGCCCCTCTTTGAAGGTGAGCTCGTAGAGGTTGCCTTCAAAGACAAGTTGAGACGTAAATGTTAATCATGCAGATGTATTGAGTGACTCTTTTTGTTGTTATTGTTGTTGTTTTTTTTTTTTTTTTTGGGAAGAAAAAAAAATGAATCCCATTTGGAAATGAAATTTATATAATGCATGGAAATGTTAATGCAAATGATAAAGGAACCTACTTTGAATTACTTACCTTCGGGGATGGTAGAGTAACTCAAGATAGATTGGTGTTACACGTCCAGGACCTGTACCATTCTACGGTCGCCCAAAATAGTAACATGACTTCACAAAGTGACTGCTTTCCCAGGACCCGTACCATTCTACGGTCGCCTAGTATGGCATTGTTTGGTTGTGTCTAGGACCCGTACCATTCTACGGTCGCCTTGACGAAAAAATGATTTTTCAGGACCCGTACCATTCTACGGTCGCTTGAACTGAGGTTGTCTAGGACCCGTACCATTCTACGGTCGCCTTGACGAAAAAAATGATTTTTCAGGACCCGTACCATTCTACGGTCGCCTTTACGAAAAAAATGATTTTTCAGGACCCGTACCATTCTACGGTCGCCTGAACTGAGGTTGTCTAGGACCCGTACCATTCTACGGTCGCCTTGACGAAAAAATGATTTTTCAGGATCCGTACCATTCTACGGTCGCCTGAACTGAGGTTGTCTAGGACTCGTACTATTCTACGGTCACCTAAATGGGGATCTGTTTTCCAGGCCCGTACCATTCTACGATCGCCTGAACTGAGGTAATTGCTTTTCTAGGACCCGTACCATTCAACGGTTGCCTGAACTGAGGTTGTCTAGGACCCGTACCATTCTACGGTCGCCTAAACGAAAAAATGATTTTTCAGGACCCGTACCATTCTACGATCGCCTGAACTGAGGTAATTGCTTTTCCAGGACCCGTACCATTCTACGGTTGCCTGTTAGAGCAATAAATGTTGTCTAGGACCCGTACCATTCTACGGTCGCCTAGACTAAGGTTTTGCTTGGCTAGGACCCGAACCATTCTTCGGTCGCCCAGCCTTGCGAAAGAAATCATCCGACCAAGACCCGAACCATTCTTCGGTCGCCTTAATTAGATTGAATCTGGAGGAAAAATCTTTGGGGGACAACTCCATTGAGTGTCGGTGCTTGAAAAGGAATACATGTACAGTGACAAGCATTTAAAGTATGGATAGAGATAGACTTACCTTATGACATCTCTGTTCCTTAGGGATATGTCTCCTGCAAAACATGGTCGTAGGAGAGGCAACATGCATTTGTAATCATAAGCATGCATCAATATAATGGAGGTTCATGATGATTTCCATTAATCTCGCATCACTTAATTTCCATTCGAACACATGAGTGTCATGAATGTGTCAAATGAGGGATCTTTTGGTCTGAAAGGACTTTTTCTCTCATCCTCATTAAAATGGCCATTTCATCCTGACCTTTGATGCAAGATTTTGACAATCACTCTATCTCACTGTCATCATGCTAAACAAGGTTTTGTGCAATCTCGCAAGTGGTACGACCTTACCAAACTGAGAGGTCTTTAACAGGGACCGTAATGTGGGCCTGGTCAATGGCTTAACAAAAGAGACTCTTTGAGTCGAGGCTTTTGAAAGAATGAGTGATATTCTGTAATCATCTCTTGGTTTACAAGTCAAGAACCCTGCAAAATGAGAAAGGAATAATCTTGCTCGCACTTCTTCGAGCGATGCTTAAAACATGTGAACCCCTAGGTTAATTCAAGTGCCATAATCAGAAGAGACTTTGCAAGGGACGTAACATAGGCTTGGTTCATGGGTTGAGAAATGAAATGATCATTAGGCTCAAAAAGTGTTTAAGGGGGTTAAAGTTGGTGATCATCTTGACATTTCCACCACTTTCCTTCTCCACTGTCGAAGATTTTTTATCACAACTCCATTGATTATAACAGCATTTGAGAGTTTTTTTTTTTTTTTGGGTACCACCTTGTTGGGGATACGACTCAAGTGTTTGATTTTTCTTTTTGGGCATTGGCCTTGCTTTTACCAGGCACACTGCTTTTTCATGCATCTATTTTGCACTTCTTCTCTTTGGACTTACACAGTTTTTTTTTATGAGCATTTTAGACCATGCTACTCGAATGATTGTCTTTTATCTTGCCCTAGTGTGGGGTATGATCACCAACTGGGTTTGACATGAAATGAATTTATAGGCTCAAGTGGGCTATGCAATAGTCAAAAGTGTGTAGGATAAAGAAATAACTGCTCTTCGTCATCCTAAGGCACTTGAATTACCGCGTAAGTTGCACTGTAAAAGCGATGCTCGAAGATTGATGCAAGTGTGAGCAAAAGATTCCTACCATTCATTTTAAATTTGCCCCAAGTATGGGATGATCCTTGACGGGGTAATTTTAAAAGAATCTCCATAAGTGTATGGGGCTCAAAGGGGTTGAGCAATGGATCACCTGTAGTGTTTGGGATAGAGAAAAGAATGCCTCTCATCACCTTGGTTGACGTACCCTTTGCGAGATAGCCCTCTTCCTTGTGGGCATGGAATTTTTCACACAACTCACTAGGGGTTAGTGTATGAAACAGTGTATGGAACTAGGCTTACCTTTCATCATTCCAAAGTATCCCATTTGACACATTCAATTTATCTCACACAATTCATCAAGGGAGAAAAAACGCAAGATTTGCAATAAATTTGAACAATTGAACTCATTGAAGCAATTTATTCATCATTGAAATGCTTGCAGTTCAAAACATGACATGGCAAATTCTATCATGGATAATACTTCTTGACAACATCAGAATTAACTAGAGTGAAACACTCATGACCATGCATTTCTGCCAAGATCGAGGCACATTCAAGAAGTATCTTCTTTACCACATACGGGCCACTGTAATTTGGAGCGAACTTGCCCCTAGGCTCCGGAATTGGATTGGACCATTTCCACACCTTCACATGTTACAAGACTATCTTTGAAACAAAAAGTGAATGGGTCAAAAAGACAAACAGAGTAAATCAAGTTTTATTTTTTATTCTATTTTTTGAATTTTTTTTTAAAAGCATTTGGAAAAGCATTTTTTGAAACATTTTGACACGAGAAAGCATGACGAAGCCCGTGCCTCGAATTCTCCTTGGATTTTTCTTTTCTTTTATCGGTTGGATATCATCACCGGGCTGGTTTGGTATACCTCATCATGCCCTCAAATTAAAATTTGTAATTTCATTGAAATTCATCAATCAATTATATTTATTGAATGGAAAAATGCCACACTTAATCACCGAAAACATCTCTCGAAAAATAATAGAAATTCCCACGCAGGGAATATGCAAAAGCAATAAAAGAGTTACTCTTGTGGGCCAAGGCCCATCTCTTCAGGGGGCCTTCATCAATGACTTCTATGATGAGGTCATCGAATAAGCTTGCAACTCCTTCCAGCTCATCATCAGGGTTCTCTGTCTCCGAGGGTGTAGGATCATCAATGCCACCCCATCCATCTGGAACTATCTCGCGAGGATCAATAAAAAAGCTTGGAGGGGCCGAATACTTCACCAAGTAATCGAACTTCCTACTAGGCTGCCCCAGAGTATCTATCACTTCCACTTCATCCTGCATTATTCTTGGAGGACCAGGGAATATCTCATGAATGCCTGGGGGTAGTGGGTTTTGCCTCCCTCGCCCTTGGTCAGGTGACAAGTTCCGCCTTTCCTGTATTTGTCCTCCAGAATTTTCTTCACCTCTTCCATGATGTCTTGATCCAGCAGAATGGGACCTCTGAGGGGCTTCAGTGGGATTTCGAATGCCTTGACCCCTTCTTCCGAGACCATATGGCATCATCTTAAACCTCAAAAGTGAACAGTACGCCGGTTTTCCCTAAGGGATAAAACAAGACTAAATTGCAAAACCTTGTCAGGGACCGACGGAAATTGCGATGAAGTAAGTAAATTGTGAAGTGAAAATTCGGACAACTTACTTTTACCGGGAAGGGATGACAATCACATAGACACACGCATGAAGTGTGAGGCTCGATTTCTATTTAGACGGCTTAGCAAAGTGGAGTTAAAAGGGTGGGATGACTTAGTTGCAGCCTCGCATACTAAGCCAAGTCCTCCTAACTCTGGCTCAGTCAAGAATGATACCCCAATGCAACGCAGCCTCGCGGGCAAAGGTAAACATTCTTGACACCAAGAAAAACTTTCGGGATTGAGTTGGGCAACCTCTACTACGCGGCCTCGCGGTCGAAGTCGTATCCAACTCAATACCATCCTATGTATCCTAATGCGGCCCAGGTCCGGCAACAGGTTGTGTGTGCAATAGTGTAGTGCAAGATGCAAGGCATGCACAATAGTTTAAATCAAACAACACTTCAATGGCTTGAATTTAAAACATTCATCCCTAACTCCAACCCGCAAGACAAGGGTTAGCAAAGACTACTCCCCTTATATCTCCCTATCTGCAAAAACATTTAACACCTTAAATGTTAGGGACGTACACTGGATCCTCGCCGCCAAACAAAAATCATTTTTCAAAAAGAAGAAAATTGGCCTAAGTCCACTAAGTGTTTTAACACAAGTCCCCAGGGGAGTCGCCAAGCTGTCGCGACCAACTTTTCGGGTGAACCACCTAAAATTTGGCTAATGGATTGTTAAGCCTAGACTTGATTCGGGCTCTCCCAAGCCCATACCAATTCGCGACTTAAGTTCAAGTTTTTAACATGCAATTGATTTTTTAATCAGGAGTCGCCACTAATCTATTTTTTGGTGGGTCGATTAGAAACCCAAGTAAAGTAACGGGACTTTCACTTTACTCCTACGAACCAGAGACTATGGGTACGGGGACTTGGTTACACTAGATTTCTCTAATGTCCTTTCGGTACCATTCTTTTATTTTCAAAAAATGTTTTTACAGGCAGCTTAAATTGATTTTAAATCTATTTTTCTAACATGTGAGGTGATCATGCGGGTGTGCAATCCACCAATTTAACACCCAGATAAACAATAAATAAATTGCAAAAACTTACCTCAAAGCAACGAAAGCATCTGCAATGTTAGGTTAAAAAACCACATCAACAACCCTGGATATGGTTTCTAATTAACACGCAATTTCTTTTTATTTTCACTTAATTAATAAAAATCATGCAATATGCAATGCAATATTAACTAAATGACCTAATTCTAATGTCATGCAATTTCTAATTAAATGGACCTAACAACAATATCTAAATGACATGCATTTCATGAATCTGTTTTAATGATACACAATGACATTTTTTATTTTTCCTAAAAATGCAATCTATCCTAGGGAATAGAACTAATTTATTCTAAGACATTTTTTTGTATTTTTTTTTTTTCATGAAAATTCGGAATTAGGGAAAAATGTGAAAATTTATTTAACTAGATTAAGATTCTATTTAATTTGCATTAGGAATTAGGTTAAGCCAAATCCTAATTTAAACTAAAATATTATCTTAACCCAGATAATCCTAAAATGCAAAATATCTAAACTCATAATAAATTAAGAAAGATATTATCTAGAATTAAATTAATTGCAATTTAATCCTAATATGCAATGACATGCAAAATATGCTTTAACACTACATGACATGTATATGATGATTTTTATACCTTTGTTTAATTTCGAAATTAATAATTGCCAAATAATTAAACATGCAATCCAAATTAAAAATCTAGCAACCTAAATTGATTGATTTGATTTTTTTATTTTTTATTTTTAAATTCGAAATAAGATTCCTATTCTAAATATGTAAACCCTAAAACATGCAATATTATAACTCAAACACATTTTAAGATAAACAAAGTGATCATGACAAGCCAAACCAAGGATATCACACATCATTCGATCAATGGATAATATTTCGCTAGTAAAATCGATAAATTGATCTTAAGCCTTAAAGATCAAAGTATCAATCTTATTCCCGCTTAATTAATTATTTCATCTAAAGCCTTATAGATGAAATAAAAAAATTCAGGTGCGGTTGCGAATCGAGTGATATGTTGGAATTTCCAATCATATATTAAAGACTAATTATACTAAAAAAACAAGATAAAGTAAAATAAAATAAAATAAACTAAAAAGAAAAAACTACCTAATGTATTTTCTTCTTTTTGTTTTTTCTTTTTTTTTTTCCGAGGAAAGATGATGGTTGCTCCGGTAAGGGGATTCGCCGGCAACGGACTCCGGCGAGAGCAGTTGTTGGAGGTGCCGGAGGACAAGTATTGCTCGAGAGATTCGCTGGGATTACCGGGCGGTGGATCGGATTCGGTCAAGGAAGACCTGCACTAATAAAAATTCAAACGAAAGCAAAATAACTGGATCGGTGGAGGTCTCGGGCACGTCAAGGACGCCTGGAAAATCTGCAAGAAAGTCATCAAGCGTGGCCATTGAATTTTGATTTTACCGATGAGTCACCAAATCAGGTGAGAACTCTCAGATATACAAATCTCTTCGTGAGTCTGAGCCTCCAATGAAGACTTTGACCAAGCTCTTAGCCCACTTCTTTGTCTCAAAAGGAATAAAAAAATATGACGTCTTCTGTGCATGCAATGAGTGATGAAACCGTGGGATAACACGCCAAAAAGCCTAAAGGAATAATAAAAATCAGGACTTCACGGGATCGGTCTCCATTGTATGGAACCAAACACGTCGCCGCAACTTGATGTGACCCGACCAAAATTGCTCGTTGTAGGAAATTCGCTGGAAAGACCCGCAAGAGACACCTTCACACAAATCTGAAATTTTAGATGGCTTACTGGTGTCGTCAGCGACGTGATGGGCAGCGGCGGCACACCAGAGCGGCATCAGTTGTCGTCGGCTCGGGCTGTGGATCACAAACAGCAGCAACTTGGGCTTGCGGCAGCAGTGCGAGTGGTAAATCGGCAACAAGATCCCACAGCGTTGCGTTGGCGTGAAGCTTATGGCAAAAAAAAAAAAGATTCGTCGAGTCGTGGAGATGTAGGGGCTCGGAAGCAGTCCTCTAAGGAAGAAGACGACCCACACCCTGTCTCTCCATCTCGTCTATTCTCTCTGAAATTATCAATTTCCCACCACGATTTCTCCTTTTGACTTTTTCTCTCTAAAGCTCTCTCTGTGCTATCCCCTTTCTGCAGATGTAGCTTTTCACCTGAAAAAGAAAAGAATTTTCCCCTCCTTTCTTTTGTATTTTTTAGAACTCTCTCACGCATGAATTTTTTGCTCAACGGATTTGCTCTCCATTTTTTCGAAAAATCCCCTCTTGCACGAATTTTTTTAGTGGATTCTCTCTCAATTTTTTTCGCACCCCCGGTTACGAAAAATGAAACTCTCTTTTATACTAATTCCGAACAGCCACCTTGAATGGTATTTTTCGAGTTTCCATCTTCTGTCGCATTAAATCAAAACTGCAAATCAAAGCGAGATTTCGCAATCAACTCGATTTTACTCCGATTTATTCCGTTTTATAAAAATTCTTGCCATTTGTTCACCTGATTTTTAATTGTTTCTACATTTATCGAAATCTGAATGCTCATCAGAATTTCAAATTTCCTTGCATACTTCAATCAAATCAATTTCCCCCAATTTCATTTTTTCTTTTTATTTGTCCAAAAATGCAATTTTTATTTTTCTTATTTTCCTAGATTTGCTAAAAATAGGTGTCACTTCACCTGATAGACTAGTTATCTCGTGAGTGGCCAACTCAGAGAAGAAAGCTATAGATGTGAAGATGAAATGCCCGAGTTATTTAATTGAAACCAGAATTAGAAAATTGGGATGTCACAAGCATCCTCATCAAACCAAATTCTCTCACCAGATACACTTGCGGCACTTGAGCAGAAATATGAAGAAAGTCTTGTGGCATCGCATAGCTCAAATGACTCGAACTATGACTATAATACTCGTGACGAACGAGACTACTGAACAAGACCATTGTCCGTACAAGTTCACTGTAGTAAGTTGCTGTTCACTTTTACTGTAGCAGTAGGTTTGGGAAATCACTGTTCACTATCACTATTCATACCGTGCGAATAATTCCCTACCGAGATTTTCGGATGCCTATGTTTGTTTCAGGATCCATGAGCTTGGTCCTTGTTTGTGTGTGACCTCTTATTGCCTATAAAAGGCAAGGATGATATAATGTGTTGGACAAAGTCCTTGAAGTAAAGTGAGTGTTTTGTGAAAACTCTCCATGGCTTTCTAAATTTCTCTTCTTCTTCTCCAGCCTGGTAAGATCCTCTGAGAAATGCAGCTCGGATAGTTAGAAATATTATCATCCTGGTTCTATCTGAGTGTCTCTAAGCTCTGAGCTAAAGGGCAGAGTAGTTTTATGCTAAAAGGCTATCCTTGAAGGGCTTGAACGAGAGTTGTTCACCCACTGTGGGAGAGCATACCTGCAAAAAACTGACTTCATTCTCCTTGGTTTTAAGTTTAGTTCCATTCAGTGGTATCAGAGCAATCATGTCATTAAGCTCATAACAATCATGTCCTATAAATCTTTTCGAGTCATGAAGCTCAAGGCCATGATTACTCGATTTGAGCTCTTGATCATGGTTACTCAATTAGTGATTGTGTGAATAATTATGAATTATAAATTTTGTACTGTTATAGGTATTTATTGGTTTTATTCACGTTTATTTTATTTTTATCATACAAGGAATCTCACTATTATCCCATTAAGGGATATTTTCCTTCCTAATTTTCAAAGAAACCGGTTAAGCAATTTAATCGGTATCTTTGGAAAATTGATTGGCAGGGAAGGCACCGTCTCTTTCTTAAAAGGGACGGTGCCGTTACCCAAGCATTTTTCATTCGAAGAAATAAGAACTTAGTATTCACATGCGGCCATGCAAGATTGCGTCTGAAGCTTCAAATCCATGTCTGCGATTTTTCAGACCTGTCTCTGTCGCGCAGACCCAGCTCAAGCTTTTTGAGGGAGATTCGGTTCATGGTCGTGGCCTGGTTTTGACGATTCAAAGCCTTATCTTTGAATCTTCCTCGACCGAGCAAGTTTTCTTCGGTTCTTCGAACAGACGGGTCTCACCAGCCGGCTGGTCCGGAAATTCAATGAAAGAAGCAGAGCACCTACCGATGGCGAAGCTTTGATTTTTTCGTCCCTTCTCGTTCACCGCTTGCACCTTCTCTCTCTCATTTATAGGCTTCGCCTGCGAGGAAAAATTTTAATGGTTTCGATCATACCCCTTTCTTCTTCTTGGTATTGCTCTTGCACAAGAGGAGCATTGAATCAATTCTAAGACCATGTCGACTTCCCCTTCTCCTCCTCACCGTCCTCCTCAATGGAAATACGATGTGTTCGTGAGTTTCCGAGGCAAGGATCTGAGGAGAAACTTCATATCGCACCTCTTCTCCGCTTTGAGGCAGGCCTCGATCCAGTACTTCAGGTGAAATCTATTCAGACCACCTAGTTTCTCTCTCTTCCCCCCTTGACCTCCGCGCCTCCCCAACCGTCACCAGCGCGGCCTCCAGACCACCTCCCCAGAGATTTGGAGGCATGGCCGAGTCTAGATCTGGAGCGTGGCCTTGTCCAAGCCCGATCTGTAGACACCAGCCATGGACGACGTGGAGGGTTCGAGGATAAAGGTTGCGGCCGCTTGAGCGATGGCTTGTGCTAGGGCGGTAATGTATGACCAGGGTTGTCACGGTGGAGGAAGAGAGAAATGAAGTTATTAAGTATATTTAATTCCACGTCAGCGTTTAAGTGTGGAGCTGTTACTGGATATGAGCACAAAATTGCTCACCATGTCAGCTGATACGAAATGAGAACAACCTGTTGAATATTTTCTCAATGCTTCAGTGACAACGCGAGAGAAGACATTGGGGAAGAAATCAGATCCAAGCTTTTCAAAGCGATTTGGCATGCGAGGATTGCCCTAATCGTGTTCTCCAGGAACTACGCCGACTCAAAGTGGTGCATGAACGAGCTGGTCGAGATTCCGGACTGCAGGAAGAGGTCTGGAAATCATGGTCACTTGGTTGTTCCCATCTTCCATGAGGTAAAAGCCGGAGACATTTCGAACTTGACAAGCGAAAGTGAATTCGCTCAAGGTTTTGAGAGATTGTGTGGAAACGAGCGAGATGATGGTCAGATACAGAAATGGAGGGACGCCCTGACAGAGACTAAGCATTTGACAGAATTCGACTTGAGGAACGATGCCGGAGAGTACGTATCTCTTCCTCACGTACATTGCATTTTCATTTTGTGACTCGGATCATCTTGATTTAGAGTTATGCGTATTTGATGTTGAATGAAAATTCAATCTCTTTCCAGTTTTTGCCATTTTTTGGTCCATGATAGGCTCATACAAACCATTTCTCCTCCTGAAAGTATTGTAAAGTCGGAAAATAATTTTCCTTTGGCACTAAGTTTTTTCTTTATCCTAATCAGATGATAGACCAGTAGAGAATTTTGCTAAGTGAATTTGTTCCCTTAATAAGCATCAAAATCCCAAATGATCTGTTTTAGTAGTTTTTGCACGAGAGATTGTTCAAAGATTTCTATTTATAGATTGTTGGGATTCTAATCATTTAGTTTTAATGGTAGAGCAATGTTACTTCACTAGGGGTGAAACTTCTCATTTCTTAAGGCCTTAAAAAACACACTGACCGTCGCCGCCTATCGCCTCTATGCTTGCCGTTAAGGTACCAGTGACGGCCGCTCTGCTCGCCGTTACAGTGCAAACTCCCGACCGTCCCTGTTCCCAAAGCTAGTGGTCGCAATACTCTTGAGGAAGTCTATAAGGGCGGTGCTGGAATGGTTTTAGGACGTAACTAGCTCTCCTCATCGCCTCTACATATTGCTTTTTCTTCTTTGTTTTCTGCAATTGTAGTAAAATCTATGTTCAATTCGTCATCTATGTGTACCTCATTTATCAAATTGCAGAACTTTGACAAAGTCACAATCATTTGACAATTTACATTATATTACAATTAAATGATATTTTACCCATCCAATAATAAAGGTTTTCTTATGCATTCGGTTCAAGATCCAATGGCTGTAGGTTCGATTTTTGCCTTGAGAATTTAGATCTGAGTCGGGGCCATTGTTGGGGGGTGCTCTGCTAATTTTCCTCTAGATAATCAGGCAATTACAGCCGTGCCCCTAAGTTATAAAAAATTAAGAGCAGACATTTCATATTTTTCTCATAAAGAAAAAAGAATGGACCTCTGAAACAATGCATTAAAAAAAAAAAGCATAAGTGCCTCCCCAGAGGCACCATAGAACATCCACCGCACAGGACTCCCGATGTGAAATAATTGGTGATAAGTTCATGCTACATCAGCAGAAAAACTTAACAACAAGCACTGATCTAAGCCAAGTTGGATGTTTTTCTAATCATATGAATGTGAAACATCTCAAACGTATTGTCTCTCGGTGCATATATTTACGTTTATTTCTCTTTTACTCTTAACTACACTCAACATCAGGAATGAAAGGAGACTCGTGGACATAATAGTAGATTACCTTGTCGAGAAAATCCGCGAGACACGGCAACTCCACTTTGCGAGAAACGCAATTGGAGTGGACTTGTTGGTAGGCGAGGTGATTTCTTTAATTAGAATGGACCAAGAGGAGGATGTGCGCGTCATAGGTATATGTGGAGTAGGAGGAATAGGCAAGACGGTGGCGGCAGCAGTCATCTGCGAGCGCATTCGTCACGATTTCGAATGCTTTGTCTTTCTTGATAAAATCGGAGAAGCAGATCGAGTTGATATATTAGGCCTACAAAAGAAGCTGCTCCATAATCTCATGAAGGTGGAAGGATTGAGGACCTACGGCGACATTCAGACCAAAATCAACGAGATAAATAGTAACATGTGCTTTAAAAGGATACTTCTTGTTCTTGACAATGTTACTAGTAAAGAACAGATTGACTACTTCTGGGCAGGAGACCGAGAACTGCTGTGTCCTGGGAGCAGAATTCTGATCACAACCCGAGACCAAAACTTGCTAAAAGATCTCAAGGTAGACAACAAGTATATCGTCAAAGGATTGGACCCGAATGAAGCGCTCCGGCTCTTTTGTCGCCATTCCTGGAAGAGAGAAGAACCTCAAGAAGGCTGAGGAGTTGTCCCGAAATCTAGCTCATTATGCAGGAGGTCATCCATTGTCTCTTAAATCGTTGCGCACATTCCTAAACGGCATGCCGAAACAACAATGGCCTCACATAATGGAGAAGTTGGTTAGAAGCCCTTATCTCGATTCGCTCATTCATTCCTTCGAATCAGCTGGGCCATATGGCGGTCAAGGCGGTGATGCTTTTGATGATGGGACACACAATGGGGTGAGGCAAATTAGGCTGTATGGACAATCAATTATTGAATCCATCACCATCGATTATGATCACGATGGGTGTTTCGTGAGATCCTCCCAGCATGGTGGACATGCCCATGACGACGAAACGGTCAGTTTTCTGCCACTCTAGCAGACTGATTATATATTTTACTACTCAACGCTTATAAGAACGAAAACAGAATCAATTACACGTCGAATATCATTATTGTGCGTCTATAGTAAAATCTACTTCAAAAATTATCAGAACGAAGAATTTAAGTTTGTCAGGAGAGGATGGCCAACATGTAAACATCTACGGAAGTGTTAGTGTGTTACTACTTCACGTGACTTTCCCAAGTATGAAGTTATAAATTCTATCATTCCTTTTTGTTCTTTGCTTCTTTTATGTATTTACTTCGTCCCCTTTTGATTTGTTTATGAGACTTTATTATCTTGACTTTCATTTGCGGCAAAATGGGCATGCGGCAGCTTTGCTGAAGGATGAAAGCTAAAAAAATTTCCTTTGTTCCTTTTAAATTAGGGATATGTACTTAAACCGAATTCAGCTAAGTAATTTATCTTTCCCGGTAAAGTAATTTATATTCATACAAAAAGCTCAAAGTCAATATATACTAGGTGTTAGATGGATGCGTTGCTGGTAATGTAATATCCAAATTTTCGGGTTCTAATTTCGACTAGATAAATATGGCCGTTTTCGTTAAGTTGAAGCCGGGGATTGTGAAATTGAGGAGTATGAGGGATTCTTGGATAAAGAAAATAATAAATTTGATAAGTGAGACATCAATTGATTTTATGAGAGTCATTTGAGAGAATTTCAAGGGGGAAATTGGATACAGAAATGCAAGAGGGGACCAAGAACTCTAACTTGGAAATTCTTTCTTTTGATTTTCTTCCCATTTCTTTATTTGGCCAAACACTTTTTTTTTCTCTCACAAGCTCTCTCTCTTTCCTTTCTTTCTTTCTTTTTTTTCTTCTTTTTTTCTCTCTCTCTCTCTCCTTTTCCCCCTCGTGCGAGATGCCCCCCCTCTCCACCGACTGCCCCTACTTCCGGTTCCAACTTTGCTTCCTCCACTTTTCCTTTTACTTTTGACTTTTTCAAACTTATCTTCTCTCTCTTGTCTTCTTCTCTCTCTCCCTCGGTACTTGCACGACACTCTCTCTCTTCCTCTCCCTCTTGGACGTTCGAACCAGCAGAAGCCGGAACGAAGGCAGCAGCTTGCCGTCGAACCAGTAGCCAAACCAGAGCTGCCGTCGCTGCACCGTCACCGCCCGCTCGTCGCCCACGCACTCCACCTCTCACCCCCTCACGTCCTCACCACCCAGCAGCTCCGCCCAGCTCCCAACCGCCTTTGTTCAGCTCCGTTTTAGCCAGCACAGGCCACGGTTCGGCCACCTCTGGCCAACGTGCGCCGCCACTTCGACCCGCCGGAGCTCCGCCTGGCCCTAGCCGCCCTTGCCTCGCCATCTCAACCTCGGATCCGCCCTCCTTCGCCCCCAACCAGCAGTGAGAAGAAGGTTGCAGGAATGGGTATCACAGTGGATTCTTGGCCCGTTTTGGCCGCCTTCCCGAGCCCGGATGCTCGGCCTGCTTTGAGAAAAGTCGATCATCACGTCGAGCTTGTCGTTTTGTGTGAGTTTTACTCACTAATGCCTTCCTAGTGTGCTAATTATACTTAAAGGTTGATTAATGTTAATTAAGTGTAATTATGTGGTTAAATTAGAATTGATTAGTGATTATTAGTTAATTACATTGCATGTTAGTTGTTTGGTTAGTGTAATTAGATAGAGAATTGCCTATAGTATTTATTGGATCCTTCTTGGGATTTTTCCCGTCTCTTATCGGGTGTTAATTAAGCAAATCGGGCCTAGGTGGAATTTTTAGGAATTAAATATTAATTTTCGAATTTAATTATTTATTTCCCGGAAATTCAACTGGGATGGCTAGTGATCGGGATTTTATACTGATGATCGTGGTGCGGACCGTTTATTTAATTGAGCTTTATATTATGCTAAATTGAATTTATTGTATGTATTTATTTAATTTTCGAAATTAATTATTTAATTAATTATTTTCCATTGAATCTTGAAAGTGGTCGAGTGGGACCGTAAAGCCATTAAATCTTGAAAATGGTCGAGTGGGACCGTAAAGCCATTAAATCTTGAAAGGGTCGAGTGGAACCGTAAAGCCATTGAATTTTGAAAGTGGTCAAGTGGGACCGTAAAGCCATTGAATATTTGAAAATTGCTTGGTGGAGCCGTGATTACCACCTATAGCAAGTTATGTCCTAAAGACCGTGATTCATATTTGTGAATTGAGTTGGAATAGTTGAAATGACCGGAAGTGATCTTGTGATTATGTAATCGACTAAGTCGATTGACCTTTGCTTTCGATTGTTGTGAATTGATTGATTAAGTAGAAATGACCGTGAGTGGTCTTGTTGGCGTGTAATCGACTAGGTCGATTTGATTGATGCTTCAATCTGTGATGTGATTGCTTGGATGCCTATTTGATATGTGCTAACTGATATAGCTAGTTTAAGTACCTAGAGGGGGTGAATAGGTATATGCAAGATTTTTCTCGATAATTGCACAATACTAGACAGTTGATAGATTTGAGACAAACAATAATCAAAGTAAGACTGAGAGAAGAGAAAATTGAACACGCGGTTTATAGTGGTTCGGCTTATTTCAAGCCTACGTCCACTCTTCTGCACTGACAACCTATTGGCTGGATTCCACTTTGAACAAAGAGATGTTACAGCGATGTTCTCCCTTGATTTCTCGGTGTAGATGATCTCCCACACTCGCTCAAGGTATCACTAAGTATAGACACTCTCTGTGTGTACAATTTCGCTCAGAATGTATCGACTAATAATCAAGGTGCTTCAGACTTTGGAATTTCTCTATCGATCATGCACTAAAGCAACTAGAACGACTTCCTTTTATACTCCTTTATGCCATCATACCCGTTGGCACTTACCAAAGGAATTCCTCCAATCTACCCGTTGGACGGAATCAATCAAGAAGATCATTCGAGCTATTAAAGGAACTCGACGATAGCCCATCAATCATGTTCGCCCATACAACCAGGATCTTGGTTTCCAAGAATAGAACCTTCCAAGAATATTTCGTCGACCATCGGATCTTCAAACGATCTTGATAACGAATGAAAGAATCCGTTATAATTATCCAGCCAAGAGATCTTCTCCAGAGGATAGGAATAAATCCTCAACCAAATACTTCGGCTCTGGATTGCCTTCGTCACTAGATTAGAAGAACTGTCAATGAGAATAGTCTTGAGTCTTGAGTCTTGAGTGCTGAGTCTGGTGATCTGAAAGTCTTCAGACGCTAAACAGAAGGTTTGCAAATATCTAGACTAGACCGATAGAAACGTTTTGTCAGCTTCAAAATATTCTGGAAAGATTTCTCCAACAATCTCCCCCTTTTTGATGGTGACAAAACTTTCCTGTAGATTTGAACAACTTTGACCTGCAAAACATTACTCAAGCAATATGGCTATCTCATAAAGATTAATAAAATCAACAACCAGACTCTACATCCACAGAAAATTGGTTAGTCTTTCATGAGTAAAACCATATAGCAATACTTGATATAAATGCAAATAGTCAAGCATCAAAATCCACATCCAAGTCAGTCAAATTTAAGTTCACACCCAAGTCATACTCAAAAACACACAAAAAGAAATTTAAATGCAAGGTTTTTTAAAGAGTTGAGTTCAAATTGCAATTCTCCCGCTTTTTGTCATCATTAAAAAGGTGAGAAAAGAGTCAAGTCTGCTTGGGAATGCGCACGATTTGGAAATCTCCCATCGACTATACGATGTCTTACAGCCTCTTCAAGTCTTCCCGTAGATGAGCCACCTCTTCTCCTTTGGCATTGGCTTGAATTTGAAGAGCGATGTCTTTCATTTGATCCGCCAGGGTAGTAGAAGATGCTTGTCCAGCATTCTTCAGGACTTGAAGTTCACAGTCCAGAGCATAGATCTGACCACGCATTTCCAGAAGAACATCAAGGATACGGCGAAAATCTGCTGTATTGTCCGTCTGTGTGCTCGCATTTGCTTTCTCAGATGGAGTGAAGGCAGATGATGGATCTTCGGTATAATCGAGCAAATTTGGTGTTGATGTATCATGTCCTTCCTTAGGCATTTGAGAAGCCTGAAAATCTTCTGGATTTGCTGGTGAGCGACTCACACCTTCAGTATGTGGTGGAGTTCTTCCTTGCTCGCCATCTCCCCCTTTCTCTAGGACCTCAATTGGGGAAGAGTGATGGTCATGCTCTTCAGCGCCTTGATTCCCTTTCTCTCCGGCTTCATCTGCAGACTTTTCTTTCACTGCTTCTTCTTCTTCTTCAGCTTCTTTCTCTTTCTCTTGTTGCTCCTCTGCTTCTCTATTCTTTGCTTGTCCCTCTTCTTCTCTCTGTTCTGTTGATTCAGGTATAGAACGTCTGGTTCTTTTCAATGCAGGAATAGAGAGATCTTCCTCTTCATCTTCATCCTCCAAGATAAGAGTTCTTTTCTTTTTGGATGGAGCGCCCATAGGCTTCTTCCCTTTTCTTTTTGATGCAGAAGATACTGGAGTCTTCACTTTGAACTTCTCCATTGCCTTACTAAGCTCTTTCAGACACATTTTTGTCAGCATTTTCAAACCCACCACCATTTTGTCGCATGGTCGAACACAAAGAGTATGTGGAGGCTCAATGTTCAAGTGTCTGAAGATCTTGCACAAGATTTGGGTAAGGCAATTGGCCCTTGTCCTTCACCATTGCTCTGTACATGTGAAAGAGAATGGTGTGAGGAAGAGAGAACTTCTTCCCTGAATTGATCGCGTACATCAATTTCGCCTCGGAGTTAGACACGTCAGTCTTTGATGTAGACTTTGGCCTGAGACAGTTGATCACAATTTTGTGAAGCAAGATGTTGATGGCACACATCCTTGAGTAGGTAATCCTTCCCTCTGTACTATGGTCTTTGACAAGCTCCAGAGTAGTACGAGCAATCGAAACTTTGATCGGTTGATAGCGTCCTCTTTCAACTCCAATTATATCTGCCAACATGTCCACATCTACCACATAGTCTTGATCTCGAACACTGAAGGATATTCTATTCGCATCTAAAAAGCTGAGATTCGAATAGAAATATGCTGTCAATTGTGCATAACCGTTTGTGGTATCGGAGCAAAATTGCTCAAGTTGAAGCAGATTGAACTTCTCCCTTAAGTTCACATTGATGGCATCCAAGAAGTCGAAATCAACACTTCTAGGGTTTATCACCCCTCTTTTCAACAATCTGAAAAACAGATTTTCCTGTTCCTTCGATTTAAACAAATCCATCCTTTTTCCCTTCACCTTTGCTGCAACACCCATTCTAGGTTGGAATTCAAGGAACATTTTATCATCATTGTTCCCGTCAGTCGGATTCAGTCCCTGTACACGAGGGTCACTTGGAATGTTCACAAGTGCTTCCTCAGCCTTTCCTTTGGGAGCGATTCCCAATTCCTCCATTTTCCGCAAGAAAATATACTCATTCCCATAATTCTTATCTTTAAGGAACTCATCTATATAGTTCAGCGGAGTACCAGTGCTTTTCAACGCACAATAGAGCTTGTAAATAAAAGAGGGTTTTTGGACTCTTACAGGGTCTGCGTCCTCGATTATTTCTTTCTTCGGATGTTGACCCGCACCTTGTGGGGTAGATGGTGAAGAGTGACGTAGAGGAGAGTGAATCGGACTCTGTTGCTAACTCGGTGAATCTTCCTCCTCGGTGAGATCGAAATGGGTAGGCCCCTTCCTCATTCTCTGTGGTCCCCTGTTCGCGATTCTTGATGACTTTCTCGAAGAAGACATCATTCCTTGTCGTTGAAAGATTCCTTTACTCACTTTCCCAAGAAAAGTTGACAACTTTCTCGAAGATGAACACGAAGAAGAGATAGGATTGGGAGGAGAATGCTTTTTTTTAGGGTTTTGAAGTTTAATCGAGAAGAAACGTATATATATAACTCAGTTTAAAAAGGAAAAATGTGATATAGTTAGTACGATTACCTAGAGGGGGGTGAATAGGTATAAAGGATTTTTCTTTTGATAATTACACACTATTTAGATAAATAAACGATTTGCAGCAATTAAGAAAAACAATCGTAAGATTGAGTAAGGGAAAGAGAGAATTAGACACGAGGTTTATAGTGGTTCGGCTTGTGTCAAGCCTACGTCCACTCTTCTGCACTGACAGCCAATTGGCTGGATTCCACTATGAACAAAGAGATGTTACAGTGATGATCTTCCTTGACTTCTTGGTGTAGACGATCTTCCACACTCTCAAGGTGTCACTAGAAATGAACACTCTCTGTGTATACAATTTCGCTCAAAATGATCTCGACTAATAATCAAGGATCTTCGTACTGGAATTTTTCTATCAATCACACTCTCTAAAACAACTGGAATGTCTTCATTTTATACTCCTTTATGCCATCATAGCCGTTGGCACTTACCAAAGGAATTCCTCCAATCTACCCGTTGGACGGAATCAATTACGAAGATCATTCGAGCTATTTAAGGAGTCTGGCGATAGCCCATCAATCCTGTTCGCCCATACAATCAGGATCTTGGTTTCCAAGAATAGAACATTCCAAGAATACTTCGACAACCATCGGATCTTTAATCGATCTAGATAAGAACGAACAAAGACTCCGAGATGTTTATCCAACCAATGGATCTTTTACAGAGGATAGGATCGAATCCTCAACCATAAGCTTCGGCTCTGGATTTCCTTTGCTACTGGAATAGAAAGACTATCAGTGAGAATAGTCTTGAGTCTAGAGTCTTGAGTCTTGAGTCTTGAGTCTTGAGTCTTGAGATAATAAAGTCTTGAGACTTTAATCTTCGGTCTCCGAATATCCAGACTTAGATCGATAGAAACGTTTTGTCGGCTTCAAAAGACTCGGAAAGATTTCTCCAACAATCTCCCCCTTTTTGATGGTGACAAAACTTCCTTTTAGATTTGAACAACTTTGACCCGCAAAAACATTTCTCAAGCAATATGGCTAACTCATAAATATTAATAAAACAACCACATTCGCATCCACAAAGAAATTGGTTAGTCTTTCATGAGTAATACCATAAAACAACACTTGATATGAACGCAACCAGTCAAGCATTTAAATCCACAGTCAAGAGAGTACTCAAGTCAAACTCAAAAAAATGACTACAAATAACCACAAATTCAAAGATTAAAAGATAAAATGATGTTTGAAGGTTGATGGTGTTGATTGTTCAAATTGATTCTCCCCTTTTTGTCATCATGAAAAAGTGAGAAAGGGATCAAGTCTCGCTTGGGAATGCGAACGATTTGGAAATCTTCCATAGACTGGACTAAGCCTTCTAGCCTCTTCAAGTCTTCCCTTAACCGAGCTACCTCCTCTCCTTTTGCATTTGCTTGAAGTTGTAGAGCGAGGTCTTTCATTCTCGTCCTCCGGGGTAGTAATCAAGATGCTTGGCCAGCATTCTTGATGGATTGAATCTCATAGTCTAGAGCATAAATCTGTCCCCGCATATCCATAAGGATATCAACAATACGACGAAAATCTGCCGAGTTATCCGTCTCGTGTACTTGCATCGGCTTTTCGGATGGAGTGAATGCGGACGTTGTAGCTTCCGTGAAATCATGCAGATTTGGGTTCGAAGTATCGTGTCCTTCTTCGTGCAATTTAGAAACCCGAACTTCTTCGTGTCCGCCGGAGATGGTCTCGGACCTTCACTATTGGCGCATGTGGTGAAGACCTTTCTTGCTCGCCAACTCCCCGTCTCTAGGACATCACAAGGAGAATAGTGATGATCATGTTCTTGATCTCCCTTGTCTCCGCAGTCCGATGCACTTTCTTTCTCTCCTCCTCTCTCCTTTTCTCCTTCTTTCTCCTTCTCTCCCTCTTTCTCCTTTTGCCGATCTTCTTCTCTCGATCTTTGCTTGCTCCTCTTCCTCTCTCTTTCCCGTTGAAGTTACGTTGATCGAGGCACGTAACGTCCGGTTCTTGTTAAAGCAAAGATTGTGGGATCCTCATCTTCTTCATCTTCATCCTCTAAGATGAGAGTCCTTTTCTTCTTCCTCGATGGGGTTCCAACGATTTCTTTTCCTTTCCTTTTTGAAGCGATGGGACAGAGTCTTCACTCTGAATTTTTCCATTGCCTTGGAAAGCTCTTGTAGACGCATCTTCGTCGGCATCTTCAAACCTACCACCATCTTATCGCACGGTCGAACACAAAGTGAATGGGGCGGTTCAATATTCATGTGTCTAAAGATCTTGGTCACTGACCAGGGATAAGGCAATTGTCCCTTGTCTTTTGACACCGCTCTGTACATATGGAAAAGAATCGTGTGCGGGAGAGAGAACTTCCTTCCGAGTTGATTGCATACATCAACTTTGCTTCGAATAAGACACGAAGTCTTTGATGTAGACTTTGGTCCGAGACAGCTTGATTACGATCTTATGAAGCACAATGTTGATTGCATTCATCCCGAATAGGTAACTCTCTTGTCTGCGTCCCTATCCTTGACAAGATCCAGAGTAGTACGTGTAGGTGAGACTTTGATTGGCAGATAACGCCCTCGTTCAACTCCAACAATGTCTGCCAACATATTCACATCTACCACATAGACTTTGTCTCGAACACTGAACGAAATTCTATTCGCATCCAAAAAGCTCAGATTTGAATAGAAATAAGCGGTTAAATGTGCGTACCCGTCCGTAGAGTCAGAGCAAAATTTCTCAAGTTGAAGCAAGTTCAACTTCTCTCTCAAGTTCATGTTGATGGCGTCTAGAAAGTCAAAATCAACACTTTGAGGGTTTATCACCCTCTTTTCAACAGTTGCCATATACTTTCTCCTTTCCTCGGATTTAAACAAATCCAATCGATTTCCTTTCGTCTTCGCTGCCACACCCATTCTCGGTTGAAACTCAAGGAACATTCTATCATCATCATTCCCTTCAATTAAATTTTGTCCGGCACACGAGGATCACTTGGAATATTTGCAAGTGCATCCTCTCGCTTTTCCTCTCGGAGCAATTCCTAACTCCTCCATTTTCCGAGAAAAGATATTCATTTCCATAGTTCTTATCCTTAAGGAAATCGTCTATGTAATTCAATGGTGTACCGGTGATTTTCAACGCACGATAAAGCTTGTAGATATAGGAGGGTTTTGGACTCTTACAGGGGTCGGCGTCCTCGATTATCTCTTCTTCAAGATGATGACTTTCACCATGTGGGGTAGGAGGCGATGAATGACGTGGATGAGAACGAATCGGACTTTGTTGCTGACTTGAAAAGTCTTCCTCCTCGCAAGATCGAAGTGTATTGGTCCCTTCTCCATTCTTTGTGGTCCCCGCTTGCTATTCTCGATGATTTCCTCGAAGAAGACATTCTTCTTTGTCGATTTGAGAGATTCCTTCGATTGCTTCCCAAAGAAAAATGACCACTTTCTCGACGATGAACAAGAGATTGAAACAGGTTCGGGAGAAGAGTACTTTTTAGGGTTTTGACGATTGTGGAAAAAGCTGTATATATATATTTAACTCACTTTTTGAAAAAGGAAGTTCAATCGTCGCAGGGAAAGAGTACGATCATTTCTTTTCAAAATCAATAATCGCCAAAATTAATCTTTTTGAAAAGACAAGTTTTTGATTTTCACACGTATAATAACCGAACAACAAAATCGTACCTTTTCGAGTTCGAATAAAATAGCCACTTACAGTCTATAGCCATGAATGTCCGAGTCCGAAGATCTCGAGACGAGAGATTAGAGTCTAAGGATTGTTGAGTCTTTAGACTTTAACTTCTTCAAGCTTCAAAATGTTGAGTCTTGAACGGATAGCGTCAAATTGATTTTTCTCCAAAGGCTTTGTGAAAATATCCGCTAGTTGACTTTTTGAATCAACAAATTGAATCGAGATTTCTCCGTTTTGAATATGATCTCTAATGAAGTGGTGTCGAATCTCAATATGCTTTGCTCTTGAATGAAGAATTGGATTTTTGGTAAGATTGATCGCGCCGGTGTTGTCACATCTCGATTTCGTGCATGAGTCTTCAATGCCAAAGTCTTGTAGCCGTTGTTTGATCCATAGAATTTGCGAACAGCAACTTCCAAGGGCTACATACTCGCTTCGTTGTTGAAAGAGCCACGGTACTTTGTTTCCTTGAAAACCAAGATACTTGTTCTATTTCCAAGTAACCGACAAGTTCCGGAAGTGCTCTTTCTATCGACTCGCAACCGCCGATCTCGCATCCGAGTACCCTAGAAGATCAAAGTCTCCCTTCTTTGGATACCAAAGACCGATGCTTGAGGATGAGGCAATGTATTTGATAATTCGTTTCACGGCATTGAGATGTGATTCTCTAGGATCCGATTGAAACCTAGCACGTACACAAACACTTAACAAAATATCGTCTAGAAGCAAGTAAGATAAAGAAGTGAACCAATCATGCTCCTATATAGCTTTTGATCTACTTTCTTCCCTTCTTCATCCTTATCTATCTTCTGAGAACATGACATTGGTATGTCGGTCTTTTTGCATTTTTCCAATCCAAATCTTTTGACAAGATCATTTGCATACTTTTCTTGATGAATAAAAGTTCCTTCCTTCATTTGCTTTACTTGGAGTCCAAGAAAGAATGTCAATTCTCCCATCATACTCATTTCAAACTCATCCCGCATAGACTTAGAAAATTTCTTGCATAGGCTTTCATTAGGAGATCCAAATATAATATCGTCTACATATATTTGAACAAGTAAAAAGCTTTTGTTTTCCTTTTTGATAAATAAGGTAGTATCTACTTTACCTTTGACAAAACCGTTCAGTATTAGGAACTTACTTAGCCTATCATACCAAGCTCAAGGTGCTTGCTTTAAACCATACAAGGCCTTTTTCGGTCTAAAGACCGAATCCGCTTCTTTGGGTCTTCAAATCCAGTGGTTGTTCCACATAAACTTCCTCATGGATGAATCCATTTAGAAATGCACTCTTGACGTCCATTTGGAATAACCTGAAATTTTTATAGCAAGCAAACGCAAGTAATAGACGAATAGCTTCTAACCTTGCTACCGGTGCGTAGGTCTCATCATAGTCTATTCCTTCCTCTTGCGTGTATCCTTTGGCCACGAGTCCGGCTTTGTTCCGTACGACTTTTCCATCCTCGTTCATCTTGTTCCCGAATACCCATTTGGTTCCAATAATGCTTTTTACCTTTTGGTTTAGATGTCAAATCCCGGACATCATTGATGTTAAACTGCTCTTCGAGTTCTTCTTGCATAGCTTCAATCCAGCTTTCATCGATATAATTTCTTCTATGCTTTTTGGTTCAATTTCGTAGATTAGAGCCACAAAGCACTAGATTCTTCACGTCTTTTTGATCTCGTGCGGATTCCTTCATTGATTTCACCGATAATGAGATCTTCGGGATGACTGGATTTGTGCTTCCATTCTTGGTTGATTTTCCCGGTTGATGATCTCTTTCTTTATTTGAATCTTCAAGAACATTTTGATGATGGACTTCCGTAGACCGAGATGCTTCTTGAGTTGTAAGACTTGAAAGATCTGGAGATGATTCGGACTCTTCATATTGAGTCGACTAGATTCAACTTGCGTTGAGTCTTGAAATTTGACATTCATAGATTCCTCCACCGATTGGCTTTTGTTGTTAAAGACTCGTAAGCCTTGCTTGTCATAGAATATCCAAGGAAAATGCCTTCATCCGATCTTTCTTCAAACTTACCAACTCGATCATTTGCATTTTTCAAAATAAAGCATTTGCAACCGAACACATGAAAATATGAAACAGTAGGCTTCTTACCTTTGAATAATTCATAGGGGGTTTTCTCTAAAATGGGTCTTAGAAAGACTCTATTGATAATGTAACATGCTGTTGAAACAATTTCAGCCCAAAATCGAGAAGAAATTTTACTTTCAATTAAAAGTGTTCTAGCCATTTCTTGAAGAGATCTATTCTTTCTTTCCACAACTCCATTTTGTTCTGGAGTATATGGAGAGGAAAATACATGATTAAAACCAGATTTATCACAAAACTTTGTAAAGTTTTGGTTTTCGAATTCACTTCCATGATCTGTTCTAATACTTGAAATAGCACATCCTTTTTCATTTTGAACCTTTTTAGCAAACTTTTCAAAGTACGAAAAGGTTTCGACTTACTTGCAAGAAAATATACCTGTGTAAAACGAGAGTAATCATCTACAATTACTAGACAATATTTCTTACCTCCAATGCTCTGGGTTCTTGTTGGTCCAAAGAGATCCATATGCAGCAACCGGAGAACATGATTAGTAGAGATATGTTTTATAGGCTTAAATGAATTTCTTACCTGTTTTCCCCGAGATACATGGTGTGCATGAGTCGACTTTTGATAAGGCGGTTTTGGTAGTCCTTGAACAAGCTTCTTTGATGATATTTTGGCTAATTGCTTCATGTTGACATGGCCAAGCTTTCTATGCCACAAGACCGCTTCATCTTGAATTGAGATGAGACATTGCGTTTCATTTGGTCTTACATCAAGAAGATAGATATTTCCATGCCTTCGACCCATGAAAGACTCGAGTTGAGTCTTTACTTATTCCGTAACATATGCCTTCTTGAAAAGAGATCTTGAACCCAAAGTATCACACGGTTGGCTAATGCTTTGAGAAGATTATAGTTGAGTCCTTCCACTAAAGAAACATTGCTTATTGTGAGATTTCCAATTTTAACAGCCAAAATCCCACAATGCTTCCTTTGTCAAGTTTCCACCAAATGAAACTTTTCCACCGTTTACTTGAACAATCTTTATAAAGCAATTTGAGTCTCCTCGTCATGTGTCTTGAGCATCCGCTGTCAAGATACCATTTTACCTTCTTTTTGACAGAGACTGTAATCAAAAGAGAGTCTCAAGCTTTCTTTGGTACCCAAATTTTCTTGGGTCCTTTGGTGTTAGTAGGAAAAACATTATTAGGCCATACCCTTTTAACGAGGCTTCCGGATCATAGGACATTCTTTTTCAAAGTGATCTTGACTGTTACACTTTGAACACCTTAGAGCATTTCGACCTACGGACTTTACAAAAACCCTTTTGAAATGATTTTTGTACGCTTCTCTCGATGGTCTTTTCTTGATTCTTTCTTTTACTTTCGGAAAATCAATCAAAGGGATTGTTTCGCTGTCATACCTAAACCGAGACTTGTTGAAGTAAGGTCTTTGACCGAAAGAACTTTCTCAAGTTTTTCAGACCCTATTGAAAATTTCTTTGAAATATTTGATAAGTCGGTTTTCAAGAAAGCATTTTCTTTTGAAAGTTTATCTTCATTCTCTTTAAGAGTAGAAACATTCAAGTCTAGACTTTTCACTTTTTCTTCTAAAATATTTTCCTTTCGTTTTAAAGCTGAGTTTTCCTTTTCGGTTCGGAAATCTTTTTGAGAGAAGTCTTAAGACGAAACATAATTCATCAATATATTTAGAGACTTTGACAGAATTTTAAAATCACTTACCTCAAATTCACCGTCCGAATCGATCCAGTAGTCCGAGTCCGATTGTGCCATTAGGCATAGATTGGCATATTCCTCATCACTTTCTTCACACTCGTATCGCTCCGGTTTCGGCTTTGAGAGCTTTTCGAGATTTTTCGGTTTTTCCTCTCTTCTTCTTCGAAGAGGACAGTTTGGGTCGATGTGTCCCTTTTTCTTACATTCGAAGCGGACTACATCTTTGTTTGGTTCCTCATCAACAAACTTGGTTTGCTTTGTTTCGAAAACTTTGTTTTCTTGAGTTGAACCTTCTTCCTTTTCTATTCAGCTTTCTAAATCTTCTTATCATAAGAGCAAGCTCCTCATCATCCGATCTTCTTCGAATCAGTATCATCGAGTCATCATTAGATCTTAATGCAATGGATTTCTTACCTCTTGGATCTTCGTCTTCATTAATTCGCTCCACTTCGTAAGACTGAAGAGTTCCAATCAGCTCATCTACAGATAATGGCATAATTCTTTGCATCTCTCGTATTGAAGTCTTTATATGATTCCAATCCTTGGAGAGTCCTCTCAAAGAACTTGTTCACCATCATAGGATCGGTAATTTTCTGTCCTTGATTATCAAGTCCATTGACAATATCGTAAAAACGGCTAAACATGTCGGTTATAGATTCTCCTGGTTTCATTTTGAAGGCTTCGTATTGACCAAGAAGAATATTAATTATGGTTTCCTTCACTCGGTCTGTCCCTTCATAGGTGATATGTAATCTATCCCGGACTTCTTTTCTTGACACAAGAAGATATTCTCAAAGTTATATTCGAGTTGGTGACAAAGCACAATATAAAGAATAAATTGCTTTTGCATCGAGTGCTTGTCTCTTGTTTATCTCATCTTGAGACATTCCGCCGGTCTCAACAGGTTTCTTTCCCTCTTTCGGATACGATGCGATAATAGGAGTGATTCCTCTCTCCACAACATCCCATTCCGTAGGATCCTTAGATCGTAGGAAAGCTTTCATCTTGTTCTTCCGGATGTTATAATCCTTTCCATCGAAGTAGGGTGGTCTCAGGTATTGCTTTGACCTTCCACCAGCCCCCGATGCTAGCATACTAGCCATGGATCTTTTACTCAAGTAAAACACTTCAAATAAAGTAAGAACACAAAGCTCGATACCAATTGATATAGCTAGTACGATTACCTAGAGGGGGGTGAATAGGTATAAAGGATTTTTCTTTTGATAATTACACACTATTTAGATAAATAAACGATTTGCAGCAATTAAGAAAAACAATCGTAAGATTGAGTAAGGGAAAGAGAGAATTAGACACGAGGTTTATAGTGGTTCGGCTTGTGTCAAGCCTACGTCCACTCTTTCGCACCGATGCACCAATTGGCTGGATTCCACTATGAACAAAGAGATGTTACAAAGGTGATGATCTTCCTTGACTTCTTGGTGTAGACGATCTTCCACACTCTCAAGGTGTCACTAGAAATGAACACTCTCTGTGTATACAATTTCGCTCAAAATGGTCTCGACTAATAATCAAGGATCTTCGTACTGGAATTTTTCTATCAATCACACTCTCTAAAACAACTGGAATGTCTTCATTTTATACTCCTTTATGCCATCATAGCCGTTGGCACTTACCAAAGGAATTCCTCCAATCTACCCGTTGGACGGAATCAATTACGAAGATCATTCGAGCTATTTAAGGAGTCTCGGCGATAGCCCATCAATCTGTTCGCCCATACAATCGGGATCTTGGTTTCCAAGAATAGAACATTCCAAGAATACTTCGACAACCATCGGATCTTTAATCGATCTAGATAAGAACGAACAAAGACTCCGAGATGTTTATCCAACCAAGGGATCTTTTACGAGAGGATAGGATCGAATCCTCAACCATAAGCTTCGGCTCTGATTTCCTTTGCTACTTTGGAATAGAAAGACTGCGGTGAGAATAGTCTTGAGTCTAGAGTCTTGAGTCTTGAGTCTTGAGTCTTGAGTCTTGAGATAATAAAGTCTTGAGACTTTAATCTTCGGTCTCCGAATATCCAGACTTAGACTGATAGAAACGTTTTGTCAGCTTCAAAAGACTCTGGAAAGATTTCTCCAACAAAATGAACAGTCGTCTCTTTTGAAATCGATAACTGCCAAATTTAAGTTAATCTTTTTGAAAAGACACGATTCCGTTTTTCACGGAAATTATAAATTAACCGAACTAATGATTGTACCTTTTCGAGATTGAATATAATAACAACTTACAGTCGATAGCCATGAATGTCTAAGTCTGAGGGTTGGATAGTCTCTAGACTTTAACTTCCTCAAGCTTCAAAATGTTGAGTCTGGAACGGATAAAATCGAATTGATTTTTCTCCAAAGGCTTTGTGAATATATCCGCTAGTTGGCTCTTTGAATCAACAAATTGAATCAAGATTTCTCCATTTTGAACATGATCTCTAATGAAATGATGTCGAATCTCTATATGCTTTGCTCTTGAGTGAAGGATTGGATTTTTGGTGAGATTGATTGCGCTGGTGTTGTCACATCTAATCTTTGTGCTTGAGTCTTCAATTCCAAAGTCTTGTAGCTGTTGTTTTATCCATAGAATTTGCGAACAGCAACTTCCAAGAGTTACATACTCCGCTTCTGTTGTTGAGAGAGCCACAGTGCTTTGTTTTCTTGAAAACCAAGACACCGTCCCCGCTTCCAAGCAACGGCAAGTTCCCCGAAGTGCTCTTTCTATCAACTCGCAATCGGCCGATCTGCGTCTCGAATATCCTGGAAGACTAAAGTCTTCCTTCTTAGGATACCAAAGACCGATGCTTGAAGATGAAGCAACGTATTTAATAATACGTTTCGCAGCAAAGACCGAGATGGGATTCTCTAGGATCCGATTGAAACCTAGCACGATGCAAACACTCAACAAAATGTCGTCTAGAAGCGTAAGATAAAGAAGTGAACCAATGATGCTCCCGTACATGCTTTTGATCAACTTTCTTCCCTTCTTCATCTTTGTCTATCTTTAAAGAACTTGACATCGGTATGTCGGTCTTTTTGCACTTTTTCAGTCCAAACCTTTTGACAAGATCATTAGCATACTTTTCTTGATAAATAAAGGTTCCTTCCTTCAATTGTTTTATTTGGAGTCCAAGAAAGAATGTTAATTCTCCCATCATACTCATTTCAAACTCATCCTGCATAGCCTTAGAAAATTTCTTGCACATACTTTCATTAGAGGATCCAAAAATAATATCATCCACATATTTTGAACAAGTAAAAAGCTTTTGTTTTCCTTTTTGATAAATAAAGTAGTATCTACTTTACCTTTGACAAAACCATTCTTTATTAAGAACTTACTTAGCCTATCGTACCAAGCTCGAGGTGCTTGCTTTAAACCATACAAGACCTTTTTCAGTTTGAAGACTGAGTCTGGTTTCTTTGGGTCTTCAAACCCTGGTGGTTTTTCCACATAAACTTCCTCATGGATAAATCCATTTAGGAAGGCACTTTTGACGTCCATTTGGAATAACTTGAAATTTTTGTAACAAGCAAACGCAAGTAATAGTCGAATAGCTTCTAACCTTGCTACAGGAGCGTAAGTCTCATCATAGTCTATTCCTTCTTCTTGCGTATATCCCTTGGCCACGAGTCTTGCTTTGTTTCGTACGACTTTTCATTTTTCATTCATCTTGTTCTTGAACACCCATTTGGCTCCAATAACAGTTTTACCTCTTGGTTTAAATGTCAATTCCCAGACATCATTAATGTTGAACTGTCTGAGCTCTTCTTGCATAGCTTCAATCCAAACTTTCATCGATAAAGCTTCTTCTATGCTCTTTGGTTCTATTTCGAAATGAGAGCCACAAAGACTAGACTCTTCATGCCTTTTAGATCTGGTGCGAATTCCTTCATTGATGTCGCCAATGATAAGATCTTTGGGATGACTGGACTTATGCTTCCGATTCTTGGTTGATTTGTCTCGGTTGATGATCTCTTTCTTTATTTGAATCTTCACGAACAGCCTTGATGCTTTGGTCTTCCGTAGTCCGAGACGCTTCTTGAGTTGTAAACTTTGGAGGGTCTGAGCGAGGTTCGACTCTTCATGATGAGTCTCGACTAGATTCATCTTGCATAGAGTCTTGAAATTTGACATTCATTGACTCCTCCACGGATCGACTCTTCTTGTTGTAGACTCTCAGAGGCTTTGCTTGATGAAGAATATCCAAGGAAGATGCCTTCATCTGATCTTTTTTCAAACTTACCAATTCGATCTTTAACATTTTTCAATATAAAGCATTTGCAACCGAACACATGAAAGTATGAAACAATAGGTTTCTTACCTTTGAATAACTCATAAGGGGTTTTCTCTAGAGAAGGTCTTAAGAAGACTCTATTGATTATATAGCACGCTGTTGAAACAAAGCTTCAGCCCAAAATCGTGAAGAAATCTTACTTTCAATTAAAAGAGTTCTAGCCATTTCTTGAAGAGATCTATTCTTCCTTTCCACAACTCCATTTTGCTGAGGAGTATATGGAGAGGAGAACACATGCTTAAAGCCAGATTCATCACAAAATTTTGTAAAATCTTGATTTTCAAATTTACCTCCATGATCTGTTTTTATACTTGAGATAACACATCCTTTTTCATTTCGAACCTTTTTAGAAAATTTTTCAAAATACGAAAAGGATTCGGACTTACTTGCAAGGAAATATACCCAAGTAAAGCGGGAGTAATCGTCTACAATTACTAGGCAATATTTCTTACCTCCAATGCTCGGGTTCCGTTGGTCCGAAGAGATCCATATGCAACAACCGTAGTACATGATTAGTAGAGACATGATTTATTGGCTTAAATGAATTTCTTACCTGCTTTCCCAGAATACATGGAGTGCATGGATTAGACTTTTGGTATGGTAATTTGGGTAGACCTCGAACAAGCTGCTTTGATGAAATTTTGGCTAACTACTTCATGTTGACATGACCAAGCTTTCTATGCCATAAGCTTGCTTCGTCTTGAATTAAGATTAGGCATTGCGATTCATCTGGTTTTACATCCAGAAGATAGATATTTCCATGTCTTCGACCCATGAAAGACTGAGTGGAGTCTTTACTGGTTCCAGAACATGTTCCTTCTTGAAAGAAGATCTTAAAACCAGTGTCACACAATTGGCTAATGCTGAGAAGATTGTAATTGAGTCATTACACTAAGGAAACATTACTTATTGTGAGATTTCCAATTTTCACAGTTCCAAATCCCACAATACTTCCTTTGCTGTTTCCTCCAAATGAAACTTTTCCACCATTTACTTGCACAAGCTTTATGAAGCATTTGAGTCTCCCGTCATGTGTCTTGAGCATCCACCGTCAAGATACCACTTTACCTTTTTCTTGACGAAGACCTACATTTAAAAGAAAGTCTAAAGTTTTCTTTGGTACCCAAATTTTCTTGGGTCCTTTGGTGTTAGTAAAATAAACAGTATCAGCCCATACTTTCTTAACAGGTTTCCAAACCATAGGACACTCTTTTTCAAAGTGATCTGGACTATTGCACTTTGAACATCTGAGGGCATTTTGACCTACAGATTTTACAAAAACTTTCTTGAAATGATTTTTGTAAGCCTCTCTCAGGGGTCTTTTCTTAATTCTTTCTTTTACTTTAGGAAAATCAATCAAGGGGATTGTTTTTGCTGTCATACCTAGACCGGACTTATTAAAGTAAGGTCTTTGAGCTGAAAGAATTTTTTCAAGTTTTTCGGACCCTATTGAAAATTTCTTTGAAATATTCAATAAGTCAGTTTTTAAAAGGGAATTTTCTTTTAAAAGATTATCTTCATTTTCTTTAAGAGTGGAGACATTTAAGTCTAAACTTTTAACCCTTTCTTCTAAAACGATTTCCTTTTGTTTTAGAGCTGAGTTTTCCTTTTAAGTTCGGAAATTCTTTTGAGAGAAGTCTTAAGACTAAAACACAATTCATCAATGTATTTAGAAACTTTGACAGGAATTTTAAAATCACTTACCTCAAATTCACTATCTGAGTCTGATCCAGAGTTTGAGTCTGAGTCTGAATGTGCCATCAGACATAGGTTGGCATATTCATTATCACTTTTTTCACACTCTGTATCACTCCAGGTCTCGGCTTTGAGAACTTTTTGAAACTTTTCAGCTTTTCCTCTCTTCTTCTTCAGAAGAGGACAGTTGGGTCTGATGTGTCCATTTTTCTTACATTCAAAGCAAACTACATCTTTGTTTGGTTCTTCATCATCAACAGACTTGGTCTCATTGTCTTTGAAAACTTTGTTTCCTTGAGTTGAACCTTCTTCCTTTTCTATTCGGTTTCCCGAATCTTCTTATCATAAGAGCAAGCTCCTCATCGTCCATGTCATCTTCGAATCAGTATCATCGAATCATCATTTGATTTTAATGCAATGGATTTCTTACCTTTTGGATCTTCATCTTCATTAATTCGTTCCACTTCATAAGACTGAAGAGTTCCAATCAGCTCGTCGACAGATAGTGGCATAATTCTTCGCGTCTCTCTGATTGAAGTCTTTATGTGATTCCAATCCTTGGAGAGTCCACGTAGTAGCTTGTTTACCTTCATGGGATCAAAAATTTTTTGTCCTTGATTCTCAAGACCATTAACAATATCTGTAAAATGGCTAAACATGTCAGTTATAGATTCTCCTGGTTTCATTTTGAAGGCTTCATATTGACTGAGGAGAATGTTAATTCTGGTCTCCTTCACTGACCGTTCCTTCATAGGTGATATGCAATCTATCCCAAACTTCTTTTGCTGTAACACAAGAAGATATTCTGTTATATTCAGTAGGTGACAAAGCGTAATATAAAGAGTAAATTGCTTTTGCATCGAGTGCTTGTCTCTTGATTATCTCTTCCTGAGTCATTCCGCTAGTCTCAACAGTTTCTTTTCCTCTTTCTGAGACTGATGTAGCTGTAGGAGTAATTCCTTTTCCTACAACGTCCCATTCCAGAGGATCCTTTGATCGTAGGAAGGCTTTCATATTGTTCTTCCAGATGTTGTAATATTTTCCATCAAAGTAAGGTGGTCTGGTATTGCTTTGCCCTTTCACCAGTCCTGGTGCTAGCATACTAGCCATGGATCTTTTACTCTGAAGTAAAACACTTCAAATAAAGTGAGTACACGGGCTCTGATACCAATTGATATAGCTAGTTTAAGTACCTAGAGGGGGGTGAATAGATATATGCAAGATTTTTCTTGATAATTGCACAATACTAGACAGTTGATAGATTTGAGACAAACAATAATCAAAGTAAGACTGAGAGAAGAGAAAATTAAACACGCGGTTTATAGTGGTTCGGCTTATTTCAAGCCTACGTCCACTCTTTCGCACCGATGCCTATTGGCTGGATTCCACTATGAACAAAGAGATGTTACAGCGATGTTCTCCCTTGATTTCTCGGTGTAGATGATCTCCCACACTCGCTCAAGGTATCACTAAGTATAGACACTCTCTCGTGTGTACAATTTCGCTCGAATGTATCGACTAATAATCAAGGTGCTTCAAACTCTGGAATTTCTCTATCGATCATGCACTAAAGCAACTAGAACGACTTCCTTTTATACTCCTTTATGCCATCATACCCGTTGGCACTTACCAAAGGAATTCCTCCAATCTACTCGTTGGACGGAATCAATCAAGAAGATCATTCGAGCTATTAAAGGAACCTGACGATAGCCCATCAATCCCGTTCGCCCATACAACCAGGATCTTGGTTTCCAAGAATAGAACCTTCCAAGAATATTTCGTCGACCATCGGATCTTCAAACAATCTTGATAACGAATGAAAGAATCCGTTATAATTATCCAGCCAAGAGATCTTCTCCAGAGGATAGGAATAAATCCTCAACCAAATACTTCGGCTCTGGATTGCCTTCGTCACTGGATTAGAAGAACTGTCAATGAGAATAGTCTTGAGTCTTGAGTCTTGAGTGCTGAGTCTGGTGATCTGAAAGTCTTCATTCGCTAAACAGAAGGTTTGCAAATATCCAGACTAGACCGATAGAAACGTTTTGTCGGCTTCAAAATATTCTGGAAAGATTTCTCCAACACTAACATGCAGGTGGAATCTGAGGCCAAGGTAAGTCTTCTGACTCATGTTGTGCTTAGGCAGCCCTAAGGTGTATTAGCTTACTAATCGGGTTTTAGGGGGTAGAACTTACTGAGACATAGCCTCATCTCGGTTTGGGGAAATCATTTCAGGACCTTGATGAAGAACCTAAGGAGAAAGAACTCGAAGAGGAGTATTTGAAGGAGAACGCTGAGGATGATCCAGAGTAGGATCCTGATGACTATTGTTGTAGAATCTATTGAGTAGAAACCAACCTTTTTAGCATGGTTTGTATATGTACATGTATGACTGAGTCATTATAGATGTACATAAGGGTGTTGGTTTTCGGGTTCAGTTTTCTAGTCCTACTTATATATCCCATTACTTTACTGTCTGGGGATTTTTATAACTGCTTCCGCATGTGCTATTAAAAAGGAAATGGTCGGCGATATGTAGTCCTGGGATATCGCAAAAGAAAATCGACCAAAGGTAAAGGATGTGCGCGTGCCTGAGGATCGGGGCGTGACAGGTAACACTCATGAAACCTTTTGCACCTCTTGTAGTCGGTGATATTGGACCATCCAAGGGAATACCTGCTTTCTGTATCAGGCCATATCGATGATGATGGAGGTCATGATGCTGTTCAGTCTCTCAAGATCCACAAAGAACAAGAAGACGTACGGACCATTTGGTTCGAAAGAGGACGGCCTTTTGATCTCTCACATTCGATAGACAGATTTATCGGGTTTCATGGAAAATGTAGCAGCCATCTCCACTCAATCGGAGCCCATTTCGGGCCAATTTCTCATGTGTATCCATATGATGTCGTGGGACCATTTGGTGGTGATAGTGGTATGCACATTTGGGACGACGGAAAACCCACAGATGTGAGGCAAATCGTCGTAGGCTTCGATTCGGCAATTAAGTCTATCTCTATCTTGTATGATGAACGTGGACGTCCGGTTGGTCCATTCACACATGGCACAAGTGGAGGAGGCAAAACATATACGGTGAGCTTTGATATGAACATCATCAACAGTAGATACCTGTTTTAGAATTCTTTAATTTTTATCCTTTTTCTGTCTCAGATTAAGCTCGACCATCCAATTGAGTACTTGACATCCATCTCGGGCTATACTTGAAGAAGTTTCCGGACTCACCATTCTTCGATCACCGACAATCCGTACTAGCGAAGGGATCATGGACCGATCGGAACACCAATAAAGGGAGGCATTTTTCATTTCCATACACCGGTGGCAAAATTGTTGGGTTTCATGGGAGTTGCGATGGCCCTCATCTCGAGTCCATCTGAGCTTTTTATGAGCCGATTCCTCATACATATCCTGTTAAAGTTTTCGGGCCTATTGGAGGCAAAGGCCAAAAATCCTGGAATTTCGTTGATATAAAGGGGATTGTTGTTCATTGCGCAGACTTCATCGAGTCCATTGCTTTTAAGGTTGACGACGCCACCAGCTCCGAACCGGAAACAATTTATGGTGGAAATGGTGGGCATAGGACTTACAAGGTTGTATTTAGACTCTTCCCTTTTCTCTTTTTCCGTTCCTACTTGATTGATGTAAGTGTATTCATCGAGCTTATCATAACATTAGTCTGATTACGGCATTATGAACCTTGAGATTCTAAACATTTGCTTCGTAAATGCACATGAAAAGTTTCAACCAAAGTACTTGAGGATCAACGTGATTGAGAGAATTAAAAAAAAAAAAAGTCCTAAACTTATTGTAATTATGACAATTCATTCTTAAACTTTTTTTTTTTACCAATAGTGACGCCGGTCAAAATTGGCCGGATAGACTAAATTGACACAATATGACTGAATTGGCCAAAAAAAAAAGTTTAGGAATAGATTGTCACAATTGCAATAAGTTTAAGACTTTTTTTTGGTAATTTCCCCAGACATGATTGTTATAAAACCAAATGGAAAAAATTAAGGGTTAATACCCTGAAAAACCCCAAACTAGTACACTTGTGACATATTTACCAAAAACTATTTTTTTTACCATAAAAAACCCCAAACTGGTATACCTTTAACAAATTTACCCAAAACGGTTACACTTATGACAAATTTATCCTCCGTTAGTTTTAGTTAAATTTTATTATCAAATTATTAAGTTAAATGACACGTGACAGTTGACCGGTATACCAATTTAGGATTTTACGCTCCGTTTGTCACAGTTTACAATTTTTGTGATTTTTTGTGGTATTAATTCAATTTAGTAGAGGGTATATTTGTCACAAATTTATCATTTTGGGGTTTTTTGCTGTCGAATAAATTAGTTTGGGGTAAATTTGTCATAAATGTACCAGTTTAGGGTTTTTTATAGTTAGTCGGGGTAAATTTGTCACAGGTATACCAGTTTTGGTTTTTTCATGGTAAAAAAAAATAGTTTGGGGTAAATTTGTTACAAGTGTACCAGTTTGGGGTTTTTCAGGGTATTAACCCAAAAATTAATGACTTCACTCTATTAAAATTAGGCAAAGATAAACCAAGCCATAAGCAAAAAGTAACTTAACTTTTTATTTACAAAATGAAGTTTACTACCAAATTTATTTGAAACATAATTTATATCAATCATAGCATATATATAACTTATTGCATAGATTAGAATTGTATTCCAAAAGAATCTACTAATTTATTTTGCTCAGCGACCGATGCAACATATAGTCACCCATGTCGGAATATGGCTTTGTGGCCTATTTGCAGGTTAAACTGAGAAATGGAGAGTACATAACTTCTTTAGCCGGATATCTCAAAAATGCAAAGGATAGTGGCACTCTAATCAACTCACTCACATTTCGAACCACCAGAAGAATATTGGGACCCATTGGTAGAGAGGAAGGCGAGTACTTCTCCTTACCACTGGAAGCTGGGAAAGTTATTAGCTTTTTCGGGACAAGTGGTGATTTTCTTGAATCTATCGAAGCACACGTAGAGCTGTACTCCAACAAGCTCTATCCCTTTAAGTCTGTGGGGGTTATTTGGGAGTTCGGATGCATCTTTTTGGGATGATGGCAATAAGCATACCAATGTAAGGAAAATCGTTGTTGAATTTGAGGCAGGTATAGGGCCATGGATCCGATCAATCACGTTTGAGTATGAAGAGGAGAGTAAAGAATTGTGGCAATCAGGGACGCATGGTGGCTTTGATATAAACTACTTCCACATAGTACGGAATGTCGAGATCCATACGGTATGTTCCCATACATACATATGCTTTGTAAAATCCATAAGAAACTTTTATAGCCTCTGTAAGTGGGAGACTCTTTCAAGACTTAAATCATGAATATGATGGTTACATCTATTATTGCAGATCATGATCCAGATGAGTATTTGACTTCAATATTTGGGTGTTTTTCTGATGAAGGCATTGGGTCACTCATGTTTCAAACTAACAAAAAAAACGATTGGACCTATTGGTGATGAAAATGGGGCAACACACTTCTCATCTCCCGCAACGGGTGGCAAAATTGTTGGATTTTATGGGAGGAGTATAGTACATCTTAAAGCAATTGGAGCATATTTTGAACCGATCTCACATCTCTACCCAATTAAATCAATTGGGCCATTTGGAGGCCTCGGGGGACGTGCTTGGGACGATGGGAAATTCACCGGTGTAAGGGAAATTGAGGTAATGTACGACAATATTCTCCGTTACGTTATGTTTGTGTACGACAAGAGCGGTGAACAAATTTACTCAATTATGCACGGTGGCTACACTAGAGAAGACAAGGCCAAGGTCACCGGGGTTAGTATTTCTTTTTCCGCTCTTTGATTGGTTGTTGTTTACTTACTCGTAGCTGATCCTTCGAGACAATGTTTCTAGTGTGTGGTCACAATTTAAACTTTACAATTGGGTCTTATTCCTCCACTCATCCAATTTTAAGAGATACTTTCGAGATTGCACAGGTTGGATTGGATTATCCACGGGAGTACTTGACATCAGTCTCTGGATATAAGCGAGAGGATGGTCACAACGACATCGAAAACGTTATCGTTCAATCTCTTACATTTTATAGCAATACAAGAACACACGGTCCCTTTGGCGAGGAGAAGGGGAAGTACTTTTGGTATCCACCGACCCGAAGCAAAATCATCGGCTTTTATGGAAGATGCAGGGATACTCTCTATTCCATAGGAGTGTATGCAGAGCCCATATCACACATGTATCCTTTTAAAACCATTGGACCCTTTGGAGGCTCTGGTGGCACTCCATGGGACGACGGAGTGCATACTGATGTGAGGGAGATTAATATTCATTTCGCCGGCCACGGAGCCTGCGGCATAGGGATTATATACGATAACAATGGTTCCTTAGTCCAGTGCTCTCATCATGGTAGCAAAACCTCATCTAGCTGGCAGGTTAGTCCATACCTCAATCTTTCCGTCTCTCTCTTTTGTCTTTAGAGTCTGTTGCGTGTCTGGACGTCGTTCAGGTTTGCACGTTGCTCTTCACAGTTGTTCTCGACTTCATGTAGCACAGTATCTTTTCATAAAAGACTAAGGGCACTTCTTTTGGCATCCTATATCTTGAACCTTCATTATGTTTTCACAAGTAAAATTATGTTTTTCCCTGTTGTTCTTGCAGATCAGGCTGGATTATCCCAAGGAGCGTCTGGTTTCAATATCAGGTTTGATTAACAAAAATGGAAACAGTCCTAACACTATCATCCACAACTTGAGAATACGTACCACGGAGACCACTTACAGGCTGTTTGGGAGGAAAGAAGGGTCAAAGGATGAGAAATTTTGCATCCCCCCATAACCGGGCAAAGGTAGGATCATTGGCTTTTTCGGAAGGGTGGGATCGCATCTTAATTCTATTGGAGCGCGTCTAGAACCATATTAGATTAAACCTACTCCCTCCCCAAGCTTTTTCTTTCTTTTTTCTTTGGCTTGTGATTGTACGAATTTTTTTTTTTTTGTTTATTATTTCCTTTAACATGAGTTGGTTGTGGTAAATTTCACATAATCGGATGATTAACTGTGAAGATGCTCCAAGGAGCAGCTGAGGTAATATTTGGATGGGGGAAACTAGTCATCAAAGAAAGAAAAATGAAGAAAATAACCGCATAGCCATCTAAGGATTATTATGAAATTATAGACAGAGATACACATGAATACGTAAATAAACCTTCTCAATCACAACATGACCCAAGGTTGAGGCCGGCACTCCCTCTTCGATTGTCTCTTAAATTGGGAGTGAAATTGTTAAAAGGATTAATTTTAAATATAAATACGCAATTTGAGTCCATTATAATTCATTTGGATATAGTTTGCTAATTTTTTCCAAATTAATAAGAACCTAATGTCCAACAATAAGTCATCTTCACATTTAATTTTGCCAATTGGTTAATCCAAGAGTGACGAGCATGAGAAGATGGAGCGGCCTACGACAATCATGTAAAATGGAGTTCCTCGATTCCTATACTAAAATCGAATAAGGATTTATGTATATTATATTAAATATTTAACTAATCCCATTATAATCTTTAAATTATATTGTAAATTAGAGAAATATAATGAATATTATCATTCTAGTATATTCTCATTAGATATTAAATTTATAATCTTTTTTATCAGTAGCTATTGATAATGCTAGTACGAACACCTAAAGATGGTGAATAGGTCTTTAGAAAAAATCTTGATAATAAATATATAATAAAATAAGTTGTGAGTAAAGTCTAAATAAGGATCAAAGTCTAATAAATGAACCATCAAATTTATGTTAGATTGTTCAGAATTTGTTATATAATGGAACAGACTTCTAAAATAACTTGTAAGTATGCAATAGACTTAAGTAATATGAGTTGAGGGAAGAGAAGATTACATGCGAAATTTATAATGATTTGGCTTAAATCAAGCTTACGTCCACTCTCCTATGCTGACAGCCTACTAGTTAGATTCTACTATATGATCAACAAGAGATTATAATTTTGAGTGCAAACACTCAATGGTATATCACACTATCTTATGAAATCACTATTTTGGTATTTCTCTCACGATCACAAATGTTTAAGCTTACGAAAAACAATTGTATGATCGAAGTTCGCTCAGACTTTGTAATTCTAGATTCTACTCTCCGTCTGTTACTTGCTCATCGATCTTTGATCTCTTTAAATATTTCTCTACTTCCAAACTAGTCGTTGGACAGTGTCTAGAAAATCGTCTTCCAATCTACCCATTAGACAAATCTGCATAAAAAAGATTTAGTAGCCATTGAGGGCGCATTTGGTAACGATTCTGTTCCCGGGAGTAGATTTTGATCAGAAATTATTATTTTTTATTCTGTTCCCGAGAACTGATTCTAAGCATTTTAAGCCGTTTGGTAACTGTCCAAAATTTCTGATTCTAGAATAGAATTGTGTTTGATACCATGCCCATTAATTATGTTCCAAATCAATTTCTTTTAATTTTTAAATAATTTTTTTCCTTTTTCTCACATTCTTCTTCTTCACCGAAGCGTCGCCGACCCTCGGCGAGGCTGGCCCTCATCGGCCGAGCCTCGCCGGTAGCTTGGCAAGGCTCGCCGTTGGCCGAGCCGGCCTCGCCGGGCCGGGTGAGGCTGCCAAGCCACCCAGGCAGGGGGCATCACGAGGCTTGCCCGGCCCCAGCGAGGCTCGGCCTCACCAGATCTAGCGAGGACGAGCCTCGCTGGTGGCCAGGCGAGCCTCGTCGGGCCGGGCAAGGCCCACCGACGGGGTTGGGCGAGGTCCGCCCGGCCACTGGCGGGGCTAGGCGAGCCTCGCTGGGGCTAGGCAGGCCTCGCCCAGCCCCGGCGAGGCCCGTCTGGCCACCGGCGAGGCTCGGCCACGCCAAATCTGGGGAGGCCGAGCCTCGCTGATTGCTGGGCTTGCCTCCAGCGAGCTCGCCGGACCGGCCGGGCTTTTGCGCTTCGAATTGTGGGCGAGGGACAAACAAACGATGATGGCGAGAGTTCATCGATGCGGCTTTTTCTTTTTTGGTTCCTACGGAGATAACGGTTAGTGTCAACGGTTATGTTTACATATGAATTTTTGGAGGTTCAATAGACAGTTCAAATGATAAGGGTTTTGCACTTTTAACAAGTTCGTCATGAACAGCGGCGGACGACGATCGCGAGATGGCCGAAGGGAAGAAGAAGAGTTGTTGGTTTTGATTCTCAAATTTTTTCTCGGAACAATAATCAACTTTTTTTTTTATTCTTGATTCCACTCACAATCTGTTCCCGGGACAAAAATTTTACCAAACACGATTCTAAGCCCAAACTGATTCTGGGAACAAAGAATCAGAATTTGGTCATGTTTGGATGGTTACCAAACAGGGCCTGAGTAACAAAAGTAGAATCTCAAGTTGATTTTGATCGTCCATACAAATAAAATCTTGGTTTACATAAGTAAAGCTTCTTCATTACGAAAGTTCTTGTCTTCAAAATCTAATTGTCAATCAATTAAATTAAGTCAGTCAAATCTATCTTGATGCAAAATCCAAACTCGATCATTAGCCGTTGTACATTTGGGACTTGTGTCATGTTCTATCAAATTGTCTCGTTCTGAATATACTATGTTATGAACTTGATTCGTCACGTTTTGGATCATACGTCTCGTTTTAGATCTTGTCACGTTTTAAACTTGTGTCTCGTTCTGTATGCAATGTCTGAGTGTCTTCTATCTGAAGTAGATTTTATAATCTAGACGTAAGTCCGAACATATTTTGTTTTTTAACATATTTAACCTTAAAATATGGACACGGTCTAAATAAGTTCAGCTTCAACATAAAGTCTATATTCTGGTTTTTCCAAGTATAATCTTTGATAATATCATTTACACATTATATCATCTGCATAATCTGATACTCAATCATTAAACACGTAAGTAACCTTTGATTTGTTTTGTCATCTTCAAATTATTATAAGAGATTTCCCTAACAATCTCTCATTTTCTTATAATGACAAAATAATCTTTGAATATACAGATGTGTATGTTGACACCTAAATTTTTGCTAAAAAATCATTTTTCAAAAAAAAAAAGAAAGAAAGAAAAATAGAAAAAAATGGGAACTTGTTTTTCCGCAAAAATATTTCTCGTCAAATTATTGCATAAGGATTACCTAGGCATTTATTATATTTTTTAAATGCATTTAGTTTCTTGATATAAAAAAATCAAAAAATTAATTAAAAAATTAATTAAAAATTTTAATTAAAAAAGTTGGAGCTAATGATTTGAATGTGACTAGCCAAGCCCAAGAGGTCAGATTGTAATTAAAGCAGCAAGTTGGGGCCAAAATGCAATTTCCAAAAGTTGAGGGACCAATTTGCAAATTTCGCAAAATTTCGCCCGAGCCCTTATATCATCATCTGGGCCTCCAATTGAGTTGAAATTGAATTTGGGTCGGGTCGAATTTATCAAATTGGGCCAAAATGACCAAACTTGCATTAAATTTGGTATTTTCGGACAAGAAGATGGCCAACTTTGAGGGACCTTTTTGCAAGCTTGGGTGGGCAAAATCGCAAAATCCGATCAAGATCTTAAACTACTATACATGAGCTTATTAATTGATCAAAAATCGCAGCCAAATTCATGGATTAAAGCACCTGAACCAGCTGACAAATCCCAGTCCACAAGTTGGTTTGAAGTCGGAGTTGTTGAGTAAGCAACTTGGTGGCCCCACCATATCCTCCTTAGCTGTCCAACCGGCCTGATCTTTGCACGTGATGGAAGACCGTAATGAGTAGTGCAAGCGGACGGAAATTTGCTAGGGATAAGCTGCTGGAGGCACGGGAAAGTCGCAACAAAATCGGCACACTCAACATCTACAAAATTGGAAAAATTTTTACTAAGTCAGAAAGTGGGTGGACTGCTTAGTTGGTAAGCTTGGCAGGAGGGCAAAAAGCCGGGGAAGAGATTGCTTAAGGTAGTGGATAAGATCTATGAAGCATGCTCGTTTGGGGGATAAGAGGGAGAAGACGGGAAACACGAGAGGCAGCTCGCGATCGTGCCCAAAATAACCCCTCAGAAGCAACTCCAGAAAAAGAAAAAACCCAGAAACTCCATCGACCCTTAGAGAGAGAAGTGAATTTTTCACAGACTTAGAGCCAAAATTATCCAAAAACTTCAACTAGAGAGTGAAAATTCATTCAAAGATCTTTCCAACCATAGGTCACACGTCCAAAATGAAGGTCGGGAAGACCTCCTAAAGCCCCCCGAAAAGATACCCTCCTGGCGGGCCAAGGGAGTCCCAAGATTTTTCTAAGTGTTGAGCCCGGTTGGTCACGAGCGAGGAAAAGCGAGTGTATTTGGGAAAATAGAGAGACAAATGAGGAAAGAAATGAGTTACAAGCCAAACTAGAGTACACATATCTTGGGTTGGTTTTAACGTGGCCAACAAAAGAGGTCCGGAAGCCTCATTTTGGAGGTCAACAAAAACCTTCGTCGTCAACTTTTTCTTTTGCAGATCTCACTTTCAGCTTGAAGGAACCAACTTCCACGTGCTTCCAGAGGACAATTTCTTGGTTTCTTTAGCCAAAAGTCACTTGAAAAAGAAACTAGGAAGCAAGGTAAGCATCCTAAATGTATTTTTGTTCGAGTTTGAACATGTTTTGATCATGAAAATCGAGAAGGAAACTAGTCCGAAGAACTGATTTCTGAAGCTAAAATTTTTTTAAGTGTTTAAAACCTCTTCAATGGCCCTACATGCTTGACTTTTTACTCCCCTTTGCATGCTTTTTTTCATCGTTGTGACTTTGATGAATGTTACATGGGAGTACAAATGGTGCATAGGACAACCCGGTTTAGTCTTTAAATCTCCTTGTGAACCATGAAACCATCTATAACATGAGCCAAAAACCACATTGAGATATGGTTGGCCAGCATAAATCATGCATGTATGCTTCGTGGAGAGTTCATTGTGATAAGTTCGGTTGATCGTTTTCGGTGATGTTTGTTGCATTTGAAAGTAAGTGTTACGTATTTTCATCTAGATGGAGTAATATTTCATATAGATGTTGCATGTGATGGTTGTTGGAGCTTTAATCTGGGCATTTGACATGGCTGTTTGACTTGGGCTGAACACTAGATTTGCAAAACAGCTCCAACCCGCATATTGGAGGCCGTTTTCAGTTTGATTCTTGCGTGTTCTAGGCTGTAATTTCTAGTCAAACATTTTCTTTGCATGTAATAGTATATCCTTGATACTTTATGTAATATATGGGCTTTAAAACAAGAAAATAAAATAAAATAAAATAAAAGTAAAGGGTTGAAAAGTCAAAAAGGGAGGCTAAAGGAAAGTGGAAGAAGCTTCGGCTGAGTTTAAAAAGAGAGAAAGAGGGAGAGAAAGAGAAGAGCAAATGGGCAAAAACAGGGAAACGCGAAACGGGGGGAGGAGAGAAAGAAGAGAAAGGAAAAAGAGAAAAAGGGAAAAAAATTTTGGCGCGCTTGTGGTCCGGATGCGTCATCAAGCCGACTCAAGTGTGTTTTGCAAGGTCGGTAAGAAATTGAAGCCTTTAATCACTTGTTTGAAGCAATTGCTGCAATTAGGGCTCGAAATTCGGATTTCTTGGGTATTTGTGTGGCGAAGCCCAATTTTTGAGTCGTTAAGCTGTAAATTTTTTAGAAGTGGTACTTTGGGATGTTTTGAAGCTATAGCATCTTTCGGATCGTGATTTGAGCTTGCGATTTGTTCGGAACGGATTTTTGAAGTTGGAGGCGCAATCTGGTACTGTAGCGAACAGTGGCTTCGAGTCTCTTTTTGTTGTTGTTTTCGGTACTGTTTTGGGGCGGCTGAGTTGGGGTTGTTGTTGTACGTTAAGAGAGCTTTCTAAAGACTATAAGACGGCTTGAAACGGAATTTTGTAGAGGAAGTTATGGCGTGACAAAGTTGGCGCATGGGCCGCGCTTCGTAGAAATAGTAAAGGCAAGCAAGTTGTAGCCCCTAATGCTAGAGACACACCTCAAGCTTCTTGAGGTGCGTCTCTAAGGAGGAGACGGGAGGATCGACGTGATGAAAGCCCTAACTCGCATGAAGTCAGGGAAGTTAACCAACGGTCGTTTCCCCTGAGTGACTTTGAGCAAGCCATGATTCATTGGTATCGTCAGGCAAAGGAATTAAGTGGAGATGGAGCAACTGGCTCATACACCTTTGCGCAATTCAGAAAGGCGAAACCACCTACTTATGATGGGAAAGCTGATCCTCTTGCAGCTGAGTAGTGGACTAGAAAGATCGAGGGGATCTTTGAAGCAGAAGGTGTTCCTGAAGACAAGAAGGTTACTTTTGCTTCTCGATACTTAGAAGGCGAGGCAGAGCATTGGTGGGAGGGAATGAGGCCAGCTCTTGGAGAGAGGGGTGGTGCTATAGCTTGGGAGGACTTTAAGCAAGCTTTCAATGCCCAATTCTTCCCAGTGTCATTTCAGACAAAAATGAAGAGTGATTTTATACACATATCTCAAGGCGACTCCATGGTTTTGGAGTATGCAGCCCGCTTTAATCAGATGAGTAGATTTGCTTAGCAATATGTGTCTAATGAGCAAGATAAGGCTGATCACTTTCAGAGGGGGCTCCGATATGAAATTGGTTCGGCACTCACACCTCTAGCATTGACATCTTATAAAGACGTGCTGGAATGAGCGATCAGAGTGGAACAAAAGATTCTGGAGCGAGATGTGCAAGGCGTACCTCAGCATAAGAAGTTGAGATTCACTGACTATCAGGATAGCGGCGCCGGTGGCAGCGGAAAGAGGAAAGCTTTTAATCAGCCAGGAAAGCCCAGAATTCAGAATAATCCAGGCCCTTGTACTACATGTGGGAAACGACATAGCGGTCCTTGTTACCGCAAGAGAGAAGCATGTTTCACTTGTGGAAAAATGGGACATATGGCACGTGATTGTCCAACATAGAAGAATGCCCCTGGAGATAGTAGAGTATGTTTTGTATGTGGACAACCTGGACATCGAGCCTATACTTGTTCTATGAGGAAGACTGCACCTCCAATTGATAAGCCACAAGAAGGCCAGCAAAGGCAAAGGATGACTGGGAAAGTTTTTACGATGACAGGAGAGGATGCGGCGGCTTCTAATATAGTTGTTGCAGGTAATATTTCTATTGCCTCACAACTTGCTTATGTATTGTTTGATCCCAGTGCCACGCATTCCTTTACTTCCATTGACTTTGCAAGGAAACTTGATATGTTGCCTGAGCTTCTAAATTATGAATTGTGTATCGATACTCCCACTGGTGATTTCTTGATTGCTAATCATGTGTTCAAGAATTGTTTGTTGCGAATTGATGATGTACCATTGCTTGTGAATTTAGTGGAGTTAGATATACGAGATTTCGATGTTATTCTAGGGATGGATTGGTTATCAAAATATCATGCCACTGTCGATTGTTATTCAAAGAAAGTTATTTTTCGACCTCCAAATCAACCAGAATTCTCTTTTTCGGGAAGTTATGAAGGCACTTTTCCAAGGTTAATTTCAGTTATGCGAGCAAGAAAGCTTTTGAGAAAGGGTTGTTACGGTTATTTGGCTTGTGTAAAAGATACAAGTAAGGAACCGGTAAAGCTAGAAAATGTTCATGTTGTCAAAGAATTTCCTGATGTATTTCCTGAAGATTTACCTGGCTTGCCTCCTGATAGAGAGATAGAGTTTTACATCGATTTAATGCCTGGTACAACACCCATCTCTAAGACCCCATATTGGATGGCACCTTCTGAATTGAATGAATTGAAGACTCAACTGCAAGAGCTTTTGGATAAGGGTTTTATCAGGCCTAGTGTATCGCCTTGGGGAGCTCCTGTTCTATTTGTGAAGAAGAAAGACGGTAGTATGCGACTTTGCATAGATTCTCGAGAACTTAACAAGGTGACGATCAAAAATAAATATCCTTTACCTCGGATTGATGATTTATTTGATCAACTTCAAGGGGCTCAGGTATTTTCTAAGATCGACCTCCGTTCTGGGTATCATCAGTTGAAGATAAAAGTTGATGATGTGCCAAAGACTGCTTTCAGAACAAGGTATGGGCATTATGAATTCCTTGTCATGCCTTTTGGGTTAACAAATGCACCTGCGGCTTTCATGGATTTGATGAACAGGGTATTCAGGCAATTTCTTGATAGATTTATTGTGGTATTCATCGATGATATTTTGGTGTATTCGAGGAGTTTGGGAGAACATGAACAACACTTGAGAGTTGTTTTACAAACTTTGCGTGAAAAGAAGTTGTATGCTAAATTTAGTAAGTGTGCCTTCTGGCTTGATCATATAGAATTCTTGGGTCATGTAATATCAAAGGATGGTATCTCAGTTGATCCAAAGAAAGTTGAAGCAGTTGTTCAATGGAATCGCCCTACCAATGTCACGGAGGTAAGAAGTTTTCTTGGGCTAGCAGGTTATTACAGAAGATTTGTAGAAGGGTTTTCTAAAATTGCAAGTCCACTTACTCGCTTAACTCAGAAGGGAGTTAAATTTGTATGGTCAAATCAATGTGAGCGCAGTTTCCAAGAGTTGAAGAGGCGATTGGTGTCAGCTCCTATATTGACTTTGCCTTCAGGAATTGGTGGCTTTACAATTTATTGCGATGCATCTAAGGAAGGTTTAGGTTGTGTTCTTATGCAAGATGGTAAAATTGTGGCATATGCCTCTAGACAGTTGAAGGCTCATGAGAAGAACTATCCTACTCATGATCTGGAGTTGGCGGCGATTGTGTTTGCATTAAAAATATGGCGGCACTACTTGTATGGTGAGAAATGTGAAGTCTTTACCGATCACAAAAGTTTGAAATATATTTTTACTCAGAAATAATTTAACATGAGGCAGAGGAGATGGCTAGAACTTTTGAAGGATTATGACTTATCCATCAATTACCATCCGTAAAGCTAACGTGGTAGCCGATGCCTTGAGTCGCAAATCCTCTGGAAATATGGCAGCATTGCTCACTTCTCAAAAGCCTATTCTTGAAGATATGAGAAAGCTAGACCTGGAGGTTTTGGTTTATCAGCTTGGTGCTCGATTAGCTAATCTTCGAGTACAACCGACATTGATTGATAGAATCAAGGCTAAACAAAATGAAGATCCTCAATTGGAAAAGATTAAAGAAGGTGTAGAAGCTGGGAAACAAGATGACTTTAGTATCCATGTAGATGGGTCATTGAGGTTTCGTGGTCGATTATGTGTTGCCAATGATTCAGAATTGAAAAAGGAGATATTACAAGAAGCTCATAGCACTAGATTCTCGATTCATCTGGGGAGCACCAAGATGTACAGGGATTTAAGAGGAAATTTTTTGTGGATCAATATGAAGAAAGATATTGTGAAGTTTGTCGACCAATGTCTAGTTTGCCAGCAAGTGAAAATTGAGCATCAGAAAACAGGTGGTCAGCTACACCCACTTGAAGTACATAAATGGAAGTGGGAGCATATTACCATGGATTTCATCGTTGGCTTACCGAGGACGCCTAGCGGTAAGAATGCCATATGGGTGATTGTTGATCGATTAACTAAATCTGCACACTTTTTGTCTTATCGATTTGGTCTTTCACTTGAAGACATGGCGAAGCGATACGTCAAAGAGATAGTGAGACTTCATGGAGTTCCGGTGAGTATTGTTTCCGATAGAGATCCCGTTTTGTGTCCAACTTTTGGAAGAGTTTACAAGGGGCGTTAGGTACTCAACTTAACTTTAGCACAGCTTTTCACCCACGAGACGGATGGTCGAATCGAAAGAACTATTCGACATTAGAGGATATGCTACGATCTTGCGTTATTGACTTTGGTGGTTCATGGGATGAACATTTACACTTGGCAGAGTTTTCATATAATAACAGCTATCATTCTAGTATTAAAATGGCTCCTTTTGAAGCTTTATATGGGAGTAAATGTAGGACTCCTGTTTGCTGGGATGATGTTGGTGAGAAAAGATTAACCGGCCCTGAATTCATACAACAATCAGAAGAGAAAATCAGACTCATTCGAGAGCGTTTGAAAACAGCACAAAGCCGTCAGAAAAGTTATGCGGACCTTAAGAGGCGCAAAGTAGAATTCAATGTAGGAGACCATGTATTCTTGAAGGTTTCTCCCATGAAGGGCGTCATGAGATTTGGCATGCGTGGTAAATTAAGTCCAAGGTACGTGGGATCATTTTTGATATTAGAAAAGATTGGTGAAGTTGCTTATAAGCTAGCTTTACCTCCAGCATTATCCGGAGTCCATAATGTGTTTCATGTATCCTTATTACGGAAATATGTGCCAAATCCTGATCACGTATTGGATTTTACACCATTGAAGTTGAGAGAAAACTTAACGTACGAAGAGCAGCCCATTCGTATTATCGATAAAAAGGATCAAGTGTTGCGACGGCGCACTATTCCTTATGTGAAGATCCAATGGCAAAATCACGCAAAGAGAGAGGCCACTTGGGAACTCGAGGAAGAGGCAAGGTGCAAATACCCTCGCTTGTTTCATGATTGAGGTGCCTGTAAATTTCGAGGACGAAATTTTTTTGAAGGAGGGGAGAATGTAATATATGGGCTTTAAAACAAGAAAAGAAAATAAAATAAAATAAAAGTAAAGGGTTGAAAAGTCAAAAAGGGAGGCTGAAGGAAAGTGGAAGAAGCTTCGGCTGAGTTTAAAAAGAGAGAAAGAGGGAGAGAAAGAGAAGAGCGGCGGGCGAAACGGGGAAACGCGAAACGGGGAGGAGAGAAAGAAGAGAAAAGGAAAAAGAGAAAAAGGGAAAAAAAAATTTGGCGCGCTTGTGGTCCAGACGCGTCATCAAGCCGACTCAAGTGTGTTTTGCAAGGCCGGTAAGAAATTGAAGCCTTTAATCACTTGTTTGAAGCAATTGCCGCAATTAGGGCTCGAAATTCGGATTTATTGGGTATTTGTGTGGCGAAGCCCAATTTTTGAGTCGTTAAGCTGTAAATTTTTTAGAAGTGGTACTTTGCGATGTTTTGAAGCTATAGCATCTTTCGGATCGTGATTTGAGCTTACGGTTTGTTCGGAACGGATTTTTGAAGTTGGAGGCGCAATCTGGTACTGTAGCGAACAGTGGCTTCGAGTCTCTTTCTTTTGTTGTTTTCGGTACTGTTTTGGGGCGGCTGAGTTGGGGTTGTTGTTGTACATTAAGAGAGCTTTCTAAAGACTATAAGACGGCTTGAAACGGAATTTTGTAGAGGAAGTTATGGCGTGACAAAGTTGGCGCATGGGCCGCGCTTAGCTGAAAATGATGGGTTTATGCTAAATTGTGAGCTTTTGGGGTGCGTAGGTGTCGTTTATCGACTAATAGGCCTAGTATAAGTGAGTCATTATAAGAATATCCTTTTTACTCGGCCTTTTAATATTATTTTTCTGTTAATTGTTAGGAATCCGAATGCATTGGTTCGTATGAGCGTCGTAGTTGATTTTTGGCTTTTCTCAGGTGAGTGACACTATTTCTTCTTCGTATTTTAAACTCATGTTTTGAGAAACGTGGTGGATTATATATTTCATGAGTTGATAAAAAAGCATATTCTGTTGCATTAAACAGGATCGAGCTATTACTGACATTTTTGTTATTCGAAGGGAGTTATATTCCGACTTCGATTTGAATAGTTGTTTGAAAAAGGATTTGTGAAATTCTTTGTGAAAGAATCTTGAAATGTTTTGGAGAATGCTTTGATAGTTATATATCAAATTTCAAGTTGTGATATGATTCTCTTTCTAATGTTGGATTACTGGATATTGTGATTGGTGGTTGGTGCTCAATGTCTCTGTGGACCCTGAGGGGTGTGGGTATGCGCATACTATTCTAGGATATCCTTGTGGGCCGAGTCACCGGCTAATAATAGGTGGAGACCTTGCCAAGGGGGGAATCTTGGTCGTTTTGTCACGGGCGTTACGCGTGACCATGGTTAGACATTTGAGCATGAATTGGTCAATGGAGTGAACCATTGACGTATGATTTGAGTTTGGTCGATGGAGTGGACCATCGATATGAGTTGATGAGATTAATCAATGGAATAGACCATTGATGCATGTTTTACGAGATTGACTAATGGACTCGACCATTGGTGCTTTCGATATTTGAATTATGATTTGGTATTATGATAAAGTGAGTTATGTTTGTGTTTTAAAATGTGCATAGTGATTTCTCAATCTTCTTAGAAGAAATGTGTTACTCACTGAGCCGTGGTAGCTCACTCCTCTCATCTACTTGTTTTTCAGGTTCTTCAGCGAGTCACGAATAGGCGTGAGCGTTCGTTCGGGGAGGACTTTTTTGGTGGAAATTTTGGGTATGGCTTATACATAGTTCATAAGTTTATAAGTTAGTCTTTGTAGAAGGTTTATGTTTTGATATTTGTGGATTATAGATATACTCTGATATTGTAATCAATTGCCCCTTTTTGTCAAATATATATATGTGGATGTATATATGTTGATATCGGGTTAAAATTTTGGTTACGTTGAGGCTGCGTCCTTTGGAAAAAGGACGGCTGTGTCATGCCCTTCTTCTTGTGAATCAGGGTGTGACACTTTACATTCACATGAGATTGCTTATGGGTCGAGATTGAAGGCCACGAACATGACCCGAAGAAGCCGTTTTGGGGTGATTTGATGCAAGCCAAGTATTCGATAAAATGTTGGAACCAAGCTTCAATCTCGAAGCGGTCAATTTGAGCTTGATTGTTGTGATATTCATGTGATATGTTACTCCATGTTAGCATAGATCGGTTTAAGGAATTATTATTAATAGTTTTAAAAAATAATTAAAAAAAGAAAAATCTGAAAATTTCAAAAATATCAAAAAATGTTGGATAATAGCAAATTAGGATAGAAATGATATATATGGAATTTTCCTAATTTGAAAAGGTCATTTTCCTAATTTAATGCTATTTTGGTATTTTATAACGATTTTTGTAAATAATCCATTTTGCATAGATTAAAATTATCTAGAGTAATATCATGCGTATTTAAATTCCCATTTCGCTCACGGGGGTCCTGTCCCGGGGCGTGATAACAAGGCCATGTAATATTATTTACCCGACTTGTATCGGGTCTTTCTTTTCCGCATTACTTTCAAGTCCTTTCAATTTCTTGGATGTTTATTCACCACACCGCTTTTCAATAATTTGAGTGTAAATTTCTTTTCTAAATTATGTTAGGATTAGTTTAGACATATAAAAAAAAAAAAAACTTACAAAAGCATTTGCATGGACACTTAATAGTTTCATAAAGATTATAATTGGTAATCAAGATTGTGTGGCCATTTAGATAAACAACTTTCCAAGTGAGTGGCACCGCAAGGGCGCTAATAGAAAAATTGGTGTAAACAAGTCCCCGTTCCTAGAAATCTCTGGTTGCGTAGAAATCGAGACAACACTCCCGTGTCTTGATTGGTTTCTAGCCGACCTCAATAGGCTAGTGGCGACTCCTAGAATTTCTTAGATTCTTAAGAACTAAAAAAACAAAAATCCAATGTCGCGCGAGGTATGGGCTTGGGAGAGCCCGCGCCTAATCTAGGGCCATTGGTCCGCCTCTTTAGGCAAATACCCCTAAACCTTATTCATTTTCCTTCAAACAAAAAAGGGAGGTCGCGACAGCTTGGCGACTCCACTGGGACTTGGTTACAAACCTTAGAGGACTTAGGCCGTAATAATTTGGTTGGTTGTTCATTAACATGGTCTTCATTTGATAGCGCGTGTCAAAGCCACGTGGAAAACAAGGTTAGTCCACTAATAACGTGTTAATTGTTTTTGTAGGTTTGGAGCAATAAGGGGTGGAGTGTGTGTTAACCCATTTCTTTTGTAGGGAGGCGTAGGAATGTATGTCTATATGGATGAAATTGAAGTGTTGTTTGGATATCAATTGTTGTGTGTGCCTTTATACTTACCTCAACACTACACATTTACACACACAACCCGCGATCTAAAACCCCGATCGCACTAGGAAGCCCATAAGAGGTACCAAAAGATGGAACCCGTGCGGGGAATGACCCATGGTTATCCACTTTTGGTCCCGCTCATTTTGATTAATGATAAAGAGAACTATCCGACGTAAGTGCGGAGTGGGGAAAACTCTTTTGATCTAATTAAAATGGGAGCCTTTAGCCTATAGAATCATACCTCTTAGTGAGCCTCACGAGTTGACATGCGATGTGTCTTTGTGGTTGCCACATTTTTTTTCTCTCTATCGAAGGTATTGGTATTTTATTCCTTGACGTAAATAATGCTTTTCGTACATATAATGTATTATCATTGAGTTTAGCTTATTTTGTGACATATGGTGATTGATCAAAATGCCTATTTAGGTTTAGATACCATGGGTTTCCCTGAGCTTCGTATCATCCCAATCCCAAAGAAGGCATTGTTAGACATGTGGGATGCACTTGATGCGAGCAAGAAGACTTTTGTGGAGAAGAAACTTGGCTATCTTATTTTTCTCTTATATCGAGAGTCCCACGTGCCATTAGTGAAGGCCATGGCTCATTTTTGGAACCCCAAGACTTCAACGTTCGTGTTTGGTCATCATGAATTGACCTCAACTTTAGAGGAGTTAGAAATCATTGTTGGTAATGTCCCTGCATTTGGTCTTGTCGACCCTCCTTTAGGAGTAGATCCTATCCCGCTATTGAGTCAATTCCTAGGAGTTCCTCCTCTTGAAATTAAAGAACTTCTTAATAGGAATTCAAAAGGTCTCCCTTTGTCTTTCATCGAACAAAGATTCCGTAGTCTACTCCAAGCCCCAATCCCCAAAATGCTAAAAATTTCCTTCTAGCATTCTTCGGATTTGTTCTTTTCCCATTCACCCAAAAGACAATGGATCCTAGCCTTGCTCATGTTGTCTATAGAGTCCTTCACCTTAGGGGATTTACACACATGCTTCTTGCCGAAATGTTCCTCTCTCTCAACCGTTTCAAAAAGGACAAGGGTTCAATCCTTAGAGCACCTATAGGCATCCTTCAAGTTTGGATTCTCTCCCACTTAAAAGTATTTGGAGGGAATTTGGCTATTACCAACATCGATAAAGATACAAACCCTCTCACCAAACTTAAGAATATAGAAAAATTCCTCCATTCTTGGACATTCTGTGGTTGGGTAGAACTTTTTGAAATTATCACCCCAAACCAAATTTTGTGGCAAGCCCCTTGGATTCATTTCCCTAAAGCACGACTTGTGAGCGGTCACGATAACCCGATTCCACTCTTAGGTTTGACAGGATCTACGTCTTATTACCCTTTAAGAGTAATTTGTCAATATCGAGTACTTCAAGAAATCCCTCCTCCTCTAAAGTTAGGGTTGTTTCGTTTTGACTTTCGCAATAAGGTTGTCAAGGGGAACCAAATTGAAGACATGAAAAAAGAAGTGGAAAACATCGTCAACATCCTACATCATTGCCCACCAAGGGATATTGAGTGGGTTACTGAGTTGGAAGGAGAAATGAGGGAGCACCACGCATCAAGAGGATATATTGATCGTCGTATTGAACCTAATGTTGCTGTCATCATTCCAAAGTTTCCTACGAAATCAACTCCGAAGGAAATCCAAATGGGGCGGATTATAAGGGAAAGGGATGAAGCCTTAGCTAAGGTGGATCGTTTGACCGAAACAAACAAACGCATCCGCAAGTTGCTTTGAGGGGAAAACTAAAGGATTAGTCATATTCCATTAGAGTTGTGTTTTTAGAAAAGTTGTATAAGGTTTTCCTTATATGAAATATTAGTAGCAATGTTTAAGAGTTCCTTTACTTTAGTGGATGTATAGGGATTTTCCTTCACAATTTTTGATGTAATTAGTGATGTTTTTCCTTCCTTTATAATTACTTTGATTCTAATGGAATATGAGATGGGCATTTTGATCAATCATCACGTGTTACCCCTTTAATTGTATAACTTCCTATGACAAAATATTGATAAGAAGCCACTTATGTGAGATTCGGCTTATGCAAGGGGTTTCTTATTTCTATTTTGTTATAAGAAAATATAAAATTGAAGGGTTTTAAGTTTTTTATTGTATTTTATTTTCTTTCTCATCTTCTGTATGCTGATTTGTTTGTTCTTTTGTTTTATTTGTACTAAACAAGGTACCAACAACACGGCTTTAAGACGATCGCCCATCAGGACCCATTCTGTAGCTGCAAGGATGAATACAGAAGAGCAAAATGCCCGTTTTAACGCCTTGGATAATAGAATCACCGACTTGGCAACCCAATTTGCCCAATTTGCGAACGAGATTCGAGCTAGTCTAGTGGCTGCAGCCCCCAATAGAGACACGCTCGTGCCTACTCCTGAGGCTAGCAATGCCAACGTTAGGGAGAACGTTGCTGAAGAGATTCCCCATCAAACACCCGTAGTGGTGGAACAGGATCCCATCTCGGAAGCCATCTCAGATTGAATGGAGGAGGAGAACAACAAAAGATTTGCTAAGCTTGAGGAGAAGCTTAAAGCCATACGGGGATATGAAACTAACATGATCGAGGATCTGTCTCGATACGCCAAAATGGACTTTCCTGAGAAGTTTAAAGTTCCCGATTTCGCTAAGTATGATGGTACCGGCGATCCAAAAGTCCATCAGAAGTACTATTTGAATAGGATGGGGCGCTATGCACAGAACACCCCATTATTGATTCAAACTTTTCAGGAGAGTCTATCCGGCCCGGCCTTGCAATGGTACATCCTATTGGAACCAGAAAAGATGGAAAAATGGGAAGAATTGGTGGAGGCATGTGTGCTACAATATAAATACAATACCGAGATTGCCCCGACACGCAAAGTGTTAATGCGCACGGAGAAAAGGAGAAATGAGTCATTCAGGTCATTCGCGCAAAGGTGGCGCGCCTTGGCTGCTCAAGTTCGACCACCACTGGACGACGCTGAAATGGTGGAGCTTTTCCTTAATACCCTTCCTCCAGACTTTTACAACAAAATGATTAGCTCTGACTGTGGAAACTTTACCCGTTTGGTTTCCATTGGAGAGAGAATTGAAGAAGCCATGCATGAAGGTCGGATAACCGAAGGCACAAGCAGGAAATTTACCAATAAGAAGGAGAAAGAAGTAGAAGTAGCTTACGTGCAAGGCCCAGCCGAATCGAAACAATTTTCGAATCCTCAAAATCCTTCTGCATCATAAGGGAGGTACCAGAATTACGAGCCCAGGAAGTGGATGCCGAGGCAATTCACACCTTTGCCTAGGCCCTTGTCCAAGCTGTTACCCATGTTACTGCAGAAAGGGTTGGTAGCTAAAGAGATTCCTCGTGACAACCCTCCTAAATTCCTAGGGTTTGACCTTGCAAAGTCTTGTGAGTACCATATGGGTGAGAAAGGCCATGATGTGGATAATTGCCGAATACTCCAGAACAAGGTCCAGAGCCTATTAGACAAAGATATCTGATCATTTAAGGAAACGCAGCCCAACGTCAAGCAAAACCCTTTACCCGTTCATGTCGGGGATGTCAATATGATCACTGAAGGAGAGGAAAGGAGCGTGCAAATGGTCAGGGTTGACGTCCACAAACTGTATGAAGATTTGATTTTAACTGGTTATTACAAAAGGAGCGATGAAGTTGTCCCAACTGAGAAGAAACTAGAGCGTGTCACCAGGATGATCAACATGGGCATAATTCGCAATGGAGGAGGAGAACAAGCAAATGAGACAATGATAGCTGTAATTGATTTCTCTCCCAAGAATTCTTGTTGTGAATTTGGGATGGTTGTGGAGATGTCAGTCGAGGTGGTAAGCACTGTCAAAATACCGAATGATGTCGAAGTAGCCAAGGAAACCGAACCGTTAATCGTAAATGAAGGAGAAGCCTTAGATGCTGAATCCGAGCTCAAAGCTAAAAGAGTTTGCGAAGATCGTGCATTTTTGAAGATGGCACTAGAAAAAGGCGAAGTGGTAGATACACTAGGCCAACCAAGTGGAAAGTATGACTATCTCGTCAAATACTCACCTCCTCCAAGTTTTTTCATGGATCCTAAAGAAACCGTCCCTGATGGGTGGGGAGGCATGGACGACTTAACCGAGCTCAAGGAAGAAACCGTCGCCATGATGACACCAGTAATCATCGATTTATCTATTGAAGAAGAACAATGGGACTCTAATGAGTGCGAGTTTAAACACGTGGTTATTGATTTAGCGGCCGAGGAGTTCGCGAACTTAGAGCTAGGAGAGGCTGAGTCCAAACGAATGGTAACTGAGTTGCCACCATGTGATCCAGATGAGATCCCAAAAAGCCCTGTCACTAGTTTCGATCCTAAGGCAGTCCCATGGGATTATGGGACAAATGAAGTCGATGCTGTTACCCGATCAGGTCGCTGTTATGCACCTGTAGAAGCTATGGAAAAGAAAGCTGTTACTGATGAGGAAGCGAAGCAATTTTTGGCGATGATCAAAACTAGTGAGTTTGACATGGTAGAGCAGCTAAGGAAGATGCCCGCCCAAATTTCGCTCTTAGAGTTGTTCAAGACCTCTGAGAAACACAAAAATGCACTATTGAAGATTCTAAATGAGATACATGTACCAGAGACCATTGGGGACAAGCAGCTAGAGGAGTTCGTTGGGTCCATTCTCTTGAAAGACCAGATCTCGTTTTCGGACGAGGATCTTCCGGAGGAGGGACACGATCATAACAAGGCCTTACTCATATCGGCCAAGTGTTGTGATATGATAGTAGCTCGGGTCTTAATTGATAACGGGTCCACTCTAAATATTTGTCCATTAGCCACCCTTCATCATCTCGGGGTTGGTAAAGAGCAAATTAAACCATCCAAGTATACCGTCCGAGCTTTTGACGGTATAAAGAAAGAGACAATAGGGGAGGTTGAGCTCAACCTTTTGATCGGCCCTACCTCATTCCTGACAAAATTCCAAGTGTTAGATATCCCCAGTGCTTTTAATTTCCTATTGGGCCGACCCTGGATCCATGTTGCTGAAGCTATACCTTCCTCTCTACATCAGATGGTTAAGTTCATTTCGGAGGGGAAAATTGTAACCGTTCGTGCAGAGACTGATTTTAAGATCTTTCAAGACACATCCATCCCGTATGTGGAGCCTGAGGAGAAGGAGGAATCTAGCTACCATACCTTCGAGCTAGTCTCAATGGTCCATGTACCCATTGGGACAGCTCTTAAGAGTCCTGAAATGTCTGGCCCATCTATCATGTCAAGTAGAGTGCTATTGAAGTACGGTCATCCTCCTGGATTGGGATTGGGAGTGTATGCACAAGGTATTACCAAGCCCATTGAAGCCCCCAAGAATCATAAAAGAGTAGGTTTAGGCTACCAAAAATATCTGGAGAGTCAGGTGAAATATGAAGAGCTTGCTGGTCAAGGCGTATATGGCAGAGGTAGAGGCCGAGGTTACCACGGAGGCCGTATGGGCCGAGGCAATCGTGGAGGCCGAAGTATGCATGGGGGACACATGGGCCAAAGTAACTGTAGGGGCCGAGGTGTGTGTAGAGGTTATATGGGACGAATCGAATATGGAGGTTGCACTAAAGCAATACAGAATCAGCAAGGCTTGCTCCTTCCATCACTAAAGGATCTTTATCCACCACTGGAGAAGACCTTTATCAAGTCACCTGAGCTACTACAAGAAGAGGATGGAGCAATCTTAGACATAGCAGACCTATTTGGTGCCAACTATGTGTGTGCCACCTTTGATGATGACAAGGCGGAGCCTTCTGTGGGCTTCTTCCAGCTTTCGGAGTAGGGATGCTACTTACCTATCCTATTTAGTTTTATGTCATTTCCTTTATGTATTCCCGTACATGGGAAGAGTTGTTTAGCTACTTTTGTTATTTTCGTTTGTAATCAAGGCATTGGACTGTGAGCCGTGGTCCAAGATCTGAACCTTGTAAAACGGCCTTATCATGTTAATACAAATGCATCCATGTTTTATTAAGAGCATGAGGAAGTATTCCACTAGTCCTATGATGATGCTTTGAGGCTTGAACTTCCTCATGACTCTTAGTTTTCAAAGTTTTGGGAAAAGGTGTCTGAGGATATGAGGACAATCTCCTAATTCGTATTTTTTTTTTCAAATAGTTATTCAAAAAGGATTTTTGAATGTGCATCACGCATGGCATTCGTTAAGTGATTTTACTGACCCCCTCATTTGCATCTCAGGCATGTCATTCGGCATAATCATGATGCATATGTATGTGACTCGGAATTGCCTGATGAAAGTCTCTTCGAATCTGACGAGGATAATGATATCCAGAAAGACATCGAAAGAAATTGGATTCGTCATGAAGAATCTAAACCCTTGACAGCCGAACAAACAGTTATTGTAAATCTTGGCGACATGGAAAATGTTAAGGAAACCAAGATTGGGGTAGGCCTTTTAGAGATCGAGGCAAAAAGAATGGTTGAGTTCTTAAAGGAATATCAAGATATATTCGCATGGTCCTACGCAGATATGCCAGGGCTAGACCTAGAAATCGTGGAGCACACTCTGCAAATTGACCCAAATATGCCACCAAAAAAGCAAAAACTTCGAAGAACGAAACCTGAGCTTTCTAAGAAGATTGAGGAAGAAGTTATGAAGCTATTAAAAGTGGAATTCATCGAAGTATCCCATTATGCTGATTGGATTGCGAATATCGTTCCGGTCATGAAGAAAGATGGACAGGTTAGAGTTTGCATAGACTATCGGGATTTAAACCGAGCAAGCCCAAAGGATGATTTCTCGTTACCACACATTGATGTTTTGGTTGATAGCACCGCGGGATTTGAACTATTCTCCTTCATGGATGGGTTCTCTGGATACAACCAGATTAGGATGAAAGAGGAGGATAAGAGTAAAACATCCTTCATTACACCATGGGGGACCTTTTGTTACAAGGTGATGCCGTTTGGCCTAAAGAACGCGGGAGCCACATATCAAAGACCAATGGTCACCTTATTCCATGACATGATGCATGAGGAAATAGAGGTATATGTCGATGATATGATTGCCAAATCAAAGCATGGAGAAGACCATATTAGGGTTCTAAAGAAGTTATTTGACCGACTCAGGAAATTTAAGCTGAAACTTAATCCTGCCAAATGCATATTTGGGGCAAAGTCTGGGAAGCTATTAGGTTTTATGGTCAGTAGCCGAGGCATTGAAATCGATCCGTCGAAAGTTAAAGCCATTTGCGACCTCAAAGCTCCCTCTACTGTCAAGGAAGTTCGAAGTCTCCTGGGTAGATTGAACTATATCGCAAGATTCATTTCTCAATTTTCAGAGACATCCAAACCATTCTTCAAACTCCTGAGGAAGAATACTAAGATTGAATGGGACGTTGAATGCCAGAAAGCCTTTAAAGAGATAAAGCAATACCTTCTTCAGCCACCAGTGCTAGTACCACCAGTTCCAAGAATACCACTGGTCCTCTACTTAACCATCCATAAGGAGTCATTAGGGGCCATGCTTGCCCAGAAGAGGCCAAGTGATCAAAAAGAATGCGCGATATATTATCTTAGTAAGAAATTCACTATTTCTGAGATGAATTACTTAGAAGTGGAAAAAACATGTGTAGCATTGATTTGGGTATTACACCGACTACGCCAATACACTCTCCACCATCAGATTTTGCTCGTGACAGAGAATGACCCAATCAAGTATCTGCTTGAGATGCCAGCTTTAGTTGGGAAGATGGCTAAATGGCAAGCCCTAATTTCCGAATTTGATATACAAAGCGTAGCACAGAAATCAGTCAAAGGGAGAGCCATAGCCGATATGTTGGCTGAAAATCCTAGAGAAGCAGAATTTTTCAACACAACGGACTTCCTGGACGAATGTATTTTGGCAGTAGCAAATGATAAATGGACCATGTACTTCGACAGGGCTGTAAATTTATCTGGCTCTGGGACTGGGGCAGTTTTGATCTCTCCAGCTGGCCAACATTATCCCGTAGCTGCAAAATTGATATTCCCTTGCACTAATAATATATCAAAATACGAAGCGTGCATCATTGGCTTGCAATTAGCCATTGACATGAATGTCAAGAATTTACAGGTATATGGTGATTCTGCACTTATTATTCTGTAAACAGAGGGTCGCTGGCGGACACGCGATCATAAGCTGATCCCATATCATGAATTCCTTGAAGAATTAATGAAGGAATTCGAAGAAATATCCTTTGAATATTTGCGAAGGTCCCAAAATCAATTTGCTGACGCATTGACCACGTTGTCATCGATGTTGCATGTGATGGAGGGATTGGATATTGAGCCATTAAAGATCGAGATTCTCAAACACCCAGCTTACTGTATGTCAATTGAAGGCGAGCTAGACGGAGAGCCATGGTACCATGACATCTTGAACTACTTCCAACTAGGAGAATTTCCTCAAGGATGTGAGGTAGCTGACAAGAAATATATCAAGAAGTTAGCGTCAAAATTCTTTGTTTCTGGCGGTGTGCTCTACAAAAGATCATTTGATTCAGTCCTGTTGAAATGTGTCGATGCTAGAGAAGCCAACCAGCTAATGAAAGAAATACACGAAGGAGAGTGCGGACCACACATGAATGGCCACCTTTTAGCAAAGAAGATCATGAGGCTTGGATATTTTTGGTTAAGCATGGAAACCGATTGTATCAAACATGTTCGCTATTGTCATCGATGTCAGATTTACGGAGACAGCGTCAATGCCCCACCTAATGAACTACACTTGATGTCTCAGCCGTGGCCATTTTCCATGTGGGGAATAGATATAATCGGGCCAATTAACCCCAAAGCTTCTAATGGGCATCGCTTCATTTTGGTAGCTATTGATTATTTCACAAAATGGATTGAAGCGAGTTCATATGTCAACGTCACTGCGAAAAACGTAGCCAAATTCATTCGTCGTGACATCATTGCCCGTTATGGTGTACCAGAAGCCATTGTTACTGATAACGGCTCGAATCTGAATAACAAGATTGTGGACAAGTTGCTTCATGAATTCCAAATTCGCCATTTGAACTCGTCACCTTATCGCCCGCAAATGAATGGAGCAGTGGAGGCAGCTAACAAAAACATAAAGAAGATCCTATCTAAGACGGCGGACAATTATCGTGATTGGCATGAACGATTGCCATATGCGTTGTTGGCATATCGAACCTCAAGACGTACTTCAACAGGGGCAACGCCTTACTCACTTGTATATGGTATGGAGGCAGTCTTACCAGTAGAGGTGGAAATTCCCTCGTTGAGGATTCTCTCGCAGATTAAACTCTCGGAAGCTGAGTGGATGCAGCAGAGATACGAACAGCTGAATATGATTGATGAGAAGAGACTTAGTGCACTATGCCATGGTCAATGCTACCAGAAGCGAGTTGCAAAGTCCTTTAATCGCAAAGTTCGACCGAGACATTTCCAAAGTGAATGAACTTGTGTTGAGGAAGGTATTGCCTATCATACCGGACCCACGCGGAAAATTCACTCCAAATTATGAAGGCCCTTATGTCATTAAGAAGATACTACCCGGTGGGGCTTTAATTCTGGTGGAAATGGATGGCCGCAAGCTGCCAAAGCCTGTAAACGCTGATGCGGTCAAGAAATACTTTCCAAGAATGAAATCAAGGCTGTATAGCCATTTCTTGTACAACCCGAGTCACTTAGCACTTGCATCATGCATTTCATGCATACATTCTATACATGCATGTGTATTCGTGTGATGTGTATCTAGTTGCTTGGGTGGAAAGATCGTGAAACGAAGAAAATTAAAATGACAAAACAAAATGGCAATGGTCCACGTTCAAGATATTCCTAGGAGTTGTTGAATACAAACTCAGAAGAAGGGTAATTTGGTATCGTTTCCGATGTACCCTCTCTAACCTCTTTTTTGACGTAGTTCCCCTATTTGGCAGGAACGTCCGTATCCGAAGAATAAAGTCGAGAAGTTGATTTGAACAAGATATCTATCTACCAAGCAAGCATGTGGGACATAACACATGTCGAGTTCACCTAACTTGGTGTAAAAGATGTGTCGTTCTAGAGTTGGTTCAATTATATAAAAGAAAAAGAAACGCTCCAAGGACACTACTAGCGCTTCAGCCTAGTGGTATGGGGAATGAATGAACGGGTCCGAGAGGTATGGTGTTCGATCCTTGGAAACGGCAACGAGGTTGCCATGAAAAAAAAGAGAGAGAAAGAATAAAAAAAATTTGCATCTTTCATTTTTGCAAAAAAAGGAGAGTGCTTGAACTGATGAGACAAAAATCTTAGACTCTCTTCAAGCCTTAAAGCAACAGGATCATTCCACCGTTTGCCACCAAATTATGAAATTGTTGGAGGGGTCACCTAGCCGCCAAGGCTACAGGTAAGTACTCTTCTCCTCAAAATCAAATGGAAAACAAATGGAGAATTTCCATCATAAAAAAAAAAAAAAAAAAAAAACATTTAGTGTTTTTCTAGAAACGAGCACAAGAAATGGAAATTGGAGAAAAAAAAGAAGTTTTCCACAAAGTCTGCAAAAATCTTCTTTATCTTTAAATTGTCCATCCACTCAATGGATCACTCATTTCGAATCAAAATTCTCTATGGAGGTTAATCCACCCAGATGATCTCAACAAAAATGAAAGGCGATGTTACTTATGCCAAGCGAGAAACACTTAGGATGACGAAAGGCAACCTATTTCCAAACATGTCCTTTAAGCACTCTGGGATTTGAGCAAAAAAGAAAACCTGTGTCGTTTAAGGTTAATGAATTCATTCGCAAGCAGTACATAGATCAAGATGATAAGAGGCATTTTTTTTCCTCTATCATACACACTACAGGTGACAATAGTTAGCCCATTTGAGCCTTTTAACGTGAAGAATTTTCTACAAAATACCCTGCCAAGAACCACCCCACGATGGGGCAATACGGAGGTTTGGGTTGACATTATTTGGAGAGGGAAGATGAGAAAGGTTTCTTTACTCTCACTTGCATAAATCTTTTTTGTGGTAACTTCAGATGAATTCTTATGGAAGCTCGAAGCATCCCAAGGTGAAGAAGAGCATTCTTTTCTCTACCCAAACACTGATACCCTTTGCTTAAACCATATTGAGCCTAACTATTCATTTCTAAAACCCGAGTGGTGATTATCTCCCCACATTAGGGCAAGGCACATGATTTACCAATGCAATTGGTGTTTATATGAGAATATGAAAAGCATCTTGAAAGTCCCAATAGCTCAAAAAGTTTGAAAGAACAAAAGTCAAGTGAAAATTAAGGGGCATAAAAAAGCAGTGTGCCTGATAAAAGCAAGGCCAATGCCCACAAAAAAGAAAGGGGAGAGAGAGTGGAAGAAAAACAATTGCATCAAGAGGAATATCTCTGTGAAAGCAAAAATGGCAAGAAAAAAAAATGCCTGCATTGAAAATAAAATCATTGAAAATGCAAAAGCCATTATGTTAAGATGATTAATCAAAGGACTTTCGAGACAATTTGAATTCTAAACATTCAGTGCTTTAAAAAAATGGATGATATGGTAATGATGCCATGATAATCACCAACTCCCAAATCTCCCTTTGACAAAAAGTTCTAAGCCTTGTGAGCTAAGCCTTTTGAACCTTTCCCTGAATCAACATTACAACCCATTTCCAAAGTCTCTTCAGATTGGGATGATTCAAAATGGAAATAAGGACTTCCTAAAGAAGTTGCCGCTCGAAGAAGTGAGAGTAAGGTTGTCTTATCTCATCTTAAGGTTTCTTGACTTGTAAACTTGGCGGAGATGCCGATCAGTGATTAATTCATTTCATAGCCAATGATGTTTATCCATTGCTAAAACCATGACCAAACCTGCACTACGGTCCTTCTAAAAGACCTCTTTGATCGGTCAATGTGTACTTATTGCGAATGATTCAAAGCCTTGCGCACTGGAAGAGTGAGGTTGAGTGATTAGTTTATTTCCCACATGAACAGATGGGATCAAACAGCCATTTTCTTGAGGATATGCGAGAAGCCCTTTCTAACTAGGGATCCTTGCTTGGCATACTTAACAAACCTTTCTCATAAGTCAGGGTCATTTCGACAAGGACTTTTCTCCCAAGAGAATTTGACGATTAATGATATCATCCAAGCGTGATGACAGTTTTGCGAATTTGTCAAGTTGTCGGAATTAGTTTGATTTGTTTATGCAATCATTGCCTTCTCATTACCGATACACTTTTGATATTGTTTCTAATGACATATGTTAAAATTGACCTCATCTAGCATGCTTTCGCTACTAGAATACTTGTTATAATGAGTACTATTTGATGTGTAGTATCCATTTCAGAATATTCTTGAATGACAGATTCCTCCAGTGAAACCATACAATTTCACACGGTTCATGGGTTAGCCTTAAACCATGTATTTTCGAAAGGTTCTTGATTATCCTTAAACCTTGCAATTTCAAATGGTTTATGGGTTAGCCTTAAACCACGCATTTTCAAGAGGTTCTTGGTTATCCTTAAATCTTCCAAACCACAAGGTTCGTGGGATTTCTTTAAACTACACGGTTAGTGGGACTTCCTTAAACCACAAGGTTAGTGGATTGCCTTAAACCATACGATTAGTGGAACTTCTTTAAACCACAAGGTTAGTGGATTGCCTTAAACCACAAGGTTAGTGGATTGCCTTAAGCCACAAGATTCGTGTGCATATCCTTAAACCACACTTTTCAAAATATTCACAGGTACATCCTTAAACCACGCCCTTTACATCAAGCTCACTTAATTTTTCATTTTTGCACATATAAAAAAAAATGAAAAATGAAAAATTAGGTGTCACCTTATCTTTGAAAGAAATCTCTTTGAGCTTCCTTCCAAAGAGAGGCGGAAATTGCCGACACCTAAATTTTTGCTTTAAAAATCATTTTTCAAAAAAGAAAGAAAGAAAGAAAGAAAAATAGAAAAAAATGGGAACTTGTTTTTCCGCAAAAAATATTTCTCGTCAAATTATTGCATAAGAATTACCTAGGCATTTAGTATATTTTTTAAATGCATTTAGTTTCTTGATATAAAAAAAAAATCAAAAAAATAAAAAAAATTAATTAAAAAAAAGTTGGAGCTGATGATTTGAATGTGACTAGCCAAGCCCAGGAGGTCAGATTGTAATTAAAACGGCAAGTTGGGGCCAAAATGCAATTTCCAAAAGTTGAGGGACCAATTTGCAAATTTCGCAAAATTTCGCCCGAGCCCTTAAATCATCATCTGGGCCTCCAATTGAGTTAAAATTGAATTTGGGCCAGGTCAAATTTATCAAATTGGGCCAAAATGACCAAACTTGCATTAAATTTGGTATTTTCGGACAAGAAGATTGCCAACTTTGAGGGACCTTTTTGCAAGCTTGGCTGGGCAAAATCGCAAAATCCGATCAAGATCTTAAACTACTATACATGAGCTTATTAATTGATCAAAAATCGCAGCCAAATTCATGGATTAAAGCACCTGAACCAGCTGACAAAGCCCAGTCCACAAGTTGGTTTGAAGTCGGAGTTGTTGAGTAAGCAACTTGGTGACCCCACCATATCCTCCTTAGCTGTCCAACCGGCCTGATCTTTGCACGTGATGGAAGACCGTAATGAGTAGTGCAAGTGCACGGAAATTTGCCAGGAATAAGCTGCTGGAGGCACGGCAAAGTCGCAGCAAAATCGGCACACTCAACATCTGCAAAATTGGAAAAATTTTGACTAAGTCAGAAAGTGGGTGGACTGCTTAGTTGGTAAGCTTGGCAGGAGGGCAAAAAGCCGAGGAAGAGATTGCTTAAGGCAGTGGATAAGATCTATGAAGCATGCCCGTTTGGGGGATAAGAGGGAGAAGACGGGAAACACAAGAGGCAGCTCGCGATCGTGCCCAAAAGAACCCCTCAGAAGCAACTCCAGAAAAAGAAAAAACCCAGAAACTCCATCGACCCTTAGAGAGAGAAGTGAATTTTTCACAGACTTAGAGCCAAAATTATCCAAAAACTTCAACTAGAGAGTGAAAATTCATTCAAAGATCTTTCCAACCATAGGTCACACGTCCAAAATGAAGATCGGGAAGACCTTCTAAAGCCCCCCCGAAAAGATACCCTCCTGGCGGGCCTAGGGAGTCCCAAGATTTTTCTGAGTGTTGAGCCCGGTTGGTCATGAGCGAGGAAAAGCGAGTGTATTTGGGAAAATATAGAGACAAATGAGGAAAGAAATTAGTTACAAGCCAAACTAGAGTACACATAGCTTGGGTTGGTTTTAACGTGGCCAACAAAAGAGGTCCGGAAGCCTCATTTTGGAGGTCAACAAAAACCTTCGTCGTCAACCTTTTCTTTTGCAGATCTCACTTTCAGCTTGAAGGAACCAACTTCCACGTGCTTACAGAGGACAATTTCTTGGTTTCTTTAGCCAAGAGTCACTTGAAAAAGAAACTAGGAAGCAAGGTAAGCATCCTAAATGTATTTTTGTTCGAGTTTGAACATGTTTTGATCATGAAAATCGAGAAGGAAACTAGTCCGGAGAACTGATTTTTGAAGCTAAAATTTTTCTAAGTGTTTAAAACCTCTTCAATGGCCCTACATGCTTGACTTGTTACTCCCCTTTGCATGCTTTTTTTCATCGTTGTGACTTTGATGAATGTTACATGGGGGTCCTGTCCCGGGGCGTGATAACAAGGCCATGTAATATTATTTACCCGACTTGTATAGGGTCTTTCTTTTCCGCATTACTTTCAAGTCCTTTCAATTTCTTGGATGTTTATTCACCACACCGCTTTTCAATAATTTGAGTGTAAATTTCTTTTCTAAATTATGTTAGGATTAGTTTAGACATATAAAATAAAATAAAAAAAACTTACAAAAGCATTTGCATGGACACTTAGTAGTTTCATAAAGATTATAATTGGTAATCAAGATTGTTTGGCCATTTAGATAAACAACTTTCCAAGTTAGTGGTACCGCAATGGCGCTAATAGAAAAATTGGTGTAAACAAGTCCCCGTTCCTAGAAATCTCTGGTTGCGTAGAAATCGAGACAACACTCCCGTGTCTTGATTGGTTTCTAGCCGACCTCAATAGGCTAGTAGCGACTCCTAGAATTTCTTAGATTCTTAAGAACTAAAATAACAAAAATCCAATGTCACGCGAGGTATGGGCTTGGGAAAGCCCGCGCCTAGTCTAGGGCCATTGGTCCGCCTCTTTAGGCAAATACCCCTAAACCTTATTCATTTTCCTTCAAACAAAAAAGAGAGGCCGCGACAGTGTAAACACACTTTTAAAGATATTAATAAATTAGGGTAATCTTAAGCACATAAATAGTTTTTAAATATGAGATATTCAAATAATGTAATTCGAATCAGAAAGTAGCATAAGATAGTAAATAGATCGAGCATAATTATATATAGAAAGATAATTGCAGTTTAATAAATAATATCAACACATATGCATATTTATATTATCTCCCCATTTTTGTCATAATCAAAAAGTGATAATAATGGAAATGGCATCACTTAGAAAATATAAAGCGATAACAAATATATCTTCCATGAAACACAATTTCCAGAAACATCAGCTTCTACAAAATAAGTTGAACACCAAAGATATGTAATATAACTCACTTCAATCATATATATCAGCAAATATCTAGTAAAAATCATGAATGCATTATAAAATTCACTTAATATTTTTGTCATAATAAAACGACAATGAAATTAAGAGATATGTTAATGACAAAAAGTAAAAAAAGATACACTAATCAAATTTTGTAGAACTTAATAAGTTCTAACACATTTACTTTTTCCTTCATTTCAGAATAATCAAGATCATGAACAATTTAAAAATATTTTTCCATAATTAATCAATGCCCCCCTCAATTAGTTGCCTTTTTGGAGGTGATCACGATCTATCCCTTTCTTTTAGATTTACTTTCTTCCCTATCATTATAACAATATTTGCGAATAGCACTTATTGCAGCTTGTGCACATTAACTGAACATCGTTCCTTTATTTCCTTCGTAGCAACAACATCCGCAACGATCATTTAATTTTTGAATTTGAGGTAGAAATTTGTTTTCTTCAATCAAGCTTGTCTCAAATTCAATCTGCATAAACTCAACAAAATTTTTACACAAATACGCTGTTATAATATCCACATCATATATAATGTCCTTTCTTCAAATAAATAAATTGAATAGCATATATAAGACTATCAAATATTTAAATTCAGAGCTACTCAACCTTTCGTATGGCACATTAGGGACGAGCTCAATAATTTGCAAGAACTTTGCGCAAAAATGAGAGTTTTTCGAGACTACAAAAAATAATACATAATCTCAATTATTTTTTAATCAAGCTTTCCAAACTTATACTTTTGCCACTTGTAAATTCTTGTATAACAGATAACAATCTTTGCAAAAATATCACGTAATACCTTCCTCCGATTTACGAATCAAATGTTCTAGATATAAGATATCTTCTAAGAATATAGCAAGAGTATCCATGAATATGCAATAATATCTTTCACGATCAAAGGGATTTCCTTGATCATAAAACTCAAAAACATATTATTGATGCATTTCGCAAAAAGAAAGCAGATATTTCTATCACGTGCTAAATCAAGCAATTAAAAAAAAAATGCAATGCCTTATGTGACAGCCCGATTTTCCAATTTTAATTTTCAATAAATTTAGTCGGGCATTTCGTTGGCACGCATATAGTCAATTTCCTTGAGTAGGCCACTCATGTGAAATCTAGTCTATCCGGTGAAGCCGCTAAGAAATTCTAATGCATAAGACTCGAGAATTTGATTAATAAGCGACCTTTCGACCGAGATAATCTGCAAGGGTCATTACGGCACAAATAAAAATCGATTAGAGATCGGAAATAGGTTGGCTCGACAGAGGCATGTGATCAGGTGTGGGTGATTCCACCGGATCGCGTAATTCTTGCCGACCGACACTAGGCCGACTTTTCTGACGATTGGGTACCCTGTGGCCGTATTTGAAACCTTGAGATTTTCGCCGACAACCGAAAGTTGTGGCTTGAGATGATCAATCACGAGTCAAATGCATAGAAATTTGTAAACGCCGCTCGGTAGATTAGAATGTACTAGTATAGTGCTAAAGTGAAATTAACCGTGAAATTGAGATCGAATTCTAAAATTGGAAGTCATGGTGCGTGACAAATCTTATTAGGATCATTGGATTAATTTATGAACTTTAATTGGAAATCAATTGGAAGGGAATTGATGGAAATTGAAGTGCAAGGATTTGGACCCCGGCGGAAAATGAATTGGACCCATTGAACCAAAGTTGTGGGAGGTTGTAAGTGAGTGGAAGATGACATAAGGTGAGGTCATGGTAGTTGAGCCAAGATGAGGAGATTTGGACAAGTGGAGGGTGGAGATTGCCTCTTGGAAAGGCACCTATCAACATCATCTTCTACCTTTGAACTTGGAGGAGAGAGAGAGAGAGAGGAGGGAGAAGAGAAACCAGTGGCAGCGAGTTCGTCCGCCCCCCTTCGCCGCTCGTCCGTCGCCCGCACGCCGTTGCCGTTCGCCGGAGTGAGCCGCCCGTCCGTCGCCCGCGCCGTCCGCCCGTCGTCCCGCTCCACGCCCGGGCCCCGTTTGCCCGAGCTCCGCGCCGTCGTCGCCCCAAAGGCAGCTGCTGTTCGTCGCCGCCGAGCCCCCGTCGTCGCCGTCCATCGCTGTAAGCCACCACCGGTTGCCGTCCAAGCCTCCGCCGACCCTTCTCCGCCATTTCCTCCGCCGTTCGACCGCCGTCCGACCACCCTCCAAGCTTGGTTAGTTGCTGGTTTTTCCAGCAAAAACCAGCCCCTTCAAAGCTTGTTTTAGCCCCCTATTAGTCCTCATTTGATGTTGGTCCGTGTAGGTTTGTCGTCGGCGTCGTCGCGATCTACGCCGGAGACCCGCCGGAAGCGATTCCGGTGAGTTTAGCTCACTAAACCCCGATTAGTGGGTTAATTATGCCTTAAGTGTGTTTAGTTTAGGTTGATTGAAATTTGGTTGGTGGATTAGTTTAATTAAAGGTGGATTAGATTAAGTTGTTTGATTAAAGTTAAATGTGTTTAGTTTAAGGGTTAAGTAGGTTTATTTTTAAAATAAACCTTGATGTGACTTAAAGGAATTTATTTATGATTTAAATAAATGTTTCGAAATTGTTGGATTATTTAATATTAAATCAAATTCCGAAATTCATTAAAATATTATTTAAAAAAAAAAAAAACTGAAAAATTATTTTTGACTCTAATGGCTCGAATTTCGTGCCGATCGTCGCTTTGTATAGTTAGAATTTGAAATTGATGCTTGGATAATGCAAATTAAATGTTGATTGAGGAAAATATGAATTTTAGTTAGAAAATCTCAAATGTCGGATTGATATCGAAATTGGATTGTTTTAAAGGTTAATATTGTGATTGGAATATGTGAATTACGTGTGACGTGCCTTGAATTTGATTATAAATCGTTGCACGATAATTATGGGAATTGAATTGGCCTATTAAGCTGGAATTGCCCCTATATGGGATGCCCACGAGGTGGATGCGGGTCGCAGTTGATTCTGGGCCCATGCTCCTTCGGGAACGCCGTCGATGTACTGACGAAGCCGTGCTCCAAGGTGGGGAGGCGATGCCTGGCTATGTGTCGCAGAGATAGCCGAACCTGCGAGTAGGCTATGCCCTTGTGTGGCCCTAATGAGTGATGATTTGAAATGCTTACCCCGATGGCAAAATTAAAATGAAATTGATTGCATTTCGATGGCTCACGTTCTTATTATGGCTTGTACTTGAGTGCTATGAATTGTGCTAATCTGCAGGAATGCAAGAGGGCGAGGTAAGTTCTCTGTGTTGTGTGGCTAGACCACTCTGGGGTGTATTTTCTTACTAATAGGTGTTTAGGAGGGGTGAACTTGCTGAGACAAAGTCTCATCCCGGTTTGGGGAAAACATTTCAGGACCATAGATGGCGATACCCCCGACGATGCATGGCCTCGCCGACCGAGATAGATCGATGATGGCGAGAGTACTCCCGACCCCGGGAGCCTGGGGTCTATCGGTTGGTGAGGACCACCATTTGGGTCGAGGTGAACGTGGAGCTTAGAGTACCTTACGAATTTAGGGCTTGGTTTCGTGCCGGAGCGGATGGCGCTAGGATTGGTCCCTTGGACAGCATGGACATCCCACGGTGGTGATGACCGCCATTTTGGGAGATGATGTGGTAGATCGCCCGATGGTCGAGTGATCAACGCTACGCCCCGCAATCTGGGTGACCCGATCCGGAGGATGTGGGATCGACGAATGGGGATGACCGGTAGTCCTAGGACTCGTGTCTTTACTTTTTGGCGGACTGTTCCATGTTGTGTAGGCTAACCCTCTTTTGATGCACATAAACTCTAACCCATTTTTGGTGCATAGCCTTGGATCCGGTTGATGTATGTAAGCCCTGGTTTGATGGTAATGTATGAAATTATGTTGCTTGATGTTTGAATTGATGTTCCTGCTGTCTTATCCCGAAACTTGTTGTAAGGAGTTTCTTAGTACGATCCGCTTGCGCATTAATAATTTAAATTGGGGTCGGCGACACTACCTGGGAAGGTCGTATTTCCATGACCATGACGGGATGTTGGTGCACTCGAGGTTCGGGTCGTGACATCCCCGTTTAAGTGGTATCAGAGCATGGTTCATGTATGGAGTGATAAGGTGCGTGGGAGTCATGGGATAGTCGGTAGGAAGACTTTTATTATGCTGATGCAAGTGATTGTTAGTTGTTTGTTAACTTGTTGTGAGGTCACTTAGATTCTAATGTTATATTGGAATTTGCAATAGGCATCTATATTGAGCCTGTAGCATGAGTGACCGAGTGCAGAGAGCTGCTAGGAAGAGAGCAGTAGGCCCCGTGTTTAGGGGTGGGCCACCGATAAGAGCTGGTGGCCGAGGTGCCCTGGGAAGAGCGCAGGCTGAGGCCAGTGCGAGTGGTGCAGTGTCGCCTCCAGAAGGTGCCGTCTCGCCTCCAGAAGATGCAGCAGTCCCTGAGGATCCGAGGTTTGTGGGAATCATGCGATGCTTGAGATGATGGGTGACAGACTTGATCGCGAGCCGCCGCTTCGCCGCCGCTATCGCCGCCGCCACCAATGCCGCTAATGCTTGCCAATCTTCCGCCGCCGCTAATGTCGCTGCTGCTACCGCCGCCGCACCAGATGCCGAGCCGGAAGAGGAGCTTGAGGAAATTCCACCTGAGGATGTGGCCGCTGGGAGGCCAAGGCAAAAGTTGGTACAACACTTCCTAAGATTGAATCCGCCGACGTTTACGGGAGCGGGAGATCCCGAAGCCGCAAAGACTTGTGGGTTCGGGGTGGAGAATGCTTTTGAGCCGCCGTTTGTGCACCGAAACAGAAAGTTGTGCTTTGGCACCTATCGCTTGAGGGGATCGCCGCCACCCGGTGGAAGACTAACAAAAGGATAGTGTTCCCGAGGGTGTAGCTCCAGTGGAATGCGTTTCGAGGCCTTCAATGAGAAGTACTTTTCTGACTGTGCTAGAGAGCTGAAATTGGCGGAGTTCCAGCGTCTTCGCCAAGGCACGATGACAGTTGATCAGTATGAAGCAAAGTTTGCCGAGCTGTCGCAGTATGCCCCAGAGTTGGTTCAGAAACCGGCAGACCGAGCTCGAAGGTTTAGAGATGGCCTCCGGCCAGAGGTGAGGAGCTTTGTGGTACCTTTGGACTTGAAGGAGTATAAGGACCTTTATAAGTGGGCCCAGCTGATTGAGAAGGACCAAAATGAGAAAGCTACCGCATCTGGGTCGCGGTTTAATTCGAATAGAGAGGGAAATCGGTTTGGAAAGAGGCCGATGTCTGGAGGGAGATACCCTGTTCCACTCAATAGGAAATGTGGGATAGGGAAGCCATCGCCGAATCATCAGGGAGTGTGTCGTTCATGTGGAAGACGACATGGTAACGCTCCATGTCCCTCTAGGACGAGGGCATGTTATGAGTGTGGCCAGCAGGGTCATATATCCAGGAATTGCCCCCGGAATCAGATGGGTCAGCGTCAGTTGCCGCCGCCGCCACCGTTGGGTCAGAACAGAGGGGTCGCGCCTCAAATCATGCCGCAGGGTGGATTGAACCGACCTCCAGCTCAGGGAAGGACTTATGCGATCACCAGGGGACAGGCGGAGGATGCGCCTAACGTGATCACAGGTATGGTCTCGCTGAACGACCAACCCGCTTATGCTTTATTTGATCCCGGAGCTTCTCATTCATTTATAGCTGAAAGATATGTTGAGACGGTAGAATTAATTCTGTGTTATTGGAGTCTCGTGATTAGCATATCTACGCCGTTGAAAGACAAGGTGTTAGCTTCCGTGGGTTGTCTTGGTTGCAAGTTAGTGATTGGTGAGCGAGAGGGGAGGATAGACTTGATAGTCCTAGCCATGTTTGATTTTGATGTGATAATTGGCATGGATTGGCTCACCGAGCAACGAGCTAAAATGGACTGTTATCGCAAGGCGATCCAGTTTAACCCATTAGGGGGTGAGAGCTTCGAATTTATTGGGAGTCGAGGAGGACCCTCGGTTTCCTTAATTTCGTCGCTCGAAGCAACTCGCTTGCTAGGCAAGGGTTGCCAAGGTTACCTGGCGACTGTCGTAGATACGACAGTGGAGGAGTTAGAGATTGGAGATATTGCAGTGGTACGAGAGTTCCCAGACGTATTTCCGAAAGAATTACCGGGTTTGCCACCCGAGAGAGAGATAGAGTTTGTGATTGAATTAGCCCCCGGGACAGAGCCAATCTCTAAAGCTCCCTATCGGATGGCCTTGTCAGAACTTAAGGAACTGAAGGTGCAGATGCAAGAGTTGTTGGATAAAGGGTTTATTCGCCCTAGTGCATCACCTTGGGGAGCGCCGCTTACGTTCGTAAAGAAGAAGGATGGTTCCTTGCGTTTGTGCATCGACTATCGTCAACTCAATCGAGTGACGATTAAGAACAAGTATCCATTGCCGAGGATCGATGACTTGTTTGATCAGCTTCAGGGAGCATCGATATTTTCTAAGATCGACTTAAGGACAGGGTACCATCAGTTGAGGATCAAGAAGGAAGACATTCCAAGGTCGGCATTTCGCACCCGATACGGCCATTATGAGTTTACTGTAATGCCGTTTGGGTTGACAAATGCCCCAGCTGCTTTCATGGATCTGATGAATCGAGTGTTCAGAGAGTACCTAGATCAATTCGTAATTGTTTTCATCGATGACATCCTGGTGTACTCGAGAAGTACTGAGGATCATGAAAGGCACTTAAGGATAGTGCTACAGACTTTAAGAGATCACGAGTTGTACGCCAAGTTTAGTAAGTGCGAGTTTTGGCTGACTCGTGTGGCTTTCCTAGGTCATGTCATCTCGGGGAAGGAATCTCGGTGGACCCGGAAAGATTGAAGCAGTGATTAACGGCCGAGACCGACGACAAAGACGAGATCGAAGTTTCCAGGTTTAGCGGGGGTATTACGGACGGTTTGTAGAAGGGTTTTCAAGGTTAGCATCACCGATGACGAGACTTCTGAAGAAGGAAGAAAAGTTTGTGTGGACGGATAAGTGCGAGAGTAGTTTCCAAGAGCTTAAGCATAAGCTAACTACCGCACCTGTGCTTACTATTCCATCCGGTCCAGGAGGGTTTGAGATCTACAGTGATGCGTCATTTAAAGGGTTGGGTTGCGTATTGATGCGGCATGGAAGGGTTGTTGCATATGCGTCCCGTCGCCTGAGACCTCACGAGTTGAATTACCCGACGCATGACTTAGAGCTAGCAGCGATCATTTTTGCTTTGAAGATTTGGAGGCATTATTTGTGCGGAGAGAGATTTCGGATCTTCACCGATCATCGAGTCTCAAGTACCTATTCTCTCGAAGGAGTTGAATATGAGACAGGCGTCGGTGGATGGAGCTCTTAAAGGATTATGACTTGTGAGATTTTGTATCACCCGGAAAGGCGAATAAGGTCGCCGATGCACCGAGTAGGAAGTCCTCGCTTGCTCAAATGGTACTCAAGGAATGGGGTCTAATTGAAAGAGCACGAGATTCAGATTTCAAGTTTGAGGTAGGCCACCTTTCGAATCTTGTGGCTACCCTTAGAATTGAGCCGAAGTGCGGAGTCGAATCGAACTCTTCAGCAGACGGACCCAGATGTTCAGAAGATCCTACAAGAGGATGCAGAGAAAAGGAAGGCTGACTTTCAGACTTCTGATGATGGAACATTGAGGTTCCAAGGACGATTGGTTGTACCTGACGATGTGGGGCTTAGAGAAGAAATTCTATCAGAAGCGCATCGTAGCGATTCTACATTCATCCCGGTAGTACCAAAATGTATCGAAATCTGCGTCAACACTTTTGGTGGCGTGGCATGAAGGCGGACATCGCCAAGCATGTCGCCAAGTGTCGACGTGTCGGCAAGTGAAAGCTCGCATTGCAAACCGGGAGGACTTCGCAACCCCTTGAGATCCCGAATGGAAATGGGAGCATATCACGATGGACTTCGTGACAGGTCTACCGAGGAGCCAGAGAGGGAATGATTCGATTTGGGTAGTAGTCGACAGGCTGACAAAGTCGGCGCACTTCATTGCAGTCCGAAGGGACTTGAGTTTGGATAGACTTGCAGACCTATATGTACGTCAAATAGTCCGTATGCATGGAGTGCCAGTCACAATTACTTCAGACAGACCCGAGGTTCACCGCCGCCTTACGGAAGAGTTTGCAATCCGCTTTGGGAACGAAACTGCAATACAGTACGGCCTATCACCCGCAGACTGATGGCCAGTTTGAGAGGACGATTCAGACTCTCGAGGACATGCTGCGAGCATGCGTCTTGGACTTCAAAGGAAGCTGGGAGGAACAGCTTCATCTGGTCGAGTTTGCTTACAACAACAGTTACCAGCAGAGTATTCAAATGGCTCCTTTTGAAGCATTATATGGCAGAGCGTGCAGAACACCAGTGTGTTGGGAGGAAGTCGGGGAAAGAAAGATCACCGGTCCGAGTTGATCCAAGCGGTCGGTGGAGGCGATTCTTTGTTATCGAGACGATTGAAAACCGCTCGAGCCGTCGAAAAGTTATGCCGATAAGCGCCGAAGGCCATTAGAGTTCCAAGTGGGTGAGCACGTCTTTCTGAAGGTGTCACCGATGAGAGGTACTTCTCGCTTTGGCAAAAAGGGGAAGCTGAGTCCGAGGTACGTGGGCCCCTTTGAGATTTTGGAAAGAATAGGGACTCGCGTATCGTCTTGCACTACCGCCGAGGTTGGCACAAGTGCATGACGTCTTTCACGTATCGATGTTGAGGAAGTATGAACCTGATCCGGCCCACGTCCTAAATTTTGAGGAATTAGACGTGGATGACAGGGTGTCGTACGTTGAAAGCCCGGTTCAGATAGTGGATCGCAAGGAGCGAGTTTTACGCACCAAGACCATTCCGTTGGTCAAAGTGGTCCAGCAACACCACGGCACTGAAGGAGCAACTTGGGAGACCGAAGATTCGATGAGAGAATTGTACCCTCACCTTTTCAATTCAGATGTGTAATGATTTAAATTTCGAGGACGAAATTTTTATAAGAGGGGAAGAGTTGTGACAGCCCGATTTTCCAATTTTAATTTTCAATAAATTTAGTCGGGCATTTCGTTGGCACGCATATAGTCAATTTCCTTGAGTAGGCCACTCATGTGAAATCTAGTCTATCCGGTGAAGCCGCTAAGAAATTCTAATGCATAAGACTCGAGAATTTGATTAATAAGCGACCTTTCGACCGAGATAATCTGCAAGGGTCATTACGGCACAAATAAAAATCGATTAGAGATCGGAAATAGGTTGGCTCGACAGAGGCATGTGATCGTGTGTGGGTGATTCCACCGGATCGCGTAATTCTTGCCGACCGACACCGGGCCGACTTTTCGACGATTGGGTACCCTGTGGCCGTATTTGAAACCTTGAGATTTTCGCCGACAACCGAAAGTTGTGGCTTGAGATGATCAATCACGAGTCAAATGCATAGAAATTTGTAAACGCCGCTCGGTAGATTAGAATGTACTAGTATAGTGCCAAAGTGAAATTAACCGTGAAATTGAGATCGAATTCTAAAATTGGAAGTCATGGTGCGTGACAAATCTTATTAGGATCATTGGATTAATTTATGAACTTTAATTGGAAATCAATTGGAAGGGAATTGATGGAAATTGAAGTGCAAGGATTTGGACCCCGGCGGAAAATGAATTGGACCCATTGAACCAAAGTTGTGGGAGGTTGTAAGTGAGTGGAAGATGACATAAGGTGAGGTCATGGTAGTTGAGCCAAGAGGAGGAGATTTGGACAAGTGGAGGGTGGAGATTGCCTCTTGGAAAGGCACCTATCAACATCATCTTCTACCTTTGAACTTGGAGGAGAGAGAGAGAGAGGGAGGGAGAAGAGAAACCAGCGGCGCGAGTTCGTCCGCCCCCCTTCGCCGCTCGTCCGTCGCCCGCACGCCGTTGCCGTTCGCCGGAGTGAGCCGCCCGTCCGTCGCCCGCGCCGTCCGCCCGTCGTCCAGCTCCACGCCGGGCCCCGTTTGCCCGAGCTCCGCGCCGTCGTCGCCCCAAAGGCAGCTGCTGTTCGTCGCCGCCGGAGCCCCCCGTCGTCGCCGTCCGTCGCCGTAAGCCACCACCGGTTGCCGTCCAAGCCTCCGCCGACCCTTCTCCGCCATTTCCTCCGCCGTTTGACCGCCGTCCGACCACCCTCCAAGCTTGGTTAGTTGCTGGTTTTTTCCAGCAAAAACCAGCCCCTTCAAAGCTTGTTTTAGCCCCCTATTAGTCCTCATTTGATGTTGGTCCGTGTAGGTTTGTCGTCGGCGTCGTTGCGATCTACGCCGGAGACCCGCCGGAAAGCGATTTCGGTGAGTTTAGCTCACTAAACCCCGATTAGTGGGTTAATTATGCCTTAAGTGTGTTTAGTTTAGGTTGATTGAAATTTGGTTGGTGGATTAGTTTAATTAAAGGTGGATTAGATTAAGTTGTTTGATTAAAGTTAAATGTGCTTAGTTTAAGGGTTAAGTAGGTTTATTTTTAAAATAAACCTTGATGTGACTTAAAGGAATTTATTTATGATTTAAATAAATGTTTCGAAATTGTTGGATTATTTAATATTAAATCAAATTCCGAAATTCATTAAAATATTATTTTAAAAAAAAAAAAAAAAAAACTGAAAAATTATTTTTGACTCTAATGGCTCGAAATTTCGTGCCGATCGTCGCTTTGTATAGTTAGAATTTGAAATTTATGCTTGGATAATGCAAATTAAATGTTGATTGAGGAAAATATGAATTTTAGTTAGAAAATCTCAAATGTCGGATTGATATCGAAATTGGATTGTTTTAAAGGTTAATATTGTGATTGGAATATGTGAATTACGTGTGACGTGCCTTGAATTTGATTATAAATCGTTGCCTGATAATTATGGGAATTGAATTGGCCTATTAAGCTGGAATTGCCCCTATATGGGATGCTCACGAGGTGGATGCGGGTCGCAGTTGATTCTGGGCCCATGCTCCTTCGGGAACGCCGTCGATGTACTTGTGGCCGTGCTCCAAGGTGGGGAGGCGATGCCTGGCTATGTGTCAGTAGATAGCCGAACTGCGAGTAGGCTATGCCCTTGTGTGGCCCTAATGAGTGATGATTTGAAATGCTTACCCTGATGGCAAAATTAAAATGAAATTGATTGCATTTCGATGGCTCACGTTCTTATTATGGCTTATACTTGAGTGCTATGAATTGTGCTAATCTGCAGGAATGCAAGAGGGCGAGGTAAGTTCTCTGTGTTGTGTGGCTAGACCACTTTGGGGTGTATTTTCTTACTAATAGGTGTTTAGGAGGGGTGAACTTGCTGAGACAAAGTCTCATCCCGGTTTGGGGAAAACATTTCAGGACCATAGATGGCGATACCCCCGACGATGCATGGCCTGCCGACCGAGATAGATCAGATGACTGAGAGTACTCCTGACCCTGGGAGCCTCTGGGTCTATCAGTTGGTGAGGACCACCATTTGGGTCGAGGTGAACGTGGAGCTTAGAGTACCTTACGAATTTAGGGCTTGGTTTCGTGCACCGGAGCGGGCGGCGCTAGGATTGGTCCCTTGGACAGCATGGACATCCCACTGGTGGTGATGACCGCCATTTTGGGAGATGATGTGGTAGATCAGCCCGATGGTCGAGTGATCAACGCTACGCCCCCGCAATCCTGGGTGACTGATCCGGAGGATGTGGGATCGACGAATGGGGATGACCAGTAGTCCTAGGACTGTGTCTTTACTTTTTGGCGGACTGTTCCATGTTGTGTAGGCTAACCCTCTTTTGATGCACATAAACTCTAACCCATTTTTGGTGCATAGCCTTGGATCCGGTTGATGTATGTAAGCCCTGGTTTGATGGTAATGTATGAAATTATGTTGCTTGATGTTTGAATTGATGTTCCTCGCTGTCTTATCCCGAAACTTGTTGTAAGGAGTTTCTTAGTACGATCCGCTTGCGCATTAATAATTTAAATTGGGGTCGGCGACACTACCTGGGAAGGTCGCATTTCCATGACCATGACGGGATGTTGGTGCACTCGAGGTTCGGGTCGTGACACCTTATGTTTATGACAAGAGATATTCGCAATATAAATCATATATAATTCATAGGCAATCATCTAGAATCCTCATAAAATCGAGTAGAAATTTGTAAGGCGGGATGATAAAAAATAAAATTATTCTCTTATCCGAGGTATATGTTAGAAAGATACCATTGATTAAAAATGATCATAGCCAATCTTCGCATGAGATACTTTTTTGATTGCACCTAAATTTGCATAGATTCGCAATCATTTTTCCCTTATAAAATTTCCTACAATAAACTCGTTTCCTTTTTGGTATCCATGAATTTGGATCCTTCCTTGACGTTAGAGAAAAATATGCAATCTTCATAAATAATCAAATATTATTTCTAAAATCATCTTAATAAAGTATTTAAGAAAGAATATATTGTATAATGAATTATTTCGTAGAATAGATTTTCACTTTGCAAAATATGACAAAATTTGAGAGCATAAAATCAAATCAAATAAACTCAATTGTCACTAAGCAAGATATAAAAAAAAAATCGACGTGCGGACCCCCTGAGTGCCATAACTTTGCCCAAAGGGATACTTAAGTCGCCATAACTTACGAAAGGTACACTTAAGTGCCACATTTTAAGAAAAGTGGGACACCTGAGTGCCATCTCCGACGAAGTTGGTCGGAAATCATACGTGACATTAAAATATTAATATTTCCCGCTGATTTGTCTCGCCGGAGAGCTGAGTCAGCTCGAATTCGGCCAAAACGACGTCGTTTTGACATCATTTGAATTTTATAATAATATAAAAATTATTTAAATTAAATTTAAAATAAACTTATTTAAAAATAAATTTATTTAAAACATTTTTTAAAAATTTAGAAACTTTAAACATTAAAAAATAAAAAGAATTAAAAAATTACAAAAAAATTAGAAAGTTACAAAAAAAAATACAAAAAATTACAAAAAATTTACAAAATTTACATAAAATTTAAAAAATTTAGACAAAATTTAAAAAATTTAAAAAAAATTAAAAATTTACAAAAACTTAAAAATTTGCAAAAAATTTTTAGAAAGTTACAAAAAATTTTAAAAATTTATAAAAAATTTACAAAATTTACATAAAATTTACAAAATTTACCTAAAATTCAAAAAATTTACAAAAAATTCAAAAAATTTACAAAAAATTTCAGCCCTCAACCGGCACCCTTTTCTTTTTTTTTTAAATTATTTTTTGTAAATTTTCTTAATTTTGCAAATGTTTTTAAATTTTTAAATTTTATTTTTAAAAATTTAAATAAATTTATTTTTAAATTAAAATTAATTAATTTACATATTAAATTTTTTACCATGTCGGCACCAAAATAACGTCATTTCGGGTGTTAGCCAGATTAGAGCACTTAAATCGGCCAAAACGACGTTGTTTTGGTATAAGTTGAATTTTAATATAATATAAAAATTAATTAAATTAAATTTAAAACAAAATAATAATATAATTTATTTTTATTTTAAAAAAAAAAAATGTAAGAGGAGGAGAAGAAAGGCAGGCAACGGGCGAGGGCGAGCCCTCGTTGCCGCCGCCTCCCCGCCGTCGTCGGAAGGTGGGGGAGGGTTGGCCGGGCCCGCCTCCTTTTCTTAAAATTTTTAAAAAATTTTAAGATGTTTTAAAAATTTTTAAAATTTTTTAAAATGTTTTAAAATTTTTTAAAATTTTATAAAATTTTTTAAAATTTTCTAAAATTTTTTGAAATTTTTGAAATTTTTTTATTTTTTTAACTTTTAATTTCTTTTTAATTTTTTAATTTTTAAATATTTTATAAATTTTTATAGAATTTTATAAATTTTTATAAAATTTTTACAAAATTTTCTAAAATTTTCTAAATTTTCTAAAATTTTCTAAATTTTTTTAATATTTTTAGATTTTTTAAATTTTTTAAATTTTTTTAATATTAAAATTTTTATAATTTTTAAAATTTTTAATTTTTTAAAAATTTAACATTTTTAATATTTAAATATTTTTAATATTTTTTAAATATTTAAATAAATTTAGTTTTAAATTAATTTTTATATTAAATTTTTGGCCATGTCGGCATTAAAACGACGCCGTTTCGCACTCGCTTCGCCGGAAAATTGACACGTCAACGTTTTGGCCGGATTTTGGCCGGATTGACACTCAAGTGATCCATTTTACTCCGATTTTGGCACTTAAGTGTACCTTTCGTAAGTTATGGCGACTTAAGTGTTCGCTTTGCGAAAGTTAAGGCGACTTGAAGTGTTCTTTTCTTAAAAAAAATCACACGTATTAAATCAAATCTCAACTCATCGATAAAAAAAAAAAAAAAAATCACACAATTCTTCCTTCAATAAAACCGATCACATAATAGAGTCATAATAAAGTTCGAATCAACCGAGGCACAAAGAGGATATATTGAATAATAATTATAATGAGAATTTTAAAATTATGTACCCAACCCAAATTGAGAATTTAAAAAAAAACAAAATTACATTTCTTGCCAAATTCTCTTTCTTCTTTTTCTTTATTCCCTGCAAAAACAATTGATCATTTCCTTAGTACCCAAATTTTCTTGGGTCCATGAAAGTTAGTAGAGTATGCTGTTTTTATCCATTCTCTCTTAATTAATCTTTAGGCTTTAGGAAATTTATTCTCAAAATGTTCTAAATCTCCATTGGCCAACAGGTTTTACAAAAATTCTTTGAAAATGTTATTTATAAACGAGTCTATGAGGTTTTTATCTGAGTTTCTCCTTGACTTTAAGAAAGTCTATTAGAGAATCACTTACCCTATTGAAACCAAATCCCGACTTGTTATTGTTAGGGAAATCCCTTATGATGTTTTGAAGATGACAAAATAAATCAAAGGCTACTAACATGTTTAATGGTTAAGTAATAGACCATGCAGATGATAGAACATGTAAAGGATATTGTCAAAGTCGAAGAAGCTGTAAGAAAATGAATGGAACACATGTCCAAAGTATATTATGAAGATTTTCAAACTTCTGTGTCAAAGTCTGAAGACTGCCAGACTTTAGTGTCAAAATCTGTTATACATCAGAAGTCTGCTCACTCTGACAAATTCCAGACTGAACGTGAAGGAAGAACCAGAAGACAGACTCTATGTTGAAGCTGAACCAGAAGACAGACTCTATGCTGAAGCAGAATTTGTTCAGACCCAGATTGTAAAGTCTATCGCACTTAGACTCATATTGTAAAGTCTATTGCTCTCAGTCTTTACATCTAGATTCGATGAATCGTAACTCAAGCCCAATCATATAACGGCTAGTGATCTGGTTTGGATTCCACATCAAGATTGATTTGATTGACTCAATCTAATTAATTGACGATTGGATCTTGAAGACAATAACTTTCTATACGAAGAAGCTTTACTTATGGAAACCAAGATTCCGTTTGTATGGGCGATCGGAATCAATTTGGGATTCTACCTTTGTCACTCAACGGCTACCAAATCTTCTAGATACAGAGCTGTCCAATAGGTATATTGGAAGACGATTCTCCGGGATACTGTCCAACGGGTAGTTTGGAAGTGGAGGAGTATTTAAGGAGATCATGGACCGATGAGCAAGTAAGAGACGGAGCGTAGAATTTATAATTCCAAAGTTCGAGCGATCTTTGTTCATACACTTGTCTTTGGAGAGCTTAAACGTTTGTGATCGTGAGAGAAATACCAAAAGAGTGACTTAGTGAGATAGTGTGATCTACTAAGTGTTTGCACTTGAAGTTGTAATCTCTTGTTGATTGCATAGTGGAATCCAGCCAAGAAGGCTGTTAGCGTGGGAGAGTGGACGTAGGCTTGGATTAAGCCGAACCACTATAAATCTTGTGTTCTTATTCTCTTCCCTAACTCTTTTACTTGAAGTTTATTTTATTCCGCATATATTTGCCAAGGTTTAGTTTAAACACCTATTCACCCCCCTCTAGGTGTTCATACTAGCACTCACAATTGGTATCAGAGCCAAGTGTTCGGTTTATAAAAGTGTTTTTACTTTTGAGCTAAAGATTCTTTATGGCTAGTATGTTGGCACCAGGACTTATGGAAGGGTAAAGCAACACAAGGCCACCATATTTTGATGGAAAGGAATATGACGTGTGGAAGAACAAAATGAAAGCATTCCTAAGATCCGGAGATCCCTTGCAATGGGATGTTGTGGAAAGAGGAATCAACCCTATTGCTACGTCTACATCAAATAAGAATGGCAAAGACAAATAAATCAAACCCCCCGCTCCTATATCTCGGATGGAGATATCCAAAAGAGAAACGCTTGATGCAAAAGCCATTTATTCTTTATATTGCGCTTTGTCTCTTGCTGAATATAACAAAATCTCTTCATGTGAAACAACAAAAGAAGTTTGGGATAGACTTCATGTTACATATGAAGGGACCGATCGTGTAAGAGAGACAAAAGTAAACTTTCTACTCGGCAAATATGAATCATTCAAGATGAAGCAAGGAGAGTCGATTGGAGATATGTTCAACCGTTTTACAGAAATTGTAAATGGTTTAGCATATCAAGGTCAGCCAATTTCTTCACCAATGAAGGTCAACAAACTCTTGCGAGGTCTCTCAAAAGATTGAAACCATGTCAAGACCTCAATCCGGGAGACTCAGAGGATTATGCCACTTTCCGTTGATGAATTGATCGGCACTCTTCAATCCTATGAAGTGGAACAACTCAACGACGAAGATCCCGAAGGTAAGAAGTCCATTACTTTAATATCTAATGCTGTTTTTGATGAAACAGACTCAGAAAATGACATGGACGATGAAGAACTTGCCTTTATGGTCAAGAAATTCAAAAAGCTGAGTAGAAAAGGAAGGAAATTCGATGGAAGAAAATACAAGCAGAATGGCCAGAAAAGAACAATAAAAGAAGATGATGAGCAAGGAAATTTATGCTTAATGACACATTCAGAATCTGAGTCTGACTCAGACACAGACTCAGAATCAGAGTCTGATTTAGACACAGATTCAGAATCCGATGAGGAAATCGAGGTAAGTCATTCAAAAATTTCTCTCAAAGTTTCAAAGTATATAAAGAAGCTTTACTCAAATCTCAAATCTTCTCTTAAAAGGATCTCCAAACTTAAAAAGGAAAATTTTCGACTTAGGCAACATGATCTTTCTCAAAAAGAAAAGTTTGAAATTTTGGAAAAAGATTTTTTACAATCAAAAGAAAGTCGAGATTTACTTGTTAAAGAAAATGAGTCTTTGAAGAAAGAATTTTCAAATATTTTGACAAGATTTTCAAATGGATCAAAAACATTAGAGCATATTCTTTCTAAACAAGTTCCTTACTATAATAATTTGAGACTTGGTTTCATTAAGGAAAATGATTCTCTAATAGATTTTCCTAAAGTCAATGAGAGACTTAGACAAAGACCTCCAAAGGCATTTTACAAAAATCATTTTCAAAAAGTGTTTGTAAAACCTATTGGTGGAAATGACGTCAAGTATTCAAATTGTGGAGATTCGAAACACTTTGAAAAATATTGTCCTAAAGTCTGGAGACCTATTAAGAAAAATTGGATAAAAGCAACATATTCTACTAACTCTCATGGACCCAAGAAAAAATGGGTACCAAAGAAAAGATGAGTTATTTTTGCAGGATATGAAGAAGAAAGAAGAAAGAGAGTTTGGTAAGAAATGTGTATATTTTTATTCTCAATTTCTCATTATACTTGATATTCGATATATCTTTGGTTGATTGAGATTTTATAATTATCATATTATTTGATTTGTTTTATTGAAGAAAGAATCGTGTGATTTATTATTCGTGAGTTGAGATTTGATTTAATACGTGTGATTATTTGAGATAATTCAAATTATTTTGTCTAATTTTATACTCTCAAATTTTATCATATTTTGCCAAATAAAAATCTAATTCTACGTGATGTTAATTATGCAAAATATTCCTAGATACTCAAGGATTTCATTCTCCCTGATTTTATTATGCTTTGACTAAATGAGAATTTATTTTTCAAAATATCATTGTGCATAATATTCTTTCCTTAAATACTTTGTTATGATGAATTAAGAAAGAATATTTGATTATGGAGATTTTATATTTTGCTCTAACGTCAAGGAAGGATCCAAATTGATGGATACCAAAAAGGGAAATGAGTTGATTGCAGGAAATTCAATAAGGCGAGAATGATTGCGAATCTATGCAAATTTTGATGCAATCAGAAAATATCTCCTGCGACAATTGGTAATGATTTTTTTTTCAATGGTATATTGCAGACATATACCTTGGGTAAGAGAATATTTTTTATCATCCCACCTTGTAAATTTCTATGTGCATTTATCATGATTTTGGATGATTGTTTATTATATTGCGAATATCTTTTGTCATAAATATAAGATTTGCAATTTTGGCACGTGACAGAAATATCTATTTTCCTTTTGCAAAATGCATATCTAAAATTTATGCTCAAGGAAATCTCTTTGATCTCGAAAGATATTATGCATATTCATGGATATTCTTGCTATATTCTTAGAAGATATATTATATCTAGCAAGTTTGATCCACAAATCAAAGGATGATATTACATGACATTTTTGCAAAGATGATTATCTATTATACAAGAGTTTGCAGGTAACGAAAGAATCTTCCATATGAATTTTGGTAAAGCTTGATCTGAAAATTATGAAGATTCTATACTATTTTCTGGAGGTTCAAAGATTTCATTCCTTATGCAAAATTTTTGCAAATTGTTGAGGAAATCCCTTATGTATCGTACGGAAGGTTGAATAATTTTGAATTTTAATTTTACATATGCTATTCAATTTATTTATTTGAAGAAAGGGCATTATATATTATGTGGATATTATTACAGCTTATTTGTGCAAAAAGTTTGTTAAGTTTATGCAGGTTGAATTCGAGAAGAGCTTGATTGAAGAAAATAAATTTTTGCCTCGAATTTCAAAATGCAAGTGATCGTTGCAGATGTTGATGCTACAAATGAAATACTGGAAAAATATTCTATTCAACAAGCAACAATTGTTTCTATTCGCAAATATTGCCATGATCATAGGGGGAGAAAGCAAATGAAAAGAATCGTGATCATATCAAAAAGGCAACAAATTGAGGGGGAGCATTAATCAAAAAATCTTTTTGGATTGGTCGTGATCTTATTATGAATGGAAGGAAAGGTAAATATGTCAGAATTTGTTAAAAAAAAAAAATCCAGTTAGTGCATCTTTTATTACCTTTTGTCATTAACAAATCTCTTATTGATATTATCATTTTATTATGACAAAAATGGTACGTTCATTTTACGATGCATCCGTGATTTTTATTGGATATATGCTGATATATGATCGAAGTGAGCTATATTCTCGATCATATATCAGCATATATTTAATATTCGATTTACTTTATAAAAGCTGATTTTTGGAAATTGTGATTCATGCAAGATATTTGTTATCATTCTCTACGTGATACTTTTTCCATTATTATCGCTTTTTGATTATGACAAAAAGAGAGAGAAGATATGAATATGCATACGTGTTAATTGGTTGATATTATTTATTGCATAATATTGAGTTGCAATTATTTTTCTATATATTGTTATGCTCAATCTATTTGCTATCTTCTGATATCCTTTGATTTAAATTAATATTTTTAATATCATGGTTACAAATCTGCATATTCAGAGATTGTTTTGTCATCATCAAAAATGGGGAGATTGTTAGGGAAATCCCTTATGATGTTTTGAAGATGACAAAATAAATCAAAGGCTACTAACATGTTTAATGGTTAAGTAATAGACCATGCAAATGATAGAACATGTAAATGATATTGTCAACATCAGAAGACTGAATGGAACATATGTCCAAAGTATATTATGAAGATTTCCAGACTTCCGTGTCAAAGTTTGAAGACTGCCAGACTTTAGTGTCAAAATATGTTCTACATCAGAAGTCTGCTCACTCTAACAAATTCCAGACTGAACGTGAATGAAGAACCAGAAGACAGACTCTATGCTGAAGCTGAACCAGAAGACAGACTCTATGCTGAAACAGAATTTGTTCAGACCCAGATTGTAAAGTCTATCGCACTTAGATTCATATTGTAAAGTCTATTGCTCTCAGTCTTTACATCCAGATTCGATGAATCGTAACTCAAGCCCAATCATATAACGGCTAGTGATCTGGTTTGGATTCCACATCAAGATTGATTTGATTGACTCAATCTAATTAATTGACGATTGGATCTTGAAGACAATAACTTTCTATATGAAGAAGCTTTACTTATGGAAACCAAGATTCCGTTTGTATGGACGATCGGAATCAATTTGGGATTCTACCTTTGTCACTCAACGGCTACCAAATCTTCTAGATACAGAGCTATCCAATAGATATATTGGAAGACGATTCTCCGGGATACTGTCCAACGAGTAGTTTGGAAGTGGAGGAGTATTTAAGGAGATCATGGACCGATGAGCAAGTAAGAGACGGAGCGTAAAATTTATAATTCCAAAGTTCGAGCGATCTTTGTTCATACACTTGTCTTTGGAGAGCTTAAACATTTGTGATCGTGAGAGAAATACCAAAAGAGTGACTTAGCGAGATAGTGTGATCTACTAAGTGTTTGCACTCGAAGTTGTAATCTCTTGTTGATTGCATAGTGGAATCCGGCCAAGAAGGCTGTTAGCGTGGGAGAGTGGACGTAGGCTTGGATTAAGCCGAACCACTATAAATCTTGTATTCTTATTCTCTTCCCTAACTCTTTTACTTGAAGTTTATTTTATTCCGCATATATTTGCCAACGTTTAGTTTAAACACCTATTCACCCCCCTCTAGGTGTTCATACTAGCACTCACAATTATAATAAGGTACTTGTATGGAAAGGATATACTCTAATGTTTTTTAATCCTTTCAAAATTTTGTTGAGATATTTGAAAATTCTTTCTTTAAAGAATCATTTTTTTTATAAGTAAATCTCGACTTTCTTTTGTTTGTAAAAAATCTTTTTGCAAAATTTCAAAATTTTCTTTTTGAGAAAGATCCCGTTGCATAAGCCATAAATTCTTCTTTTCTAGTTTGAAGATCCTTTTAAGAGTAGACTTGAGATTTAAGCACAATTCATCAATATATTTAGATACCTTATAAGGGATTTCGAGGTAATTTACCTCAAAATCTATGTCTGATTTTGATTTTGAATTTGAATCTGAGTTTGAATGTGCCATCAAATATATATTTTCTTGCTCATCATCTTTTTTCCATTGTTCTTTTCTGCTCATTCTGCTTGTATTGTTTCTTCCAATTAAACTTCCTTCATTCTCTATTCAATTTTCTGAATTGTTTTTTTATCATAAAAGCAAGTTCTTCATCGTCCATGTCATTTTTCTGAGTCTATATCATCATATTCAACGTAAGATTTATCAATTCATCAACGGAGAATGGCATAATCCTTTGAGTTTCTCAAATTGAAGTCTTGACGTGATTACAATCTTTTAAGAGACCTTGTAGAAATTTATTGACCTTCATGGGAGCGGAAAATTGGTCATCCTTGATATAATAAACCATTTACAATTTCAGTAAAATGGTTAAACATGTCTTTGATGGATTCTCCAGGTTTCCTATTGAAAGTCTCATATTGGCCAAACAGAGTGTTCACATTTGTCTCTTTTACACGATCTGTACCTTCATAAGTAACATGAAATCTATCCCAAACTTTTTTACTATTTCATATAAAGATATTCTATTATACTTAGTAGGTGACAATGCGCAATATAAAGAATAAACGGCATTTGTATCAAGAGCTTCTCTTTTGGACATCTCCGACCGAGACATAGGAGCAGGGTGTTTGGTTTATTTGTTTTTGCCATTTTTATTTGATGTAAACGTAGCAGCGGGATTGATGCCCTTTTTCCATAACATCACATTGTAAGGGATCTTTGGATTGTAGAAATGCCTTCATTATGTTATTCCAAACACTGTATTATTTTCCATCAAAATATGGTGACCTGGTATTGCTTTGTCTTTCCACAAGCCCTAATGCCAAGATACTAGTCATAGAAAATCTTTAGCTCAGAAGTAAAAACACTTCAATAAATCGAGCACTTGGCTTTGATACCAATTTATAATGCTAATGCGAACACCTAAAGATGATGAATAGGTGTTTGAAGGAAGTCTTGACAAAAAAATGTGAAATAAAATAAGTTGCAAGCAAAGTCTGAATAAGGATCAAAATCTAATAAATGAGCCACCAGATTTCTAGTAAATATTCAGAATCTGTTATACGATGGAACAAACTTTTGAAATAACCTGTAAGTGTGCAACAAACTTAAGTAATATGAGTTGAGGGAAAAGAAGATTGCATATGAAATTTATAGTGATTCGGCTTAGATCAAGCTTACATCCACTCTTCTACATTAACGGCCTACTGGCAAGATTCCACTATATAATCAACGAAATATTACAACTTTGAATGCAAACATTCAGTTGTAGATTACACTATCTCACTAAGTTACTATTTTGATATTTCTCTCACGATCACAAGTGTTTGAATTCACGAAAGACAAGTTTATGATCAAAGTTCGCTCAAACTTTGGAATCCTAGATTCTACGATTCGTCTGTTACTTGCCCCTCAGTCCTTGGTCTCCTTAAATATTCATTCACTTCCAAATTAGCCGTTAGACAGTATTTAGAGGATCGTATTCTAATTTACCTATTGGACAGATCTGTATCAAAAAAAAAAAAATTAATAGCCGTTGAGTGATAGAAGTAGTTACTCAAGTTGATTCTGATCGCCCATACAAACAAAATCTTGGTTTCCATAAATAGAGCTTCTTCGTTTAAAAAAGTTCTTGTCTTCAAGATTCAATTGTCAATCAATTAGATTGAGTTAATCAAATCTATCTTAAAGTAGAATCCAAAACAAATCACTATTTGTTGTACATTTGGGGCCTGTGTCACATTCTGTCAAGTTGTCTCATTCTGAACATGCTACGTTCTAAACTTGTTTCGTCACGTTCTGGATCATGTATCTCGTTCTGGACCTTGTCATGTTCTAAATTTGTGTCTCGTTCTGTATGTAATGTCTGAGTGTCTTCCATCTAAAGTAAACTTTACAATATGGACATAAGTCTGAACATATTCTGCTTGTGAATATATTTAGCCTTAAGGTCTGAACATGGTCTAAATAAGTTCAGTTCTAGCATAAATTTTTTTTTCTGGTTTTTTCAAATATAATCCTTGATAATGTCATTTACACATTCTATCATCTGCATAATCTGTTACTCAATCATGAAACATGTTAGTAACTTTTGATTTATTTTGTCATCTTCAAAATATCATAAGGGATTTCCCTAACAGCTATAAGCCCATTTTATAGATAGTTGAAGTAACAACTAAATTATGATTTTAAAGTTGTTATTACATCACTATTATCATCATTGATTATCTCTTGAGAAAAAAAAAATCCTATGTTATTATTTTCTATCAACCGTTTCATTTTAAAATAACATACAATAATTAGATTATATGAATGATAATAATAATTATGGAGTTTAAAAAATAATATTACTTTTAGCTTATTAGCTTACATAATATAATTTTTTGATAATTTAATTATTATTAATGCAATTAATTAGAATACAAAGTTGTGTTCTAACAATTATTAGACATAATAGTATTATAAATTTTCGTAAATTGTATTAATTTTTCATTTATGGTTTATGAATAATGTGATAATAGATGAACGTAGACTCTAATTATATCTCATGAAGTGTATGATGTGTTTTTTCTTTATCATTCCTAGCTTATTCTCCATGCAACTCTGGTAAACCAAAAGAAAAGATTAGTCTTGGAGTGGTTATTCCATTAGACCATTAACGGTTAACCCATGCCTTGCCAGGTAATTTGGTTTACGTATAGTTTCACCATTTTAATTTTCATAGATGCATAATATGCAAATTCAATAAATAAAAACGAACATCTTTTCACATTTAAAGATTCATATACACAGAATCAAGAAAACTTAAGAGTAAAAATTATAGTGAATTTATAGTGATTAAAACATATTCAACACATGATGGTGTGCTTTTAATAAAACGATAGTCGTAAAACCATAATGGTGGAGGAATATAAGAATCTTATGAAGAAGAAGTATAAAAAATCATTTAATTATATTTTCAGTAACAAAAAAGAAAATGCATTGAATGCTTTATTGTCAATCACCTTCTTGTAAAAACAAAATAACTCATCAACCTCTTTGTCTAATAAATTATCGATTAACCAAACAAAGCAAATGCGAATCTCCAACTGATAAACACAATATGAAAATAAAGTTTAAAAGAAGAAAACCACAACTTGGAACTCCTTTACTAGAAGCTCGTTGTAGATGTAAGTGCGATTGTCATCAGACTTTTGTTGACCAAATTTATTTTCCTAATACTCAATAAAATAATGAAAATCTCTCACTAACCAACAGAAAAAAAAAATTCAAAGATCTCAAAGTTGGGTAACTAAAAGAGAGAGAGAATACAATCAAATAAATATCTCATATGCTTTATTATCCATAGCTCCTGCGTGTATTTATGTATAAGATTACTTTCTACAGAATAATCAATGAAATCTAGGGTTTTGCATAATTTTTAGAATATTTGAAATCTGGATCAAATGTGAAAAGAGTGGGGAGATCTAAATATGAAACATAGGGAGTATGTATATACTGAAAAGAAAAAAGAAAAAGAAATCCGTTAAATATTTGACACGTGTTTCTTTAGGGAAATGTTATACTTAGTTGACCGCATTATTGTTAGATTGAGGAAAATAATACAAAACTTCGAAGGAAATACTTAGAAGGAAGTGGTACGGGAAATGTTGAAATTTCCAATAATTACTAATTTGCAACATTGAAGCTCATTTAAACCATTTGTTCTCTAACAAAATTTATGCAACCGAAAAGCACGTGTTCTAAACTGAAGTAAAAGGAGTGCAAAATGTAAGGAAGCGCCGCTTGTAAAAAGAATAATGAATCTCTTATAAATCACAGTTTTTTATGTTAACCTTCATAGTAACCCCTAGAAAAGACGTGGTTACTATATATTTACTTAGATAAAGATTTTGCAAACCACGCTAGGCAAATAATCGATTCCTATTTGTGCTCTATTCTATTCTCATGAAATTAGTGTTCTAATCCTATCTTATTCAATTTCGCAAGCTAAAAGGTTTTGATTTCTATGGTTGTGTAAAGGAATGCTTGGATCAACTCTAAACCGAATGTGTAATTTTCTTTTGGCACCTTTTATTTTATTTTATTTTATTTTATTTTTGAACAGGAGAGACATATTATAGATAAGGGTACGAAATACATGCGGCTGCTATAGTATCCAAAATAAGCAGGGAAAGGAAGCGAGGTGGAGGGGAGACGGCCCATGAAGGGGAAAGGGTACCGTTGCTGTGGGCTTTTGCTGCCCAATCAGCCACAGAGTTGGTTTCCCTTTTACAAAACCTAATATGCAAGTTGAGAAATTGACGACATAGATCGACGGCTTCGTAGACAAGGGGGCGAATCTCCCATGGGGGTTCTTGCTGGTTGTTGAGGGATTCCACTAAAAGTAAACAATCCGAGTCGATCTCCAGAGATGTGCTCATCTTTCCTTGCTGAAGCAGGTGACGAAGAGCAAAGATTAGCGCCTGAGCTTCCGTCTGCAACGCCGACGCCACCTGCACAGATCGGGTAAGCCCCTCTTGCAGACATCTAGATTTATCCTGGCAGATAAAGGCGATCGAGCCCTCTGTATGGCCTGATGTGTAAGCCCCATCAATATTTATGCGCAAGGTGCCCAGGGCGGGAGGTTGCCAAAAGTGGCCAAGATCAGCGCTCTATGTCGCCTTAGTCATGACAGAATGATCGCAGATCGCAGCAGAACGAACCTGGGCAAAGGCAGCATGGACACCAAAGTGTGGATCTGGTTGATGCTTGGAGAAGATTGCGCCATTCCGGGCCTTCCATACCTGCCAACAGACTGCTATAATCAACTCCAGATCAGGTTTAGACTTCTTCTGCAGTATTCTGTCTACTATCCATTCATCGATACGACGAACAGTAGTAGTGTCAAAATGGATATTAATTGTTGGATGTGACCATATTGTTGTTGTCCAGGGGCAGAACAAAAAGAGGTGTTCAATCGACTCAGGCTGATTCAAACTGCATAGAGGACATATGGGATCCGGAGTAATGTGGCGCCTAAAAAGATTTTCTTTCGTGGGCAATGCATTATGACAGACAGACCAGAAGAAAACCTTGAGCTTTGGTGGCAGTTTAACGCTCCATATACACTTCCAAAGTTGAGGAGGCTGTTGATAAGATGATGAAGCTTGCCGGGTGAGTTTACAAATTGATGCTTTCCTGACTGAGTGGTAAGCACTTCTAACTGTGTACTGTCCATTGGTTGTTGCTGTCCATACTAGTTTGTCTTGAGTAAGGGTGCGTCGCACTGGAATTCGAAGTATCTCTGCCGTTGTTTGGTCGTCGTAAAAGTGATTTAAAGTAGCAAGATTCCAGCGGTTTGAATTCTGTACTAGTAGGTCAGCTACCAATCTCGGTTCTTCACAATTCGCGGGTCCGCCAACAATACCCCTAGGAAGCCAGCGATCCTCCCTGATGTTTATATTTTTTCCGTCTCCTACCGACCACTGGAGATTAGGTAGTATAACATCTCTTCCTGACAGTAAGCTTTGCCATCCCCATGAGGGTCGGACACCTTTATGGGCATATCGAAAATCCTGTGTAGGGAAATAGATAGCCTTGAACAGTTTACTCCATAGAGAGGACGGCTGTTGAATAAGGCGCCATGCTTGTTTACCAAGCATGGCCTTGTTGAAAGCCACAAGATCTCGAAAACCCAGTCCTCCTGACGCCTTAGTATGTTGTAACACATCCCATTGCTTCCAATGAATACCAGCTTTCCGACAATCAGTCTGCCACCAAAACCTTGCAATCTTTTTCTCAATAGATTTGCAAATAGATATAGGTATTTTAAAAACAGACATTGCATACTGAGGAATGGCTTGCACCACAGTTTTAATGAGGACTTCCTTGCCACCCTTTGATATAAGATTCTCCTTCCAGCCTTCCATTTTTGAGTTCACCCTACCCAAGATCCAAGAGAACATCTCACCTTTTGAACTCCCCCAATCAGACGGAATGCCTAAGTATTTGCCCATTCTATCTAGCATAGGGATTCGTAGCTCACTTGCCAAGTTTTCTTTAAGACATCTCAGACAGTTCTTGCCCAGGAAAATACCTGACTTATTTCGATTAATAGACTGACCCGTGGCTAGGCAGTATTGAGACAAAATACTTGCAAGATTCTGACATTCTGTGGTTGTGGCAGTTAAAAAGAATATAGCATCGTCGGCGAAGAATAAATGAGATAGGGTAGGGCTGAACCTGTTAACTTTAAAACCTTTTAGGTGCCCAATGTTGATGGCTTGGTGAATTAGAGAGGATAGGAGATTCGTTACCAAGATGAATAAATAAGGGGATAAAGGGTCCCCTTGGCGCAGACCTCGAGTAGGATTAAAATAGTCCATTTGCTGGCCATCGAATTTTATACTGATGGAAGCTGATGATATGCATTGAAAAATCCATTGAACCCATCGGGGATGGAAGCCGAGCTTGAGAAGGTAAGCCGTCAAGAAGTCCCATTCCACCCTATCGTATGCTTTTTGCATGTCCATTTTTAATATTGCCGGGAAGTTTCTTCGTCTTTTGCTGATTTTGATCTGATGGATGATCTCCTGGGTTACCAAAATATTGTCCTGTATTTGACGTCCACTAACAAACGCCGATTGTTCAGTCGAAATCAGCTGAGGCAATATAGGTTTCAGTCTGTTAACAAGAACTCTGGATATGATTTTATAGCCGAAATTGCAGAGGCTAATAGGGCGGTAATGGTCTAAGCTCTGGGGGAGAGGTATCTTCGGTACCAAAACAACAGCAGTCTTGTTAAGGTCCAAAGGCATCAAGCCTGAAATAAAAAACTGTTGGACTAAGAAAAAGACCTCTTCCTGAAGAGTGTCCCAATTTGATTGATAAAACAGTCCGTTTAGTCCGTCTGGTCCCGGGGCCTTGTTCGCGCCTAGCTGAAATGTAGCAGCTCGGATTTCATCCTTAGTTACCATGGCTGTGAGTGCTGTATTTATTTCAGGGGTTACTAGACAGGGACACTGGTCAAGAATAGGAGCAAAGTCACGCGACCCCACTGATTTATATAGATTGGAGAAAAAAGTCTGAGTTTTCACTTTTAGGATAGCCTCATCTCTTACCCAACCCTGTACATCATCAAGGAGCATAGTGATGCGATTTCGTTGTCTTCTCTGGATGGTTGTGGCGTGGAAGAACTTGGTGTTTTTGTCGCCCCAGTTCAACCAACTAATCCGTGATCTCATAGCCCAAAACTTCTCTTCTTGTTGCCACAGCTGCTGAATTTCTGATTTAATGGTTGTTGCTGTCTCTCTGTCATAAGGAATGTCTGAGCGATTCGTGATCTGTTGAAGCTCATACTGCAGCTCCCTGATCCTCTCCTTAGCGTTGGAGAATGTCCGACGACTCCACAAGGTAAGTGCTAGACTGACCTTTTTTAATAGATATGGTAAATTGTGGCCAACGGTACTAGCTTGCTTCCAAGCATCGGAAATAATCTTCTTATAATCCGGGTGTTGTAACCAGAAGGCTTCAAAGGTGAACGGTCGGCGTCTTCGAGTTGGAGGTGCTTCAGTAGTTAATAGGAGAGGGCTATGATCTGATCCCACCGCTGGGAAGGCACATACCTCAGCATTCGGGAAGGCGATTCTCCAATCCAGAGTATAGAGACACCTGTCCAAACGTTCTTTAATGATGTCTTCCCCGTGACGGTTATTCATCCAGGTATATGCGCATCCTTTACTCTCCATATCAATCAATGAGCAGTCATGTAACACCTCTCTAAAGGAGGACATACGATGGAAATCAGCTAACTTTCTCCCTACTTTCTCCCAGTGGTAAGTTACCTCATTGAAGTCACCAACACATAACCATGGTGAAGAGTTAGATCCAGCAATACGTCGAAGGACATCCCAAAACTGCTGACGCAGGCGAAACACTGCCGGTGCGTGGATACAGGTCACACGAGTAGGTATGTTATCCCCCAAGTCAGTACAAACCAGGTCTATGAAGTCGTGATGTGAGTGAACTATTTTAATGTCAAGAGAAGCATGCCAGAATATAGCTAAACCCCCTGCTAAACCTACAGGGTTAACCAAAAAGGAGTGAGTGAATCTGAGCCGATGCTGAATTTTTGAAAGCTTTCCAGAACTGTTCTTAGTCTCCATTAAAAACAGGAGATCCGGTCTTTCCCTGGCCACAAGGGCCTGGAGAGCATGAACTGTCAGGGAAGACCCCAGACCCTGACAGTTCCAACTCAACAGCTTCATTTATCTACAGGTGGCTGTTTGGGGCCAGCCACCAAAGCCCAAGCTCCGGCTTCATCAGATGTGAAAATGGGAGTTTCCATTAAGTGGGAGTCGTCAGGTTCCCCTGTGCACAAGCTTTTGGCTTCATAGGGGGAGAATCTTTTCAGTTTCTTGGCCGAGCCGAGAGTAGGTTTTGATCTGATAGTTTTCATTTTCTTTATTACCTGTATATCCATTTGCTCAGTTTGGATTCCCTTCAATTTGGTATCTACCGAGTGCATTGCTGTGTGAAGAGAATGTTGGTTCTCCACTGATCTCTGGTGTGGGTGCCGGTCAGATACAAAGGCGGGGTCCCCAGGTCGGTTAACTTGGGGGGATATATTCGCTGCTGGAAACCCAGGTGGTGGGGGCAATAATGGAACAGCAGGGATCTGTGAAGGCGGAGTCCCAGGTACACTTTCTTCGCTTTGGTCAGATATATCTTGGGGGTTATAAAATGTATGCCAATAGGGACTGTGTTGCTTAACTTCTGCTCGGAGCCACGGACCATATGCCATCTTCTCTCGACCCTCATGTTTCGCCTCAGTGTATGGGATGTCCTTGCAGTACATCGCATAATGGCCAAGCTTGCCACAGGAAAAGCAGAAGTGCGGTAGGCGTTCGTAGCGGAAATCCAACCACAGAGGCCTGCCATCAATCCGTATTAACTTTCCTGTTTGAAGAGATTCATGTAAGTGTATTTCTACTCGCACTCGACCTGCCCTTGTCGAACCTCCATCTTTCGAGTCAGCCTTTACTTCCATGACACGACCCATCTGCTGCACTGCTCTTGTTAGCATATTATCAGTAAACCATTCTAACGGTAAGCCGAAAACCTGTACCCAAAAGGCACAAGTAGAAAAGTTGTAACAATGTAAGGGTGTGTGCGGAATCCATGGTTTGAAGATGACTAGATTGCCCGAGAAAAGCCAGGGGCCCCCTTCTAGAATTCGTTGTTTGTTTGCATGAGAACGAAATTTGGCTACATATATATATCTGTTTCACGCTGAGAAATATCTACAAGTTCAGTTCGCCAAGCTTTTTTCAGAGTGCTTTGGAGGGCTGGAAAGTTAATGGACGGACTGGATGGGATTTTACCAATGAGAGTAAGCTGGCAATCCGCTAATGTTTCAGGCAAGGGTTCATCTTCCCAATCCTCAATGAGATGAGCAGTGGTTAGGCAACCCAATTTAGAGCAAAGAGCTGCTAGACGTACAGAATCGGCAGGTACTTCCGAAGCCATGCAAAATGAACCAGAACTGAAGTATCATCAAGACTTGCTGCCCGCGGGAAAAAACCACATAGTGCCGAAGACGCTAAATCAGGTAATTGTTGATCAGAAAGGAAGCAATACGGTAAGAGTTATGGCGACCAGCAACCCTCGAAGTAACTGTCCTCATTTTCCGTACAGGTAAAGGTAATTGGAAGCATGCAAAACTAACCAGGGGAAATTGCCGTCGAAACCCAGAGGAGAGCACGAACAGAGTGCAGAAATCACCAGATCAAAATGTGCTTGGGACCAAGAAAGCGAAGACAACGAGAAACCGTGCGAGTAACACTTGGCCCGCAATTACAGCACATATTCAAGGCAAACGAGGCCATGCAGAGAGAACCAGAGAGAGACGTCTAAGACGCAACGAGGATGGGCGTACATCGGAAGCCGAGGGAGAGAAGGGCAGAGAGAGAACAAGCAAATTGCAAGCAAAAGAAGAAGAGATAGGGGGTGGAAGGTAGAGAATTGGATGGAAACAACTACCAGAGGGTAGGGAGAACTCTACAAAACGAGAGAGAACTCTAAGAGATTTGCTATTTTGGCACCTTGAGAAAATGAATTTTGAATCTCAAGCCCATGTAAAAGAATCTACTCTTCTTTTTCTTTTATTTCCCAAAATCTCCTCGAAGGGATAATAATGTAAATGATTACTGAACTTTAATTCAATATATAATGTCCTCCTTAAACTTATCAGTTGTTCAACATGATATCTGAATTTTAGTTCAATATGCAACGTGATTCTCAAAATTTTAATTTATTCAATATAACATCTGAATTTTGATACATGTTCAATTGAATCACTAAACTATATGAATATGTTCTATGCTGTCCTTCCATCAATTTAAGTTTAGGGACAACATTGACTTTTTTCGTATAATTCAAGGACTAAAGTGAATATATGCCAAAAATAGGAAGACAACATTAAATAAACTAAAAGTTCAAATACCACATTACATATTAAGTTAAAATTCAGAGATCATATTAAATAAATTAATTGTTAAAAGACAATATTGTATATTAAATTAAAATTCATGGATCGATTCTGTTATTTTCTCAATGAAAAGAAAAAAGGTTTAAAAGGAAAAGAGGAAAAAGAGAAAAAGACGAAGGATAGATTCAGGTTCGACCCAGAAAATGAAGCTCCCAGTGAGTGATCGCATGCGGCGACGCTCGTAATGGCTTCGTCGGAGATCGAAGTCACCGAGTCCCCCGGAGCGGCGACCGCCCAAGACCCTCCCAGCGAAGCGGCGGTTGTTCTCCACCTCCGCGTACGGCGATTTGGAGCAATTGAGGAGGTTCGTGGAGCAAGGAGGCGCCTCCCTCTCGACCCCCGACGCCAACGGGTACTACGCTCTCCAGTGGGCCGCCCTCAACAACTTCGCCGACGTCGTTCAGTACATCATCGAGGTATTGCGCCTTTCCATCGCTCCTTCTTCTTCCTTCGCACTGCGTGAATGATTTTGCGCGCCCCATCGTGCATTTCTAGCCACATAGTCCTGAATTTGGGTGTATAAAGTTGCTGCTTGGAGCATTTGCTTCCTGGTTGTCTACTTGTTTCTGTATTGACGTGCTAATTATTGCTGTTCTTTATGTATGTCGGTGTTGGGTGATGAATTGATTGAAGAATGGGGGTCGTGTGAATGCGACGGACAACTTGAAGCAGACTGCACTGCATTGGGCCGCCGTTCGTGGATCCGTTGCGGTTGCCGATGTGCTTTTGCAAAATAGAGCTTGGGTAGAGGCAGCTGATACAAATTGGTATCGGGTACTTGTTCATCCTCCACATTTTTCTTTTGAGATAATTGTTGTTCTCATTTTTTTACTAACCGTAGTTAGAGTAATCATAGCATTGGCATGAAGTAAATAACGAATTTGATAATTATTAGGTTTCGGCTTGAGTTAAGAAAGGATTTTGAGCTTTTCATGGGCGACTTTTTATGCTGTACTGATGAGCAGTAATGTGTGATGCCGCTGGCTATAGTGGTCATTTCAATTTTTATGGAACTTTTTTCTGCCAAAGATCATGGAATTTTATTTTCTGAAGTTGTGATTTATTCTGTTTAACTATATGTTCTCCATGTCATTCATTGAGAAGTGTTTTTCCATTTCTTACTTCCTCAGTGTGTTAATTTTTTTTTTCTTTAATGACCATTCTTCATTTGCTAGCCTCTCCGCTGCAGGCAGTTCATGTTGCTGCCCAATATGGCCAGACGGCCTTCTTAAATCACATCGTTGCAGGGTATCATGCTGATAATGATGCACCAGATAATGATGGAAGAAGTCCTCTTCATTGGTATGTTAAAATTGCGTTGGATATTAAGTCGCATGAAAGTCATGATTGGTAACGTTTATGTTTCGGGGAACAATTTTTTATGAGAAATATGTTTTTTTTTTTTGTTTCTGTTCCCGAGAATAATTTCTGAGTATAAGAACACGTTTGGTAACTGTAAAAAATTTCTATTCTCAAGATAGAAATGCGTTTAGTAAAATTGTATAATTTTATTATTTCTTTTAATTTTTAAATATTTTTATTGTATTTTTCCTTTTTTTCTTCTTTCTTTTTTTTTTTTTTTTTTTTTTTTTCCTTCTTTCTCTTTCGTGGCCAGACCTCGCCTAGCCCTTGTTTGGCCAGTCGCTGGCGCCAACCATGGCCAAGGCCGGCAACCGGCCAAAAGAAAAAGAAGAAGAAGAAAAGAGAAGAAAAGAGAGGAGAGAGAAAAAATTGTTTTTAAAATTGTTCTCGGGGATAAGAAACTACTTCTTTTTTTTTTTAACTTCTTGTTTCTATTTCAAATTTATTCCCGGAAACAAAAAAAATAGATTTTTTGTTCCCGGGAATAAAAGTTTTACCAAACATATTTCTATTCTTTTTTCGTTCCCCAGAACAAAAGAACAAAAAATTTTATTTCGGGAAACAGAAACACTTTTTAACAAACAGAGCCTAAGTGGACAGAGTTGGACATACTTTTTTCTTGACCTAAAAACTCCATTTTTATCAATGATGGACTTATCCAATATGGCATAAATCCCTTTGATGGAACGGATCATAGTTTTTGCTCATCATTTCAAATGCTATTTCTACAGAATTTTCATGACATCGAAGGAGTAAATTATTTGCTTACTCTGCAATGCATGGTTGATGCAGTTGAGCATTGTCAAATGTGATGTCTTATGTACATTCATCGAAATATAATATAGTAGTTTCTCTCTACTCTCTCTACAATCTGTTTTGCTTGTGAATTTCTTAAACCTGATTTTATGGTCTATTATGATTTGAATGGTTAGGAGGTGTGAAGTTCTCTGTTGATGGTAATTTGTCTTTGGAATTCATCTTGATTGTTTTTCTTTTTCTTTCTTATATTAATAACATCCTGACGTTGTAGAAATCATGGTGGAAGATTGAGAAAGCTGTATGAGGTGGGCATAGTTTGATAAGATGCTCTTATATTAAGGAAAAGAATGAATAGTTTGATAAGATGCCTTGGTACCTCAGCTAATTTAATTGCAAGTTGCTTTAGCAGAGAAGACCTTTGCATGATTTTGAAATCTCTGCATTGAATTCAGAGTCTAAATATGTTTGATAAGACATTGATGCAAATCTGGAGGAAGCGTGAGTAACTCATCATTAGTTTTTTTTCAACTGAACCTTGTTTATAGAAGTCACAAGCTGAACTCTTGCTAAACAAACGGTACTGCTTGCTTGTCTGAATGTGTGATCTATGATGGGTATAGATGGTTCAAGTTCCTTGTTATAATGAGGGATGATTGGGAAGGATTTAATTTAAAATGTTGAGAAAGATAGTTCCCATTTCATTTCATATTGCTTTACCCTGCAGCTTTCTTATCTGATCATTTCTGATAGTAATTAATTTTTATGCCCTGCTCAATGTTTTGTTATATCTCTATCTGTGATAGAATTCGGGAATTCAACATCTCCTGATTTAACTATCCTGTAATCAACTGGAAATTTTCTTGTAACGGCAACAAAACATCATTATCATTATTATAGTTGCAGCTGCCGCTGCCATCATCATTATTATTATCATCTCAAAGTCAACTAGAAACTTTCTTTAAATGATAAAAGCATTATAATCCTTCTATTTGTCCCCCATCGTATATGAATGGTCAGTGATGCTGGTTCTTTTGCAATGATCAGGACTACATACAAAGGATATGCTAGCACAAGCAGATTGCTTCTTTTTAGAGATGCATCCCGGGGGAGACAAGATAAAGGTATAGTGAGTTTACTCATGGCAATCACTTCCAGATGTCAGGAGAACTTCTATATTTTACCTATTTACTCTTAAAATGGTTTCTTCTGGGGACTTTTAGTTGTTCTAGCAGCGTCTGGTTCAGAAAATTCTGCATTTTGGATTGTCTTTTCTCATGATGCATCTGGTTATAAACATGAAGTTTGCAGATGAGCCTGAACTGACCATGCTGTTGGTAGTTGTGGTAGATGGTTTGTGATGCATGATGAATTGCCTAGGCGATGGTATCTTAGGCTAATTGAGTCATTTGTTAATAATAATTAGATGAAAATATATTAGCGCAAACTTCAGGAGTCCCCATGCATACTACTAATTGGATAGACAAGTTTCTCTCCATTGTGAATGGTGAAGGCAAAACAATAGGCTGTGGTGCAGCAGCTTGGAGGAATTTAATAAAGGTTTAGCTGCTGGTCTTCACAAAATTTGACTGTGTGGACCAACTTGACCTTGTTTAACAGCTGGTTTTTGCAAATTGTGGGGTGGGACAATAGATGTTTCTTTGGTTTTCTTTTCCATTTTATGGTTGCATGCAATGTAGATGAACTTGTTTAGATTTCTTAGTTGCTATCTTACTTCTGTTTTATTGGTCCTCATGATGAGATGGTTTATCGGTTGCTTAAATCCATGTATAAAACTCATGAGCACTTCTATTGGATAACCTCTTAGAAGATGTTGTGATTTTGGCATGCTGCATTAGGTTTTGCATTTTATTCAATCGCAAGATGTTTCTAGGATAATGTAGAATATTACATGTAATTTTGTCAAGGATCATTGGATTATGTATATGTAAACATATGTATTGTACTTGTTTCTTTTTTAATGAATTAATGTTTCATCAACTGATACAACATGTTAAGAGACTAAAACACACTTGGTAATGATTGGCTCACTCACACAAGTAATCACCTTAATGTTGAGATGAGACGATATAAACTATAGATGCTTGAAGAGAAACTTTAGTTCATAATATAATTTAAAGTCGCCTCGATCAGATTCAAGATGAGGTTTGCGATTTGTATGTAATAAGACCGAACATAATAGTCCACAATCAGATATACCTAATGAAAGCTAAATGCAAGTACACTAAATTGGGTGATGTAAAAAGCGAATTGATATAGTATTCAACCTAAATATATGTACTTGAGAATCACGTGATCATGTTTGGTTAAGATCTGTATAGTGGATATGTGTAATAAATGATATATGTTCTTATAGAAAAAGATATCTACTATAACATGTAATTTATACTATATGTGTTTTATTTGACCGATAAGGGGGTGAGTGAAATTATTCCTATTTACTCATCATGTGAGTCCTTGAGGTAATTTATGAATTAATTACCTCATTTTGTACCTCATACTATTTCTGACTATGTTCTCAAAGTAACATACCAATATTGCTACTTTAGCATGTTATCGGCAATCATGAATACATATGGTTTTATGAGATATGTCTAGGAATCTGAAATGGGGAGACATAAGTGTGAAGGAAGATTATTGTTGATTTACATTTATCTGTTTATTGGTCGATTAATTATATCACCTTATAATTGTGAATACATGATGTTTTGAGACTAGTCAAGTATAGTTTTTAGGGATATGTATACTTAAACTGATGTAGTAAAATATGTATGGAGGAACTTTGAGACATTATTTATTTATTTATTCTTGGGGTTGCAGTCATTATGTTATCTCTAAGAAGTGTATAATTTGAGCTCTAAAATGTAGATGTACTCACTAGTGGCACAGCCTATGTACCAGTATAAATTATTTCTAAAATAGATGAATGTTGAATGTTTTATAAGCATTATCAAGCCCATTATGTTCGAACCAGAGATGCGCCCAAGATGAGGTGTGCTCAAAAGGCACCGGTTCGCCCATGATGTGGTGTGCTTTAGAGGCATCCTTTGAAGAGGCGTGGGCAATTGTCTTTTAAGGGAAGTTAAAATAACTTCATAATGATGCAATCAATATACAAGAAAATACTAAGACAGAGAAACGTACATTCTCCTCTCCATTAGAAAAGCACATGAAAAAGGTTTCTATCATCACTTTGAGAAAACTATTGGTATTAACGCTGTGAAACAAAAATATCTTTCTTGTGATTATGTTCGAGCCATTGTGAAGTTATAGATTTGTCAATTATTCGTTGATGATGCTGTGAAGATGAAGATGAAGATGAAGAACTGAATCAGGATACAGCGAAATCAGTAAAAGAAATACTTCGAATTACTCTATATCAATATGATTGTAGTACAAAGCTTCTGTGATCAATGACAGCTTTTGAATACAAAATCCTTTGTTTTACATCCCCTGTTTCTATCTCTCTATCACAGCACGTATCAGCTACACAATTGCAGAGCATCCATCGATGATCGCTCTCTAAGCTTTCTCTCTCTATATTTCTACTCTCTTCTCTCTCTGTATTTTCTCTCTACATCCATCGAGGAGGAAGAAGACTACTTAAAGAACAGAAAACTGAATACAGCTCATAAAAGAGAAAACAGAATTCAACTAACTGTTTCTTCATTTGTTTTTCCCACTTTCAGCTGAATAACCGCACACGTGCTAGTTTAGATCTGTTATAACTTGGCGATCCATGTTAATCTTTATCTCAGGCTTCTTCTTCATTGATGTCAATCCAAGTTTGTCTTCACCACGAGTTCTCCACCGTTGATCACCAACTCTTTGTTGCTTTTTTGTCTTTCGTTTTTCCTCACGTGTTCTTTCTCTATCTGCTGAATTGATAGTAACTGATGATTGAGAAGACTCAGTTCCTTTATATTTAACATCCCCCCTCAAATTGGGAATGGGTGGAAAACCAAGGCCCAATTTGGTACGTAGTTGACAATGTGAAAACCGTGAGAGAGACTTGGTGAAAATATCAGCAAGTTGAGAATTGCTTGGGATATATTGGACATGAAGGGATCCTGAGGAGACTTTTTCTCGAACGAAGTGGAAGTCCACTTCAATATGTTTTGTTCGAGCATGTAACACAGGATTGGCAGTGAGAGCAATGGCTGACTTATTATCACAGAACAGATGTGTGGGATGAGTGAGAGCATATCCTATGTCTCGCAAGACAAAACTGATCCAAGTAAGTTCAGCAGAGGTTGAAGCAAGAGCACGATACTCAGCTTCTGTAGAAGATCTACTTACTGTGGTTTGCTTCTTGGCTGCCCAAGAAATAAGGTTGGAGCCAATATAAGTACAGAAACCTGTAGTTGATCTTCGAGTTTCGGTACATCCAGCCCAGTCTGCATCTGAAAAACCATACAGATGTGGAGAGCTTTGAGAATGAATGAATATGCCAAGACTGATAGTGCCTTTGATATATTGCAGAACCCTTTTAAGTCTATAGAGGTCTGCAATAGTTGGTGTCTGTAATTTTTGACAGAGTAAATTGGTAGCATAGGCAATGTCAGGGCGTGTTAAAGTGAGATACTGAAGAGCACCAACCAGGCTGCGGTACTCAGTACGATTGGATAAAGAAGCAGAATCATTTTGCAGAATGAGAGGTCTTAGTGGCAGAGGAGTGGAAATTGGTTTACATTCAGACATTTGAGCTCGAGTGAGAAGATCACTAGCATATTTGGTCTGACACAGGAATAAATGATTAGAATTTTGTTTGACTTCAATGCCAAGGAAGTAATGTAGTGGGCCAAGATCTTTCATGTGAAACTCGAGACTGAGAGAATGAATCAAACCAGAGAGTAGTTGAAAGGAACTTCCAGTTAAGACAATGTCATCAACATACAACAGTAGAAGAATGGTATCTTGTTTATGATGATATATGAATAAAGATGGATCTGTGGAGCTACAAAAGAATCCATATGCCAGTAAAAAATCACTGAACTTATCAAACCATGCTCGAGGAGCTTGTCGAAGACCATAAAGTGACTTTCTGAGTAAACATACATGAGAAGGTTTCTGTGGATCTTGAAAGCCAGGAGGCTGCTCGATGTAGACTGTTTCATTAAGTGTGCCATGTAAAAATGCATTCTTAACATCAAGTTGATAAATAGGCCACTGTCTCATCTTTGCTACAGATAGAACTATTCTAATGGTGGCATGCTTGATTACTGGACTGAAAGTCTCTGTGAAGTCAATTCCTTCTTCCTGATGAAAGCCTTTAGCAACTAAGCGAGCTTTCAATCTATCAAGGCTACCATCAGAGGCAAGTTTCGTTTTAAAGACCCACTTGCAGCCAATTACATTCATGTATTTAGTTCGAGGAGCTAAGTCCCAGGTTTTATTTTGATATAATGCATCCATTTCTTCTGTCATTGCTTTATGCCAACCTTCATGTGCCAATGTTGATTTAATTGACTTTGGTTCAGAAGGTACCTTATAGACAGCAAGACATGCATACCTGGGATTAGGCTTGATAATTCCAGATTTAGATCGAGTCTACATTGGATGACTGGAAGTTGCCTCCTGTGTTAAGAGACTGGAAATGACCCCTTGTGATATATGAGAAGGGATAATTTGTTCAGATCCAATACTTGTATTATAGGGTATTGTTGTATCAGTAGTAGACATGTGTTCATATTGTATAGGTGAAGATACTTCATCATGTGGTGTTGTTGTAGAAATGACATATTCTTGTGTTATTGCTGGCTGTAGTGATTGAGCAGTATAAGGTACAGCAATTTCTGTTGAAGATTGTGAATTTATTGCTGTATTGTCTTCATTGAGCTGCAGATGGGCTGCACATGTCTGAGAAGAAGTAGAAGGTATAGTAGAAGCTGTTTTCTTGCTTGCTGACTCTGTTAATTGTACTTCTTCTGCCCATAACTGATATAATGTTGTGAGAGATACATACTTTGTTAGGCACAGCTTAGTAAAAGGGAAAAACTTCTCATCAAACTTCACATGTCTACTGATATATACTTGACCTGTTGAGGGTACAAGACATCTGTAGCCTTTATGGTGTTCACTATAGCCAATGAACACACAGGTGAGAGATCTTGGATCAAACTTGTGTTGAGCATAGGGTCGTAAGCATGGATAGCAGGCACAACCAAATACCCTGAGGTGATCATAAGTTGGTTCTTGGTGATACAGCTTTCTGTAAGGTGATTGCATTTGCAATTTTGGTGTTGGAAGAAGATTGATGACATAGTTAGCTGTAATAAAAGCATCAACCCAATATTTCAGAGGAACTTTACCATGATATAACATGGCAAGACCTAATTCAACAATATGTCGATGTTTTCGCTCAGAGATGCCATTCTGAGCAGGTGTATAAGGGCAAGAGAGATTCTGTTTGATACCACAGTCTTGTAAGTGAGCTTGAAATCTGTGACTAATAAATTCTCCTCCACCATCACACTGAAAGATCTTGATTTTTGACTCAAATTGGTTCTCTACTTGCTTTTGAAACAGAACAAAAATCTTATAAAAGTCTGACTTCAATTCCAATGGATATATCCAACTAAATCGAGAGAAGTTATCCACAAACATAACATAGTATTTGAAATTCTGAAATGAAGTCACAGGTGATGGACCCCATATATCACAATGAATTTTCTGTAGGGGCATAATTGCTACAGATTCGGATGATGGAAATGGTAAAGCTACAGCCTTTGCAACTTGACAACTACTACATATATTCAGCATTCTACTGCTACACTGAATGAGTTTTTGATTCTGCAAATACTTCAAGATATTCAAATTGGTGTGTGCTAATCTTTGATGCCATGTGTCCTCTTCTATTGCTCTGTGTCTTTGGGCTAGAAAGGCTTGTGTTGTTTGTGAATTCACTTGATATAGTCCTTTAGTTTTTCTTCCAAGCAGCAAAGTTGTGTTGGTCCAGTTGTCCTTTATATATACACCAAATTTGTCAAAAAAAAATGAGCAAGGATAATCATCTGTTAACTTGGATACTGACAGAAGATTTTTCTTTATATCAGGGACAATTAGGACATCATTTAGTGGCAACAAACTCTTTCCAGTATGTAGCAATGTATCGCCAGTACATGTAATAGACAGGTGTGATCCATCACCAATCATGACAGTATCATATCCAGTATAATTAGAAGAGTTATGAAGTATACCGGAATTAGCTATGATATGTGCAGCTGCACCAGTATCTGGATACCACTCGCTGCCTTTGGCATCTTCAACATGTATAGCTGCCAGAGCTGTTGGTATCTCCTCAGCTTGATACGAGTTATCAAATCTATACTAGCAGTGTAAAGCATCATGACCTGGTTTCTTGCAGATTTGACACTCTAATTTTATGCTACTAGTTGCCTTCTCATCCTGCATACTCTTGGAAAGAGTTAGATTAGAAGGATAAGACTTCACTTCTTGATATCTCTGTGATGGGCCAGCATAGGGACGAAATCCTGAGGTGAAACCAGAATCAGAAGAATTTTGATAAGGTTTGGTTCTCTGATTCTCTTGCATATAGCTGGTATTGCTGGATCTATAACCTAAATTGTCTCCCGGGTATCTAAATCCTCGGCCCCTGTTATTAAGAAAACGTCCACTACCATAGCTACGGCCTCCTCTGTAATTACCTCTTTGGGCTACAAAACCTGAATTTTGAGATATGTACTCTCCATCAGTTGTTTCTTTAAACTGTGCTTGAGGGTGTCTTTGCCCAAAGTAAGCCATATTGGAGTTAAATTGGGTCCTGGAATAGTTCTGCATTCTTGACTCAAACCTCTCTAATTGTGTAATTACCTCATCATACTCAGGTTGAGGCTTTAGACAGTATATTGTTGTTCGGAAATTTTCATATTCAGCTCCTAGCCCTTCCAACACACCAAATAGCTTGGTTTTGTCATCCACAGGTTTTCCTATAGCATTTAACTGATCACATATGTACTTGTATTCTCGAAGATAGACTGAAAGAGCTCTATCATGTTTTTGACAGGCTTGAAGTTTTCCCCTTAATTCGAATTCTCTAGCTGCTGATTTTTGTGTGAAGCGATTCAGAAGTGTCTGCCACACTTCATAAGATGTTTCTAAACCAATTATTAAGCTCAGTATATTTTCTGAGACAGCTCCACTTATCCATGAAGAAACCAGTTGATCAGTTTTTGTCCAGTCAATATAGTCTGGATTTACAGCTTCAGTCTCACATCCTTCAACTACATTTTGCAGCATTCGAGGAGGTGATGTAATATCACCATTAATAAAGCCAAAGAGTTCTTGGCTTTTCAGAAACCTTTGGATCTGAGCTTGCCACAAGAGGAAATTGTCTTCGGCAAGCTTAATTGTGACAAAGTTAGAGATATTCACATGTATAGGAAAGGGATACTTTGGTGCTCTTACTGCCATTGTTGTATTTTCTCAGCTTTGAAGAAGAAGATAGCAATAGTGTTATGAAGAACTAACACAATTACCGTGATATTGCAATTTGCTGCAACTTCAGCTTCTTCTTTCTCGATCTAATGAATAGCTACTGAATGGATCCCCCTGGCAGATATGATCGTCTGCTAGATGAAAACCTTCTGAGAAATCCAAGGTTGAATGCGCAGCAGCAAGATGATTTCTTCAGGATACTACTCTGATACCATGTGAAGATGAAGATGAAGATGAGGAACTGAATCAGGATACAGTGAAATCAGTAAAAGAAATACTTCGAATTACTCTATATCAATATGATTGTAGTACAAAGCTTCTGTGATCAATGACAGCTTTTGAATACAAAATCCTCTGTTTTACATCCCCTGTTTCTATCTCTCTATCACAGCACGTATCAGCTACACAATTGCAGAGCATCCATTGATGATCGCTCTCTAAGCTTTCTCTCTCTATATTTCTACTCTCTTCTCTGTATTTTCTCTCTACATCCATCGAGGAGGAAGAAGACTACTTAAAGAACAGAAAACTGAATACAGCTCATAAAAGAGAAAACAGAATTCAACTAACTGTTTCTTCATTTGTTTTTCCCACTTTCAGCTGAATAACCGCACACGTGCTAGTTTAGATCTGTTATAACTTGGCGATCCATGTTAATCTTTATCTCAGGCTTCTTCTTCATTGATGTCAATCCAAGTTTGTCTTCACCACGAGTTCTCCACCGTTGATCACCAGCTCTTTGTTGCTTTTCTGTCTTTTGTTTTTCCTCACGTGTTCTTTCTCTATCTGCTGAATTGATAGTAACTGATGATTGAGAAGACTCGGTTCCTTTATATTTAACAGATGCAATGTATTTTCCAGGGTAATTCTCTTGTTATGTATCAAAAGGTTAGTCAATTCTTTCCTGATTTTATCCAGCACTTTTTATACCTGGTTTTATGTTTAGAGTAGCCTATGCTAAGAATTGCACGCGTAAGGATGGGAATGAGAGTGCAGATATGGTGTAGCTATTTTCTATCCACATCGCTGTAGATCTTTATTTCCGAATGCATGGGGAACTAGAGCCGCCCATTCGGTCTCACGTGATCCCTAAATAAAAAGTTCACATAAAAGGATCCAAAGCCAAACAAAATTTTCCAAGTTGACTTGCTTGCGTTATTTTCTCCCGGGTTGGAATAATGTAGTAATTTTTTTTGTATTCAGATTCCGCAACTCTTAATTGCCTCTATTTATCAAATGAACTCTCATTTTCTGTTAAACGTAGGTATGGTTTGAATAGAACATTTTACAACGATTTGAGCATCACGGCGGTATCCCAGGACCATGAGCTTCCTTATTGTAGTGCATAGAGAATCGCGGCTCACTCGCACTCTGAGGAAGAAAAGAATTTACAGTAGCCGATGAACTATTAAAAGGCCTCCAAATGCGTCCCGAACGCAGATGTCCTTTGAACATCATTTTACAGCTATAGTTTCGGTGCTGTCGATGTTCGTTCAAATATTTTACATTTGATTCTGCATTTTACGAAGTTGAAAGGACAATCTTCTGAAATATAGAGAGATTTGGCTCAAGCCATTCGGCCCATATTTTCTTTCCCAAAAGTCAGTGGGAACCGATAAAATTTGGCAAATAAATCCAAGTTGCAGACTTGTCTCCTTTAAACCAATTATGAACATCTATAAATTAAGAGTCCGTTCATTTCGCGAAAAATAATTTTTAAAAAAATATTTTCTGAATTTTTCAACGTTCGTTTAATGAAAAATGAATTGCTTGGGAAAACTTTTTCCACAAAGGGGAAAAAGCCTTCTAAAATAGAGGACTCTTTTTTATATCACACCTTTATAAGCCCCAACTTTTTTTTTTAAAATTCTAATTATTTTTTTTTCTGTGACTTTTTTTTTTCTTTTCTTTGTTTTCCTCTTCTTCTTCTTTTTCAATCGGTCGCTAGCCACAAGCAAAGCCTCGAGCTTGCTCAAGCTTGCTGCTTGCTAGATCAGCAAGCGCAATCCTTTGAGCTCAAGGCTTGAGGCCAACAAGCTCGGAGCTCGCTGATTTGGTGAGGCCCAAGGCCGGTGAGCCTTGATACAGTGATCACTACCAATTCATGTGATAATCCTGAAGCGTTCGAATCAGGTTGTTCTGATGGGGGAAGGCAATCTCAAGAAGCAACTAGAGATGGTGAGTTTCTATCTTCAATCCTCCCTTTTTTGTTCCTTCGAAGTTGAAAATGTGGTGCCAGTTTTGAGGTCGATCTTGAGCTCACCAGATATGGGCGAGCTCGAGGCTCACATGTGGCCAGCGACTGGCTAAGAAAGCAATAGAGGAGGAAAACAAAGAAAATTAAAAAAATTAAAAGAAAAAGAGTGCATGGAGGAAAATATTTTCCTTACCAAGTAGCAAAAGATATTTTTTACTTCATTTTCAGATTTTATCCGAACACTAGAAAATAATTATATTTTCTTTTAAATGGTTTTCTAGAAGCACAACATTTTTCGCGAAACAAATGGGTCCAAGTAAAGGTGTCAAAAGTGGTCATTGACCCATTTACGGACCCATTTCTAGTTAAATGGGTCGTTAATGGGTCAAGCATTATTTCTTAAAGCATTCATAATGGGTTTTAAAAATAAAGAAACTGAGATATATGGGCCTTAAATGGGTTTGAGAGCAGACCCATTTAAGACCCATTTATCAACTCATTTACGGAGAGAGACTCTATTCTCTATTTAACTTTACAAAAATATTTTTTTTATAAAAATCGAAATTATAATTATTTTTTATTTAAATTGTCTTTTCTTTTTCTTTTTTTCTTTCCTTGTTTTTTTTTTTCTTCTTTTTTTTTCTACTTTCTTCTTCCTTTGGTCGCTGGCACAATGGTGGTCGACGACCGACCAAGCGAGCCTCGAGCTCGCTGGCATCGGGTGAGCTCAAGCTCGCCGAATCTAGCAAGAAGGAGGCCTTGCCAACGCCTAGTGAGGCTTGAGCCTCGTCGATCTGGCGAGCTCGACGCTCGCCAATGTCGGGAAATCCGGCGAGCTCGAGGCTCGCCCGTGGCCCTTGCCCGGCCGTCGTCGTGGCCGTTGACCGGCCAAAGAAGAAGAAGAACAAAAAATAAAAATGAAAAATAAAAATTATTTTTAAAAAATAAAAATAATTAAAATGTTAATTTAAAAAATAAAAAATAATTAAAATTCGATTTTTTAAAATAATTATTTTAAAAATTATAAAAATTTTCTGTTGTATAAAAATATTTTAGCAATACCATTTTTTAAAACATATATATAAGAAATAAGCTTTTTAAGTTTAGTTAAATGGGTTGGGTATAGGTCGGGTCGGATATGGGTCGGAAAATTTACATTAGGCATAAATGGATCATAAATGAGTTAATGAATCAATTTGGGTTGGATAATTAATAACCCGACCCACCCGTTTAACAACTCTAGATCCAAGTTAGATGACTTTTTTTGGTCAAGGAAATGCATCAAACCCCCCACCCCCTCCCCCTCCGCGAAACGAATGGGTCCAAGTTAGATACTTTTCTGGGTCAAGGAAATGCATCACCCCCTACGGATCCAAGTCAGATGACCTTTTTGGGTCAAGGAAATACATCACCCCCTACGAATCCAATTCAGATCAGATGACTTGTTTCGGTCAAGGGAATGCGTTAACCCCAAACCCCGCAGCCCACCCCGCAGCCCACCCCCCACGGCGCGGGTATAATTATTTTCAGAAAAACAAGGAGACATGCAAGTTCAAGTCGAGTTTAATTATTTTCAGAAAACGAGGGAAAGAAAGTAGACACAGGAACCAGTGATGATCAAGCGACCTTGTTGCACCTCTACCTTGCTAGTCATACATGACCCGTATATGGTTAGGCGAACATCGCTAGAGGAAAAGATGGTCCAAGTCGTTTTTCTTAATATCAAATAGATATTTAGTCCTTAACTTATCTTTTCACATCACGTTAATCAATGGTTCCCTTTCCCTCCAATAAACTGTTGGCACTAAACTCGATCATCGATTTCACAACCCACGTGTTAATCTAAGCTCATACACAACTTGCGTGAGCTTAGGTTTGATCCACCCTACTCACACCTAATCATTTTGCGAAATTTTTTTATGTTATTACAAGTAAGTCTGGTAATTAAGTTCGATACCCAAATGGGAAAAAATAATTCAAAGACAATGCTATTGCTGGTGATTAAAAAATTGGGATAATTAAATGATCAAGGAACCAGATATTGTAAATTAACAGCATAGCTAGAATCTGCATATGGCTGCATTTGGAAAAGACTTTTGTTTGGGAAGTTTTCCACAATGTATATGTTTTTTTTTGGTCAAAAGTAATAATATATTGAATTTTGAACCAAACATTTACATAAGATCTGACTCCACAAAACTTGCACTCATGAAAACAATAAGTCCAAACGAGTGGAAGGGAGCCAGATGCAATAGAACTTCGCAAGAGCGGCCAAAGTGAATAACAGCCTAAACAACAGGCACACGAGGAAAGAGGAGGCCACGCATGGTCAAAAGGAACACAACCTCGACAAAACAACCAAAACAAAAGACAGACAACAAAGGAAGAAAACAGTCACAAAACACCAAGGAGGGGTCACTGCCATAGACGTATAGCAGCCAAACCAGTCAAGGTGAACACGGCCCCAACCAAAGGAAGAAGGCGGAAGGCCTTCATACAACAAGCGCTCGAGAAGACAACGGCCGTGACCCAACCACAAGCTGTTTCTGAACCACTCCAAAGAACACTAAGGATCCGCCATATGAGGAGAGAAGATGCAAGGATCTATCCCCCAGTTACGCTGGAGTCTTCTGTTTCTTGGATTATCCTCAACGTTTCTGAAAGTTAAGGCCTTGTTCTTCACCACTTTGATGAGATGATTTTTAACCGCCGCAACTGCGACCGTGTGATCTCTGAAGAGTATGTTGTTCCTGTACCTCCAAATAAGGTGGCAAATAACACCAAAAGAAAAGCAGCCAATGGAGCGATAAAAGTCCTTACCAGAGAGGAACTTCATCGCCCACTGAAGGTTTTCAAACCATGTCTTGTTACACCAAGGGAGATTGCATTTAGCCGCCCAAAAGAAAGCCATGCTGGCAGTGATGCGACACCCGAAGTAGAGATGATCGATGAAATCCGGCGTCAGCCTACAAAAAGCACAAACGTCTCTCCCAATTCTGCCATGCGACATAAGTAGGGCTTGGGTGGGAAGACGGTTCTTTATAATAAGCTGGAGATTGAATTGATATCTCGAGGTGATAACCTTATTCCAGATAAAGGATGCCCAATTAACCCCATCCTTCCTTCTTCTGATAATATGCCAAGCTGAGGCGACTGAGAAGAGACCAAAAGTGCCGTCACTCCAAATAAAGCGATTCGGTGCTCTGGAGAGGAGAGGGAGGGGATAATCCCAAGATTCAACTACTATCTTGAAATCTTGTCCCGCCGGTAAGAAAAGGTCAGCCACCATGGCAAATCTGGATAAATCGGAATTTAATATCTTTTGATCTGAGCAAAAAAGATGTAAAGGACCTCTCTAGTGCCAGTAATCAAACCAAAGAGAGACTGACTGGCCATCTCCAATTCTCCATCGGAAGTAGAGTCGAAACTCCGATATCAGGTGAATAATTCTCTTCCAAGCCCAAGAGCAATAGATCGGCGTCTCAACCACCCAGAAACTCTTCCGTTTCAGGAAGGTTGAGTGGATCCACTTGCACCATAAGGACTCCTTGTCTGTAAATAGGATTCAAATGTACTTGAGTATCGCTGCCTTGTTGAATTCTTGCAATCTGCAAATTCCAAGACCTCCTTCCTCCTTTGGAAGGCACACGTCTTCTTAGGATACTTTAGCGCCACCCTTTTCAAGGCTGGGGCCCTTCCAAAGGAATTGTCTGAGGATCAACTCAATGCGATCCAGAATTGCAACAGGAATGGTGAAAACATTCGCTTAATAAGCTTGGATAACATGAAGGACTGACCTTATTAGCTGAACCCTGCCAGCAAAGGATAGAAAATGCTAAGTCTAGGATTGGACCCTGGCCATTATACGATCAACTAATGACACATAGTCCACTTTGTCGAGCCTCAAGGATATAATAGGAACTCCAAAAAACACACCGGTAGCTTTCCTTCAACGAAATCAAGGGCATCCTTGATCTCATTCCGTAACTCCTCCAAGCCACCTGCAAGAAATATCTCACTCTTGCTGTTGTTTGGCTTCAATATGCTCCATGCCAAGAAAGTATGTAGACCATCTTTTAGAAGAGAGATGAAACCCATATCCGCTCGACAAAAGAGAAAGACATCATCCGCGAAGAAAAGATGAGATAATCTTGTAGCCTTGCATCTCCAAAAGAATTTGAACCCAGGTTGCGCCGCACACGCACTGAGGATGCCTGAGAAGACTTCCATAACCAAAGTAAAGAGGTAAGGGGACATGGGATCCTCTTGGTGAAGGCCACGTCCACTAAGGAAGAAGCCATGGAGTTCCCCATTCAAGGAAATTGAAAACTTGGGAGTGCGTACACATACCATAATGAGCCTAATAAGATGGTCCAGGAATCGAAATGCATGCATGACCATTTCAAGAAAGTCCCAGTCAACCGTGTCGTAGGCCTTCTGAAAATCAACCTTAACAGCACATTTAGGGGAATACGGCTGAAGATGAAAACCAGCAAATAATTCATATGCAAGAAGAATATTATTCTGGATGCGACGGCCCTTAACGAATGCATTCTGAAAAGGACTGATAGTGTCATGAAGAACTGGGGCGACGCAATTAGCTAAGACCTTGGTGATACATTTATAAATCGTATTACAGCAGGCAATAGGTCTATAATCATTGACCAAGGTCATATTAGGCATTTTAGAGATCAGCACAAGGATTGTGTTGTTAATCTCCCTTAGAAGTCTCCCCATGACGAAAAAGTCCTTAACTGCTTCAATAACCAAAGACCCTATTAGCTCCCAATTGCTCTTGAAAAATTCCACACCAAACCCATCTGGCTCAGGAGCCTTTCCACGGGCTAGGGAGAAGAATGTATCATGAATTTCTCTGTTTGAGAAAAGACGGGAGAGAACACTAAGGGCCTGTTTGGCAACGTGCCAAACAGTGCCTAATTCTGATTTTTTGTTCCCAGAATCAATTTGGGACAAGAATCGCATTTGGTAAAAATTTTGTTCCCGGGAACAAATTGGGAAGAGAATTGAGAATAAAAAAAAAATGATTCTTCATCTGAGAATCAAAAAAAGAATCAAAACAGTGAAACTCTCATTCTTCCCTTCCGTTATCCCCCGATTGCCGTCTGTCGCCGCCCGCCGCCGCCGGTCGCCGGTTGCTGGAGGCTCGCCAGGCCAAGGCAAGGTCCGGCAAGCTCGCCAAAGGCAAGCCCAGCCACCAGCAAGGCTCGGCCTCGCCAGATCTGGCGAGGCCCGGCCTGCCGTGCCGGCCGGCCTCACCCGGCCCGCGAGGCCGGCCCGCCACCGGCGGGCCGGGCGAGCCTCGCTAGCGGGCGAGCGAGGCTCGGCCTCGCCGGATCGAGCAAGGTTGAGCCTCGCCGGTGGGCGGGCGAGGCTCGCCCGCCCCGCCGGTGGCCAAGGCGGCCTCGCCGAGGCCGGGGAGGCCAACCTCGCCCGGTGCCCGGCGAGGCTCGGCCCGACAAAGGCCGACCTCGCCAAAGGCCGGCGACGCTCACTAAGCGTCGCCAACCCTCGTTGGTCGGTCGCCGGTCCGGCGACCGGCCACATGAAGAAGAAGAAGAAGAAGAACAGGAAAAAAGGGAAAAAAAGAAAAGAAAAAAAGTAAAAAAAAGGAAAAAAAGTAAAAAAAATTATTTAAAAATTATTTAAAAATCAAAAGAAATTAATTTGGAACATAATCAATTAACACGGTATCAAACGCAATTCTATTCCAGAATAAAAAATTTTGAACAGTTACCAAATGCGTTTTTTTACTCAGAATCAGTTCCTAGGAACAGAATCAAAAATAATCATTTCTAGTCAGAATCAGCTCCCGGGAACAGAATCATTATCAAACGCGCCCTAAGATGCTCCTCATTGAGAGGGCATTGAATAACTTGCTACAGGTCTAGCAATGCAGGGCTAGAAGGAAGGGATCGCGCAACGAAAAGCTCATAAAAGTGAGAGACGAAAGTGTTCTGCACTAGGCTTGGTTCGGTGACCAAGTTACTATTCCTATCAAGAACCGAAAGAATCATGTTCCTCAGCTGTCTTGTAGTGATGAAGTGGTGAAAGTACTTAGTATTCCTATCACCATTCTCAAGCCATCTGATCCTTGATTTTTGTCTAAAGAATGACTCCTCCTGACTCCTTAGCTCCACAAAGGTCTTTCGATGATTCTTTTCTAACTCCGCCAAAAGATCGTTAGTTGGATCCCGCTATAAGTCAAGCTGGGCTAACCTAAAAGCATTCCTGGACTCAGCAACCCTCTCAGATAAGTTGGAGAAAGAATCTCTATTTAGCTGCTTTAGCTAGCTTTTTAGGGCCTTCAATATGCTAACTAGCCTGTACATAGGGACCCCTTCAGTTGGGGCATCCCACACTTGTGCCACAATGTCCTTAAAGGACAAGTGCTCTATCTAGAAATCAAAGAATTTAAAAAGCTTCTTCCGAAAAACTGGTTGTGTCACTTTAACCACCATAAGAGAATAGTCAGAAATTTCGGAAGTCAGAAATGTTGCTTCCGAACAAGAGAACTGAAAAGCTTCAATTGGCATTCACTAACACCCGATCAATTTTCCTCGCCTTGAGATTAGCCCCAGAAGACGTGGACTAAGTAAACCAAAGTCCAACATACCTCAAATCTTCTAATTCCGCCCGAGTCAAGCACTGATTGAAATCATCAAAACAGGGCGGCCAGACGTTAGAGCCCCTATCCTATCAAATGAGTCTCTAATGGCGTTGAAATCTCCAGCAACCATCCAGGCCAAATCCCGGACGCGAGAACTCATCCTAACCAGGTCCACCCACAAAGGCCTTCGTGATATGAACGTGTGCAGAGCATAAATCACCAAAGTGCAACAACATAATCTAGACGTAAGAAGCTCCACTCTACCATGGATCGCTTGCTCGTTGGAAGAGATTAATTCAAAGTTAACCGGAGTAGGGTCACAGCCAACCCAAATCCTGCCCTTAGGAGAATAATCATAATTGACCATCCACTTCCACCTAGCCAAAAACCCAACAGACATGGATCGAAAGAGATGCTCCGGCACTTTGGTTTCCAATAAGCCGACCATACAAAGGCCGTTAGAAAGAGCGAGTTTCCTAACCTCGGCTCTCCTCAAAGGGTCCATTAGACCTCTAATAGTCCAAAATCCGAACAACATATATATATATATACACACAACAACCAAGCTAGGCTAACAAAAGGAAAAGGAAAGCAAAGGAGCCTACCTCTGCTTAGGAGGATTCCAGCGAGGATTTGCCAGCCCTCCATTCTTCATCTCAGGTCCTAGGTCAGGAGCTAAAGCAAGCAATCTCTCCTGAATGGTCTCCACCTTTGTTGGGACAACCCTCGAGGGTGGGCTTGACACGCCGGGGGAGACAATGTCCTTATCTGAGCATTCAAAGGTGGTTGTAACCTCCGACTCCACATTGAGGTCATGGGAAGAAGTGCCTCGAGCTGGTCGGGAATCAACTACAAGGGAAAAAGCCACCTTTGGAGGTACACTAGAACCCCTTTGTGTCTTCCGAGCAGGCTCGGATTGCACCTCTTTCTCCAAAACAAGGGCCTTCAGCTGTCGGGTACCTCTTTCATCACCAGGATTGCTCGGGCGAGAGGAAGCTCCTTCCTGAGAGGCCACTTTCTTCTTTTTCTTGCCTTTCGCTTGTTTCCAAGGCTGCTCCAGAACAGCCTGTGATTCTGCAACCTGTGGTTCTGCACCTACCAAGTCGGGAATTGGAGCTGCAGCCATCCGGTTAGGAACTAGGGCCACAATCGAGGCCTGGTGAGCAGAGTCGGTTAAGTCCTGCTGTGGGCCTATAGCTTCAGCAATTGGGGTGGGGGCCTTCGTCGAATGTACTGGATCAAGTACAGCAGGAGCTTGACGTGAAGGGGCAGGAGTGGGGCTGGGGGCCACCTTTGGTCGAGATGGAGCAAGAGCGGGCGGAGCCTACTTCGTGGCTCTCTTCTGATTTGAAGCGTTGTGCGCTCGCGAGGGAGCTCTACTATTGTGATTGAATGTTTCACAGTCCGGGCATTCAGTTGGCAGCCATTCGTAATCAATGGTTATGGAGCGAGATACCCTCTTCAAGACCACTTTAGCGGTTTTGCATCTTGGCTGGTTTAGTCGGATTTCAACGCAAATTCTAGCAAACGAAACCATTTTTGCTTAGTTCGTTTGTTGGTCCACATATAGTGGCTTTGCCACCACGCTTGCGATTGTACTCATTGTCGGAACCATCCAACAATCAAATGGTAAGTTCCTCAAATGAATCCAGATTGAGACTGAGGATTGGTTCTCCCTCTTGAGGTCCAAGAGTGGTTGCCATTGACGAAGGATGAGAGGCACCCCAGCGACCGTGATTGGTCCATCCTCTAGGATCCTTCTTCGAAACACAAGGTCCGAAATGTGGAGGAAAATGAAACCTTGATCATTGGCGAGAACTTCCACAAGCTTAGAACCCCTAGCATGTTTCAACGATTGCTCGTTGAGCCCAGACGGAAGCTTCCTCCTCCCTACAAAGTATCCCACTAAGCATTCATGCCATTTCGAGTCCACCGCATCAAGAACTTCATCAACCAATTTAACCACAGCTTTGCCGTCTACAAATGTGGGGGGAATGTAGAACAATTCCGACCCCTTTGCCACAAAACGAGCTATAGTCGCCCAAGAACGAGCCGAGTTCTCTTGCTGACTCGCTGAACAATGCACAGGGACTTGCGGATACCTGGATGCAGACCGCTTTCGGCTCCTGCCTCTTGATTGATGGGGACGAGCAAAGGGCCCTTGCTGGACTTGTTGTTTGTTCCTCTGTTCAGCTTGGCCGAACGTGGAAGCCTTGGCCAAACCTGGATGCTCCGAAGGTAAACCAATACCAGAGGAAGGGGTTGGAGGCCCCTTTGAGGTGTGAGCCGTAGAACGGGCTTCACGAGTGCTGTTTCCAGCCTCAACAGCAGTTGAGGACATTTCACAAACACGTGGTCTGCACCCCGATCACAACCAACGAAAGCACCATCGAAAGAAGAAGACTTACCCAGACTAGCTTCAACAACATACCTTGGGCGAATAGGAGACCAATCTAGCACATCACGTACAGCAGAGCTTCAGAAGAAAAATGAACCCAGATGCACGCAACAACAGAGATGAGTCTATGGTACTTGAAGATGCGAGCCACCTGGGAGGACACCGCTTGGAGGGTCGGTATCCAAAGCCTATACGACTTTCTCCTCCAAAGAAGTGGCCGAACCATCGGAGCGAACCACCTCAACCCGTAACAACCATTCGAGACGATAAAAGCGCGCGCAGATCTGGGAGCAACTAGACCTCGAGTTCTAGACCAGCCCAACGAAAATCCTTATGTGGGAAAGAAGATGGATGCAAGAGGAAATCATCCCATTCCGACCGCTAGAACTCTCAGGAGGTGAAGAAAACCAGAAGAAACTAGTATAGAAAAACTGGAGTGCGAACCAGAGCTATGGTAGAGGATATCTTTTGATGTAGACCAGCTCTATCAAATCCCTTTGGTGGGGATGTAGAGGAGATTGAGAGGAATCTTCCCTCCAAAAATCAGCCCATTCCGATGGCTAGATCTCTGGGAATCAGCATCACACCGAACTGATGAACAGTAACTCGGGAACCCAGTAGAGAGGTAACCCGTGAACTTGGCTCTTTAGCTTGTGGCTTTCCTCCACTATGTATATGTTGTTTCCCATAGAAGGCACATGTTAACTTGGATTGAAAACCAAACCTTGGTCTCGTCCATGACCATTAGTAGCAATAGAACGGCAGAAGGCCAAGCATTCTGCGAGTTGTCCCGGCCTGGGAGCCCCCTTTGCCTAATGTCCTTTTAAGGCACCAAGAGCGCAATCACTATTCCTTGTTGCCAAAAGTTCTAAAAAGATTCGATTTGGAACTATTATATGTCCAAGATCCAATATTGAAATAATTTCAGAGGTTTTCCCTTACTTTGTCCGTGTCCCTTTCCTTTCTCCATTCCACCTCCTTCTTTGCTTTGTTTCAATAAAATCTAAGGCAAAGCAAAATGCCTACTTTACGATTGGATTTAGTCAGCGTCACGAGAGAAGATGGTGCTATTCCCTTAGCTAGCTTTGACCAGCAAAGGAGGACAGCCATGCCAATCCAAGCAGAGCAACTAGAAGCCCGCTCTACCTTTCTTTCTCAGATGGCCTGTATGTGGTCGAGGATTGACGTGTGCCTCTGCATATCCTTATTTTTTATGCCCCTTGCTCTCTGTGGACATAAGGATTGACGTGTGCTGAGACAGCTGTCCCGCAAATTCTTCCGCCGTCAATAGTGACAGTTAGCGTCTTGGTATTGAATCACTCTCCCCCTTCTCTCCTAGAGAGTGTCAAATGCAGTTCACATTTCATTTGTTTCCCTCTCGACTTTGGATCTTAGCACCCCAAAAGTCTGTCTGTACAAACGATCTCTAGGAACCCCATTCAGCAAGAACCAGCCTTCGGAAGATTGAAAGCCCAAGGTTGGAGAGAGATCGAGGATAGTTTAGGAAGAAAATTATTTTACTTACCCTAGCCTTCTCCTCCACCTCCTCCTCGCCGTCCTCCTCAGTGGGAATACGATGTGTTCGTGAGTTTTCGAGGCAAGGATCTGAGAAGAAACTTCACGTTGCACGTCTTCTACGCTTTCAGGCAAGCCTCGATCCAATGCTTCAGGTGAAATCTATTCAGACCACCTAGTTTCTCTCTTCCCCTCCGTCCCCACCACCTCTGAGCCTGACCTCCATGGCTCCCCCGCCGTTGCCGGCGCCGCGTCCAGGCCAACACTGTTGGGCATACAAACCGAGCCACTCCATCGTCTTCGTCTTCCTTTGAACTAGGTCCGGAGCCATGGTCGCGTCCAGATCCAGAGCCTTGGCCGCGACAGTACTGGAGGCATGGCCGAGTCTAGATCTGGAGGCATCGGCCATGGACGAGCAAGGACGACGGAGAACTTCCAGATCTGTCAAAGACTCTTGCCAGAGACGAGCACGAACACTGCAAACCTCCAGATTTAGAGCTTGTCCATGGCCATGAACCTTGACGGCGAGGTCCATCCGTCTTCGGCCACCGGCCAGATCTGGTCGCTTCGTCTTCGGCTTTGCTCTCCTCTGTAAGACGCGGCGGGCTCGAGGATGGAGGTTGCGACTTGAGCGGTGGCGGCTCATGTTAGGGCGGTGTGATATGGCTGTGGAGGAAGACAGAGAAATAAGTTTTTAATTTTACATTTAATTCTTTTTATTTAATTCCATGTCAACTATAAGTGTCGAGCTGTAACCGAATAAGGAGAAAATTGCTCCCCATGTCAGTTGATACGTGATGAGAACAAATCACTGAATATTTTCTCAATGCTTCAGAGACAACGCGAATGAAGACATTGTCGAAGAAATCAAATCTAAGCTTTTCAAAGCGATTTGGCGTGCGAGGATTGCCCTCATCGCGCTCCCCAGGAACTACGCCAACTTGAAGTGATGCATGGACGAACTGGTCGAAATTCTCGAGTGTAGGCAGTGTTAAGAAACAAAGTCAGAACAGAGAAGCTGATAAAGGAAGAGAAGCTAACCTGACAAAAACAGAGCAAGCTCGGAAGAGTAAACGAAGACGAGCGGCAATCCTCGATCCAAGCCGAGTTGGCAATCCTTGTGAAGAATCTGGTTATACAACGATTAAACCGGAACAGAAGCTGATCAAGCCACCGAAGAAGCTACACGAATGGCTAGGATTAATTGTTCTGTTAATAAAAGTTGTTAAAGTCTTTGTAAAGGTAGTTCGAGAAGTAGAGTTGTAGTATAAAAGGGGCTGAGGAAAATGTAAAGAGATATTGTGAATTTGATGATTTCAATAGTACTTGTAATCTCTTTCAGCTCTCTAAATCTTCAATCGTAGATCTTTCTTTAGCTTTTCCTTTTGATCTTCTTCGTTATTCTAGAGCTCTATAAGATAGAGCAAGAAGAAGAACAAACAGATGTATGATGAAGTTTGCAGTTGATTGATTCAACAATTACAGATTACAGAAACCTTCTCACGTACAGGTTATATTCTAGATTCTACTTCTTCTCATGAAGCTACACGAATGGCTAGGATTAATTGTTCTGTTAATAAAAGTTGTTAAAGTCTGTTGTAAAGGTAGTTCGAGAAGTAGAGTTGTAGTATAAAAGGGGCTGAGGAAAATGTAAAGAGATATTGTGAATTTGATGATTTCAATAGTACTGTAATCTCTTTCAGCTCTCTAAATCTTCAATCGTAGATCTTTCTTTAGCTTTTCCTTTTGATCTTCTTCGTTATTCTAGAGCTCTATAAGATAGAGCAAGAAGAAGAACAAACAGATGTATGATGAAGTTTGCAGTTGATTGATTCAACAATTACAGATTACAGAAACCTTCTCACGTACAGGTTATATTCTAGATTCTACTTCTTCTCAGGCAGAGGTTCGGAGACCACGGTCACCTAGTTATTCCCATCTTCCGTGAGGTAAAAGCCGGAGACATTTCGAAGTTGACGAGCGGAAGCGAATTCGCTCAAGGTTTTGAGAGATTGTGTGGAAACTAGAGAGATGACGGTCATACAGAGATGGAGATATGCCCGAAGAAAGAATAAGCATTTGTCAAGGTTCGACTTGAGGGACAATGCTGGAGAGTATGTATCTCTTCTTCATGTTCATTGCATTATCATTTTGGGACTTGATCATCTTGATTTAGTCACGTAGGTTTGGTGTTGAATGTGAAATTCAAACTTTTCCTAATTTTCGCCATTTTTTGGGTCCATGATGGTCCACTTTTACATTGATTAATTTCCTTAAGTTTCTGCAAACAAAGAGCCCTAAGTTTCTTCTTTATCCTAATCAATTGACCTTTGCTCATCCTAAGGTTGTGTAAACCACGGGATTACTTCGCTAAGTTGAATTTATCCCCTTCATTAGCATCAAACAAAATTTTTAAATTATTTTTTTAGTAACTTTTCACGAGAGATCTTCACCAAAAAAAAAAAAAACTTTTCACGAGAGATTGGCTAAAGTTTTTTATTTATAAAAAAAAAAAAATTGTTCAGGTTTTAATCATTTTAATTTGAGTTAATATCATGAAAAATCTCAATCTGTATACTTTTGATAGATTTATCCTAAATTAATTTTTTTACCATAAAAACTCCAACATGATAAATTTGTGAAAAATTTACCCTAATTTAGTTTCTATTAAATTGAAATAATACCATGAAAAACCACAAATCACTATATTTGTGACAAATGGATAATAAAATTCCTTCAGTCAACTGTCACATGTCATTCAATTCGGCAATTTTACAATAAAATTTAAAAAGAAACTAACGGAGAATAAATTTATTAAGGGAAATTTTTTGTGGTAACAAAATTAATTTGGGATATATTGTTATATATATATATATATATATATAAAGTTAGAGTTTTTTGTGATATTAATTTTTCTAGTTTTAATCGTAGAGCAATGCTACTTCATTGGGGCCGAGACTTCTCATTTTTAAAGGCCTTAAAGAGGACGGCTGATTGTGGCCGCCCGTCATCTCTATGCTTGGCATTATCGTACCGTCGACGGCTGTTGTGCTTATCCTTACATCGGTCACCATCCCCAAAGCTACTGGCCGCACAAGGCTAGTGGCCGCAAAACTCTTGTGGAAGTAGGGGTGGTGCTAAAGTGGTTTTGGGACGTCACCAGCTGTCCTCATTGCCTCTACATATTGCCTTTTCTTCTTTGTTTTCTGCAATTTTAGTAAAATATATGTTCAATTCGTCATCTATTTGAACCTCATTTATCATAATACTGAACTTTGATCAAGTTACAATCATTTGACAATCAATTACCAAAATGTATTTACATTATATTACAATTAATTGATATTTTACCCTCTCATGCATTCAATTTGGAATCCAATGGTTGTAGGTTCGATTTTTGCCTTGACAATTTAGATTTAAGTGGGGCCGTTGTTGTAGGGTGCTCTGCTAAGTTTCCTCCAGATAATTAGGCAATTGCAGTCATGTCCCTAAGTTATAAAAAATCAAGAGTATCTTAGATATTTCATATTTCTCTCATTAAAAAAAGAAAAAGAAAAAGAACAGACCTCTGAAACAATGCACAAAAAAAGAAAAAAGAAAGAAAGAAAGGAAGCATGAGTAGGCACCATTGAACATCTGCGACAGCAGACCCCCAATGTGAAATAATTGGCGATAAGCTTATGCTACTTCAGCAGAAAAACTTAATAAGAAGCACTGATCTAGCCAAGTTGGACGTTTTCCCAATCGTATGAATGAGTAAAATCTGAACATTTTACGTCTCTTGGTGCATATTCCTACATTTAATGCTCTTATATTCTTAACTACAATTAACATCAGGGAGGAAGCGAGACAAGTGGACATAATAAAGTACCCTGCCGTGAAAATCAACATTCCACGGCAACTCTGCTCTGCAAGAAGCGCAATTGGAGTGGAATTGTTAGTAGGCGAGGTGATTTCTTCAATTAGAATGGGCCAAGAGGAGAATGTGCGCGTCATATGTTTATGTGGAGTAGAAGGAATAGGTAAGACGGTGGCGGCCGCAGTCATCTTCGAGCGCATTTGCCTCAATTTCGAGTGCTTTGTCTTTCTAAATGAAATTGGAGAAGCAGATCAAGTAGGTATATTAGGCCTCCAAAAGAAGCTGCTCCGTAATCTCACAAAGGTGGAACGATGGAGGACGAACGACGACATTCAGACCGACATCAACAAGATAAACAGTAACGACGACATTCAGACCAACATTAACAAGATAAACAGTAACATGTGCCGTAGAAGGATATTTCTTGTTCTTGATAATGTTACTAGTAAAGAACAGATTGACTACTTCGGGGCAGGAGAGCGAGATCTGCTGTGTTGCGGGAGCAGAATTTTGATCACAACCAGAAGCCAGAACTTACTAAAAGATCTTGATGTTGACGACAAGTATATCGTCAAAGGATTGGACCAGAATGAAGCGCTCCAGCTCTTTTGTCGCCATGCCTGGAAGAGAGAAGAACCTCAAGAAGGCTATGAGGAGTTGTCTCGAAGTCTAGCTCATTATGCAGGAGGTAATCCATCGTCTCTTAAAAGGTTGGGCTCATACCTACACGGCAAGTCGGAACATCAATGGCGTCAGACATTAGAGAAGTTGGTCAAATGCCCTTATCTCGATTCGCTCTTTCGTTCCTTCTGGTCGGTAGGGCCATACGGAGGTCAAGGCGATGATGCATTTGATGATGGGGCACACACTGGTGTGAGGCAAATTAGGCTCTATGGACAGTCAATTATTGAGTCCATGACCATCGATTATGACCAGAACGGGTCTTTGGTGAGATCACGTCAGCACGGTACACATGTCCATGGCATTTTTTTTTTTTTTTTTTGGTCAGTCCTACTCTATTCCTACTCTACACTCACTCGCAGACTTGTGCCCTGCCTCTTGCAGGGCGTGGGAGTCGCAACCCACTCTCAAACTTACGCGTCCCTACCCCCCATCCCTCCCTGAGAAGGTGGGGATTTGAACCCCTCACCTCCCCCTTCTATATTGGAAGGGTGGCCACTGGGGCGAACCCCCAGTGGTTATGTCCATGGCATTGAAAGGGTCAGTTTTCTGCCACTCTAATAGAATGATTATGTACTTTACCATTCATTGCTTATAAGTTAAACAGAATCAACTACAAGTTTAACATCATCATTGTGCGTCGATAGTAGAATCTAGTGCAGAAGTTACTAGATAGAAGAATGTAAGGTAGTCAAAAGATGATGGCCAACGTGTAAACATCTACGGAAGTGTTGGTGTGTTACTATCTCACGTATCTTGGCCAAGTATGAAGGTATAAATTCTATCATTCCTTTTTCGTCTTTTCTTCTATATATTTACTTCGTCTCCTTTTAATTTGTTTATGAGACTTTAGTATCTTGCCTTTCGTTTGGAGCTAAATCGGCATGCGGCAGCTTTGCTCAAGGACTTACTCATAGCCAAAAACACTAAAATAAAAAACTTTCCTTCGTTCCTTTTTCAATTAGGGATAAGTACTAAAAGGAATTCGATCAAGTAATTTATCTTTCACAGTAAGGAAATTATATTGATCCAAAATAACACAAAAGCAATAAATATTGGATGTTAGAGGTATGTGATGATGGTAACTCTTAAACTTTTGCACTTATTGCAGCTGGTGAGATTGGGTCATCCAATCGAATACCTAATATCTATATCAGGTCATATTGATGATTTTGAAGGTCGTGAGGTTGTTCGGTCTCTCAAGATCCACAGCAACAAGAAGACGTACGGACCATATGTGTTGTAATCGGCGTCGCAGCGGAAGCGGATTGTGTATGTTTTGCAATTATGTCGGGAGCTATAGAAATCAATCGAAATAAAACGAGGAACAATAAAATAAAGGACACCAGAAATTTACGTGGTTCGGTCCGAATGTCGGAACCTACGTCCACGGGGAGAGCCAGCACCTAATTCGCTATAAATCGGAGAATTACAAGATTACAATCACACACATGCACTCAAGTGTTTCCCAGCCCTACTGTACACCCAATACCCACAGTGTTTAACAACTCAACTCAATCACTGGACTCGACTTCCACACAAACCTTTCGGAGCTCAAGCCTCTCACTCTCTCTCGAGCTCTCTGCTCTTGCTCTCTGCCGAACTCTTTTGCTCTCACTGTCCGCTTCTGCATCGATGTCTTCTCCTTTTAGCGAGGAGGGCAGAAAAAACAGGACAAAAGAAGAAAGTAAATGGCCTCATTAAATGCAGCGCAGGCGCCCACAAGATAATTCCACAATCGGCACCGAACGCCCACCATATTTGAAGGCATGCAAGCGGGTCGTGCATGTGCATGGGAAAGCATTTAATGAGGCAAATAAGAGTCAACAATCGTGTGCCTTCGATCCGTGAAATGAGGTGAGCCGAAGTCTTCAAATTTCTTGTTCTCGGAGAAAGGCATGCGTAAAAGAGGAGTCATCTTCATGCATTTGCAGCAGGTGGTGGGTCCAATATTTAATGCAGAAGATTGTGGACTTCCTCTTTCGGCAGAAGACAATCTCTCTTCTTTGACTTTGCTTGCATGCTTGAAGAATTTAAAACCCCATGCAGCTTTCTTTGGCTTCTTCATTCCACGCATACGCATGAAGAGATGGGATTAATGCCGGAACAAAATTCGAAGACATCACAAGGCCAGACTTATGTGTATTAATCTAACGGGCTCAAACTTGAGAGACAATATATCAATTTGGTATAGCAATTGGTATCAGAGCTGAGACTTTGCAATTATGTCTGGAGCAAAAGTAGAAATTGAGAAATTTAACGGGAGGAACAACTTCGGGTTGTGGAGCATCAAGATGAAGGCGCTATTAACAACTCAAGGATTAGCCAAGGCATTGGAGGGCAAGGCTCAGTTGCCCGAAACAATGCGAGATGCTGAAAAGGACGAGCTAATGGAGAAGGTATGAGCATCATCCTGTTGAACTTATCGGATGAAGTGCTAATAGAGGTGGCCGAGGAGGAGGATGCCGCAGCGTTATGGGCTAAACTTCAGGCCCTCTATGTAAGGAAGGGTTTGAACAATCGCTTATATATGCTAAAGAGAATGTTCCAGTTTCGATATACTGAAGGTACGTCCATTAGATCCCACCTAGATGAGTTTAATAAGCTCATGATGGACTTGAAGAATGTTGGCAAGATTTTAGATGATGAAGAACAAGGCATGATGTTGTTGGCATCTCTACCGGAGTCATGGGAGCACTTTACTGACTCGTTGTTACAGGGGCGTACTACGATTACCTCAGAGGAGGTAAAATCTGCCCTGTTTTCAAAGGAGTGGCAGAGAAAGTTGCGTGATGACAGTCTAGCGCAAGATGTACCGCATGGACTGGTGATTCGAGGTAGAGACCAACATCGGAGGCCCAGCAACAGAAGCTAAAGCAAAAGCAGGTCGAAGTCACGACATAGAAAATCAAAAGGTCGCGTGAAGTGCTTCGAATGTCATGAGGAGGGGCACATAAGGAGAAATTGTCCAAAGCTAAGAAATAAAGGCGTTTGGCAAAATGCCACAAGTAGTGTGGCGAATGTTGCCGAGGAGAGTACCAGTGATGCCGAAGCTGTCCTATGTGTATCTACGAGTTCGTCAGAAGACGAATGGGTGCTAGATTCTGGATGTTCCTATCATATGACTCCTCACAAGAACTGGTTCACTACCTACCAGACTGCAGATGGTGGTAGAGTTCTTTTGGGGAATAATGCAGCCTGCGAGGTTATGGGGATAGGAACAGTTCGAATCCGAATGCACGATGGCGTATAACGGACGTTGACAGATGTAAGGCACATACCAAAGCTCAAGAAGAGCCTTATTTCTTTGGGAACACTCGATGACCTCGGGTGCAAATACACAGCTGAAGGTGGAGTGCTGAAGATCTCTCGAGGTGCCCTGACAGTGATGAAAGGGAAGAAGGCGAATTCTCTCTATCATTTCTTGGGAGAAACCGTGACCGGAGTTGCTGCGGTTTCATCGGGTGAGTCGACTCAAATTTGACTCGGTTATGGCATATGCGATTGGGACACATGAGTGAGGCGGGTATGACGATGCTGAGTGAGAAGGGGTTGCTGAAAGGTCAGAAGACAGGAAAGCTGGACCTGTGTGAGCACTGCATCTTCGGGAAGCAGCGTCGTGTTAAATTCGGTACAGCTCTACATTCAACCAAGCAACCAGTAGAATACATTCATTCAGATGTTTGGGGACCGTCTCCAGTTCCATCGAAAGGAGGTGCTAGATATATGTTGACATTCATCGACGATTACTCAAGGAAGGTATGGGTGTACTTTCTGAAGCACAAATCTGAGGTATTTGATCGGTTCAAGAATTTTAAGGCATTGATTGAGAAGCAGTCAAGTAAGCAAATCAAGTGTCTGAGAACTGATAATGGCATGGAGTTCTGTGGTAAGGACTTTACCGAGTTCTGCCAAAAGGAAGGGATTGTGAGACACCGTACAGTTCCCGAGACACCACAGCAGAATGGCGTAGCAGAACGGAAGAACAGAACTCTACTCGAGCGAGCTCGGTGCATGCTTTCGCATGCAAGATTGGGCAAGGAATTTTGGGCCGAAGCAATAAATATGGCATGTTACCTGGTTAATCGATCTCCATCTTCTGCTATTGAGTGGAAGACTCCTGAGGAAGTATGGTCGGGGAAACCTGTTGATTACTCCGGATTACGAATATTCGGATGTCCTGCGTATGCTCATGCGAGAGATGGTAAGCTTGAGCCGAGGGCGAAGAAGTGCATATTTCTGGGTTATGCACAAGGGGTGAAAGGCTACTGGTTGTGGTGCACTGATCCCAGATCACCCGATTTTATAATCAGCAGAGACGTGATCTTTGACGAGACTGCAATGCTTCAAAAGAGGAATCTTGAGACTCAACCAGCAGAGCAAACGGATCATGGTGTCAAAAGTGAGGTGGAGATTCAGGCGGAGTCTCCAAAGACCTCAGAGGTAACCGAGGAAGAGATTGCGGATGAGGCCACAATTCCTGAAGACGGTGATACTGAACAACCAGCAGAGCCACAACACAACATAGCCACGGGCAGACAAAGAAGGCAAATTAAACCACCGGTACGTTATGGTTATACTGATATTGCCTATGCATTAACTGTAGGTGATGAGGTGGAGATGGATGAGCCTTCATCTTATTCTGAGGCGATGGCTAGTGCTGAGTCATCACAGTGGCTAGAAGCTATGAGTGAAGCAATAGAATCACTCTATCGAAATCAGACATGGGAGTTGGTCAAAGTACCCAAAAGTCAGAAAATTGTCGGATGCAAATGGGTCTACAAACGGAAAGAAGGCATTCCCGGTGTAGAGGCAGCCAGGTTCAAGGCGAGACTTGTTGCGAGGGGGTATACTCAACGAGAGGGCATCGACTACAATGAAGTATTCTCTCCCGTGGTAAGGCATACCTCTATTCGTGTATTACTTGCCTTAGTTACTGCACAGGATCTTGATTTGGAGCAGCTAGATGTGAAAACGGCATTTCTTCATGGTGAATTGGAGGAACAAATTTACATGAAGCAGCCTGAGGGATTTGTTATTCCAGGTAAGGAAGACCATGTTTGCTTACTGAAGAAATCCTTGTATGGATTGAAACAATCTCCTAGACAGTGGTATAAGCGTTTTGATGCTTTCATGACTAGTCAAGATTATTCGAAAAGCCAGTTTGATAGTTGTGTTTATTTTAGGAGATTGGAGGATGGGTCTTTGATTTATTTGCTATTATATCTTGATGATATGTTAATAGCGGCTAAACATATGTCGATATTGATGTGTTGAAGCGGCGGTTGAGTGCTGAGTTTGAAATGAAAGAATTAGGTGCTGCTAAGAAAATATTGGGTATGGAAATTTTGCGTGACAAAGCTACAGGAACGTTGCATTTGTCTCAAAAGAAATACATTGAGAAGATCATGGCATGTTTCAATATGCAGTCAGCAAAATCTGTAAGTACTCCTTTAGCCGCACATTTTAAACTTTCTGATAGGTTGTCATCGCAAACTGAGGAGGAGGAGGAACATATGTCCCGTGTTCCTTATTCTAGTGCAGTTGGTAGTATTATGTATGCCATGGTATGTACTAAACCTGACATTTCACAGGCCGTAAGTGTTGTCAGCCGTTACATGAAGCACCCAGGTAAGACACATTGGGAAGCCGTGAAATGGATCCTCAGATATCTAAAGGGGACAGCAGACGTTGGCATTATGTATCGGAGGAACATCAATGGCAATGAGACCACAGGGTACGTGGATTTAGATCACGCCGATAACTTGGATGATCGCAGATCGCTAGCAGGGTACGTGTTTATGCTAGCAGGTGGTGCAATAAGTTGGAAAGCGTCTTTACAAGATGATGTTGCATTGTCTTCGACTGAGGCGGAGTACATGGCACTAACTTTTGTTGCAAAGGAGTCAATATGGTTAAGAGGTTTGCTCTCGGACCTTGGGTGGAGCGAAAAGTGTCACCATACACTTTGTGACAATCAAGGTACGATATATTTGGCTTACAATCCAATATATCATGAGCGAACAAAACATATCGACATCAGGTATCATTTCATCCGAGATGTCATAGCAAAGGGTAAAATTGTTGTGAAGAAAATAGCAACACCGGAGAACCCGACAGATATGATGACGAAGCATGTTCCTTCAGCAAAGCTCGAGCTCTGTATGAGCTCGATTGGCGTCTGTAGAGTATGAGCGCCCATCGGGCGTTGGGAGAGCCGAGCATGGAAAATAATCACTATAACTTGGCTTCAAACGTTGAGCCAAGGTGGAGAATTGTTGAATTATGTCTCAAGTTTGAATCCATTATACGATACCCGATACGCGCAAAACATTTTCACGTTGAAATGAGGAAGAACGTCGGCGAAGCATTTAATTAAAATTAAGGAGCGTGCGATAGGAGCCGAAAAAGATCCAACCCTTGGCGTTGGAAATAAAGTCTTCAATCCATGGGATTCTTCTCATTTGTCAGCATGAAATCTGAAGGGGTGATCGTCCAAATTCTTCTACGTCATTAAATGCATGCACATGGCCATGTGCATGCATGCTTGTAGAAGAATTGGTTGGTCAACACTTGCTGCTTCTGAAGCTATCTCGTAGGCGCCCAATTTTCTTTTCTTCTTGGTCATCTTTGTGGACTTCTTTCGTCTTGTTGCGGATAAAGAAGGAGAGAAGGCAGAAGCTCTTCTACGTGTGTCGGTACATGCTGCTCAGCTCACACGCTAACATTAAATGCATGGAGGCACATGCTTTGAAGATCGGTGCCTTCTGACAATTCTGGAGTACAATATTATTTTGTTTCCTTCTCTTCCACCGATAAAAAGGACAAGACGTCTGGAGCTTGATAAGCTGCAAAAAAAAAAAGAAAACCAGCTTTGCAGTGAGCAAGAGAAAAAGAGCTCGAGAGAGAGTAAGAGGCGTGAGCTCCGAGAGTTTTGTGCGGGTTCGAGTCCATTGATTTGTTTTGTTAAATACTGTGGGTATCGGGTATAAAGTAGGGCTGGGAAATACTTGAGTGCATATGTGTGATTGTAATCCTGTAATTCTCCGATTTATAGTAGATTAATTTGCTGGCTCTTCCCGTGGACATAGGTTCCGACACTCGGACCGAACCACGTAAATTTCCGATGTCCTTTCCTTTTATTGTTCCTTGTTTTATTTCGATCGATTTCTATAGCTCCCGACATAATTGTAAAATTACGATCCGCTTTCGCTGCGACGCCGATTAACAACAATATGGTTCTGAAAGAGGACGGCCTTTTGATATCTCAAGTATTGGTGGACGGATTATCGGGTTTCATGGGACATGCAGCAGCCATCTCAACTCAATTGGAGCCCATTTCGGGCCAATTTCTCACGAGTATCCATTTGATGTCGTAGGACCATTTGGTGGTGATAGTGGTATGAACATTTGGGATGACGGAAAACACACGGATGTGAGGGAAATCACTATAGGCTTTGATTCGGTAGTTAAGTCCATCTCCATCTTATATGATGAACACGGACATCCAGTTGGTCCGTTCACACATGGCACAAGTGGAGGAGGCAAAAGCTATAGGGTGAGCTATGATACAAACAATATCTTCAATTCAGGATGCAATGTTATTTGTTGACGTCCTTGATGCTTTTTTTTTTTTGGTAAAGTTTATTTCTTCATTGTTAAATTAGATAGTTGTTCTTGAATTCTTAAAGTTTTTATCCTTTTTCTTTTTCAGATTAAGCTCGATCCAAGTGAGTACTTGAAATCCATCTCGGGCTACACCAACAAAGATTTTGGACGCACCATTCTTCAATCATTAACAATCCATACTAGTAGAAGGGATCATGGACCGATCGGAATAGATAATAAAGGGAGGCATTTTTCATTTCCATACACCGGCGGCAAAATTGTCGGGTTTCATGGGAGTTGCAATGGCCCTCATCTGGAGTCTATTGGAGCTTTTTATGAGCCGATTGCTCATACATATCCTGTTAAGGTTTACGGGCCTTTTGGAGGCGAAGGCGAAAAATCCCGGGATTTTGTTGATTTAAAGGGGATTAATGTTCACTACGCAGACTTCATCGAGTCCATCACTTTTGAAGTCGACGAAGCCACCAGCACCGAACCGGAAACTAATTACGGTGGAAATGGCAGGGAAAATACTTTCAAGGTTGTATCTAAAGACTCTTTCCTCTTCTCTTTTTCCGTTTACTTGAATGTCCTAAGTTAATTTTTCTAGCTTATCATAACATAAGTCAGATGATGGCATTATGAACCTTGAGATTCTTAATAGTTGCTTCTCAAATGCACATGATTAAAAGTTCATTATACATGAGGATCAGCATGATTGTTAGAAATCCAAATGGAAAAAATTAATGACTTCACTTTATTAAAATTAGGCAACGACAAACCTAGCCATCAACATAAAGCAAATTTACTTTTGATTTACAAAATCAAATGTACTCCCAAATTTATTAGAAATGTAATTTTACTCGAATTATATACACTTAGTTTATAGATTCAAATCATATTTCAAAAGAATCTACTTATTTATTTTGCTTATCGAATAATGCAACATATAATCACTCACATCAAATATGGGTTTCTGGTGGCCTGTTTGCAGGTTAAACTAAGAGATGAAGAGTATATAACTTCTTTTGCTGGATACCTCAAAACTGCAAATGATAGTGTCACTCTAATCAGCTCGCTCACATTTCAAACCAACAAAAGATTATTGGGACCCATTGGCAGAGAGGAAGGGCTGTACTTCTCCTTACCATCAAAAGAAGCTGGGAAAGTAATCAGGATTTTCGGGAGAAGTGGTAATTATCTCGAATCTATCGGAGCACAAGTCCAGCCGTGCTATCCCCTCAAGCGTGTGGGGCTATTTAGGTCGGAAAGTGCGTCAAAGTGGGATGATCAGTGTGCGCACACCAATGTAAGGAAAATAACTGTGGAACATAAGTCAAGTAGAAAGCGATCCGTCCAATCAATCAAGATTCAATACGAAGATGATAATAACAAATTGTCGCATTCAGAGACATATGATGGTAGTATTGCAAGAAAAAACTTTAAGTTAAGGAAGAAGACTACCCAAACGGTATGTCCTCATGCATATGTAAATGCTTTTTAAAATCCTTGCCAAACTTGCATTGCCTATGTTGGCAGGAGACTCTTTCGGGACTTAAATCATGAGTTTACTCGTTATGTCTGTTATTGCAGATCGAAATACATAATCCAGATGAGCATTCGACTTCAATATCCGGGTGTACGTGTAACCAGACAAAGAAACGATTGGAGGTATTACATCTGTTTCTTTTCAAGCTAACAAAAGAACGCCGAACCTGTTGGTGATGAGAATGGAGGCACTTCTCATCTCCTGCAACGGGTGGCAAATTTGTTGAATTTTACGAGGGGAGTGATAAACATCTTCATGGAATTGGACAGGAACCATGTCTTCTACTTCTTATCAATGGGAACATGCCGTATTCGTGAGTTTCAGAGGCTCCGACATTCGGAATTACTTCATGTCACACCTCTTCGAACGGCTAGAACGGAAGAGGATTCGCTACTTCTACGACCAAGACCAAAGATACGCTGGGATGGATATTGAGGGCAAGATCTTCGGAGCAATCCACCATGCAAGGATCGCCCTCGTCGTGTTCTCCACGAACTGTGCCAACTCCAAGTGGTGCATGAACGAGCTGGTCGAGATCCTCAACTGCAGAAGGGACCACCACCTCGTATTTATTCCCATTTTTACATTCGCTTGGCTGAGGTTAAGAAGTTGAGGGAAAGCAAATTCGAGCAAGCCCTCGAGAAATTCGATGGGAAAGAGAGAGATAATAAGCAGAGAGACTGGAAGGCCGCCATAGCAGAGGCTACAGAAATTCATGGTTTCGAATTGGAGAATGACGCCCATGGGTACGTACCAGTGATTCTTACTTTGTGTCGAAGCTTAGTATTGCGATCTGTGATTTTCCTTTCTTCGAGGTTGTTTCCTTGGTTTGGCTGCTTCGCTGATGGAATTTATTTATAATCGACAAAATTGGTTTTCCCGAGGGAATGGAACAAGTGGAAGTCTGTTTCGATTTTCCTGGACATTCTTCTTGCCTATTTTTTGAAAAAATATGGAAAATTGATGTGATTTTCCATGTTAATTTCAAAATTTTAGATATAAAATAGGAATAATTTCAAAAATTAATTCCACTTTTCATTTCAATATCAATTTATATTGAGTTTTGAAAATCTACAATTTGCACTTCCCAACGGAAACCTCTAATTCAAAAAGACTAATGTACCCTCAAACTCATCCAACCTTAAACAATTTGCACTTCCCAACAGAAGCCTCAAATTCAAAAGGACGTATTAAATATTCCCCAGGTTTGTGGCGTGCGTCGTTAAAACTTGGGGAACAAAAATGAAAACTAAAAAGTGAGAGAAATGCAAACAAGATAGATACTAGGGTTTGAATTATTTCAATCCAGAAAGTGTATAATAGCGTAAACTATTTTTCTTCCGCTAGAGCTCCTTCTGAGCTTTCATACCTTCTATGGTCCAAATTTTGGAGTGTCATACTTAAATACATGATAACATAGTATGAAATTGGGAAAAGTATCGACGAACAAATCTATTTAATATTTATTGTTTTTACGGCCTCAGTGAGAAATGTGTTGTTCCTTTATATGCACGGTACGACGCATCCCCCTCTGCCACAGGATGACTTTACCTTTGAAAGTAGAGCTTAGGTAATCATAATTTTTTTTGTTACACATGCCAATGCCTCCGGTAATTTAGTCAAGCTGGATCTTTTCTATTCATATTTTATATACCCACGAAGAAATTTGTGTACATGTTGGTCGTATGTTGTCTCTTCGGGTTCATGTTTATGTTCATTTTGTCATACATATTGCTCATAAAATTTTTGTATTAACACTTAACATCAGCAATGAAGCGGCGCTCATTGATCTAATAGTCGACCGCATTGTCAAGGAGGTTCGGCCTCTCGACTCTGTGGAAAACGCAATTCTTCTTCCACATCATGTTAAGGTTTGTAGGCCTTCTGGAGGCGAGGGCGAGAAATCCTGGGATTTTGCTGGTATAAAAGGGATTGATGTTCACCACGCAGACTACACCGAGTCCATCACTTTTGAAGACGACGAAGCCACCAGCTCTGAACCGCATATGGCGGGAGAGTACTTTCAAGGTTGTATCAAAAGACTCTTTCCTTTTCTTTTTATTCCGTTTCTACTTGAATGATATAAGTTTATTCACCTAGCTTATCATAACGGTAGTCTGATTATGGCATTATGAACCTTGAGATTCTTCACAATGCTTCGCAAATGCACATGAAAAGTTAATACCAGATATACCTGAGGATCGGCATGACTGTTAGAAACCAAATGGAAAAATTAATGACTTCACTTTATTAAAATTAGAAAAAGACCAACCTAGCCATAAACATAAAGTAAACTAACTTTTGATTTACAAAATGAAATGTACTGCCAATTTATTAGAAATGTGATTTACATGAGTCTTAGCATATATAAATTATTTCATAGATTCGAATTGTGTTCCAAAAGAACCTATTAATTTATTTTGTTCATCGACTGATGCAACATATATTCACTCACGTCGAATATGGCTTTCTGGTGGCTTGTTTGCAGGTTAAAATGAAAAATGGAGAATACATAACTTCTTTTGCTGGATATCTCAAAAATGCAAATGATAGTGGCGCTCTAATCAACTTGCTCACATTTTGAACCAATAGAAGAATATCGGGACCCATTGGTTGAGAGGAAGGGGCATATTCTCCTTCCCATCAAAAGCTGGGAAACTCATCAGCTTTTTTAGGACAAGTGATGATTTTCTTGAATTTACTGGAGCACAAGTTGAGCTATACTCTAACAAGCTCTACCCTTTAAGTGTGTGGGGTTATTTGGAACTTCGAATTCATCATGTTAGGACGATGGCAATAAAACATGCCAATGTAAGAAAAATCGCTGTTGAATTTGAACCAAGTAAAGGGCAACGCATCCGATCGATCTTGTTTCCGTATGAAGAGGAGAGTAAAGAATTGTGACAACCAAAGACACATGGTAGCATTGATGGAAAAAACTTCCATAGAGTATAGAAGGTCGAGAACCATACAGTATGTCCCCATAAATACATATGCTTTGTAAAATCCTTACAAAACGTGCATAGCCTACGTTAGCTGGAGACTCTTGCGAGACTTAAATCATGAGCATGATGGTTATGCCTATTATTTCATATCAAAATGCATGATCCAAATGAGTATTTGACTTCATTATCCAGGTACTTTTCTAATGAAAGCATTAAGTCTCTAATGTTTCGAACTAACAAAAAAACAAACGGACCTATTGGTGATGAAAATGGGGCAACGCTCTTCTCATCTCCTGCAATGGGTGGCAAAATTGTTGGATTTTATGGGAGGAGTGGTCAATGTCTTGAAGCAATTGGAGCATATGTTGAACCGATCTCGCATCTCTACCCGGTTAAATCCATCGGCCTAGGTGGATGTGCTTGAAACGACAGTATATTCAGCAGTGTGAGGGAAATTGAGATAATGCATGACAAAATTATCTACTACGTTATGTTTGTGTACGACAAGAATGGTGAACAAGTTTGCTCAGTTAGGCACGGCAGCTACACTGGAGAAGACAAGGGCGACATCACCAGGGTTAGTCTTTTTTGTCCCTCTTTGATTGGTCGCTGTTTACTTACTCATATTTGATCAACTGAGACAATTTTTATAGTGTTTGTTCACGTGATTTAGTGAATTTAGACTTAAAAAATAGGTCTTGTTTCCTCCACTCATCTAATTTTAAGAGGTACTTTTGAGATTGTATAGATTAGATTGGGTTATCCGTGGGAGTACTTGACATCAATCTTTGAATATAAGCGAGGATTTTCTCATAAGCGAGAGGATGGTCACAACGACATCAAGAGTGTTCCTGTTCAGTCGCTCACATTTTGTAGTAATAAAACAAGACGCGGACCCTTTGGCTTGATGGCGGGGAAGTACTTTTGTTGTCCATCGACAGGAAGCAAAATCATCGACTTTTATGGGACATGCGGGGATACTCTTAAGTCCATAGGAGTGTATGCGGAGCCCATGCCGCGAGTATATCCTTTCAAAATCATTGGAACCTTTGGAGGCTCTGGTGGTATTCCGTGGGACGACGGAGTGCATACCGATGTGAGGGGGATTCGTCTCCATTCTGTAGACAAAGTATTTTGCGGCATCACGATTGAGTATGATAACAATGGTCCCTTCGTGTTAGGCTCTCAACACGGCGGACAAGCCTCACCAGCCTTTCGGGTTGGTCTGTATCTCAATCTTTCCGTGTCTCTCTTTTGTCTTTAGATTCTTTTGCCTGTCTGGAAGTCGTTCAGGTTTACATGTTGCTGTTCAGTGTTCTCGGCTTCATGTAGCACAGTAGATATTTTCATTAAAGACTGAGGCGTTTCTTTTGGCATCCTATATCTCGAACCTTCACGTGTTTTCCAAGTAAGAACATGTTTTGCTTTGCTATTCTTCAGATCCCTCAAGATTATCCCAGGGAGCGTCTGGATGGGGTGTCTGGATGGGATTTGGGGTTGGATGAAAGGAAATAATGACGCTCCTGACACTGTCTTCCAGGACCCGACTATAGCTACCAAGGGGGACGCTCCGCTTTTGCCACCAACGCTCCGCTTGTCAGGCCTGGCTGGAACTGGATGGTCCACGAAATTTGGTATCTCGCCGGCAGAAGGTGATGGCACGATCATTGACTTTTTCGGAAGGGCAGAATTACGTTTTAATTCTATTGGAGTGCGTTTGGCACCATATTAGATTAAACCCCCTCCCTCCCCCAAGCTTTTCATTTTCTTCTTTCCCCTAGCTTATGATTGTGTGAATATTCTTATCTATTTCTTATTTCATTTAATATGCATTTGTCATGGCAACTTTCGCGTAATCAAAGGATTAACTGTGAAGATGCTCCAAGGACAGCCAAGTAATATTTTGGATGGGAAAACTAGTCATCAGAAAAAGAAAAATGATGAAAATAATCCCAAAAATAGTTATCTAAAAATTATTTGGAAATTAGAGACAGTGATGCATTTGAATATGTGAATAGAAGTTCTCAATCACAACATGACCCTTGGATTTTTTTTTGGATAGATCCAAGGCTTAGACCGGCACTCCCTCTTCATGTTGGCTCAAATATCGGGAGTGAAATTGTTAAAAGGATTAATTTTAAATATATATATATATACACACAATTCACGTCCCTTATAATTCATTTGGATATAGTTCATTAATTTTTTCCAAACTAATAAGAACCCATTGTCCAACAATAAGTCCCCTTGACATTTAATTTTGCCGATTCGTTAAATTAAGAGTGACGAGCGAAAGAAGATGGACTGGCTTAGGACATCATGTAAGATGGGAGCTCCACGATTCCTGTACTACAATCGAATAAAGATTTCTGTCTATTATATTAAATATTTAACCAATCCGATTATAATCTATAAATTAATTTGTAAGATGAAAAAATTTGCAGACAAATTTAATAAATATTATCCTTTTAGCAGCTTCTCATCAAATATTAAATATATAATCTTTTTATTCGCAGCTATAAGTCTAATTTATAGATAGTGGGCTTGAAGCAAATAATAATAATAATAATAATAAATGCGAATCTATAACTAAATTATGATTATCTTAGTTGTTATTACATCATTATTGCTATCATTGAATATCCATTGAGCAAAAAAAAAAAAAACCTAGGTTATTATTTATTATCAACTAATAAGTTTAAAAATAACATGCAATAATTAGATTATATGAATAATAATAATAGTTATCTTAAGGAACCCATAAAATTTATGAAATTTATTTCTTTCAGTTTATTGGCTCACAAAATATAATTTTACACGGTAATTTAGTTATTATTAATACAATTAATTATAATGCAATGGTGTATTAACATGCTTAATTGTCTATAGCTAAAAGAGAGAGAAAAAAATGCAACAAACTAAGTATCTAATATGATTAATTGTCTATGCTCATGCATGTATGTGTTTATTAAGATTAGTTCCTACAGAATAATCTATAAAATCTAGGGTTTACCTAATTTTCAGAACATTTGAAATCCAGATCAAATGCGAAAAGAGTGGAAAGATCCAACTATGAAACATAGGGCGTCTATATATACTGAAAAAAAAAAAAAAAAAAAAAACAAAGAGTAGAAAAAGAAATCTGTCGAATATTTGACATGTGTTAGTTTAGGGAAATCTTTTATGTAATTAACCGCATCACTGTTATATTGATATAGTACAAAACTTCGAAGGAAATACTTAGAAAGAAAAGGTACAGGAAATGTTGAAATTTCTAATAATAACTAATTTGCAACATTGAAGTCATTAAATGTATTTGGTCTTTAACAAAACTCAAGGAATCGAAAAGCACATGTTCTAAACTGAAGTAAAAGGAGTGCGAAATGTAAGAAAAGTACCCCTTGTAAGAACAATAATCAATCTCTTATAAATCACAGTTTTGCATGCTAATCTTCATAGTAACTCCTAGAAAAGACGTAGTTATTAAATATTCACGAAGATAAAGATTTTGTAAACCACGTTAGGCAGATATCTAATTCCTATTTATGCTCTATTCTATTCTCATGAAATAAGTTTTCTATTCCTATCTTATTCATATTCGCATGCTAAAAGGTTTTGATTTCTATGGTCATGCAAAGGAATGCCTCGATCAAATTTGAATCAAATACGTAATTTTCTTTTGGTACCTTTACAAAATGAATTCGGAATCCCAAGCCCATGTAAATTAATCTGCTCTTCTTTTTCTTTTTTTCCTAAAATCTGCTCGAAAGGGATAATAATACAAATAATTCATGAACTTTAATTCAATGTTTAAGTGGTTCTTGAACTTTTTATTTATTTAATGTGGTCTCTAATTTTTAGCTCAATATGAAATATGATTCTCCAACTTTTAATTTGTTCAATGTAATCTCTTATTTTTTATACAATTGCTGAACTATATGAATATATTCCATGTTATCCTTCATTAATTCAAGTTCAAGGACAACATTAATTATTTTTTTATAATTAGAGGATTAAATTGAATACATACCAAAAGTTACTATGCACGTTGAGCTAAAATTTAGAAATTATATCAAACAAATTAATTATTTAAGGAAAATATTATATATCAAGCCAAAATTTAGGAATTGATTGCGTCATTTTTTTAATAAAAAAAGGGGTTTAAAAAAGAAAAGAGAAAAAAAGAAAAAGATGAAGAATAGATTCGGGTTCGAGGCATAAATCGAAGCTCCCAGTGAGCAAGGCAGGTATAAACCCCCAAACTAAACCATCGATTCCTTCAATTCCCCAATTCGATCCTTTCACGCAATGATCGACGATCGCATGCCGCGATGCTCGTAATGGCTTCGTCGGAGATCGAAGTCACCGACTCCCCGGGATGCTCTTGGAAGGTTGACGGAATTACGTATCCCACCAGTACCAGGTGGTGGCAAGATCGTTGGCCTTCTCAGAAGGGAGAGATCATATCTTAGTTCTATCAGAGCGCGTTTGGAACCATTTTAGTTACCCGAAAACCGCCTTTAAATTAGAGACAGCGATGCATGTCACGCCCCGATCCTCGGGCACGCACACATCCTTCTCTTTCGGTCGATTTTATAATGCGCTATCCCATGACTATGTATCGCCGACCCTTTCATTTATTAAGCACATGCAGAAGTAGTTAAAATCCCCAGACAATAAAACGATGGGATAGAAAAGTAGGGCCATATTTTTCATATTGAAATTTATAACCAAACTTTTATACAAAACACAAACCAAAGCACTTCGCAACTTTTTAATCTAAACTCTATTCACATCAAAAAGGAGGTCTCAAAAGAAGATAAACTCTCAGTCCATTTGGGTTGTACTCAAGGCCCCTCTTGGGATTATCTTCTTCTTCCAAAAATCCTTCTCAGACTCCTCCTCCTCAGCTCTTCAGCAGGGTCCTGAAATGATTTCCCCAAACCGGGATGAGACTACGTCTCAGCGAGTTCTACCCCACTAAGGCCCGATTAGTAAACCATTATACTATAGGCTACCTAAACACGCACAGGTCAGGGGACTTACCTTGGCCTCAGATTCCACCTGCAAGTCAGTACAATTCATAATAGGCACCCAAGCAATCATATCACAGATCGATATCTCGATCAATCGACCCAATCGATCACACGCCAACAAGACCACTCACGGTCATTTCCATTCAATCAATCATTTCACAACAATCGGATCAAATCATTAATCAATCGAACTAGTCGATTACATGTCAGACGGACCATTCTAGGTCAATACTCTCGGGAGTCAAGTTCGCCAAGGTGACTTATCCACTAGACAATTGCGTGCATTCTTTAAGGCGTTGTTTTCGCCAGTGACATCCTTAATCACTGAACCACGCATGCCTACAACCATGTACTCAATAGACAATTGTATTCGTTCTTTAAGGCGCCATTTTCGCCAATGAGGTCCATAATCACCGAACCACACATGCCTATAACAATGTATTTAATAGACAAGTGCATGCGTTCTTTAAGGCGCCGTTTTCACCAGTGATATCCTTAATCACCGAACCATACATGTATATAAAAATATGAGTACTAAACTGATACGTACGTTCTTTAAGGCGCTGTTTTCGCCAGTGATATCCCAATCACCGAACCACGTAGGTCCACAATAATATATGTAATAGACCGATATGTGCGTTCTTTAAGGCGCCGTTTTCGCCAGTGATGTCCCAATCACCGAATCACGTAGGTCCATACACCGTGTCTGATCGGTTCAATCCCAGAGTATTTCTAATTCTCTCATAACTCCATCAACTTTACAACTCAATCAAAGCATTATAAATGCTAAATAAACATACTCGGCCATCTACTAATCAATCATTCAAATTCACTCAATTTCAAACAATTTAGGGTAGATCCCTAAAATATCACAAGTTATTTAATTCCATGCAACGTAGAACTCAAATAAATAAACTGACTGTGCCACGACGATCAGCATGAGATTTCGATCGTCGGCCATCAAAATCTTAATTTCCGAAAAATAATTAATTAATTAATTAATTTCGAAAATTAATTAATAAATATTAAAAATTCAATTTAGCACAAAATAAAGCCCAATTAAACAAACGGACTTCACCACGGTCACCAGCATAAAATTCCAGTTCCGGACCATTTCAGTTGAATTTCCGGAAAATAAATAATTATTTAATTTAATTCCGAAAATTAATATTTAAGTACTAAAAAAATCCACTTAGGCCCGAAAAGCCTAATTGGAGCCCACTAAGGGTCAGGAAAAATCCCGAGGCACTTCCAATAATTAGTAGACCATGTCTACTTGCTAATTGCGTAATCAATTTATCTAAATCGCATCACAATTGACTAATAATTGCTAATTTATTCTAATCTAACCACCTAAACATAATTAATTACAACTAAACCAACCTTAAGCATAATTAGCCAACTAATCCGGGATTAGTGAGATTACTCACTAAATCGCGCACAAATCGGATCAATCCGACGGGGGCGACGCGAGAAACGATTCTTCCCAAAGCACGGCTCAGGTTCGGGGCTCGGAAACGGCACAAAAGCAGGCTTGAACCAGCTGGAAACCCACTTCGTGGGTTGCTGTTCTTGGTTGGTCGGAGCTAGTCCGACGGCCAAAACAGCAAGCAGGGGTCGGCGAAGGGCGAGGGGGACGCCGGGGACGCTGGGCGGGGCTGGGTGGTGGCCGAAGCTGGCTGGACGGGACGGAACAGGGGTTGGGTTGCGCGGGGGAGGCGCTGCAGCGAGCTGAAGACGCGAGACGTGCGCGGACGGCGGGACGGCAGCGGGCGGCGGGCGCGCGGGCGGTTCGGCTCCGGTGCGGTGGTGGGACGGGCGATGACGGTGGGCTGCAGCTTCTATTCTTCCTTCGGCTTCTGGTTCGCTCAAATAGAGGGAGGAGAGAGAGTGCGAGAGAGAGAGAGAGTGAGAGAGAGAGAGAGAGAGAGAGAGAGAGAGAGAAAGAGTTTGAATAGTCAAAAGAAGAGAAAAGAAAGAGGAAGACAGCAAGCATCCCGCTGGGGGGAAATCGCACGAGTGGGAGGGAAGGAGAGAGAAAAGAGAGGGAGGGAAAAGAAGAGAGAGAAAAGGGAGAGAGAGAGAAAAAGAAAAGAAAAAAGAATAATTCTATTCTAAATTTTATTTTCTCTTTCCATTTCCCTTTCTAATTTCTTCCGGTCTTCGATTTTTCTTCCGATAATTTCTTTCTTGAAATTTCGGGCTCGTCAATAATTTGACAGGCGATGAGACGGTCCTAAAAAAAAGAATTATGACGCGTTTAAAATTTGATTCCCGAAATCGAGTTCAATTTCGTGGTTAAAAATCAATCAGATGTGATTTTAGTCCAATCCAACCAATTGAGTAGCTTTTAGGGATTTTACTGCAAATACATCCCTTAACGGCTTCACCCAATAGGTTAGTTAACTCGTGAGTGATCAACTCAGAGAAAAAGGACCGTAAACACGTCGACGAAATGCCCATTTCACTTTATCGAAAACGGAGTCGAATTTCAGGATGTCACAACTCTTCTCCTCTTATAAAAATTTCGTCCTCGAAATTTAAACCATTACACTTTGTTCAAAAAGACGGGAGTACAATTGTCTCATCGACTCTTCAGTCTCCCAAGTCGCTCCTTCAGTGCCATGGTGTTGCCAGACCACTTTGACCAACGGAATGGTCTTTGTACGCAGAACTTGCTCTTTACGATCGACAACCTGAACCGGGCTTTCCACGTATGACACACGGTCATCCATGTCCAATTCCTCGAAATTAAGCACGTGAGTCGGGTCAGGCTCGTACTTCCTTAACATCGACACGTGAAAGACATCATGCACTTGCGCCAATCTTGGTGGCAACGCAAGACGATACACTAGGTTTCCGATTCTTTCAAGAATCTCAAACGGACTTACGTACCTCGGACTCAGCTTGCCTTTCTTACCAAAGCGCGAAGTTCCCCTCATTGGTGACACCTTCAAAAAAACGTGATCACCAACTTGGAATTCCAAAGACCTTCGACGCTTATCTGCATAACTTTTCTACCTGCTCTGCGCTGTCTTTAATCTGTCTTTGATTACTGCCACGGCATCTACTGATTGCTGAACCAACTCTGGACCTGTTATCTTCATTTCTCCGACTTCATCCCAACACACTGGAGTTCTGCACGCTTTGCCATACAACGCTTCAAATGGAGCCATCTTGATGCTCTGCTAATAACTGTTGTTGTAGGCGAATTCCACCAGATGAAGTTGATCTTCCCAACTTCCTTTGAAGTCTATTACACACGCTCTCAGCATGTCTTCAAGAGTCTGAATTGTCCTTTCAGATTGGTCATCTGTCTAAGGATGATATGCCGTACTGTATTAAAGCTTTGTACCTAAAGCACTCTGTAAGCTCTTCCAAAAAGCAGCAGTAAACCTTGGGTCTCTATTAGATGTTATCGTAACCGGCACTCCATGCATACAAACCACTTGACGCATATACAGGTCTGCGTGCCTATCAAGACTGAGGTCCTTTCGAACTGCAATGAAGTGAGCCGATTTTGTCAGCCTATCGACTACTACCCAAATCGAATCATTTCCTCTTTGACTCCTTGGTAGTCCAGTCACGAAATCCATCGTGATATGCTCCCACTTCCATTCTGGAATCGCGAGAGGTTGCAGAAGTCCTCCCGGCTTGCAATGCTAGGCTTTTACTTGCTGACAAGTCAAACACTTGGTGACATGCTTGGTAATGTCCGCCTTCATACCTAACCACCAGTAGTGTTGACGCAGGTTCTGATATATCTTGGTACTTCCAGGATGAATACTGTAGCTACTACGATGTGCTTCTGATAAAATTTCTTCTCTAAGCTCAATATCGTCAGGTACAACCAAACGTCCTTGAAACCTTAGAGTTCCGTCATTAGCAATCTGAAAATCGGCCTTCCTTTTATCTGCGTCTTCTTGAAGAATTTTCTGCACATCTAGGTCTGTCGGTTGGAGTTGCTTGATTCTGACTTGAACGTCTGGTTCAATTTTGAGGGTGGCCATAAGACTCGAGAGGTGGCCTACCTCAAATTTAAATTCCGAATCCCGAGCTCTCTCGATTAAGTTCAACTCCTTATCCAAGATCCGTTCCACTGAAGACTTCCGACTCAATGCGTCAGCGACCTTGTTCGCCTTTCCCCGGTGATATAGAATATCACAGTCGTAGTCTTTCAGTATTTCCATCCATCGACGCTGTCTCATGTTCAACTCCTTCTGAGAGAACAGATACTTGAGACTCTGATGGTCTGTGAAGATCTGAAACTTTTCTCCGCACAAATAGTGCCTCCAAATCTTCAACGCGAATATGATGGCTGCAAGTTCTAAGTCATGCGTCGGATAGTTCAATTCATGAGGTCTCAACTGCCGGGAAGCGTATGCAACAATTCTGCCATGTTGCATCGACACGTAACCCAATCCTCTGAAAGACACATCACTATAGATCTCGAATCCTCCAGGACCAGATGGAATCGTTAATACATGTGCGGTAGTCAGCTTTTCCTTTAGCTCTTGAAAACTACGCTCACACTTGTCTGTCCATATAAACTTCTCATTTTTCTTCGTGAGCTTTGTCAGAGGCGACGCTATCGATGAGAACCCTTCCACAAACCATCTGTAATAACCTGCTAATTCTAGAAAACTTCTGATCTCTGTCACTGATGTCGGTCTCTGCCAATTGATCACGGCTTCTATCTTGCTCGAATCAACAAAGATTCCTTCTCCGGAAATCACATGACCTAAAAACGCAACACGAGTCAACCAAAACTTGCATTTGCTAAACTTAACATACAGCTGATGAGTTCTTAAGGTCTGAAGTACTACTTTCAGATGATTCTCATGCTCTTCATCACTTCTCGAATAAATCAAGATATCATCAATGAACATGATCACAAACTGATCCAGATATTCCTTAAACATTCTGTTTGTCAAATCCATGACAGCAACTGGAGTGTTCACTAGGCCAAATGATCTTATAATACTCTAGTAAAGACCATATCAAGTATGAACAGCTGTCTTTCGTACAACCTCCATCTTGGTTCGTAACTGACGACTTCATAATCTCAAGTCGACCTTTAAAACATCAATACTCTTTATAACTAGTCACACCATTCATTGATCTTCGGCAAAGAACACTTGTCCTTGATCTTCACCTAATTGAGTTGACGATGGTCGATGCACACTTGCAACAAACCATCTTTCTTCTTCTCACAAATAAAACTGATGTTTCCCCAAAGTGATGCACTGATATACACGAATTCCTCATTCTTCAATCTTCACATATGCATCTTCAATTCTACCAATTCAGACAACAACTGGTAAGAAGCCTTCGAGAGTAGCTCTATCCTGGTGCTAGTTCGATCGTGATTTCTATCTCTTTTTCTAATGACAGGTTTGACAATTCCTGTGACAACACATCTATAAATTCTTGGACCACTAAGATGTCCTCCATCTTCAATTCTCCAATTTGTCATATCCAAGACAACTGTCAAGTAATCTTGAGCAACCTTCATCTACCCAACGATCTACCTCTTATGACGAGATTAGGGAAATCAAGGGCCTTCTTCGACTTCTGATAAATTCGAAATTTTCCTTCGTTGACGGATTAAACTGTATCTCATTACAACAACACTTCCTTACAACAAAGGCTTCTCGAGTCAAATCTTTTTATATATGGTATCAAAGTTATACATAGGCAACTAGTCAAGTATGACTATAGCTAGTGATTCCTCTTTCCTTCACTTTTCTTCAACAATTAAAGTTCTACAACTTAGCACAAAACTCTACTGCGCTGCTCTGATAAAATCACCTTCAACACATTCTTTCTCTGATTGGTGCAAGGTCCATTCTACTCCCATTCCTTTCGCCATCCTAGTGGTGTTCTGGCCGCAGTAGCGATGTCTATGCTACCTTAGACTTTCGTTGACAATTTTTCACCTGATGGCCATGCTGGTCATCATCACAATAGGTTTTAGTCATACTCAGACACTGGATTTATCCATACTCGCTTTTACAATTCCGACACCTATCTGGTGCATCTTCTATCTTCTATCAGGTGAAAGCATGCACTCTTTCTAGTTGTCCCATCATTCTGCTAGGACCACTCCCGACCAAATATCCCTGTTGGCTATACTCCAAACAATTTCGCGTCCTAGGAAGGACATAAGACCGATCTCCATCATCACACCTGGAAACAACCTAATCTATTTGACTCGGTGCTGACTTGACTACCCCACCCTTCCTCATGAGTGAAATATAATACTTTTCTCTCGACCTCGATCTTTTCCCTAACCGATTTCCATTTCTGCCTGAACTGGATTTATACCTCGGCTCGAATGCAATGACTCGCTCTCGGATCACATCTCCACTCTGGATCTCAGCATGTGAGGTGACAACGGCGGTAGTGGTAGCGACAACAACAACGGCTTGATCTTGAGCTTGCTGGCTCATCCAATTCCCAAGGAACACTAGCATCAGAATGATCCTATCGAACTTAGGATCATTCGATGCTGCTACACTAGTACCAACCTGCGGTGGTACTTTTACACTCAAGCTGGCCAGAGCCAACACTTTGCCACAGCCACCTCGGGTGCCGACCTTTGTTGATGCTTCATCCCGAGTCACAGAGGACATTGTCCTCTCACTAGGAGTGTTCTCAGCTCCTGCTCGCTCATGGTTTAGTCTTTACACTGCAACCCGTCTTCCAAACCCACACTGGATTAGAAGGTGAGCGATCCACACACAACAAACAATTCTAGCATCTAGCTAACACAGACATGCACCAAGTATGAATTTAAAGGCCTTTCCTACTAACTATCCCATGGTCAACGCTCCTTATCACTCCAATCTTAAACTTCGCTTTGATACCACAAAAAGGGGATGTCACGCCCCGATCCTCGGGCACGCACACATCCTTCTCTTTCGGTCGATTTTATAATGCGATATCCCAAGACTATGTATCGTCGACCTTTTCGTTTATTAAGCACATGCGGAAATAGTTAAAATCCCCAAACAATAAAACGATGGGATAGAAAAGTAGGGCCATATTTTTCATATTGAAATTTATAACCAAACTTTTATACAAAACACAAACCAAAGCACTTCGCAACTTTTTAATCTAAACTCTATTCACATCAAAAAGGAGGTCTCAAAAGAAGATAAACTCTCAGTCCATCTGGGTCGTACTCAAGGCCCCTCTCGGGATTATCTTCTTCTTCCAAAAATCCTTCTCAGACTCCTCCTCATCAGCTCTTCAGCGGGGTCCTAAAATGATTTTCCCAAACCGGGATTAGACTACGTCTCAGCGAGTTCCCGGGATTAGACTACGTCTCAGCGAGTTCTACCCCACTAAGGCCCGATTAGTAAACCATTATACTATAAGCTGCCTAAACACGCACAGGTCAGGGTACTTACCTTGGCCTTAGATCCCACCTGCAAGTCAGTACAATTCATAATAGGCACCCAAGTAATCATATCACAGATCGATATCTCGATCAATCGACCTAGTCGATCACACGCCAACAAGACCACTCACTGTCATTTCCATTCAATCAATCATTTCACAACAATCGGATCAAATCATTGATCAATCGAACTAGTCGATTACATGTGAGACGAACCATTCTAGGTCAATACTCTCGGGAGTCAAGTTCGCCAAGGTGACTTATCCACTAGACAATTGCGTGCATTCTTTAAGGTGCCGTTTTCGCCAGTGACATCCTTAATCACTGAACCACGCATGCCTATAACCATGTACTCAATAGACAATTGTGTGCGTTCTTTAAGGCGCCGTTTTCGTCAGTGAGGTCCATAATTACCGAACCACACATGCCTATAACAATGTATTTAATAGACAAGTGCATGCATTCTTTAAGGTGCCGTTTTTGCCAGTGATGTCCTTAATCACCGAACTATACATGCCTATAACAATGTGAGTACTAAACCGATACGTGCGTTCTTTAAGGCGCCGTTTTCGCTAGTGATATCCCAATCACTGAACCACGTAGGTCCACAATAATGTATGTACTAGACCGATACGTGCGTTCTTTAAGTCGCCGTTTTCGCCAATGATATCCCAATCACCAAACCACGTAGGTCCATACACCGTGTCTGATCGGTTCAATCCCAGAGTATTTCTAATTCTCTCATAACTCCATCCACTTTACAACTCAATCAAAGCATTATAAATGCTAAATAAACATACTCGGCCATCTACTAATCAATCATTCAAATTCACTCAATTTCAAACAATTTAGGGTAGATCCCTAAAATATCACAAGTTATTTAATTCCATGCAACGTAGAACTCAAATAAATAAACTGACTGCGCCACGATGATTAGCACGAGATTTCGATCGTCGGCCATCAAAATCTTAATTTCCGAAAAATAATTAATTAATTAATTAATTTCGAAAATTAATTAATAAATATTAAAAATTCAATTTAGCACAAAATAAAGTTCCCAATTAAACAAACGGACTTCACCACGGTCACCAGCATAAAATTCCGGTTCCGGACCATTTCAGTTGAATTTCCGAAAAATAAATAATTATTTAATTTAATTCCGAAAATTAATATTTAAATACTAAAAATCCACTTAGGCCCGAAAAGCCTAATTGGAGCCCACTAAGGGTTGGGAAAAATCCCGAGGCACTTCCAATAATTAGTAGACCACGTCTACTTGCTAATTGCGTAATCAATTTATCTAAATCGCATCACAATTGACTAATAATTGCTAATTTATTCTAATCTAACCACCTAAACATAATTAATTACAACTAAACCAACCTTAAGCATAATTAGCCAACTAATCCGGGATTAGTGAGATTACTCACCAAATCGCGCGCAAATCGGATCAATCCGACGGGGGCGACGCGAGGAACGATTCTTCCTAAAGCCTGGCTCGGGTTCGGGGCCCGAAAACGGCCCAAAAGCGGGCCCGAACCAGCTGGAAACCTACTTCGTGGGTTGCTGTTCTTGGCTGGCCGGAGATAGTCCGGCGGCCAAAACAGCAAGGCAGGGCCGGCGAAGGGCGAGGGGGACGCCAGGGACGCCGGGCGGAGCTGGGCGGTGGCCGAAGCTGGCCAGACGGGACGGAACGGGGGTTGGGTCGCGCGGGGGAGGCGCTACAGCGAGTTGAAGACGTGAGACGTGCGCGGACAGCGGGACGGCGGCGAGCGGCGGGCGCACGGGCGGTCCGGCTCCGGTGCGGCGGTGGGACGGGCAACAACGGTGGGCTGCAGCTTCTGTTCTTCCTCCGGCTTCTGGTTCGCTCGAAGAGAGGGGGGAGAGAGAGTGCGAGAGAGAGAGAGAGAGAGAGTTTGAATAGTCAGCTGAATGCCTGGGGGGAAATCGCACGAGTGGGAGGGAAGGAGAGAGAAAAGAGAGGGAGGGAAAAGAAGAGAGAGAAAAGGGAGAGAGAGAGAAAAAGAAAAGAAAAACGAATAATTCTATTCTAAATTTTCTTTTCTCTTTCCAATTCCCTTTCTAATTTCTTCCGGTCTTCGATTTTTCTTCCGATAATTTCTTTCTTGAAATTTCGGGCTCGTCAATAATTTGACGGGCGATGAGACGGTCCTAAAAAAAAGAACTATGACGCGCTTAAAATTCGATTCCCGAAATCGAGTTCAATTTCGTGGTTAAAAATCAATCAGACGTGATTTTAGTCCAATCCAACCAATTGAGTAGCTTTTAGGGATTTTACTGTAGATACATCCCTTAACGGCTTCACCAAATAGGTTAGTTAACTCATGAGTGATCAGCTCAGAGAAAAAGGACCGTAAACATGTCGACGAAATGCCCATTTCACTTTATCGAAAACGGGGTCGAATTTCAGAATGTCACAATGCATATAAATACGACATGCGTAATCTTTTTTTGTACACAATTCACATCCATGATAATCTACTTGGTTATAGTCCATCAACTCTTCAAGCTAATAACTTATTGTCCAAAGAAATGTCGTCTTAATACTTAAATTTGTCGATTGGTTAATCCAAGAGTTGCGTGCCAAGGAAGAGGGAATAGCCTAGGCCCACTGCTGCACTATCCATTTATAATCTATAAATTAAATTATTAGGTAATAAATTTGTAGAGAAATATAATTAGTATTATCGTTTTAGTAGCTCCTCATCAGAAATATAAATTTACTATCCATTTCTATTCACAGCTCTATGGCTAATTTATAGATCGTTTAAGCAAAGACAATCAACTAATTGAGAATTTATAACTAAGTTATGATTATTATGTCATTATTCCATCATCATTGTTATCATTGATAACCCATTGAGAAAAAATATCAAGCAACAATTAGATTTTGTGAATTGTAGTTATTATGTATTACAAAGATAAAGATTTTGCAAACCATGCTAGGCATATATACGATTCCTATTCGTACTCTGTTCTATTCTAATGAAATAATTGTTCTATTCCTATCTTATTCAATTTCGCAAGCTGAAGTTTTCGATTCCTGTGGTCGTGCAAAAAGAATGCTTGGACCAAATTTTGACCAAAATGTGTAATTTCCTTTTGGCATCTTTCTGATAATTTTTTGTGAAATTAGGTGATATGCCGTCATTGACTATCTGGATGCTCTTCGCTTTTCTCCACAGATAAAAGGGAAAGAAAGATATGACGAAGAAAAGTTTTCCAAGAAATCAAAACTTAGTATTTACATGCGGCCATGTAAGATCGCGTGGAATCTTCCTTCTACCAATCAAGGACTGAAGCTTCAGATCCATGTCTGCGATATTTCAGACGTGTCTCTGTCGCGCAGATTTTGAGAGAGATTCGGTTCATGGTCATGGTCTGATTTTGACGATTCAAAACCTTATCTTTCAATCGTCCTCGACCGAGCAAGTTTTCTTCGGTTCTTCGAACAGACGGGTCTCACTAGCCGGCTGGTCCGGAAATTCAATGAAAGAAGCAGAGCACGTACCGATGGCGAAGCTTTGATTTTTTCGTCCCTTCTCGTTCACCGCTTGCACCTTCTCTCTCTCATTTATAGGCTTCGCCTGCGAGGAAAATTTTTAATGGTTTCGATCATACCCCTTGCCTCTTCTTGGTATTGCTCTTGCACAAGAGGAGCATTTCAATTCTAAGACCATGTTGACTTCCCCTTCTCCTCCACCTCCTCCACCTCCTACACCTTCTCCTCCTCGCCGTCCTCCTCAGTGGAAATACGATGTGTTCGTGAGTTTCCGAGGCAAGGATCTGAGGAGAAACTTCACATCGCACGTCTTCTCCGCTTTGAGGCAGGCCTCGATCCAGTACTTCAGGTAAAATCTATTCAGACCACCTAGTTTCTCTCTCTTCCCCCCTTGACCTCCGCGCCTCCCCTGCCGTCACCAGCGCGGCCTCCAGACCGCCTCCAGACCAGAGATTTGGAGGCATGGCCAAGTCTAGATCTGCAGCGTGGCCTTGTCCGAGCCGGATCTGGAGACACCAGCCATGGACGACATGGAGGGCTCGAGGATAAAGGTTGCGGCCGCTTGAGCGGTGGCTTGTGCTAGGGCGGTAATGTATGGCCAGGGTTGTCACGGTAGAGGAAGTGAGAGAAATGAAGTTATTAATTATATTTAATTCCACGTCAGCGTTTAAGTGTGGAGCTGTTACTGGATATGAGCACAAAATCGCTCGCCATGTCAGCTGATACGAAATGAGAACAACCTGTTGAATATTTTCTCAATACTTCAGTAACAACGCGAGAGAAGACATTGGGGAAGAAATCAGATCCAAGCTTTTCAAAGCGATTTGGCATGCGAGGATTGCCCTAATCGTGTTCTCCAGGAACTACGCCGACTTGAAGTGGTGCATGGCCACTTGGTTGTTCCCATCTTCCATGAGGTAAAAGCCGGAGACATTTCGAACTTGACAAGCGGAAGTGAATGCGCTCAAGGTTTCGACGAGATAAATAGTAACATGTGCTTTAAAAGGATACTTCTTGTTCTTGACAATTTACTAGTAAAGAACATATTGACTACTTCTGGGCAGGAGACCGAGAACTGCTGTGTCCTGGGAGCAGAATTTTGATCACAACCAGAGACCAAAACTTGCTAAAAGATCTCAAGGTAGACGACAAGTATATCGTCAAAGGATTGGACCCGAATGAAGCGCTCCGGCTCTTTTGTCGCCATGCCTGGAAGAGAGAAGAACCTCAAGAAGGCTATGAGGAGTTGTCCCAAAATCTAGCTCATTGTGCAGGAGGTCATCCATTGTCTCTTAAATGGTTGGGCTCATTCCTAAACGGCATGCCGAAACAACAGTGGCCTCACATAATGGAGAAGTTGGTTAGAAGCCCTTATCTCGATTCGCTCAATCATTCCTTCGAATCAGTTGGGCCATATGGAGGTCAAGGCGGTGATGCTTTTGATGATTGGACACACAATGGGGTGAGGCAAATTAGGCTGTATGGACAATCAATTATTGAATCCGTCACCATCGATTATGATCACGATGGGTGTTTCGTGAGATCCTCCCAGCATGGTGGACATGCCCAAGACAATGAAACGGTCAGTTTTCTGCCACTCTACCAGACTGATTGTATATTTTACTACTCAACGGTTATAAGAACGAAAACAGAATCAATTAAACGTTGAATATCATTATTGTGCGTCTATAGTAAAATCTACTTCAAAAATTATCAGAACGAAGAATTTAAGTTTCTCAGGAGAGGATGGCCAACATGTAAACATCTACTGAAGTGTTAGTGTGTTACTACTTCACGTAACTTTCCCAAGTATGACGTTATAAATTCTATCATTCCTTTTTCTTCTTTTCTTCTTTTATGTATTTACTTCGTCACCTTTTGATTTGTTTATGAGACTTTATTATCTTGACTTTCATTTGCGGCAAAATGGGCATGCGGCAGCTTTGCTGAAGGATGAAAGCTCAAAAATTTTCCTTTGTTCCTTTTAAATTGGGGATATGTACTTAAACCGAATTCGGCTAAGTAATTTATCTTTCCCGGTAAAGTAATTTATATTCATACAAAAAGCTCAAAGTCAATATATACTAGGTGTTAGATGGATGCGTTGCTGGTAACACTCATGAAACCTTTTGCACCTCTTGCAGCTGGTGATATTGGACCATCCAAGGGAATACCTGATTTCAGTATCAGGCCATATCGATGATGATGGAGGTCATGATGTTGTTCGGTCTCTCAAGATCCACAGCAACAAGAAGACGTACGGACCATTTGGTTCAGAAAGAGGACGACCTTTTGATCTCTCACATTCCGATAAACAGATTATCAGGTTTCATGGAAAATGTAGCAGCCATCTCACTCAATCGGAGCACATTTCGGGCCAATTTCTCATGTGTATTTGTTGACACCTAAATTTTGGCAGTCCGTTTAGTCATTTATCGCATTAAAAATGTGGGGTTAATTTTATCCCTAAAAAAAAATTAATTGCATAGCATATAAATTTATGTGCATTTGTTTTTAATTTACATTTTATGCATTGGACTAGTGGCAAATGGGTTGGAATTAGTGGTTCTGAGCTTTAACTTGACAAGCTGGACTAAGCCCACGAAGCGAGCAAATTGGCCCAAGCTCGTTTTTTAATGATCGGAGATTATCTTATGAAAAATAGGAATTTGAAATTTTCCGGATGTGATTGAATTTTTTGGATAGAGCAAATGTGAAAAGCAAATATTGCGTTCAACAAAACGAATATTACGTTCAAGAAATTTTTTTGCGGATGTCGATTTGAAAAATAAAATAAAACCCTAATTCACTCACCTATAAAAGGATTGCTACACTAAAGAAAAAGAGGGGGCCACACACATCGAATACACGTCCGCATGTAGGGGGTTTTTCTCTCGGGTTTTCTAGGTCAAAAATTGAAGATGAAAGAGACTTCGTTTTAGGGTTTTTGGGGAGTTTTCGAGGTCAACAATTCAGGAAAAAAGAGAAGAAGTGTTTGTTCTTTAGGGAAAAAGGAACACTTAGCCACCACCCCTCGCCGGAGCTCCGAACAACAGCGGACTGGCCACCCTTGGTGACCCACCACGAGCTGCCAAGCCCTTTTTTTGGAAACAAAAACAAAAGAAAAAATGAAATTAGGTCGATTTGCTTTATTTTATTAGGCAATTTATTCTATCTTATTTTATTTTTTATATCTTGGTTTCTCTGTTTGAAATTTAGCAAATATATCTCCATGCATAATTGGGAATTTCAATATACCACCTGATTCGCAACCGCACTTGGATTTTTTATTCCATCAATAAGATTTTAGATGAAATAATTAATCAAGCGGGAATAAAATTGATATTTTGATCTTTAAGACTTATGATTAATTTATCGGTTTTGCTAGCGATATATTATCCCTTGATATGAACGATGTATGATATATTTGTTGATTTTGAATGATCTGTCTTGTCTTGATTGCTTTATTTATCTTTAAATATATTTGAGCTAGATTAGGTTTACATTAGAATGTTGCATGCTTTAGGGTTATTTGCATACTTAGACTAAGCATTGTAATTATCATGAATCTTCAAAATAAAAATAAAAATTAGGATGTTAAATTTTTGTTTCATTAGCTTAAATTGCATGTTTAATTATTTGACTTTTTTTAATTTCGAAATTAATTAAAAAAACAAAAATCATTATGCATGTGTCATGTAGAATGAGGACATCATTTGTACGTCATTGCACATTAGGATGAAATTGCATATTTCATTTTAAGTTTAGATTGATTTAGATGGACTACATCTTAGGTTAGAGATTGCTAAATTAAGATAATATCTTGGTTTAAATTAGGGTTTAGCCCAACCTAATCATTAATATAAGTTGGATAGAATCTTAATTTTGCTAGATAATTTTCATATTTTTCTAAGAATTTCATAAAAAAATACAAAAAAAAAAAAGTCTTAGGATAAGTTAATTCCATTCTCTAGGATAGATGACGCATTTATCAAGAAAACAAAAAAAAAATGTCATTGCAGGACATATAGAATTAGATTCATGAAATGCATGTCATTTAGTGATTGTTGTTAGGTTTATTTAATTATAAATTGCTTGTCATTAGAATTAGGTCATTTAGTTATATTGTATTGCATAAAGCATGATTCTCACTAATTAAATGAAAAAAAAAAAGAAATTACGTGTTAATTAGAAATCATATTTAGAGTTGATGATGTGAATTCTAATCTAATAACACAGATGCATTCGTTGCTACAAGGTAAGTCCTGCATTTATTTATTTGCTTTCTTGGATGTTAAATTGGTGGATTGCGCACCCGTATGATCACTTCACATATTAGGAAAATAGATTTAAAATAAATCCAAGCTGCCTACAAAAATATTTTTGAAAATAAAAATAAATGGTACCGAAATGGTATTAAAGAAGTCTAGTATAACCAAGTCCCCATACCTAAAGTCTCTGGTTCGTAGGAGTAAAATAATCCTCTCATTATTTTACTTGGGTTTCTAATCGACTTACCAAAAATAGATTAGTGGCGACTCCTAATTAAAAAATCAATTGCATGTTAAGAACTTGAACCTAAGTCGCAAATTAGTTTGAGCTTGGGAGAGCCCGAGCTAAGTTTAAACTTAGTAGTCTATTAGCCTAAACTTAGGTGGTGCACCGGAAATTTAGGTCACGATAGCTTGGCGACTCCACTGGGGACTTGTGTTAAAACACTTAGTGGACTTAGGCCAATTTTTCTTTTTCTTTTAAAAATGTTTTTGTTTGGCAGCAAGGACACTAGGTACGTCCCTAACATTCCTAAGTATTAAATGTTCTTGCAGATGGGAGGTATAAGGGAAGTAGTCTTTGCTAACCCTTGTTTTGCAGGTTGGAGTTAGGGATGAATGTTTGAATTAAAACTATAGAAGTGTTGCTTGCATTTAAACTGTTGTGCATGTTTTATTGCTTTTAACACTACACTATTGCACACACAACCTACGGTCGGACCTATGCTGCGATAAGATTTCTAGGATGGTGTTGAGAATGATACTTCCTCCAAAGCGAGATAGCTATGTAGAGGTTGACTTTCTCTTCCCCGAAAGTTTTTCATGGTGTCAAATGTGTTTGTCCATATCTCTAAGACTACGTGATTATTGGGTATTCCATTCGACTAAGCTGGAGTTGGGGGGACCTAACACGTTAATACGAGACTGCAACGGTCAGATCATCCTCTTAGTTTCACTTTGTTAAGCCGTTTAGGTAGAAATCGAGCCTCACATTTCATGTGTGTGTTTATGTGATTGTCATTGATTTTCCTTAGTAAAGTAAGTCTTCTATCCATATATCATGTAATTTATTTTGTCATACTTTGGGTCGGCCCATGACAATCTAGGTTAATTATTGATTTAATTCATTTGTCAGTTAGAAATGAAATGAGGAAATTGCCATGCAATGAATCAATTGGAAAATAACAAAAAACTTTGGAAAATTTATTTTCAATTCATGTCTTTATTCTTCTCATTGGGGAGTTTCAAATTTTGGCCTTTCTTAATTCATGTTTAGGAAATTGAGTTCTTGCTAGGGTGTCCTATTTTTATTTTTCTAGTTATTTTTAGGAAATTCCCTTCTTGCACAGACCTTTCATGAATAAATAAATAAAATGAAAAAATCAATTAGATTGCTGTCATGGACTAGCTCTCTATTTACACCTCATGCTTACATGTTCCCATTTATTTGAATTAGGTGATTATGGAACGATCTCGCTCACCCATCCGTACACGGTTGAGAGCTGAAATGGCGGATCAAAACGATCTGCTAGACCGTATCATTGACAATATGAACAAGCAAATTGCACACCTCCAAAGTCAATGAATTGTCTGCTATTGTGGCTTTTCTCATCAAGCAAAAGGGTTGTGATGACATAGGTACTCTATCTTTAGTGAGAAATTGCAACTCGAAGAAAAGAGCCAAGAGAACTTTTGAATCGTCTCATTTTCCTGAGGTAGCTGAATTTGATGCCACCATGAAGAGACTAGTGACATATCTAGAAGGCAAAATCTCTGACCTGGAGGGGTCACATCACAAGATTAAGGAGGGTGAAGAACTCAAGCCCACATGATTTATGGTCTTAAGTAGATCGCTTTCCTTATTTAATTAGGGGCATGTTCAGTTGCACCTTCCCTTGAGTGGGAATTTTTATTGCTTTTTAGGGATTGGTTTCAATTTCTTCTTTTTTGCTTTAATGCTTGAATATCACATTTTTCATTCCAAGAAATGTAATTTGATTGATAAATATCAATAAAATTACAATTTCTTCTTCATGCTTCCTCATCCAAAAAATCCAAAAAAAAAAAAAGAATAAAAAAATCATTTTTGAAGCCATTTCTAAAAACATGCATTAAGTTAGCTCTGTTTAATTTTCTGACTCATTTACTTCATGTTTTAGAGCATTACTTTTTTCGGTCTGATGAGAAGGTATCTGAAAAAGGCACACCAAGTTGCAATTGTCAAGGATGGCATGACAGATCCTGGGGCAAAAATGGATTTTCAGTCTTGAACGATACGGACAATCCAAAGACATCAACTGCTGAGGCAATCCCATTGTAGAGAAATCCTTGAGTGAATGCTTAAAACCATTTTGCATTATGGAAAACTGTTTGTTTTGAAGTTAACAATTTTTCATGCTTAAAGCTGTTAGGCTCTTTTAAAAAAAAGGGGAATTTTGCATGATGACTCTTATATGTTTTATCCACCAATTCCATTAAAAAACATAGACTAATTTAATGAATGATGTGGAATTAAATTGAGCATACTAAATGAGATGAGTCGGGATGATGAAAGGCAAACTCTATCCTAAACACAGCCCTCTACTTATACACTTGTGAGGTGAGTGTAGGAAAGTTCGTATCCACGAGGTAAAGAATTCTCTCGCAAAAGGTACGATAATTGAAATGATGAGGGGCAATTTATTTCTCTATCACAAACACTATAGGTGATCCATTGCTTAACTTCTTTGAGCCCTATACACTTGTGAAAATTCTTTCAAATTACCCCTGTCATGAACCACCCCACATCGGGGCAAATTGGAGGGTAAAACAGCACCATAAGGTGGAGAAAATGGAAAGAGATTTTCTTGCTCTCACTTGCACCAATCTTCAAGTCATGCTATTACATTGAATCTGTGTGGTAATTTAAGTGCCTTAAGATGACGAAAAGCATTTCTTTCTCTATCCTACATACTTATATCCTTTGCATAGTCCACTTGAGCCTGCAATTTCACTTCTTTTAAACCTAATTGGTGATCATCCCCCACACTGGGGCAAGGCAAGAGACAAATGAAGATCCTTGAAAGTTCGAGTGTCATTTAAAGTATAATTCCTTGACGCATGTATTGTGTGCAAGAATTGAAATCAAAATAGAACTAAGAGGCATGAACATGCAGTGTGCCTGATAAAAGCAAGGCCGATGCCCATGAAAAGAAGTGAAGAAAAAATGCATGAAAACTAGGGACATGAAAAAGCGGTGTGCTTGGTAAAAATAAGACCGATGCCCATAGATGAAAAAAAGAGAGTCAAATTACAAAATTGAATCCCAATGAAGCAGTACTCATAGTCAAGATCAATGGTGCATTTATAATGACAATCCCTGGTGAAGGTGAAGATTGGCGACAATGCCAAGATGATCATCAACTCTCACCATTTACACACATTTTGAGCCTAACGATCCTTTCATTTCTCAACCCATGAACTTGGCCTACGTTACGTCGCTTGCAAAGTCTCTTCCGATTAGGGCACTTGAATTAACATAGGGTTTCATATGTCTTAAGCATTGCTCGAAGAAGTGCGAGTAAGATTATTTCTTTCTCATTTTGCAGGATTCTTGATTTGTAAACCTGGAGATGGTTATAGAATTGTTCTTTCAATTGCCTTGACTCAAAGAGTCCCCTTTGTTAAGCCATTGACCAAGCCCACATTACAGTCCCTATTAAAGACCTCTTAGATTGGTAAGGTCATACCACTTGCGAGAATACTCAAACCCTTGTCGATATGGTGAAATTAAGTGATTTTCCTAAAATTGCCTTTCCGAATGAGAGAGAGTGAAAATCATTTATAACTGAATGTCTCTCATTTAGTATTCTTAGAAAATTTGTGTCATGAGTGAAAATTGTCTTGAACGATAATTCTCTCCAGTGGAAATTTTGGGTGATGCAAATGTCATTATGCATGAACCTCGATTGAATTGATGAAAACTTCAGTGTATTTTGAAGTGTGCATTCCATAATAGCCTTAATTGCTTATTTCTTTGGTAAATGCATTTTTGCTCTAATCATGTCTGACAGATAATGTTTTTTCAAAAACCCAAGAGCTCTTGGTATTCAGGTTCCTTTCAAAATGCCTCATGATATTAGGAGATGAGAAACCATCACAAACATTTAAGGTGCATCCTTGATGTTCCAAAATTTATTTCTACCAGGAGGTGAGAAGCCTCCACAGGATATCTAAGTTCCAGAAGACATATCCCAAAAAATTAGAGATATCACTAGGTAAGTATATCTTTACCCATTCTCGACACTTGACTTGATCAAGCTGTTTTTAATATTGACTTGGCGTGCTTTCATAGCCTAAAGTCCCTTCCATAGACCCGGCGTGCTTCTATAGCTCGGTGTCTTTTATATCGACCTAGCATTCTTTCGTAACCTAGAGTCCCTTTCATCGACCTGGTGTGCTTCCGTAGCTTGGTGTGCAGTTCTTGACCTGTTGTGCTTTTGTAGCCCAGTGTCCCTTTTCATTGACTCGGTGTGCTTCCGTAGCCCGATGTCTCTTTTAATAAACCCAGTGTGTTTTCGTAGCCCAGAAATCTTGACTTGGTGTGCTTTTGTAGCTCAGAGTCCCCATTTTATCGACCCGGCGTGCTTCCGTAGTCTAGTGTCCTTTATATAGACCTAGCATGCTTTCGTAGCCCAAAGTCCTCCTTTCATCGACCCGATGTGCTCCCGTAGCCAGTGTCCAGTTCTTGACCTGTTGTGCTTTTGTAGCCTAGAGTCCATCTTTATCAACCCAGCGTGCTTTCATAATCCGGTGTCCATTTATATTGATTTGGCGTGTTTTCATAGCCCAGAATCCTTTTTATCGAACCGGCGTGCTTCTGTAGCTCGGTTTTCTTTTATCAATCTAGCGTGCTTTCGTAGCCCGAAGTCATTTACACTGACACTCGATTGAGTTGTCCCCCAAAATTTTTTCTCTAGATTCAGTCTGATTAAGGCGACCGAAGAAAGGTTCGGGTCCTGGTCAAATGATTTATGCTGCAATGCTAGACGACCGAAGAAAGGTTCGGGTCCTAGCCAAGCAAAATCTCAATTTAGGTGATCGTAGAATGGTACGGGTCCTAAACAACCTTTGTTGCTTTAACAGGTAACTGTAGAAAGGTACGAGTCCTGAAAAAGCAATTTCCCCATTCAGGCGACCGTAGAAAGGTACGGGTCTTAAAAAGTGAATCCCCGTTTAAGCGACTGTAGAATGGTACGAGTTCTAGACAATATTTATTTCCCTATTCAGGCGACCGTATAATAGTAAGGGTTTTGGAAGGTAAATCCTCATTTAGGCAACCGTAGAAAGGTACGGGTCCTAGACACAACCAAACACTTCCATTCTAGGCGACCGTAGATAGGTACGGGTCCTAGAAAAGTAGTCTCCTCACAAGTCTTGTTGTTATTCTAGGCAACCGTAGAAGGGTACGAGTCCTGGACATGTAACACTAACTATTTTGAATCACTCTACCCTTCTTGAAGGTATGATATTTTAGGTAGGTTCCTTTGACATCTCAGTTTGGATCTGGATGTCTCAATTCTTTTCGTTGAACATTTCACTCTAGATGTGAATGTTCTTCGACCTTTTTTGTTATACCTTAGTCTGGATCTAGGTATCTCGAGTACAAAAATCTTGACATCTTAGTTTGGACCTAGATGTCTTGATTATTTTCGTTGAACATTTCATTCTGGATGTGAATGTTTTTTGATCCTCGTTATACCTTAGTCTGGATCTAGGTATTTCGAGCTTAAAAAATCATGACATCTCAGTCTAGGCCCGAATGTCTTGATTATTTTCATTCAAACATTTCACTCTGGATGTGAATGTTTGTCAATCCTTCTCATTATACCTTAGTCTGGATCTAGGTATTTCGAATACAAAATCTTGACATCTCTGTTTAGATCTGGATGTCTTAATTCTTTTCGTTAAACATTTCACTTTGGATATGAATGTTTTTCGAGTTTTCTCGTTATACCTTAGTTTGGATATAGGTATTTCAAGTTAAAAAATCTTGACATCTCAGTCTAGATCTGGATGTCTTCATTCTTTTCATTGAACATTTCACTTTGGATGTGAGTATTCTTCTCAATCTCAATGTCTCAATTTATTACTTGTTAAAATCTTTAAGGAACCTGAGTGAGAGTTGGGTACTTGTGGAGTAAATAGGGATTTATCATGTACCTCAAGATACTCTACCGCACTGACTGGTAAGTAACTGTAGGTATGCTCTTTCCTTTCACATCATGCATTTGCATTAGCATTTCCATGCATCACGTGAATTGCATTTTAAAATGGGATTCATTTTCCGACAAAAAAAAAAAATCATTCAGTGCATGTGCATAATCAAAATTTAGGTTTCAATTTGTCTTTGAAGGCAACCTCTTCAAGCTCACCTTCAAAGAGGGGCAGGTGTTGACACCTTAATTTTGGCGACTTGTTTAGTTATTTATCGCATTAAAAATGAGGGGTTAATTTTATCCCTAAAAAAAAATATTAATTGTATAGCATATAAATTTAGGTGCATTTGTTTTTAATTTACATTGTATGCATTGGATTGGTGGCAAATGGCTTGGAATTAGTGGTTTTGAGCTTTAATTTGATAGGTTGGACTAAGCCCACGAAGCGAGCAAATTGGCCCAAGCCTGTTTTTTAATGATCGAAGATTATCTTATGAAAATTAGGAATTTGAAATTTTCCGGGATGTGATTGAATTTTTTGGATAGGGCAATTGTGAAAAGCAAATATTGTGTTCGACAAAACGAATATTACGTTCAGGAAAAAAATTTGCGGATGTTGATTTGAAAAATAAAATAAAACCCTAATTCACTCACCTATAAAAGGATTGCTACACTAAAGAAAAGAGGGGGCCACACACATCGAATACACGGCCGCATGTAAAGGGTTTTTCTCTCGGGTTTTCTAGGTCAAAAACTGAAGACGAAAGAGACTTCGTTTTTAGGGTTTCTGAGGAGTTTTTGAGGTCAACAATTCAGGAAAAAAGAGAAGAAGTGTTCGTTCTTTGGGGAAAAAGGAAAAGGTCAGCAAAGAATTTTCCCTTCTACTGAAAAGTGCTGCAGAAAGTACAACAGCAAGAGGGAGAAAACATGAGAGGGACAGGTGAGAGAGAAAAAAAAAGGGAAAAGTAGGAGTTGCTGTTCATCTTCTTCCTTGCGAGTTCTCCCGCTGCGGTGACCGATCCTCTATGCCACTGGTTTCCTCACGTCATCGCCGTTCCCCTGAGTCGGCCGCGCACCTACCGCTGCCGTAGGCACAGTCTCTTCTCGCACCTGCATTGGTGTCCCTAGCTACTCGAGCCACTGACTACCACTGTGCCAACACCACCCCCTCATGTCGCCAGCAACCCGCAAGCACCTGCACCTGCCGATAGGTTTGTTTGTCAAAACAAACTGAGTGTGTTTTCCTTATCCCACATAGAAAAAGTGGGAGAAGGTGGGCTGATTTATAAGTGAAGGGTTTCCTTGTGTACCTCAAGGAATGATCGGGTGGGGCTAGACCCCACCATACCTGTGTGCGGTTGTGCGATTATTTGGCGCACTTAGCACTTAGCACTTAGCACGCCTGCGCGTCCGTGGTTTAATTAGCACTAATCCCTCTGTTATTTATTTATTTTTATTTTTTATGTTATTAATTTTTAATAAATTCAAATTTTTATTTTGAGAATTTTCGGAAATGAAATATAAAATGAAAATTCGAAATTCTATTTAAAAAAAAAAATATTATGAATTTTATTTGTGTTTTTACAATACAACCTTTGGAGAATTACTTATTCGGTTTGCAACTTTTCTCGAAGGGTTGCAATTGTTCGGTTTTCAACTTCTTCCGAAGAGTCGCATTTGTTTATTTGAACAATTTTTCTAAAGGACGTGTTTGTTCATTCTTTGGCAATTTTCACGAAAAGTTGCAAGACTGTTTTATATATATACTTGTTATTTTTCGGAAAAAAGAGAGTGATCATTTTTCATATTTTTCAAGCTTTCTGTCTGAAAAAACTACGGCCATTCTTTCAATTGTTTCCGAGAGAGACCCTGGAGAAATATTAGAATTGTCATATAGTATTCTCATCCGAGACTTTTGTTGTATCCTAGAGGATTTTTGCCGGTGACCATTAGCAACGTTGTGGGGGCAAATAAATCCTTAAATAAAGTGATATTACGTCTCAAAGTCTGACTTGAGTACTCTGAATATCCGTCTTCATTGTTCTACCCAATTCGAAACCATATTTTCCCAACAATTTTAAGGATTTATTTTGCTACAATGGAGTCGGAGACAATCAAAGTTATGTATCAAAGTATGGTCAAATTAGACTGGTTCGATGGGAACAATTTTGCTCGCTGGGGGGACAAGATAATGTTCTTACTGACTGCTTTGAAGATTTCCTACATACTGGATCCTAACTTGGTGCCTATAGAAGATCCTAAGCCTATTATCGAGGGAGGACAGCCAAGTGCGGAAGTCATTGAGAGGGTTAATAAGGAAAAGAAGAAATCTGATGAGGATGAATTACTTTGTTGAGGACACATTCTGAACACACTCTCTGATCGTCTGTATGACTTATTCACTGAAATGAAGTCGGCCAGAGAAATTTGGAATGCATTGGAATTCAAGTATAAAGCGGAGGAGCAAGGTACCGACAAATGTCTAATCACCAAGTATTTTGATTTCAAATTTATTGATACTAAACCCTTGCTGGAACAAGTCCATGAATTGCAAGTGATTGTGAATAAGATTCGTGCCCTCAAGATTGATATTCCAAAAGCTTTTCAAGTTGGAGCAATTACTGCAAAATTGCCTCCAAGTTGGAAAGATTATGGAAAAAGGCTAATTCACAAGTCAGAGGACTTCACTTTGGAGCAAATACAGAAACATCTTTGCATTGAGGAAGAGTCACGTTTACATGATAATTCTGTTTTGTACAATTCAAAGGTGAATGATGTGGATAAAAAACGGAAAATCGGCAAAAACTTCAAAGTAAAAAGCGGGGGGCATAAATTTAAGAGAACACAAAAGAAGAAAAAGGGTTGCTGTTTTGTTTGTGGCAAACAGGGACACTATGCCAAGGATTGCATTCACCGCAAGAGAATTTCAAAGGACAAGAACATTCTAACGGTGAAGGCGGATGCAAATCTGATTGAAGAAAATTATGTAGCCATGATTTCAAACATGTTTTTGAGCATGAAAATTTCTAAGATCAATGATGCGATGACTATGGTTTCTGAAATCAATTCTACCATTGTTCAATCCAGTTAGTGGTTAGTTTCCGGAGCAACAGTCCATGTGTGCAAGGACAAGTACATGTTCAAGCAATTTGAAGAGATTGTTGACTCAAATGTTCAAGAGGTCCTGATGGCGAATAGTGCTCTTGCAAAGGTTGCTGGAAAAGGCACGGTGGAGATAGACTTCACTTCTGGAAAGAAGATAACTCTTCTTAATGTGTTATTTATACCTGAAATTAGGAAGAACTTAGTTTCTATTGATTTACTTTGTAAGAGGAGGTTTCGGGTTTTGTTTGAATCCGACAAGGTTATCCTGTCGAAAAATGGGCTGTTTGTTGGGAAGGGTTATGCCAATGATGGCATGTATCAACTGAGTATCAATAATAATATTTCTAGTTCTGCTTATATTGGCGAGTCTTCAATTTTATGGCATAGCAGGTTGACACATATAAATATTCGTTATTTGAAGAATATGAGAAAATTAGACTTGATAAATTTTAATGGCGAATTTGATAAATGTGAAATATGTGCTAAGTCAAAACTTACTAAGAAGCCATTTCCTTGTGTTAAAAGAAATTCGAATTTATTGGATTTGGTTCATAGTGATATATGTAAATTTAATGGTATGCTAACCCGTGGAGGTAAAATGTATTTTATTACCTTTGTGGATGATTGCAGTAGGTTCTTATATGTTTATCTCATAAGATCGAAGGATGAAGCATTTACCATGTTTAAGAAATATAAGGCTGAAGTAGAGAATCAATTAGAAAAGAAATTTAAAGTTCTACGATTAGATAGAAGTGGAGAATATTTCTTAAATGAATTCTTTTCATTTTGTGAAAAACATGGTATTATTCATCAAGTTTTGGTACCATATACTTCACAACAAAATGGTTTAGCTGAAAGGAAAAATCGATCTCTTGGAGAAATGGTTAATTGTATGCTTTCAAATTCAAAGCTACAAATTAATTTTTGAGGAGAAGCATTACTTACTGCATGTTATATTCATAACAGAATACCTTCCAAGAAAAATGACATAACCCCTTATGAAATATGTAAAGGTAGAAAGCCAAATTTGTCACATCTTAAAGTGTGGGGGTGCTTGGCATACTACCGAGCTCTAGATCCTAAGAGAACAAAGTTTGGTCTTAGAGCTATCAAAAGTGTTTTCGTTGAGTATGCTGAAAATAGTAAAGCTTATAGGTTTCTTGATTTAGAGTCCAATGTCATAGTAGAATCGAGAGACGTTGAATTCTTTGAGAATAAATGTTTTACAAGTTTTGAAATTATTGAAAATAATTCAAGATCTATGGAAACTCAGAGTGATTCTTAAGAGAAAGAAACGAATGATTCTAAAGACATGATTAAACCAATGAGAAGTACTAGAGCCAGGAAAATAAAAGACTTAGGTCCTGATTTTATTACTCATGTTTTTCTTGTTGAAGGAGATGAAGATAATAATGTGGTAAATAAATACCATTTAGTATTAAATTTAGAAGATGATCCTAGAAGCTTTGATGATGCTATGTCTTCTAGAGATACTTCTTTCTGGAAAGAAGCCGTGAATGATGAAATTGACTCAATTATGTCCAATAATACTTGGGTATTAGTAGATTTACCGAAAGGATCAAAACCTATTGGGTGCAAATGGGTTTTTAGAAGAAAATATCATTCTGATGGTTCTATTCAAGTTTTTAAAGCTAGGCTTATAGTTAAGGGATATAGACAAAAAGAAGGAATAGATTATTTTGATACATATGCTTCTGTTGTACGTATAATTTCAATTCGAGTTCTTTTTGCTCTAACTTCCATTTATGATCTTTGTGTTCATCAAATGGATGTTAAGACTGCTTTCTTAAATGGAGACTTAAATAGGGAGATTTACATGGAACAACCAGAGGGTTTTGATATTCCTGGAAATGAAAGAAAAGTATATAAATTGATTAAGTCTCTTCATGGACTTAAGCAAGCTCCTAAGCAGTGGCATGAAAAATTTAATTCGGTCATATTGTCAAATGGTTTCATCAATAGTAGTGCCAATAGGTGTATATACTCTAAATTCACTAAAGACTGGTGTCTTAGTGTGCTTGTATATTGATGATATGCTTATCTTTGGAACGAATATGATTGGAATTAATGAGACTAAGAAGTATCTAATTTCCATGTTTAAAATGAAGGATTTGGGTAAAGTAGATACTATCTTAGGTATTAAAGTTAAGAAAAATAGTGGGCTTATTCCTTAAGCTAATGTAGTTATGTTGAAAAATTATTAAATAAATTTCAACATCTAGGTTTTAAAAAAATAAGTACTCCATTTGATTCCAGTATTAAATTAAATTATAATACTGGTAGAGCGGTGGCACAACTAGAGTATGCAAGTGCTATAGGATCTTTAATATATACAATGCATTGTACTAGACCCAACATTGCTTATTTTGTATGCAAGTTGAATATGTATACTAGTAATCCAAATACAGAACATTTGAGAGTTATTACTAGAATTTTTGGTTATCTTAAGAGAACTAAAAGTTTAAGATTGTTCTACAATAATTATCCAGCTGTATTAGAAGAATACACTGATACTAGTTGGATTACAAGTGTGGGAGATGAGCGTTCCACTTCTGGATGGATCTTCACACTAGCTGGAGGTACTGTATCTTGGGCGAGTAAGAAACAGACATGTATAACTCACTCAATAATGGAATCTGAATTTATTGCTTTGGTGGCAGCTGGGAAAGAGGCTAAATGGATTAGGAATTTGTTGTTGGATATCAAATTATGGCCTAGTCCTATGCCTCATATTTCTATTTACTGTGATAGTCAGGCCACTTTGGCAAGAGCCTATAATAACACCTATAATGGTAAGTCTAGACACATTAGACTAAGACATGAATATGTGAGACAATTGATTAAAGATGGTACCATAACTATTGTCTATGTGAGGTCAAGTAAAAATCTTGCCGATCCTTTGACAAAGGCTTTACCAAGACATATGGTAATAACGACCTCACAAGAAATGGGGCTACAACCCTTTAATTGAAATCACCAATAATGGTAACCTGACTTTTTTTCTAGAACATTACTAGTTACAAGGTTTAATGGGTAAAAACAAGTTATTGAATGTGATTGTTTGATACTGACGTAGCCCTGATATGAAAAGTCAGTTGTAGGCTAAATTGAATTTTTAATGAAGTATAATACAATTTTGTAGTGTGTTAATAGTAACAGAAACACATGGTAGATACTTCACCTATATGAGCTTAGAAGTGGTGCCGTTTCTTACAAAAGTGAGAGTTGCTTTCTAGAGAGCTCATGAAACAGGATCAAGCACAATGCCATAATAGTACGGAGTAATATAGAACTTCTCACTGAAAGAAGATATTAGTGTATGTGTGGTATGTCCGTTTCTTTTACATAAAAGTACAAGTTTAAAGCCGAGCTACTTGTCACTTTGATAGAGCTTTGAAATGCTTGCACTAAATAAATGTTTAACTCGAAAAAGACCTTTATGTATGTATATTAATCTTACTGAAATTTTGGCTGTACGGTTTTTTAAAATTTTAATTTTGAAATCTTTGTTTTTACAAACAAAGTGGGGCTAGACCTCATTATACCCGCGTGTGGGTGCGCGAATAATTGCGCGATTATTTGGCGCCCTTAGCACTTAGCACTTAGCACTTAGCACTTAGCATGTCTGTGGTTTAATTAGTACTAATCCCTTTCTTATTTATTTGTTTTTATTTTTTATGTTATTAATTTTTAATAAATTCAAAGGTTGCTTTTTATTTTGAGAATTTTCGGAAATGAAATATAAAATGAAAATTCAAAATTCAATTTAAAAAAAAAAAATTATTCCGAATTTTATTTGTGTTTTTTCGATACAACCTTTGGAAAATTACTTAATCGGTTTGCAACTTTTCCCGAAGGGTTGCAATTGTTCGGTTTTCAACTTCTTCCAAAGAGCTGCATTTATTTATCCGAACAATTTTTCTAAAGGACATGTTTGTTCATTCTTTAGCAATTTTCACGAAGAGTTGCAAGACTTTTTTATATATATACTCGTTATTTTTTGAAAAAAAAAAAGAGAGTGATCATTTTTCATCTTTTTCGAGCTTTCTATTTAAAAAAACTATGGCCATTTTTTCAATTATTTCCTAGAGAGACCTGGAGAAATACTAGAATTGCTATCTAGTATTCTCATCCAAGACTTTGTTGTATCCTGGAGAATTTTTGCCGATGACCATTAGCAACGTTGTGGGGGCAAATAAATCCTTAAAGAAAGTGATATCACGCCTCAAAGTCCGACTTGAGTACTCTGAATATCCGTCTTCATTGTTCTACCCAATTCGAAGCCATATTTTCCCAACAGATCTGCCTCTGCCGCATCTCCATGAGCACCTGCGCCTTTGCTAATCCGCCTCTGCCAATCACCCTCCGCCTGAGCACCAATGCCACCTCCACTGGATCCTGCACTTCTGCGATCGACCCGTCCCCGGTGCTTGTTGCCGACGCCAGTTTTCGCTGGTGCCTGACGCTTGCTACAGCCACCGCCGCTCGAGCGATGCCCCTGCTCTATTCGCAATCTGGCCCAGCCCCCTCACCGACGCTTGATGAAATCGCGTCGATCCTTGCCACCCTCACTAGCCGCAACACCAGCAGTACCTGCAACCCGTCGAAGCCGCCGCTGTGCCGATATGTGTCAACCTGACGCTTCCGCATCAATGTTCCCTTTTGCCCCGGTGATGCTGCTGCTGTCCCTGCTTTGTCCGCGTCTGCAGACCTCTGCTCGTGCCGCTCCGACCAGCGACCCGACGTCAGCAGGCCCATCCTCCCCGAAGCTCCGATCAACAGTGTCCCCTACTCGCTGTTAGTCCGCTCGATGCCGGTCCGCTGCCGCCGCCCCTCGCCGAAGCTCCGATTGACAGCGAACCGGCCACCCTTGGCGACCCACCACAAGCTGCCAAGCCCTTTTTTTGGAAACAAAAACAAAAGAAAAAATCAAATTAGGCAAGTTTATTCTATCTTATTTTATTTTTTATTTCTTGGTTTCTTTGTTTGAAATATAGCAAATATATCTCCATGCATAATTGGGAATTTCAATATACCACCTGATTTGCATCCACGCCTGGATTTTTTGTTCCATCTATAAGATTTTAGATGAAATAATTAATCAAGCGGGAATAAAATTGATATTTTGATCTTTAAGACTTAAGATCAATTTATCGGTTTTGCTAGCGAGATATTATTCCTTAATCTGAACGATGTATGATATATTTGCTAATTTTGAATGGTCTGTCTCATCTTGATTGCTTTATTTATCTTTAAATATATTTGAGCTAGATTAGGTTTACATTAGAATGTTGCATGCTTTAGGGGTATTTGCATATTTAGACTAAGCATTTTATTTATCATGAAATCTTCGAAATAAAAAATAAAAAATAAAAAAAGAAAGATTTTTGTTTCATTAGCTTAAATTGCATGTTTAATTATTAGACATTTTTTTAATTTCGAAATTAATTAAAAAAACAAAAATCGTTATGCATGTGTTTTGTAGAATTAGAGCATCCTTTGTACGTCATTACACATTATGATGAAATTGCATATTTCTTTTTAAGTTTAGATTGATTTAGATAGATTACATCTTAGGTTAGAGATTGCTAAGTTAAGATAATATCTTGGTTTAAATTAGGGTTTAGCCTGACCTAATCCTTAATATAAGTTGAATAGAATCTTAATTTAGCTAGATAATTTTCATATTTTTCTAATTTCGAATTTCATTAAAAAATACAAAGAAATGTCTTAGGATAAGTTAATTCCATTCTCTAGGATAGATGGCACATTTATCAAGAAAACACCAAAAAAAAAATGTCATTGCAGGTTATATAGAATTAGATTCATGAAATGCATGTCATTTAGTGATTGTTGTTAAGTCTATTTAATTATAAATTGATTGTCATTAGAATTAGGTCATTTAGTTATATTGCATTGCATAAAGCATGATTCTCATTAATTAAATGAAAACAAAAAGAAATTACGTGTTAATTAGAAATCATATCTAGGGTTGATGATGTGAATTCTAATCTAACAATGCAGATGCTTTCGTTACTACAAGGTAATTCCTACATTTTTTTATTTGCTTTCTTGGATGTTAAATTGGTGGATTGCGTACCCACATGATCACCTCACATGTTAGGAAAATAAATTTAAAATAAATCCAAACTGCTTGCAAAAATATTTTTGAAAATAAAAAGAAATTGTACCGAAATGACATTCAAGAAGTTTAGTGTAATCAGTCCCCGTACCCAAAGTCTCTGGTTTGTAGGAGTAAAATAATCCTTATATTATTTTACTTGGGTTTCTAATCGACCCACCAAAAATAGATTAGTGGTGACTCCTAATTAAAAAATCAATTGCACGTTAAGAACTTGAACCTAAGTCGCAAATTGGTATGAGCTTGGGAGAGCCTGAGCTAAATTTAAACTTAATAGTCCATTAGCCTAAACTTAGGTGGTGCACCGGAAATTTAGATTGCGACAGTATCCATATTATGTCATGGGACCATTTGGTGGTGATAGTGGTATGGAAATTTGGGACGACGGAAAACACACAGATGTGAGGCAAATCGTCGTAGGCTTCGATTCGGCAATTAAGTCTATCTTATATGGTGAATGCGGACGTCTGGTTGGTCCGTTCACGCATGGCACAAGTGGAGGAGGCAAAACATATACGGTGAGCTTTGATATGAACATCACCAACAGTATATATGATTTTGTTGATATCCTTGATACTTATTTTTTTTTCTTGGTAACTCTATCTCTTCATTGCAAAAGTAGATACCTGTTCTAATATTCTTTAATTTTTATCCTTTTTCTTTCTCAGATTAAACTCGACCATCCAAGTGAGTACTTGACATCCATCTCGGGCTATGCTGAAGAAGTTTCCAGACTCACCATTCTTCAATCACTAACAATCCATACATGTAGAAGGGATCATGGACCGATCGGAACAGCTAATAAAGGGAGGCGTTATTCATTTTCATACACGGGCGGCAAAATTGTCGGGTTTCATGGAACTTGCGATGGCCCTCGTCTCGAGTCCATTGGGGCTTTTTATGAGCCGGTTCCTCACACACATCCCATTACGGTTTTTGGGCATTTTGGAAGCAAAGGCCGAAAACCCTGGGATTTTGTTTATATAAATGGGATTGATGTTCGCTATGCGGGCTTCATCGTGTCCATTACTTTTGAAGTCGACGATGCCACCAGCTCTAAACCGCAAACTAATTATGGTGGATATGGCATGGAGAATACTTTCAAGGTTGTGTCCGGACTCTTTCCTTTTCTCTTTTTCCTTGTCGTAAGTTTATTTTTCTAGCTTATCACATAGGAGATTACGGCATTATAAACCTTGAGATTCTGAACAATTGCTTCACAAATGCTCATGAAAATTTCATACCAGAGACCAAATGGACAAATTAATGACTTCACTTTATTAAAATCAGGCGAAGACTAGCCTAGCCATATTTAAAAAGAAAAAAAAAAGTGAATTAACTTCTGGTGTACAAAATGAAATGTACTACGACACTTATTAGGAAACTTAATTTACACAAATCTTAGCATATATGACTTGTTTTATAGATCCGAATCGTATTTCAAAAGAGATCTACCAGTTTATTTTGATCATTGAATGGTGCGACATATAGTCTCTTAAGTCAAATATGGCTTCCTGGTGGCCTACTTGCAGGTCAAATTGAGAAATGGAGAGCACATAACTTCTTTAGCCGGATATCTCAAAAAGGCAAGTGATGGTGGCACTCTAATCGACTCGCTCACATTTCAAACCAACAAAAGAATATTGGGACCCATTGGTAGAGAGAAAGGGGAGTACTTCTCCTTACCATTAGAAGCCGGGAAAGTTATTGACTTACTCGGAACAAGTGGTGATTTCTTGAATACATTGGAGCAGTCATTGAACTATACTCTGACAAGCTCTATCCCTTTAAGTCTATGGGGTTATCTGGGAGGTCGAATGCTTTATTTTGGGATGATGGCGATAAGCATACCAATGTAATGAAAATCATTGTTGAATTTAAATCAAGGTGGCCACACATCCGATCAATCGTGTTTCAATATGAAGAGGAGAATAGAGAATTGTGGCAATCTGAGACACCTGGAGGCATTGATGGAAACGAGTTCCACATAGTGAGGAAGGTCGGGATCCATACAGTACATACCCGTACTTATATATGCTTTGTAAAATCCTCACGAAACTTGCATAGCCTCCATTAGCAGGAGACTCTTTCGAGACTTGAATCATGAGTATGATGGTTAGAAGTCTATTATCACAGATCAAAATACAAGATCTAAATGAGTATTTGACTTCAATATCCGGATATTTTTCCGATGAAGGCATTCAGTCCCTCACATTTCAAACTAACAAAAAAGCAATCGGACCCATTGGCGATGAAAATGGGGCAACGCACTTCTCATCTCCTGCAACGGCTGGAAAAATTGTTGGATTTTACGGAATGGGTGGTCAATGTCTTGAAGCAATTGGAGCATATTTTGAACTGATCTTGCATCTCTACCCAATTAAATTAATTGGGCCATTTGGAGGCCTCTGGAGACATGCTTGGGATTAGGGGTGAGCGGTTCCCGGTTCTTTACAGGTGTTTCGTCTAGAACCTGGAACCTACCCTCGGGTACAGGTTCCTCACTTTTTAGAACCTGGAACCTACCTGTCAGAACCAAAAACTTGAAACCTACCCTGTCACAGGTTCCGGGGTCGGTTCCAGATTCCTACAAGTTCTTTTCTTTTTTTTTTTCGTCTCGTTTTTTTTGTTTCATTTTCAGGGTAAAGTATGCAACAATTGCTCAGTCCTGCCATTGGGTAAGATCATAAGAAAAAGCTGTGTCTGATGTTATAAGCTAGCATTGTGACATTCCAAATCACTCTTAAGTTTACAAGCAAAATTAGTTTTGCTATATCAAATTAAAAAAAAAAAAAAAAAAAAAAAAACCAACAACATACCTAAAAAAATTCGGATGTCCAACTCACATCTATCTCCTTCTCCAGTGAATCCAGTTGCCAGCATTTGGGGACTTCACAGTTGTAGTCCCCACTTCTATTTGGCGATGCCAAGTCCTCCCTTCGCACAACATTGAGCAAGAATCCATTAGGAACCCTTTCTGCCTAAAAGATCAGCAGTGTTCCATCAAGTATGTCATTGGATTCTTCTGCTTTCATGGTACAAAGGTTAGAGTATGGAAAAAGAACACAGGATACCTAAAAAAATTCCAAATCCCACGGCGGATGATTTCCAAGCTAGCAACGATTGCAATCAAGGCTTGGAAACTGTCAATAAGTGAATTTATTGAGTCATCCATCTAGTTTCTGGATACCAGACAATTGGTATTATCCAAATCAACCAACACATTGACATCATATTTAGCCTCATCCTCATTGACGATCTTGTGTTCGGGCCATAGACTCCTGCTTGCAACTGTTTGCAGAATTACACCATAGAGAAGTTAACATTTAAAAGTACAGAAAAAAAATACCGGAAGTTAACACATGATGCCAAGTTCAATTTCAACTTCAAGCATAAGACTACAGACCAAAATCATCAGAGCTAAATGACTACATATATCTCTGGCAGTCTACGTACTATGGCGTGTTTAAATTACTTTGAAAGGACCTCTACTATACCAACATGACAAAAAGGACAGAACTGCAACTTCAAGCATAAGACCACAGATTGAAATCATCACAGCTAAATGACTACATATATCTCTGGCAGCGTACTTACTAAGGCATGTTCAAAATACTCCTATAGGACCTCTACCATGCCAACATGACAGAAAGAACAGAGTTGTGTATGTGAAAAAGGAAAATTCATGAGACCTAAGAGGCACGTATACCAGCGCCTCCCCTGCAATACTAGTATACTTTATCCAAAGTCTAAAATAGTTGCTCACATTTGTGGTCTTTTGCTAATGAGTTTCCTGCATTTCTATTTTCTACTACTATTTTGGCATACCTGAGCGCCAATGCATGGCCTCCAGGTGAAAAACAAAAAGTGTCACATAAAAGATCAGACTGATGGGGAATGTGTATGAGGAGTTGAATAACCTAGAACCTGATATTTTTCAGAGCAGTATCATGCTTCTCTGTAGCTACCACAAATTTTATCTCCTTTCCATGTTCCACACTAGTTACAAAGTGGAGATGCATAACAACAATACATTTTGGCCAAAAAGAGAAGGATTAATACCATAATTACTGAGAGACTAACACAACAAAACAAGTAGTCAAAAGCCCATCTATGAGTTCAGTCTTTGAAATTAGGCCCTTAAAGACAACAACAGAACCAAGTCATTGTATGTGCACTGTCATAAAGTATTCCATCCACTTCCAAAGACAAAAATCAGAACATAACTGACTAGGAAAAGACATAAAAAGCTACCTTCACTCTCTAAAGGTTTGTCACTCCCATCATGTGGTGGGGGTTCACTTAAGTATTAGGAATTGTCACAAGGCAATTGGCAACAAAAAACTTTCACACTTGAACACCACCATACCACTAGAGGACCAAAAGAAAGAGACAAATTAGAGTAAGACAAGTGCACAAATAATAAATTGAAACATGACTTGCTGAATTAAGACAATTAAAAGTACCTTCGAGATGCATTTACTGTAGGTCCTTCCATTGTTCATGTTGATCACGAAGAAGACAAGACATCGATGGACACATGAACAAATATATTGTACAATGAAACATGGATTCTCTATCAGAGGTCGGTGCATTCAGAATCAGCCACAGTCCTTTATAGACACTCCTCATAACCATAATCGTAGAGCAACTAATTCTCCCTAACCATAAAACTTTGCATTCAGCGAGAACAAAATTGGAACACCATCAAACCCATCAACCATAACATGATGATAACAAGAATCACCCAGAAAAGAGAACAACCCAACCACAACTCAATCGACTCTAGAGCTAGGTTCCCAAAATTCGTGAGAAAAACGTAAAAATTTTTCACCTCCAGAATTCTTCGATGGTAGAAAAAGTGTAGATCGGGCGCATGGAGGCACCCCAAGCCATCTGCTTCGATTTTGTGGTAAGGTTATCGGACCATAAAGTTCACGAGTGCTCAAGGGGATGCGGTTGGTCTGCCTTGGGCTCCTCCTTTGCCAACTGCTCGGCTAAGTCCTCTTCGCTCGCAATCTCTCCCTCCTACAGCTCCAGGTCGCCACTGCTTGCAATGCCCTTCGAATTAGGGTTAGGGTTCGCGGCGACAGGGTTCTTTTGGTCATCGGCAGTTGCAGCCACCGCCGCTACCGCAGATTTCACCATCTCTTACACCACCATGTTTTTTTCTTAGGAAAGTTTTGCAACTCTCTCTCTCTCTCTCTCTCTCTCTCTCTCTCTCTCTCTCTCTCTCTCTCTCTCTTGCTATTTTTGTTGCATTCGCATATGAAATCAAGGGCGGCACGAGCGTGGGCCGACTGGAGTCCAGCAGCGGGATGACCGGCGTCCACTGGAGGCTGAGCGGCAAGGCGAGAGAGGGGTGACGGCATTGAGGGAGGCAAGGGCAGGCCTAGGCGAGCGCGGGGTGACTGGCGTCCAACGGCGTCCAGCGGCAGCATCGAGGATTAGCAGAGTCCGGCGGCGGCGTCGAGGGCGAACAACGTTCGGTGGTGGCGTTGAGGGCGAGCAGCGTCGGGGACAGGTAGAGGCAAAGGACAGGAGAGACTGAGAGAACCATGAAAGCGTGAAATGAATTGAAGGTTTGAGTCAAGGCTTTTTTGATTTTGGGACTTTGGAACCCTAACCGGTTCCGGTTCCGGTTCCGGTTCCCAGTTCTGGTTCCGGTTCCTATGGGAAAGGAACCGGAACTAGTCCCTTTAGAACCGGGAACCAAATCAAAACCTCCAATTCGGTTCTTCAGTTCCCGGTTCTACCTAGGAACCACGCTCACCCCTACTTGGGACGATGGGAAATTCAGCGGTGTAAGGGAAATTGAGGTAATGTACGACAATAATCTCTGTTCCGTTATGGTTGTGTACGACAAGAGCAGTAAACAAATTCACTCAGTTATGCACGGTGGTTACACTGGAGAAGAAAAGGCCAAGGTCGCCAGGGTTAATATTGTACTTTTTTTCCACTATCTGATCGGTCGTTTTTTACTTACATTTATCTGATCCTTCGAGACAATGTTTCTAGTGTATGGTCACATGTTAAACTTAACAGATAGGTCTTGTTTCCTCCACTCATCCAATTTTAAGAGATACTTTCGAGATTGCACAGATTATATTAGATTATCCACAAGAGTACTTGACGTTGATCTTTGGATACAAACGAGATGATTACAACAACATCGGTAACGCTATTGTTGGGTCACTCACATTTTACAGCAATAGAGGAAGACACGGTCCCTTTGGCAAGGAGACGGGGGAGTACTTTTGGTAACCATCGATCGGAAGTAAAATCATCGGCTTTTATGGAACATGCGGCGAAACTCTCAAATCCGTAGGAGTTGAGTTTATGCGGAGGCCATACCGCACACGCATCCTTTCAAAATCATTGGACCATTTGGAGGGTCTGGTGGTACTCCATGGGATGATGGAGTGAATACTGATGTGAGGGAGATTTACATAGCTTTCGCAGACCACAAAGTTCACGACGTCAGGTTCGGGTACGATAACAATGGTTCCTTGGTCGGATACTCTCGTCATGACAAAGTAGCCAACGGAGACATCATCGACTTCACGGTTTGTCCATATCTCAATCTTGCCCTCTCTCTTTTTTGTCTTTAGTCTTTTGCCTGTCCGTAAGCCGTTCAGGTTTACATGTGGCTTTTCAGGGTGTTCTCGGCTTCATGTAGCACGTTTATCTTTTCATTAAGACTGACAGCACTTCTTTCCGCATCCTTCATCTCGAACATCATTGTGTTTTTACAAGTAAAAACATGTTTTGCTCTGCTATTCATGCAGTTCGACCAGGATTATCCCAAGCATCATCTGGTTTCGATGTCAGGTTGGATGAACCGCAATGAAAACACTCCTGACCCTGTCATCCTCGACCTTGAAATACATATCACGAAGACCACTCTCGGGCCGTTCCAAATGAAAAACCGGTCAAAGAAAGCTCGACGAAGGTTAACGGAATTTCGTATACCATCAGAACCAGGTAGTGGCAGGATCATTGGCTTTTTCGGAAGGAAGGGATCACGTCTCAATTCTATTGAAGCGCGTCTGGAACCATATTAGATTAAAATCCCTCCTTCCCCCAATCTCTTTTTTTTTTTTTTTTTTCCTCTGGCTTCTGATTGCACAAATTTTCTTCTTAGATTCTATTTCATCTAGTAAGCGTTGTTCATGGCAAGTTTCACCTAATCGGATGATTAACTGTGACAAATGCTCCAAGGAGCACCTGAGGTAATATTTCCAAAGGAAAACTAGTCGTCAAACAAAGGAAAATGAAGAAAATAATTGTATAAATAGTCATCCAACGATTATTTCCAAATCAGGGACGGAGATACACTTGTACACTTGAATAGAACTTCTAAATCACATCATGACCCTTGAATTTGTTTTTTCTTTGATAGATCCAAGCGTTAGACTGGCACTCCCTCTTCACTTTGGCTCTTGAATTGGGAGTGAAATTGTTAAAAGGATTAATTCTAAATATATATACACAAATTCACATCCATAATAATTCATTTGGATATAGTTCGTTGATTTTTCCAAACTAAAAAGAACCATTGTCCAACAATAAGTCATCTTGACATTTAATTTTGACAATTGGTTAATCCAAGATAACGAGCAAAAGATGGACTGGCCTAGGACAATCATGTAAGATGGGAACTCCTTGATTCCTGTACTAAAATTTGAATGAGGATTTCTGTCTATTATAATATACATTTAACTAATCCAATTATAATCTATAAATTAAATTGTAAGATAATAAATTTGTAGAGAAAAATAATAAATATATATTAAATTTATAATCTTTTATCCATAGCTATAAGTCTAATTTTTAGATAGTTGAAGTTAAGTACATTTAATGTGAGTTTATAACTATATTATTATTATTAAGTGTTGCGACTTACCCTCGGGGGGAGGGAACAGGTTTACATTGTCTAAAGGACGGACCTAAGGCCCATGATTAGGCGCTGGCTTTCCCAAGCCCATACCTCGCGTGACGTCGGAATATTCTTAAGAATTTTGCAAAAATGAGTCACCACTAACTTATTGGGGTCGGTTAAAAATCAAGTAAGTTCCTACGTAATCAGAGAATCTAAGGTCGGGGACTTGATTATACTAATTGTCCAATTAATGCCCTTTAAGTACCTAATCTTCTTCATTTTAAAAGAAAAGATTTTTGTCAGGCAGTTTAAATTGATTTTATATCTATCTACTAACATGTGAGGTGATCATGCGGGTGCGCAATCATTAAAATAATAATCATAACTACTAAGATCCTAATTGCAGTAAAATTGAGTACGTGCAATTAAACATAATTAAACATGCAAATTAAACATATAATATAATCAATAGACGAGCAAATAAATGCCCAATTATACTAAGAAAGCAAGACATGGCAATTCCTAATCAAACTCTACACTTTTTATAATTTTCGAAATTTTTAATTTAAAAAATAATAAAATAATAAAATAACATTTTTTAGGCCGAATGGGTTGGGTCTGGTCTAACCGCACCGGGGTCCAGCTCGAGCAGGTCGGGTTGGACCCGCCCGACCAGGCCTGCTTAAGGGCGGACCAGGCTTGGGCCTAATCAGGAGGGCCCAACCCTTTTTTTGCAAAAGGGACTCACCTACAGGCCCACGGCCCAGGTTAATTTTGAGCTATGGGCTTGCAGGGCGGAAGAGGCCGAGCGGGTTAGGTCGCAGACCTGGCCCAGCTCGGCCCGCGGCCCCCCTGGCCAGTGATTGCTTAGTCGCGGCTGGGGAAGGGGGGGCTGCAACGGCGTGCCGTCCGCGGAGGTTCTTCGAGGAAGGTGGTGGCGCCAGTCGAGGGCTCCACTGACCTGCAACCCCTCGTTCGGCAGTCGCCCGACTGCGACGAGGGAGAGGGCAGAGGCGAGGGGGAACCGACGATCTCTGGTCAGGGTCGCGACGGTGCTGCCTCAATCTGGAGGGACACAGTCCGACCTTTGGGAAAATGACGGCGACCTTCCGATGGCTAAAAAACCTAACCGAGCTCTATAGAGAGGAGTTGGGGAGGTCGAGCTCAGTCGGGCATTTCATCGAACAGTTAACAGATGCCACAGACGCCACTAAATTCAAAGATTTCCGACTCAATCGAGCTTCAAACAGGCTTTAGGGGTCTTTGGACACGATGTACAAGGAACACGGGAGCAAAATGCATAAGCGGTGAGGGCCGGAGCTTGCATGAGCTGGTCGGCCGCGAGCTCCAACCCGGCGTTTTCCAGAACTGGGGGCAATAGGGTTCGAAGACCTACCTCGCCTGGGAAAAAGCTGTGGTGGACAACGGCGGGCGGATGGACCTCTGGCGACGGCTAGCTGCTCCCTCGAGCTTCCTTCCTCCCTCTAGTTCGCTCTCTCTTCCTCTCGATTTCTCCCTATGTTTCTCTCTCTCTCTCACTTTCCGGCCTCCCCTCTTCTTCCCTTCCTTAGACTCTCCCTTTGTTCACCTTTTCTTTTGCCGGTCTGCGTGAAGACCCCTACCATGCCAGCTGCCGGCCGGGCTACCCTCGACCCGTGGATCACACCACTTGCCTGCCACACCGATCCCCCTGCTCTCTATCGCTGGTCTTCTGTTATGTTTTCTGTAGGTCATTGAGCGAAGGAGGAAGACAGCTGGGCGTGGGCTAGGCTGAAGGGAGAAGGCTAGGCCGGGCCCAGCGCGAGGGGAAAAAAAGAAGGAAAGAAATGGGGCCGAGCCCAGGGGAAAGAGAGGCGGACGACGGGCTGGGCCAATGCCAGATTCGGCCCGACCCGACCTCTAGGCGTTATTATTATTATTTTTTTTATGCTTTGTTTTGTTTTGTTTTCTTTTTTGTTTTTTCTTTTTTGTTTTATGTTGTTTTGTTGTTTGTTTCTTTTTTTCTCTTTTTTCTCTTTTTTTTTTAGTGACTAATTCCTAAATTTTAATGCTATTAGGTCCTAAATAAATTGGTAAAATTTAGGTGTCAACATTAAGTTGTTATTACAGCACTATTGTATCATTGATTGTTCATTGAGAAAAAAAGTTCCTAGGTTATTATTTATTATAACTATTTAGTTTAAAAATAACATGCAGTAATTTGATTATATGAATTATAATAATAGACCGATAGAATTTAAAAAATATTATTACTTTCAGCTTATTCGCTTACAAAATATTATTTTTTTGATTATGTAATAGTTATTAATACAACCAATTAGAATACAAATTGTGTTCTAATTATTATTAGAATAAGAATATTATAAGTATTTTTAAATTGTACTAATCTCACATTTATGGTTTTTGAATAATATGTTAGTAGAAAAACTAGAAATTGATTATATCTCATGAAGTGTATGCTGTGCATTTTCTTTGCCGTTCCTAACTTATGCTCTGCGCGACTCTAGCAAACCGAACAATAAGATAGTCTTGGAATGGTTATTCCACTAGACCATAAACCCATGCTTTGCGAGGTAATTGGATGACGTATTTTTTTCACAATTTTAATTGTAGTAGATATATAATATGGAAATTCAATAAAGAAAAAGTATATCTTTCACATTTAAAGATTCATATACACAAAATCAAGAAAAACTTAACAGTAAATTAATTGAAATATAGGGCGAAAGTATAGCAATCAAAACATATTAAGCATGTAATGGTATGATTTTCCTAAAATTATAGTTGTAAAACCATGATCGTGTTGGACTATAAGATTCTTACGAAGAAAAGAAATCATTCAATTATTTTTGGGATAAGTATACATGAAGTCCTAAAATTGTCATGAAAGTGTAGTTGAATTCTAAAACTTTCCGAAAATACAATTAAGTCCTAAAATTTGTCATGAAAGTGCAATAAAATCCTAAAATTTTCTAAAATTGCAATTAATTGAAGAATTTAATATGACCAATTAAATAAGTTTTAAGACTTATTTACACTTTTTGAAAGTTGTATGACTTAATTGTACTTTTTAAAAGTTTCAAGACTAAATTGTACTTTCGTGACAAGTTTTAGAACTTCTAATGCACTTATCCCATTATTTTTCTGTACAAGAAAATGAAATGCGGCTTTATGCGGGAAAACTACCAAAACAATCCTAAACTATTGCAGTTTTTCTAATTCAGTCCTAAAAGTTTTTTTTTTTTTTTTGCCAATTAAGTCTAAACTTTTTACATTTTTGTCAATTTAGTCCATTCGGCCAAAGCGACATGTCAACTTTTAAATTTTATTTTATTTTTTCTTTCTCCTTTATTCTTTCTCTAGCCAATCACCAAACCAACCAGAGGCTAGGGCTGGCCTTGCCATCACTAGTTTTGGTTGACCTAGTGATGGTGAGGCTCGTCCTTGCCCAGATCTGGCAAGAGTGAGGCTAGCCTTCGCCTTCATAATCGTGGCACTAGGCAAGGTCTCACCCAATCATGGCAAGACTCGTGCTTGCCAAATCTAGGCAAGCTTGACCTCATCAGCCCTAGCCTCTAGTCGGTTTGCCGACCGGCCAAAGGAAGAAGAAAAAAGAAAACAAAAAAAAAAAAATCTATAAAATCTATAAAATATTAAAAAAAAAAAAATTTGACACGTTAGCATCGCCAACACAACATCCACATTAGCGTCAACCGGTTAAAATTGGCTGGCTGGATGTTACAAATGCAAAAATTTTGAGACTAGATTGGCAAAAAAAAAAAAAAATGTTTATGATTGAATTGGAAAAATTATAATAGATTTATGATTATTTTGGTAATTTTTCTGTCTTTATGCTTTGTTGTCAATCACCTTCTTTGTGTGAAAACAAAATAACTTATCAACCTCTATGTCTAATAAATTATCAGTTAACCAAATAAAGCAAATACAGATCTCCAACTAATAAACTTAATATGAAAATGAAATTGTAAAGAAGAAAATCACAAGTTAGAACTCCATTACTGGAAGCTCATTATAGAAGCAAGTGCGATTATCATCAGCCTTTTGTTCACCAAAATTTTTTCCTCATACATTAGAGCTCAATCAAAAAAAGAAATCCGTTAAATATTTGACGCGTGTTACTTTAGGAAAATCTTTTATGTAATTAAACGCATTATTGTTACATCGAGGAAGATAGTACAAAACTTCGAAGGAAATACTTAGATAGGAGAGGTACGAGAAATGTTGAAATGTCTAATAACAACTAATTGCAACATTGAAGCTCATTAAAACCATTTGTTCTCTAACAAAACTCATGGAATCGAAAAGAACATGTTCTAAACTGAAGTAAAAGGAGTGCAAAAGGTAAGAAAGCTGTTGACACCTAAATTTCCTTTTTTAGGTTTCAGAATTTAAAAAAAAAAAAAAATTGAAAATGAAAATGAAAAGGAAAAAAAGCACTGCAATGTGTCGGGCTGGGCCTTCAAGCCCAGCTCGACGGTTTTTCCTTCCCTGCGCGGATCCAGACCCAGCCCGACCCGCGCGCCTGTTGTCTTCCTCGCATGGATAAGCTCCACGTGCCAAAGACGGCGACACGCGCGACACTGGAGTTGCAAGGAGGACTTCAATGTACAGAAAGCAGGGGCAGCTGGCATCGGACGACGACTCATGTGGGAGGAGTAGCTGGCGTCGGATGGGACACTGGTTCGGCCGTCGGGGGCCGCTCAGCGCGCAAGGGGGACCGGTGGTCGAAGTTCCGTCGATCGGCCACCCAGTCGCCTATAAATAGCCCCGATGTCGACGGCGAAGAACACACATAGGAGAGAGAGAGGCCAGCGAGCTTTGAGAGATCCCCTAAGAGACTTCGGGGAACTCAAAGAACGAGTAAGGGTGAAGCAATTGGGTCGCGAGCTCAACAACCTCCCTCCGAGAGACTTCGGGGGAGGCTGGCGGCGAGCGAACCCAGATCTGCGAGAACTCGAGAGCAGAGAGAGGAGAGAGATCGAAGCCGCGAGCATTCAAGCTTCCCCTGAGAGACTTCAGGGGAGGCTCGACGCTCGCGAGCTCAGATCGAAGGGAGAGAGGAGAGTTTGAGCACCCTCCGCTGTCGTCACTGTCGCTGCCGTTCGCCGTTCAAGCTGCCGTTCACAAACAGGTAATGTACTGCCACCGTCTTCATCGTCGTCGCCATCGTAACCCCCCCAGTCCAGTCCTCGTTGATGCTTTCGCGGCTGCGACGCCTCAGCACTCCCCTCTTCGGCGCCACGAATCGGGAACCCTAGGGTTCCTGATTTTTCGGGTTACGCCCCTGGGTCATCTGGTCGAACTCGAGCCAAGAGTCGGGTAGGGTTTTGCGCGTTTTAAGGGCGGTTGGAAGCCGAGTCATGGGGTTAGGTAGGGTTCCTCGCGGGAGTCGGGTCATCGATCGGATCCGGGTAGGGTTTCGCCGGGTTGTTGGGTCGGGCCGAGATCGCTCCCAAAATGACGGGCCATCGGGTCATCTTAATAAATAATTATAAATAAATAAATAAAACTAGTCGGGCCCGCATAGCGGGCCCATCTCGCATTTCGGGTCAACGAACCGGGTCGGATCCAACTCGCGCACTCGACCCGAGTTGGCTTTTTCCATTATAATATTTTAATAAATAAATAAAAATAAATAATTTATTTTAAAAATCAAAAAATCAAAAAATGATTTATTTTTGAAAAATATTAAAAAATAGTAAAAATATTTTATTTTCCAAAAAATCAAGAAAAATAAAAATACTTTATTTTTTAAAAAATATTTAAAATATTTAAAATATTTTATTTTCCGAAAAATTAAAAAATAAAAAATATTTATTATTTTTCAAAAAACGCCAAAAATTCATAAAAAGCCAAAAAGACTTGTATTTTCTAAAAATACCAAAAATCCAAAAATTTCTTTTTATGTCCAAAAATAGAAAGAGACCCAAAAAAAATGTTTTTTTTTTCCTCCTCACAAATGCATGGAAAATCCCTCAAAAATCCAAAAAGACCTCATGGTTTAAACAAGATTAGATACCGAAAGGGCATTAGTGATTAACTAGTATAATCAAATCCCCGATCCTAATTTCTCTGGTTGCGTAGGAACGAGTATTTCTCCTAATACTTTGCATGGGTTTCTAATCAACTTATCCCAAATCGATTAGTGGCAACTCCGTTTTAAAAATTAACTTGCAGGTTAAAAATTTAGATTATGAAAGTCGTGAATTGGTGGACTTGGGAGAGTCCGGGCATAACTAAATTCAGCCAAACCATTAGCCTTCGCAAGGCGCCCGCCCCTGATGTGGGCGCCGAAAAAAAAAAGAGGTCGCTACAGCTTGGTGACTCCGCTGGGGAAAATTTGAGGACTTAGGCCATTTTATCTTGTTTAAACCCTTTACTAACTTGTTTTTATTTTTTCTTTATGCAGGTCGGTAGCTTAGAAGTTTATCTTAATTTTCATTAAAATAAAATGTCTTGTGATTATAAATTCTTATGCATGTTTTATTATTTTAACACTACACATGGCACACACAACCCGACCGCCGGACGTGGGCCGCCAAAGGATATCTAGGATGGTGTTAAGAAAGATACGGCTTCGAACGTGAGACTGCGTTGTAGAGGTTGCCTTTATTTTCACCGAATTTCTTTAGCCGAGGTTAAGAGGGTATTATGCTAATGCGAGACTGCGACAGGCGGACACCTTTTTAATCTCAACAAACCTTTTCAGTTAGAAATCGAGCCACACATCCCATGCGCATGTCTTTGTGCTTGCCATTTTCTTTAAAAGCAGAGTGCTTTCTTTACTTTTACTCAGTCTTTTTATTGGTCCATGGCAATTTAAGGTAGGATTTTCGAGTCCCAGTTTATATGCGATGGGAAAAGACGATATCCAGTTTATTCCCGCTCCCAAAGCAGAGCTCTTCTGATGGTGGGGTCAATTGGATCAGTATGCCAAAGAGCGCGTGAAAGCCAAAGTCGGTCATCTCCTATCAATGATTCAAATCACTGTTCATCATGAAGTCATACAAGCCATGGTGCATTTCTGGTGCCTGAAGACAACTACTTTTGTGTTTGGTAGGTTTAAGCTAACCCCAACTCTAGAATAATACAACATTATCACTGGAATGCCTCTCAAGAATAAGTTTGTCAGGCCATCAATAGGCATCATCCCGTTGCGTGGATTAGCACGACTTTTAAGAACTGAAATTCATGTTATAAGGCAAATTCTTGAAAACAACCATAATACATGTCCACTAGAATTTATGAATGCCTGTTTTCAAAATCAGCCCATGACCCAAAAAAGTGAGATTTTCCTCTTGACCTTTTTTGGGTTCATCGTTTTCCCTCATCAAAGAAATGTTATAAGTCCTAAGATGGCATGAATAGTTGAACAAATCTTAAGGGGGCAAAATTATGTCAACATAATTTTAACTGAAACATTCTTGTCATTTAATCGTTTTAAAGAAAACACGGAAAAAATCATGCGGGTCTCTCTAGAAATTTTACAAGTCTGGTTCTTTTCTCAACTAAGCGAATTCCGAGGCTTCATGCGATCGTCCGAAATGAATGATTTCGAAAATCCATTACAAAGATTTATGGTTTTAGGACCATACATTCCCAATCAAAGCTGTTTAAATTTTATAAATTTCCTAAGAGACCCAGCTCCTGAGGCATTCCAATAGTGTGCTTGTGGGTTCCATGAAAAGAGAGCTCGCTTCGCTTATAAGCGCCGCCGCCCAATTCCGTTACTCGGCTTCACCGGCGCCATTCCCTATTACCCATATCGGGTGGCACGACAATATGGAGCCCTTCAGGAGATCCCACCGCCTTTCAAGAGAATGATTCCTCCAGTTCTTTTCAACATAAGCCGTGACTATGCATTCGAAATTTCTATTGCTAAGGAAACCTAGGACAAGTGCCATCACGAAAGGATTGTGGTATCTGAAGGGCTTGAGGGAGAAGAAAAAGCTCACCATGCCTCCACGTCCTACATCCACAACCATCGTATCCCGACAAAATGGAAGCCATTGGTCCTTCACTAAATCAGCGAGAGTAGCCAGCATGAGCAAGTAGAGCTTATGGAGAGGATTTGGGAATGGACTAGATACATATCTCAGAGCCAGTTCAAGGAAGCAGGCATCCTCACAAGAACAAGGCTCCTCGTTGCATATACAATGGCAATCATGTGCCCCTTAGTGTTAATATCATGAAAGTTTTGTCCCATTGTTTGGGGACTTTTCTTTAATATCTAGTACTTCCTTCTGTCATTTCAATTTCAAGTTTTAGATGTCAGAAGTCTGCGGTCTATAAAATCCTCTTTTGATAAATAAAAAAGCAGTTAAACCATTGCCATGGGTCAATCTTTGTCTACTTTCGTGCTCATTCATTGTTTTCGCAATGACGGGTAATTATGAATCGTCGGCCACCAATCGCCCGCGAATGCCTTCATGCAATAGGGCCTGATCAGAATGATGTACAAAATTGCCTCATTAACATTGAAGAAGGCGTAGGACAGATGTCCATTGTCCTTCGACAACTCTCAAAGCAAATGGAATTCACTCAAGTCAAACCCAACTCCGTAGCTACTTTAAGCACCATCATGACACCCGCGAATTTGCCAGAGAATAGCCAACACCATAGACAGTTTGAAAAGATCATGAAAAAGTTAAACTAACCGTAGGGGCAAAATCCCATGGACTTGTCCAATTACGCTGGCATTAAGATCCCTGAAGAGCTCAAAGTACCTGAATGCGAAAGGTATGTTGATACCTCCCGCCCAGAGACCTACTTGCAGGCCTACCTGGTCCAAATGATGATTCAATCGTACCAATCAAGCTTGACTAGCCCTGCCTTGCGATGGTACATTGTCAGGAAGATTAATCCCCTTAAGACCTGGGGGGAACTAATTCATGTTTTTCACCAAGAATATAATATTGACATTAGCCCTCACATCGCCTTGCCCTATGAAGAACCAATGGTCGCGGAGCACGAGGAGTCGTTAGTCGCTGAGATATGAGAAGAAGATGTCAATGAAGTATCGCATGATAAATGGGTGACTGAGCAACGTCCTATTGCTGAAAAGTTTCCTACTGGGAAAGGCAAGGAGCCTGTGTACAAGGTCAAAGACACAGAGCCTGTGCAAGATTGGGGCACAACAGGATAGCTCCCCAAGCTTACTGCAAGAGCTAAAGTACAAAGAATACCGACCCCTATCAACCTAGAGAGGGAAGCAGAGAGTGAAGCCCCACTATCTCTCACTCCCCTTGATAGAATCGAACTGGTGAAACGAAGGGCCTTACTCAAAAGGTCTGGACCAAAAGCCAAGAAAAGAAAGCCTAAACAAATCAATTCAAATCTACCACTGAGTATAGGCGAAATTTGATAGTTGATGAGCCACCACACCAAAACTTTGAGCATTCCCTGGAGTACAACCCTGAAGACTTTCAATCCCTAGGATACAATCCCAAGAACTACTAGTGTTATACAGATGAAATCGGCCATTCATCGTATAACTGCTTTCTACCCACACACAGCATCAAAAGCCTGTCAGGAGAGGGAATATTTGTCCTTATCCACTATGATCCTAATGAACTACTAAGCTTGTCACCTGACCATGAAGATGGCTTAAATGCCTCATCCTCGTTTGGTGATTTTGACCCAGAAGAAAGCAATGGGATAATCTCGACAGAGTCCAGTTTCTTTGAAATAGAAAAATTCACCACTACAACGAATATACAATGGGAAAACCAGTGGCCTAACTAGGATACATCAAGCTCGTCTTGTACTCATAGGATCATGACCCCTGGAGAGATGTGGATACCTAATCTCCGCAAGTATAATGGCACGACTTGCCCTGTGGCTCATTTACAATATCTCCACACTGAAATGAGTCAGTACTATAGTCCAATGTCATTCACAACTCGGGCCTTCCAAGAAAGTCTTACAGGGCCTGCATTGCAATGGTTCATCACAGCAGATATCTACCTCATGAGAGATTGGAATGAGTTGTCTTCTACATTCCTGCTTCAGTATCAAAGCCAGATTGGAATTGAACTGCCTTGCTAGAACTTGGTTCACTTTAGAAGAAGACCGATGGAGGATTTCCGAACATATGCAAGGAGGTGGAAGGCTTTTATGATGCAAACCTACCCTCAACTGGCCGAAGAAGAAATTATGAAACTGTTCATAGGAGCCTTACCTTGCAAGCATCGTTGTTGGTTACATGGGTTGCACTTCCGTAGCTTCAACGAAGTGGTCCTCTCATGCAAATACTTCGAGTCTACCGGAAGTGAGGAACTCAAAGGCGCTTGATTTCAGAACTAGCACTATCAAAGTGCTCCTTTTTTTTATAGGAGTTTTCATGAGTGTTGCTTGTTTTTATAATTTCATGTTTCTTATCCTGTCTAGTGTGCTACTGTTGCATTTTTCATTCCAGTAATCTAATGTACAGTTCTAATATTTTGTTTTAAAAGCATGAGGCGGTATCCCAAACCAGCCCGGTGATGCTATCCAACCATGAAAAGAAAATATCATCCAAGAAGAATACTGAGGGTTGGGCTTCCTCATGCTTTCTTCCCTCCAAAGATATATACTTTTGAAAATAAAAAATATTTCATTACCAAAAACTTTTGAACAAGATGATAAATTTAATCATATTTGTCTTTCTGATTCACTCACTTTGTGTCTTAGAATAGCATAACCATCCCCATTGACTTAGTGTGACAAAGGGCATTTGGAGCTAGCACATCATGTGAACTCGCCGAATTCAAAGACACTCTTCTAGCAAGGTAGTGGGGCAAACAGAAAATATCATCCCACTTCAAAGAAGGTAAGTTTTATTCTCTAAATATAATTTTGGAAATGATGTCCTCTCTCTTCTATTTACAGGAAATGAAAGATAGGACGTAATAGGTACAGGCATACGGTTGAAATCAAGCCGTCCCCAAGAGCTCTGTACACTCCACCTCGCTCCTGCCCAACTCCTTCTCAAGTTGGAACGGTATCTTTTCCCCACAATGTGCCTGAGCAACTAGATGTTGTGGTTTCATCAATCGGATTTCTAGCGTTGACAAGCCAAGAAGCACAGAAAAGGAATTTCTTCTCTTGAATTAGCTACTGTCAACAGGGAGAAAATCTAGACAGTTAAGGCAGTCTCTAGCCCCTTATTTCAGATGATGACATTAGGACCTAGAAACCTCACTTCTTGCTCCAGACACATGCTCTCCCAAGAAGTGATTGCCATCAGAGAATTGGAGATTTTGATTGTCCATCTCAGATTCCATAGAAGCTTGAAGTACATGACTTTGCTCAATGCTGCTAATGGTCCTATAGTCAAAGATAGAAGAAAAATTCTACAGAAGGAAGGCGTTGAAGATAAATCGACAACCATCAATCATGCATACATGGCCATGAGTGAGGAAGGCCAATCGAAAGAAATGTCAAACTGTGCCAAGACGAAAATGCTGTCATCGACATTCAAATATCCCTAGGAGTTAACAAATACAAACTCTGAGGAAGGGTAATTTGGTATCATTTCCAATACTCCCACTATCTGAACTCATTTTTGACATATTTTCCCTATTAACATGAGGCATTAGGATTCAAAGAACCAAGTTTAATAGTTAATTTGGGCAAATCAAGTGACCCATATTGATGTACCTAACTTGGTATGAAAGGACGTGTTGTCCAGAAGCCGGTTCGGTTAAATAAAAAAGAAAACGCCCTACGGACACCACCAGCACCTTAGCCTAGTGGACTTCATATCCTCCTGATGCCTCAGGTCTATATAATCAATTGCAAACCAATGAAGGGTAATGTTGTATTGTTTCTAGTTGATCAAATTTTAAGAGAATTCGTGACTGACATGTTCTTTCCTATCTTTTGTAGGATCACTTAACTGTCAAAAATAAGGACAACAAATCAAGGAAAGACATGTCAAACTCTGATAAACTCTCCTAAGCGAAATGATGTCCTGAGTAATCACCAAAGCAAATGACATAAAATCTTTAGGCCTCAACTCACTTTTAATTTTGGCTAGACTAATTGATCTACTTGTACATTTTCTCTCTGCAGGGGCAAAAGCAGAAAGGCCCGTCAAATCAATGATCAGATCCCCAACCCTGGCTGATCCTTCTTGTGTCATGTCCCTACTTAATAGGAGCAATCCATCGACACCCATTTGTGAATAACCCTTTTGATGTTCAAAATCTAACATATTTGGAAGCACCACTATGTTAGCCCTTAAAGTTGTCAATATGGTCCTTTTTTAGTCAAAATCATTCATTTGTTCTGAGAGTACAAACTCCACCACATTTAAAATGTTCCATGCCTTTTCCAAATGGATTTTGCATGATGATTTTGTCTGTCTAAATCATTGATTCCGGTGAGGATTATTAGAATAGACAACTAAATGAAGAATACAAGATTGATTGAGCATGCTGAATGAGGTGCATCAGAATGATGAAAGGTAAGCCATATCCTACACATAGTCCATAATCTATACACTTGTGACATGAGTGCAGAAGATTTCATGGCTGCAGGGCAAAGAGTTCTCTTGCGAATGGTACGATAACCAAAATATTGAGAGGCATTCCATCGCTCACCCCATTGAGCCCCATACACTAGTGACTTTCTATCATACCCCTATCAATAACCACCCCTACACTGGGGCAGATTAGAGGCGAAGCAACATCATAAGGTGATAAGAGAGATAGAAATATTCTTGCTCGCACTTGCATCAATTTTCGGGTGTTTTTATTGCATATGAGCACTCGCGTTAATTTAAGTGCCTTAGAATGATGAAGAGCAATTCCTTCTCTATGTACTTGTATTCATTGTACAAACCAATTGAGTCTGTAATTTCACCCTCACATGGAGGCAAAACAGAAGTTACTGCCATTTAAGCAGCATAGCCCAAAGCACCGGCTGAAAATGAAGACTCAAGAGTCTAATAACGGTGCTTCGATTGAACTTGCCTAGGCCAGTTCCTCTAACGACAAGAATGAAAAAACAGGGGCATAAAAAAGCAATATACCTGGTAAAAGCAATGTCAATGCCCATAAAAGAAGAATTGGAATAAAAAATAAGGGTATGAAAAAGCAGTGTGCCTGGTAAAAGTAAGGCCAATACCCCCCAGTTAAAAATACAACTAAGAAAAAGTTGCTGTTATGTTCCATAGAACCTCCATCTGACAAGAAAGATCGGTGACAAATGCCAAGATAGTCACAAACTCTCACCCTCTTACATGTGAGCCAAGTCTACGTTACATTCCTATTGTAAAATTCTCTTTAGACTAGGGCACTTCAATTAACGTAGGATTTCATGTGTACATAAGAATCGCTTGAAGAAGTACGAGCAAGATTACTCTATCTCTTTTCATAGGATTCTTGACTTGCAAACTCGGAGATGATCGTGCGGCACTTAGTCCATGAGCCTTGACGTCGACGGTCCTATTTGATGAGCCATTGACCAAGTCCTCATCACAATTTCAACAAAGACCTTTCACATTGGTAAAGTCGTACCACTTGCGAGAATACTTGAACCCCTGTTGACATGATGATAGTAAGATAGTGTGGTCCTCATAAATCCTACATCAATGGTCAGAATAGCCCTTCCATGAGAGTGAGCGGAAAGTCCTTTTAGACTAAAAGTCTCTCATTTGGCATGCTAAAGACATCTACATTCTAAATGAAGGTTGTCTTTCAAAATCTTCCCCAGTAAAATTTAGATGATGCAAAATTGACAAAATTGTCATGCATGAATCTCATTTGAACTCATGAATTTACAGCATATACAATCATGTGTACATATTGTGCAAATAGTATACATACTCTCATTAACTAGAGATATTGCCAGGTAAGCATATCCCTATCCCCATTTGTCTTAAAGTACCTACCACTGTCCAGATACTCTCTTCTTGACACTCGACCTATTGGAGTCGTCCCTTGAGTTTGGGTGCTTGCAACTATCTAAGTATCCCCTTGTCTTTGAGTACCCACCACTTGCCGGGTACTCCCTCTTATTGACACTCGACCTGTTCAAGCTGTCCCCAGAGTATTGATACGTGTGACTGACCAAGTATCCCTTAATCTTTGAATATTTACCAATGTCTAGGTATACCCTTATCTTCAAGTACCTGCCGCAATCTAGGTACTTCCTTTTCATGACACTCAACCTGTCCAAGTTGTCCCGAAATTACATCATTGAATACTCAAGTATTCCACTGCGTTGTGCACCTGCAATTACCCAGGTATGCTTTCTTACACTTGGACCAGCGTAGTGGTCCCTAATCATATCATTAAATATTTATCCAAATATTCCATTCTTTGTACGCATATGTGCCTGCAGCCATCCAGGTAAGCCTTGTACTACATTCAAATTCTCAATTACCAAAAGGTGAAAGACCTTCATGAATATCCAAGGTACGTCTTTGATATTCCCAATTACTAAGAGATGAGAGACCTTCATGAATATCCAAAGTACGTCTTCAATATTCCTAATTACCAGAAGGTGAGAGACCTTCATGAATATCCAAGGTACATCTTTGATATTCCCAATTACTAGGAGGTGAGAGACCTTCATGAATATCCAAGGTATGTCTTCGATATTCCCAATTACCAGAAAGTGAGAGATCTTCATGAATATCCAAAATACGTCGTCGATATTCCCAATTACTAGGAAGTGAGAGACCTTCACGAATATCTCGGGTACGCCCTCGATATTCCCAATTACTAGGAGGTGAGAGACCTTCATGATTATCTCAGGTACGCCCTCGGTATTCCCAATTACCAGGAGGTGAGAGACCTTCATGAATATCCAAGGTACATCCTCGATATTTCCATTACCAGAAGGTGAGAGACTTTCACGAATATCTTAGGTACGCCCTCAATATTCCCAATTACCAAGAGGTGAGAGACCTTCATGAATATTCCAGGTACGTCCTCTATATTCCCATTACCAGAAGGTGAGAAACCTTTACGAATATCTCAGGTACGTCATTGATATTCCATCTACCATGAGACTTTAAAAAAAAAAAAAAACAACCAAGTATTCTCCAGAGTTTGATACTTGTGATCATCCAAGTTCCCCTTCGATACCTGCGAATGTCCAGGTATCCTCCAAGAGTTTGTACTTGCGACCATCCAAGTACTATTTCAATACCTGCAAGTAATCAGGTATTTTTCAGCATCTAGTACTTGTGATTATATAGGTACCCCTTCGATAACTATGAACGTCCAGGTATCCTCTAAGAGTTTGTACTTGAGATCATCCAAGTACCCTTTCAACGCTTGCAAAGGCCCAAATATCCTCCAGGTTAGTACTTGTGAATATCCAGGTACTCTTTCAAAATGCCTGTAAATGTCCAAGCACCCAACAAACAAAATGCCCTGAGAAAGGTCGGCGCATCTCCTAAGAAACGTCGGGTACTAACCGGTGTCCTTGATTGAGATCAAGCACCCCACAAACTAATGCCCTGAGAAAGGTTGGCGCATTTATCGAGAAAGGTCGGGTATCAACTGGTGTCCTCGATTGAGGTCAGGCACCCCCAACAAATCCATGCCCTGAGAAAGGTTGGCGCATCTCCCGAGAAAGGTTGGGTATCAACCGGTGTCTTTGATTGAGGTCAAACACCCCCAACAAATCGATGCCCTGAGAAAGGTCGGTGCATCTCCTCAAAAAGGTCGGGTACCAACTGGTGTCCTTGATAGAGATTAGGCACCCCACAAATCGATGCTCTAAAAAAGGTCAGCGCACCCCCCGAGAAAGGTCGGGTAAACCACTTATTACTCCAACAGGCGACCAAAGAAAGGTTCGGGTCCTAGAAAAGCATTTTCCTATCAAGGCAACCGAAGAAAGGTTCGGGTTCAAGACAAACTACTGATTGCTCTAACAGGCGACCGAAGAATGGTTCGAGTCTTGGAAAAATAGCTTTCTCATGCCACCAGGTAAGACGATACCTTGATACTTGCCAAACTTGGGGTTCACACCCTATCTCACTTACTCCTGATAAGTAACTACAGGCATCTTCTTATATGTCTTAGTATATATAAATTTATATTGCTCTTTTTCCTGCATAGAATAATAGGTCCCAACTAAAATATAATCTGCTACGCAAGCATGGATAAAATTTAGGCATCAGTTCGTCTTTGAATGCAACCTCTGCGAGCTCACTTTCAAAGAGAGGCAGCTGTTGACACCTAAATTTCCTTTTTAGATTTCAGAATTAAAAAAAATGAAAATGAAAATGAAAATGAAAAAAAGCGCTGCAATGTGTCGGGCTGAGCCTTCAAGCTCAGCTCGACGGTTTTTCCTTCCCTGCGCAGATCCAGACCCGGTCCGACCCGCGCGTCTGTTGTCTTCCTCACATGGATAAGCTCCATGCACCGAAGATGGTGACGCATGCAACGCCGGAGTTGCAAGGAGGACTGCAACATACAAAAAGCAGGGGCAGTTGGCATCGGACAACGACTCACGTCGGAGGAGCAGTTGGCATCGGATAGGACACCGGTTTGGCCGTCAGGGGCCGCTCGGTGCGCGAGGGGGATCGGCAGTCGAAGTTCCGTCGACCGGCCACCCCGTCGCCTATAAATAGCCCCCGTTGTCGACGACGAAGAACACACAGAGGAGAGAGAGAGGCCAACGAGCTCCGAGAGATCCCCTGAGAGACTTCAGGGAACTCAAAGAGCGAGCAAGGGCGAAGCGATTGGGTCGCGAGCTCAACGACCTCCCACCGAGAGACTTTGGGGGAGGCCGGCGGCGAGAGAACCCAGATCTGCGAGAACTCGAGAGCAGAGAGAGGAGAGAGATCGAAGCCGCGAGCATTCAAGCTTCCCCCGAGAGACTTTAGGGGACGCTCGACGCTCGCGAGCCCAGATCAAAGGGAGAGAGGAGACTTTGAGCACCCTTCGCCATCGTTGCCGTTGCTGCCGTTCGCCGTTCAAACTGCCGTTCATGGACAGGTAACGTACCGCCACCGTCGTCATTGCCGTCGCCATCGCAACCCCCCCTGTCCAGTCCTCATTGATGCTATCACGGCCGCGACGCCTCCACCCTCCCCTCTTCGGTGCCGCGAATCAGGAACCCTAAGGTTCTTGATTTTTTAAGTCACGCCCCTGGGTCGTCGGGTCGGACCCAGTTCGAGAGTCGGGTAGGGTTTTTGCGCATTTTGAGGGCGGCTGGAAGCCGGGTCGTGGGGTCGGATTCGGGTCGGGTAGGGTTCCTCGTGGGAGCCGAGTCATCAATCGGACTCGGGTCGGATCCGGGTTGGGTTTCACCAGGTCGTCGGGTTGGGCTGGATTGCTCCCAAAACGACGGGCCATCGAGCCGTTTTAATAAATAATTATAAATAAATAAATAAAACGAGTCGGGCCCACGCGTTTGGGTCAACGACTGTGGTCGGGCCCACGCGTTTGGGTCAACGACTGTGTCGGGCCCACGCGTTTCGGGTCAACGACCGGGTCGGACCCAACCCGCGCACCCGACCCGGTCGGCTTTTTCTATTATAATATTTTAATAAATAAATAAAAATCAAAAAATTATTTTTTTAAAATCAAAAAAATCAAGAAAAATTAAAAATACTTTATTTTTCGAAAAATATTTAAAATATTTTACTTTCCAAAAAATTAAAAAATTAAAAATATTTCATATTTTTCAAAAACGCCAAAAATTCATGAAAAGCCAAAAAGACTTGTATTTTCTAAAAGATACCAAAAAAAAAAAAAAAAATCCAAAAAGTCCCTTTTTATGTCCAAAAATAGAAAAAGACCCAAAAAAAATGTTTTTTTCCTCCCCACAAATGCATGGAAAATCTCTCAAAAATCCAAAAAAAGTCTAAGGGTTTAAACAAGATTGGGTGCCGAAAAGGCATTAGTGATTAACTAGTGTAATTAAGTCCCCAATCCTAATTTCTCTGATGAGCGAGTATTTCTCCCAATACTTTGCATGGGTTTCTAATCAACCTACCCCAAATTGATTAGTGGTGACTCCGTTTTAAAAATTAACTTGCAGGTTAAAAGTGTTGTAGCTAGTATAAGCACCTAGAGAGGGGTGAATAGTTGTAAAAACAATTTTTCGAGATACCACAGTAATACTAAGCAGATGATAGAAAGGAAATACTCTTTTGCTTAATCAAAATGAATTACGATCAAAATAAAGTAAAGAGTAGGGAAGAGAAGATTAAACACAAGGTTTATAGTGGTTCGGCTTATCCTAAGCCTACGTCCACTCTTCCGCACCGACCTATCGGCTAGATTTCACTATGAACACAAGAGATGTTACAAAGACACGCTTCTTCCTTGATTCCACAAAGTGTAGATATTCTATCACACTTCCTCAAGGTTTCTCACAAGTATAAACTCTCTTTTGAGTACAAGTTTTTCGCTCAGATGAATTGACTAAATAACAAGAGGCTTCAGACTTTGGAATTCCTCTATCGTGCACACACTCTGAACAGCTTAGAACGTCTTCCTTTTGTACTCCTTTATGCCATCATACCCATTGGCACTTTCCAAAGGAATTCCTCCAATCTACCCGTTGGACGGAATCAATTAAGAAGATTATTCGAGCTATTAAAGGAATATGTCAATAGCCCATCAATCATGTTCGCCCATACAATCAGGATCTCGGTTTCCATAAGTAGAACCTTCCACGAATATCTCGTCAATCATCGGATCCTTGACCATCGAATCAATCTCGATCAATTCAAAAGGATTCCGATAAGTCATATCCAGCCAATAGATCGTCTCTAGTCGATAAGGTCATATCCTTAATAAAACATCCAGTTCTGGATACCCTTTCTTCAATGGATTAGAAACTGCCAATGAGGATAGATTTTGAATCTTGAGTCTGGCTGTCCGGAGGTCTTCAGACTTTAAACAAGAGAGTCTCGCAAGCCTTCGATTAGATCGATGGAAACGTTTTGTCGCCTTCAAAACACTTCAAGAAGATTTCTCCAACAATCTCCCCCTTTTTGATGGTGACAAAACTTTTCTCGATTTGGACAACTTTGACTCCGCAAAACATTTCTCAAACACATATGCATATCTTATAGAGATAAATGGCTAAATGAATAACACTAGAATCTGCAATCACAGAAAATAGGTTAGTCTTGAATAAGATAAAGTCATAAAGCCAACCATAAGATATCAATATCAATAGCAGTCAAATCCAAATCCAAATCCAGACACAAAATTAAAGTCAAACGTTAATCCAAATCAAACAATCCAAACGATTAAAAATTCAAAGTTTGATTCAAATCTTGCACTTCTCCCCCTTTTTGTCAGCATTAAAAAGGTTGAGATGAAAATGGAGTGAAGTCAAGATTGCTTGGGAACGCGGACAAGCTGGAAATCTCCCATGGACTGAACGATCCCTTCCAACCTTTTCAAGTCTTCCTTCAGTTGTGCAACCTCCTCACTCTTAGCATTGGCCTGAATTTGAACAGAGAGAGCTTGGATCTGATCTTTCAATGAAACTGAAGAAACTTGACCTGCATTCTGCAAGCTTTGAACCTCGCATCCCAGAGCATAGATTTGACCATTCATCTCCAACAGAATATCCATAATTCTGCGAAAATCTGCTGAGCTGTTGGTCTGCGTACTAGCTTCAGCACGTTCTGCAGATGATGGCATATCAGAATACTCGCGCAGATTTGGCGATGAAGCATCATGTTCTTCTTCAGGAAAATGAGAGGCATGAATGTCTTCTGGATCGGCTGGAGAGCGGCTAACTCCCTCATTGTCTCCTCCTGTCTCTGTGTCTTCAAGTGGAGAAGAGTGTTTTTCAGGCTCTATTTCCTCTTGATTCATTCTCTCTTCTTCTTCTTCAGGTCTTTCCTCCTCTGCTTCTTTTTTGCCAGCTGCTCTTTCTTCTACTTCTTTGTCTTCTTTTTCTCTCTCTTCTTTTTCTTTCTCCTGTCCTTGTCTTTCCTCTCCTTCTGTCTCATGATGTTCCATGGACTCTGGAATAGAGCGACTTAGCTTCTTCAAAGCTATGGCCAAAATGGTAAGGTCGTCATCCTCTTCATCTTCCACGATGAGAGCTCTTCTTTTCTTGGGTAGAGCAACCATGGGCTCCTTCCCTTTCCTTTTTGATGCAAAAGAGAATTGATGAGACTTTACAGGAGTCTTTTCCTTAAATTTCTCCAACTCCTTGCTTAGTTCCTTCAGACGCATCTTGGTCACCATTCTCAGTCCTATCACCATATGATCGCACTATCGAACACAAAAGATTTGCGGAGGCTGAATATTCAGATGTCTGAATAACTTCGTCACAAGGATTGGGTAAGGAAGTTGACCTCTGTCCTTCATCACGGCTCTATACGTGTGGAACATGATAGTGTGAGGAAGAGAAAACCTTTTCCCAGTAAGAATGGCGTACATCAGCATTGCCTCTGAACTTGAGACATCAGTCTTGGAAGTTGATTTCGGTCGAAGGCAATTGATCACAATCTTGTGAAGCAAGATGTTGAATGCACTCATCCTTAAGTAGGTGATCTTTTCCTCTGTTCTCCTGCCTTCACCAGTTCCAGTGAAGCCCGAGCAATAGAAACTTTGATCGGTTGATATCTTCCTCTTGTTAATGATCAACGCCTTGAGGACTAGATGGAGGAAAATGACGCTGTCGAGAATGTTGTGGGCTCTGTTGCTGATCTGGAGACACTTCTTCTTCGGTGAGATCGAAGTGCGTAGGCCCCTCACTCATTCGCCGTGGTCCCCTGCTTGCAATCCTTGAAGACTTTCTTGAAGACGACATCTTTCTCGCACTTTGAAAGATTCCTTGCTTGACTTTCTCAAGAAAAATGACAACTTTTTTGAAGATTAGGCAGGAGATAAAAACAGGAATGGAGGATCGGTGCTTTTTAGGGTTTTTGAGAGTAAAGTGAGGAGGAATCAACAGTTTATGATCGGTTAAAAAGAGAGGTATACGAATCGTCACAAAGGAAAATAAAAAAGATGCATTTTCAAAATAACTGTCCTTTTTTCGCGAAAATAGTCATTTCAAAAAATAACTTATTTTTCGAAAAAGGAAACGATGCAATAATTACGCCGATTAAAGATAGCAATAAAAAGACACGGTTCGACGATCGTATCTTTTCAAGATAATATTCGAGAGAGAGAGAGACTAACTTACAGTCAAGGTCTTGTATGTCTGAGTCTGAGAGTCTCTAGACTTTAACTTCTTCAAACCTCAATATGTTGAGTCTGGAGCGAATAATTTCAAATTGATTTTTCTCCAAGGGCTTTGTGAATATATCTCGCCGCTTGGTTCTTTGAATCAACATACTGAATCGAAACTTCTCCATTTTGAACATGGTCTCTAATGAAGTGATGTCGAATCTCTATATGCTTTGCTCTTGAGTGAAGAATTGGATTTTTGGTGAGATTGATAGCGTTGGTGTTGTCGCAATTAATCTCCGTGCATGAATCTTCAATTCCAAAGTCTCTTAGCTGTTGCTTTATCCATAGAATTTGTGAACAGCAACTTCCAAGAGCTACATACTCGCCTCGCCGTAGAGAGAGCTACCGTACTCGCTTTCTTGAAAACCAAGACACCGTCCCCGCCCAAGTAGTTGACAGTACCCGAGGTGCTCTTTCTATCAACTCGCAACCAGACTAGATCTACGTCCGAGTATCCAAGAAGAGTAAAGTCTCCCTTTTAGGATACCATAGGCCGATGCTTGAAGTTGAAGCAATGTATTTGATAATACGCTTTGCGGACTTAAATGAGATTCTTTAGGGTCTCGCTTGAAATCTAGCACAAATGCAAACACTAAACAAAATGTCGGTCTAGAAGCAAAAAAGATAAAGAAGTGAGCCAATGATACTCCCGTATAGCTTCGGGTCGACTTTCTTTCCTTCTTCATCTTTGTTTATCTTCAAGGCACTTGACATTGGAATGTCGATCTTTTTGCAATTGTCCAGTCAAACTTTTTGACAAGATCATTAGCATATTTTTCTTGACGAATAAAGATTCCTTCCTTTAGTTGTTTCACTTGAAGTCCAAGAAAGAAGGTTAACTCACCCATCATGCTCATTTCAAATTCATCCTGCATAGTCTTAGAGAATTTCTTGCACAGACTTTCATTAGGAGATCCGAATATAATATCATCGACATATATTTGAACTAGTACAAAACTTTTGCTTTCCTTTTTGATAAATAGAGTAGTGTCTACTTTACCTTTCACAAAACCATTTTGAATTAAAAACTTACTCAGCCTGTCATACCAAGCTCGAGGTGCTTGTTTCAAGCCATATAAGGCCTTTTTGAGTTTGAATACTGAGTCTGGTTTCCTTGGGTCTTCAAACCCAGGTGGTTGTTCTACATAGACTTCCTCATAAATGAATCCATTTAGAAAAGCACTTTTGACGTCCATTTGGAATAACCTGAAATTTTTGTGATAAGCAAATGCAAGTAATAAACGAATTGCTTCTAACCTTGCTACTGGTGCGTAAGTCTCGTCATAGTCGATCCCTTCTTCTTGTGTGTAACCCTTGGCCACGAGTCTTGCTTTGTTTCTTACGACTTTGCCTTTCTCGTCCATCTTGTTTCTGAAAACCCATTTAGCTCCAATAACAGATTTACCTTTAGGTTTAGGAGACAATTCCCAGACATCATTGATACTGAATTGCCTGAACTCTTCTTGCATGGCTTCAATCCAGCTTTCATCAGATAAAGCTTCTTCTATGCTTTTGGATTCTATTTCAGAAATAAGAGCCACAGCACTAGACTCTTTGCGCCTTTTGGATCTTGTGCGAATTCCTTCATTGATGTCACCAATGATAAGATCTTTGGGATGACTGGACTTATGCTTCCAGTTGCTGGTTAATTTGTCATAATGATGACCACTTCCTTCGCTTGATTCTTCAACAATCACTTGCTGCTGTTCCTTCAAAGTCTGAGCTGCTTCTTGAGATTTAGACTTTGTAGAGTCTTGAGCAGGTTCAGTTTCTTCAAGATGAGTCTTAATAGATTCATTTTGTATGGAATCTTGGAATTTGACATTCATTGATTCTTCCACTGTTTGAGTCTTCTTGTTGTAGACTCTGTACGCTTTGCTAGTGGTTGAATATCCAAGGAAGATGCCTTCATCTGACTTTTCTTCAAACTTACCAACTCGATCATTTGCATTTTTCAATATAAAACATTTGCATCCGAACACATGAAAATATGAAACAATGGGCTTCTTTTCTTTGAATAATTCATAGGGGGTTTTTTCTAGAATAGGTCTTAGAAAAACTCTATTAATAATGTAACATGCTTTAGATAGCTTGCTTCAGCCCAAAAACGTGAAGAGATGTTGCTTTCAATTAAGAGAGTTCTTGCCATTTCTTGAAGCGATCTATTCTTTCTTTCCACAACTCCATTTTGCTCGGAGTATATGGAGAAGAGAACACATGCTGAAAACCAGATTCATCACAAAACTTTGCAAAATCTTGATTTTCAAATTCACCTCCATGATCTGTTCTTATACTTGAAATAACATATCCTTTTTCGTTTTGAACCTTTTTAGCAAATTTTTCAAAGTAAGAGAAAGTTTCAGACTTACTTGCCAGGAAATATACCCAAGTAAATTGTGAGTAGTCATCCACAATTACTAGGCAATATTTCTTACCTCCAATGCTTTGAGTTCTGGTTGGTCCAAAGAGATCCATATGCAGAAGCTGCAATACACGGTTAGTGGAAACTTGATTTATTGGTTTGAAGGAATTTCTTACCTGTTCTCCTAATATGCATGGTGTACATAGGTCGGACTTTTGGTATGATAGATTAGGTAGACCACGAACAAGCTTCTTTGCTGAAATTTTGGCTAACTGCTTCATATTGATGTGTCCAAGCTTTCTGTGCCATAAACTTGCTTCATCTTGTATTGAGATTAAACATTGTGATTCATCTGGTTTCACATCCAAGAGGTAGATATTTCCATGTCTTCGACCCATAAATAATCGAGTAGAGTCTTTACTTGGTTCCCGAACATATTCCCTCTTGAAAGTAGATTTTGAAACCGGTATCACAAAGCTGGCTGACACTGAGCAGATTGTAGTTGAGTCCTTCAACAAAAGAAACATTGTTTATTGTGAGGTTTCCAATCTTCACAATTCCAAGTCCCACTATTCTTCCTTTGCTATTTCCTCCAAAAGAAACTTTTCCACCATTCATTTGAACAAGTTTTATGAAACAATTTGAATCTTCTCATTATATGTCTTGAGCATCCACTATCCGTATACCATTTTACCTTTTTCTTGATAGTGACTCGCATTTAAAAAAAGAAACTCAAACTTTCTTTGGTACCCATCTTTTCTTAGGTCCATTGGTGTTAGTATAATATGTTGTATTTGCCCATACTTTCTTAACAGGTTTCCAAACCATTGGACACTCTTTTTCAAAATGATCTGTACTATTGCACTTCGAACATCTAAGAGCATTGCGACCTACTGGTTTTACAAAAGTCCTTTTAAAATGATTTTTGTAAGCATCTCTTGAGGGACTTTGTTTGATTCTTTCCTTCACTTTATGAAAATCAATTAAAGGAATGGTTTCAGCAGTCATTCCCAAACCAGATTTGTTGAAATAAGGTCTTTGAACAAAAAGTATTTTTTCTAGTTTCTCAGATCCTATAGAAAATCTTTTGGAAATATTTGAGATATCATTTTTCAAGAATGCATTTTCTTTTGAAAGATTATTTTCACTTTCTCTAAGAGAAGAAACATTCACATCTAAACATTTTACATTTTCTTTCAAAACATTTTCTTGTTGTTTTAAGGCAGAATTTTCCTTTTTGAGTTCGGAAATCCTTTTAAGAGAAGTCTTAAGACTAAAACACAACTCATCAATGTATTTAGAAACTTTAATAGGGATTTTGAAGTTACTCACCTCAAATTCACCGTCGAGTCCTGTCTCGGAGTTTGAATCTGAATCCGATTGTGCCATCAGACATATGTTGGCATAATCATCATCACTTTCTTCACATTCTGTATCACTTCAAGTTTCTGCTTTAAGAGCATTTCGATACTTTTAAGCTTTTCCTTTCTTCTTCCTCAGAAGAGGACAGTTGGGTCTGATGTGTCACTTTTTCTTACATTCAAAGCAGACTACATCTTTGTTTGATTCATCATCCTCAACAGACTTAGTCTGTTGCTTTTGAAAACTTTGTTTCATTAGATTAAATCTTCTTCCTTTTCTGTTCAGCTTTCTGAATCTTCTTATCATGAGAGCAAGCTCCTCATCGTCCATATCGTCTTCAGAATCTGCAACATCAGAATCATCATTGGATTTTAATGCAATGGATTTCTTACCTTTAGAGTCTTCGTCTTCATTGATTCGTTCTATTTCATAAGACTGAAGAGTTCCAACCAACTCATCAACAGATAGTGGCATGATTCTTTGAGTCTCTCTGATTGAGGTCTTTATGTGATTCCAATCCTTGGAGAGTCCTCGCAATAGCTTATTTACCTTCATGGGATCAGAAATTGGTTGACCTTGATTTTCAAGACCATTCACGATATCTATAAAATGACTAAACATGTCAGTTATAGATTCTCCCGATTTCATTCTGAAGGCTTCGTATTGACCGAGGAGAATATTGATTCTGGTCTCCTTCACTCGATCGATTCCTTCATAGGTAATATGTAATCTATCCCAGACTTCTTTAGCTGTAACACAAGAAGATATTCTGTTATATTCAGTAGGTAATAAAGCACAATATAAAGAATAAATTGCTTTTGCATCAAGAGCTTGTCTCTTGATTATCTCTTCCTGAATCATTTGGCTAGACTCCACAAGTATCTTTTCCTCTTTCGAGACAGTGCAGCTTTAGGAGTAATTCCTTTTCTACAACATCCCATTCCGAGGATCCTTTGATCTTAGAAACGCCTTCATTTTGTTTTTCCATATGTTGTAACCCTTTCCATCAAAGTAAGGTGGTCTGGTATTGCTTTGCCCTTCTACCAGCCCTGGAGCCAACATACTAGCCATGGATCTTTAACTCTGAAGCAAAACACTTCAAACAAAGTGAGTACACAGGCTCTGATACCAATTGATGTAGCTAGTATAAGCACCTAGAGGGGGGTGAATAGGTGTAAAAATAATTTCTCGAGATACCACAGTAATACTAAGCAGATGATAGAAAGGAAATACTCTTTTGCTTAATCAAAATGAATTACGATCAAAGTAAAGTAAAGAGTAGAGAAGAGAAGATTAAACACAAGGTTTATAGTGGTTCGGCTTATCCTAAGCCTACGTCCACTCTTCCGCACTGACAGCCTATCGGCTGGATTTCACTATGAACAAAAGAGATGTTACAGCACAGTTCTTCCTTGATTCAACAGTGTAGATATTCTATCACACTTCCTCAAGGTTTCTCACAAGTATAAACTCTCTTTTGAGTACAAGTTTTTCGCTCAAATGAATTGACTAAACAACAAGAGGCTTCAGACTTTGGAATTCTTCTATCGCGCACACACTCTGAACAGCTTAGAACGTCTTCCTTTTATACTCCTTTATGCCATCATACCCGTTGGACGGAATCAATTAAGAAGATTATTCGAGCTATTAAAGGAATATGTCGATAGCCCATCAATCCTGTTCGCCCATACAATCAGGATCTCGGTTTCCATAAGTAGAACCTTCCACGAATATTTCGCCAATCATCGGATCCTTGACCATCGAATCAATCTCGATCAATTCAAAGAGATTCCGATAAGTCATATCCAATCAAGAGATCTTCTCCGATCGATAAGGTCATATCCTTAATAAAACATCCAGATTACGGATACCCTTTCTTCAACGGATTAGAAACTGCCAATGAGGATAGACTTTGAATCTTGAGTCTGACTATCCGGAGGTCTTCAGACTTTAAACAGTAGAGTCTGCAAGCCTTCAGATTAGACTAATGGAAACATTTTGTCAGCTTCAAAACACTTCAAGAAGATTTCTCCAACAAAAGTTTAGACTATTAAAGTCGTGAATTGGTGGACTTGGGAGAGTCCGGGCATAACTAAATTCAGCCAAACCATTAGCCTTCGCAAGGCGCCTGCCCCTGATGTGGGCGCCGAAGAAAAAAAGAGGTCGCGACAAAAGCACCCCTATAAGAAGAATAATCAAACTCTCACGAATCACAGTCCTATGTGTCAACCTTCATAGGAACTCCTAGAAAAGACGTGGCTAATAAATATTCACATAGATAAAGATTTTGCAAACCCGTCAGGTAGATATCCGCTTCCCATTCGTGCTCTTTTCTATTTTCATGAAATAAGCGTTCCATTTTTATCCCATTCAATTTTCGCAAGCTAAAAGGTTTTGATTTCTATGGCCGTTCAAAGGAATGTTTGGATCAAATCTGAACCAAATGCATAATTTTCTTTTGGCATCTTTAGAAAATAAATTCTAAATCCCAAGCCCATGTAAAAGAATTTGCTCTTCCTTTCTCTTTTCTTTTTTCCAAAATCTCCTTGGAGGGATGATAACGCAAATGATTTCTAAACTTCAATTCGATATGCAATGTGATCATGAATTTTTCATTTGTTTAATCTGATATCTAAATTTTAGCCAAATATACAATGTGATTTTTAAAATTTTGATTTGTTCAACGTAATATCTGAATTTTGATACAATTGTTGAACTATATGAATATGTTCCATGCTATCCTTCATTAATTCAAATTCAGGAACAACATTAATTATTTTCATATAGTTTAAGGATTAAATTAAATACGCACCAAAACTCCAAGGACTGTATTAAATAAACTATGCACAATGAAATAAAATTAAGTGATCATATTGAACAAATTAATTATTCAAGACGATATTGTATATTGAGGCAAAATTCAAGAATCAAATCCGTCATTTTCTTAATAAAACTAAGAAGAATTTAAAAGGAAAAGAGAAAAAGGAAAAATATGAAGGATAGATTCAGGTTCGACCCAGAAATCGAAGCTCCCAGTGAGCAAGGCGGGTATAAAACAATCCCCGCCCCCCCGCTAAAAAAAAATAATAACAAAACCAACGATTCCTTCATATCCCCCATTCAATCTTTCACAAGGTGATCGCATGCGGCGATGTTCGTATGGCTTCGTCGGAGATTGAAGTCAGCGAGCCCTCCGGAGCAGCGACCGCCCAAGACCCTCCCAGCAAAGTGGCGACCTTTTTCTCTGCCTCCGCGTATGTCGATTTGGAGCAATTGAGGAGGTTCGTGGAGCAAGGAGGCGCCTCCCTCTCAACCCCCGATGCTAACGGGTACTACGCTCTCCAGTGGGCCGCCCTCAACAATTTCACCGACATCGTCCAATACATCGTCGAGGTATTGTGCCTTTCTGTCACTCGCTTCTTCTTCCTCCCGCCCGCATGAAAGATTTTGCGCGCCCAATCGCGCATTCCTCGCGACGTGGTCCTGAATTTGGGGTGTTTATGAAGTTGCTGCTTGGAGCATTTGCTTCCTACTTGTTTCTGTCTTGACGTGCTAGTTCTTTTTGTATGTCAGCGTTGGATGATGAATTGCTTTTGAAATTTCCATTGAAGAATGGGGATAATGTGAATGCGACGGACAACTTGAAGCAGACTGCACTGCATTGTAGGGGTGAGCATCGATCTAGAGTCAACCCTAAACCAACTGTTGACACCTAAATTTCGATTAAGTTTTTAATTAGGCTTTAGCTTCTATATTTTTCCTTCTTTTAAATAATAAAAACAAAACAAGAAAAACAAACAAAAAAAATGAATAAACAAACAAGAAATATCAAAAAGAAAGAGGAAAAACAACCAAAGGAGGCTGGGCCTGTGAGCCCAGCCCTTCCTTCTCTCTCGCGCAGGCCCCACAGGCCCGGCCAGCACGACCCCCAGCCCCTTCTCGTTCTTCCCTTTGTCTTCTTCCTCTGCAAACTTGCAGCACCTACAATTGAAGAGAGGGTAGGTCGACGTCGGCCGGAAGGACGGGTCTTGGGCGCCATCAATGTCGAGCACGAGGGAGCTCGGATGGGACGCCGGTTCAATCGAGGGGGACCAGTCGGCGTGCCGAAGGCCGATGGCTGAGGTTCTCCATTGACCGGATCTCCCTTGCCTATAAATAAATGCCCGAAGCTGTCGGAAGAGGAGGGGGCACACCCAAGAAAGGTTGAAGGCACGCAAACTCCAATAGCTTCCCACCGAGAGACTTCGGGGGAGGTCCTAGAGCGAGCAAGCCTAGATCTGAATGGAGGTGGTCTCGGCGCCAGATCTGAGAGAAACCAGAGGAGGTTTGGGCCTGAGCGAGTTCGGCTGGAGAAAGAGGCCGCTTCGGTGCAGATTTGAAAGAAATCGTCCCCGAGCCCTACTGTGTCGTGGTCACCACTACTCCGACAGCCGACGAGCTTGCTGGACTTCACCTCCGCTGCTACCACCTTTCGCTTCATCGCTTCCTGGTAAGAAGGTGCTGCCTTGCCTTGCACCGACGGCCTATGTCGGAGCTCACGACCGACGGGTTCGCATGTGTTGGAGAAATCCTTCCAGAATATTTTGAAGCTGACAAAACGTTTCTATCAGTCTAAGTCTGGATATTCGGAGACCGACAGTTTAAAGTCTGAAGACTTTATGATCTCAAGACTCAAGACTATTCTCACCGATGAGTCTTTCTAATCCAAAGGACGAAGGAAATCCGAACCGAAGCATATGGTTGAGGATGTGATCCTATCCTCTCGGAAAAGATCCCTTGGTTGGATAAACATCTCGGATTCTTTGTTTGTTCTTATCTAGATCGATTGAAGATCCGATGGTTGACGAAGTATTCTTGGAATGTTCTATTCTTGGAAACCAAGATCCTGATTGTATGGGCGAACAGGATTGATGGGCTATCGCCATGTTCCTTAATTAGCTCGAATGATCTTCGTGATTGATTCCGTCCAACGGGTAGATTGGAGGAATTCCTTTGGTAAGTGCCAACGGCTATGATGGCATAAAGGAGTATAAAAGGAAGACGTTCAAGTTGTTTTAGAGAGTGTGAACGATAGAGAAATTCCGTAGTCTCGAAGACCCTTGATTATTAGTCGACACTTTGTTTGAGCAAAATTGTATACACAGAGTGTTCGTTCTTAGTGATACCTTGAGAGAGTGTGGTAGATCGTCTACACCGAGAAGTCAAGGAAGATCATCACCGTAACATCTCTTTGTTCATAGTGGAATCCAGCCAATATAGGTCATCGGTGCGAAAAGAGTGGATGTAGGCTTGAATCAAGCCGAACCACTATAAACCGCGTGTCCAATTCTCTATTTCCTTTACTCGCCTTACAATTGTTTATTTTTTAATTGCTGCAAACCGTTCATCTATCTAAGTAGTGTGTAATTATCAAGAAAAATCTTTTATACCTATTCACCCCCCTCTAGGTAATCGTACTAGCTATATCAATTGGTATCAGAGCCTGTGTTCTTACTTTATTTGAAGTATTTTACTTCAGAGTAAAAGATCCATGGCTAGTATGCTAGCACCAGGGCTGATGGAAGGGCAAAGCAATACCGCCACCCTACTTCGATGGAAAGGATTACAACATCTGGAAGAACAAGATGAAAGCTTTCCTACGGTCAAAGGATCCTCTGGAATGGGACGTTGTGGAAAGAGGGATCACTCCTACTGTTGCATCAGTATCTGAAAGAGGGAAAGAAACTGTTGAGACCAAATGGAATGTCTCAAGAAGAAATAATCAAGAGACAAGCACTCGATGCAAAAGCAATTTACTCTTTATATTGTGCTTTGTTACCAAGTGAATATAATGAAATATCTTCTTGTGTTACAAAGAAAAGAAGTCTCGGGATAGATTACATATCACCTATGAAGGGACAGGCCGAGTGAAGGAGACCAGAATTAACATTCTCCTTGGTCAATACGAAGCCTTCAAAATGAAATCGGAGAATCTATAACCGACATGTTTAGCCGTTTTTACGAGATATTGTCAATGGTCTTGAGAATCAAGGACAGAAAATTACTGATCCTATGAAGGTGAACAAGTTGCTGCATGGACTCTCCAAGGATTGGAATCATATAAAGACTTCAATACGAGAGACGCAAAGAATTATGCCATTATCTGTAGATGAGCTGATTGGAACTCTTCAGTCTTACGAAGTGGAACGAATTAATGAAGACGAAGATCCAAGAGGTAAGAAATCCATTGCATTAAAATCTAATGATGATTCTCGATGATACGATTCTCAAGAAGATCTCGGATGATGAGGAGCTTGCTCTTATGATAAGAAGATTCGAAAGCTGAATAGAAAAGGAAGAAGGTTCAACTCAAGAAAACAAAGTTTTCGAAACAAAGAAACCAAGTTTGTTGATAATGAGGAACCAAACAAAGATGTAGTCTCGCCGAATGTAAGAAAAAGGGACACATCGTACCCAACTGTCCTCTTCGAAGAAGAAGAGAGGAAAAACCGAAAAGTCTCAAAAAGCTCTCAAAGCCGAAACTGGAGCGATACGAGTGTGAAGAAAGTGATGAGGAATATGCCAATCTGTGTCTAATGGCACAATCGGACTCGGACTGGATCGATTCAGACAGTGAATTTGAGGTAAGTGATTTTAAAATTCCTGTCAAAGTCTCTAAATATATTGATGAATTATGTTTTAGTCTTAAGACTTCTCTCAAAAAGATTTCCGAACTGAAAAAAGAAAACTCAGCTCTAAAACAAAAGGAAAATATTTTAGAAGAAAGAGTGAAAAGTCTAGACTTGAATGTTTCTACTCTTAAAGAGAATGAAGATAAACTTTCAAAAGAAAATGCTTTCTTAAAAACTGACTTATCAAATATTTCAAAGAAATTTTCAATAGGGTCTGAAAAACTCGAGAAAGTTCTTTCAGTTCAAAGACCTTACTTCAATAAGTCCGGTTTAGGTATGACAGCGGAACAATCCCTTTGATTGATTTTCCGAAAGTAAAAGAAAGAATTAAGAAAAGACCGTCGAGAGAAGCTTACAAAAATCATTTCAAAAGGTTTTTGTAAAGTCTCGTAGGTCGAAATGCTCTAAGGTGTTCAAAGTGTAACATCGGGATCACTTTGAAAAAGAGTGTCCTATGGTTTGGAAACCTGTTAAAAGGTATGGCCTAATAATGATTATCCTACTAACACCAAAGGACCCAAGAAAATTTGGGTACCAAAGAAAGCTTGAGACTCTCTTTTGATTACGGGTCTCTGTCAAAAAGAAGGTAAAGTGGTATCTTGACGGCGGATGCTCAAGACACATGACGGGAGACTCAAATTGCTTTATAAAGTTTGTTCAAGTAAATGGTGGAAAAGTTTCATTTGGTGGAAACAAAAAAGGAAGCATTGTGGGATTTGGAACTGTGAAAATTGGAAATCTCACAATAAGCAATATCTCTCTAGTGGAAGGACTCAACTATAATCTTCTCAAAGATTAGCCAACTATGTGATACGGGTTCAAGATTTCTTTTCAAGAAGGGATATGTTCTGGAATAAGTAAAGACTCAACTCAGTCTTTCATGGGCCGAAGGCATGGAAATATCTACCTCCTTGATGTGAGACCAAATGAAACACAATGCCTAATCTCAATTCAAGATGAAGCAGTCTTATGGCACGAAAAGCTTGGCCATGTCAACAAGAAGCAATTAGCCAAAATCTCCTCAAAGAAGCTTGTTCAAGGTCTACCAAAATTGCCATATCAAAAATCTGACTCATGCACACCATGTATTCTCGGGAAAGCGGTAAGAAATTCATTTAAGTCTATAAATCATGTCTCTACTAATCATGTACTACGATTGCTGCATATGGATCTATTCGGACCAACAAGAACCCGAGCATTGGAGGTAAGAGATATTGTCTAGTAATTGTGGACGATTACTCTCGTTTTACCCGGTATATTTTCTTGCAAGTAAGTCGAAACCTTTTCATACTTTGAGAAGTTTGCTAAAAAGATTCAAAATGAAAAAGGATGTGCTATTTCAAGTATAAGAACAGATCATGGAAGTGAATTTGAAAATCAAAACTTTACAAAGTTTTGTGATAAATCTGGTTTTAATCATGTGTTTTCCTCTCCATATACTCCAGAGCAAAATGGAGTTGTGGAAAGAAAGAATAGATCTCTTCAAGAAATGGCTAGAACACT